>JAILYA010000004.1:2427500-3627500 GCA_021437795.1 Rhodamnia rubescens | reverse complement strand
ATTCAAAGGTGCCGAGTTTTATAGCAAAGAATTTGTAAGGAACGAATGAGCAAAACCAATCTTTACAATTGCTTCAAAAAGTCATGCAAATGTCCTTTCAAAGATAAGGTTGCAGTCCATTCCTTTTTTTTCAAAAATTCACATGGATCTGACGTGATTCTGTTTGTTTTCTTTCTTGGCAATTTTGTATATTATGACCATGTAGACATGTTTCCTACAAGCAGCCGTTTGAAATTCAGGTATGCACATGAGCTATTGGACACAAATTTTGTCTGTTTCCAACATGTCAATTCTTGGACTATGACTAAACGCAAGTATTCTCGAATAATAATGAATTCACATGAACCTTGGAATGACTTCTAAGTGTCTCTCTACACAAGACAAGATTCTGAAATTTTGGTCTTTTGCTGCAGTGTCTAGTGAGACTGCTGTGTATGGCTTCATCATCTGGTTACTGTAGCTCTCCGTGCGCTGCTTGCAAGTTCTTGAGGAGGAAGTGCCTGCCCGATTGCATCTTCGCGCCCTACTTCCCTCCCGAGGAGCCCCAGAAGTTCGCCAACGTCCACAAGATATTCGGCGCGAGCAACGTGAGCAAGCTCCTCAACGAGGTCCTCCCCCACCAGAGGGAGGACACTGTCAATTCCCTCGCCTACGAGGCCGAGGCGAGGCTCAAGGACCCGGTGTATGGGTGCGTGGGGGCAATATCGGTGCTCCAAAGGCAGGTCATCAGGCTTCAAAAGGAGCTGGACGCGACGAACGCTGATCTCATCCAGTACACCTGCCGCGAGATACCGAGCACGGTGTCTAGGCCCGTGCATCATCGGAGGAGGAATAAGAACAACAGTATGGTTCAATTTTATGGAGATGGCGGTTTCGATCCAAACTGTGGTGGGTATTATCATGGCCATGTCGGAGATGGCCAAGAGGGAGGTGAAGGAGGTATGTGACACAAATTGTGCAAAGGATCTGAAATAAATTGGTGTTTTTAGCGAGGTCTCCATGAGATTAGATAAGACAAGGATTAGCTAAGGAAATAAATGATTATCATGTGCTGTTTTGTCATGAATCATATGGATGACATCTCCTCCATGTCCAAATGGGGAGTCTAGATCTCTTCCTGTTGCTAGATTGGATGAAGCTAGCAATGGTTCAATGCACTATTAAAATGTTCTACTAAAAGCCATGTACCTCCAGCTATATGAGAAGTAAGTAGGGTAAATTGTATAAGGTTTCAACTAGAAAGCATAAATGTTCAAGAGATTGGAGTTACTTCTGTTCTATTTGGAGTTCATAGCTTCTTCCTTGTTAGGCTGATGATATGATGATGATTTATTGTTCCATCTTATTCCCCACAAGCATATCGCTCATGAAACCCTAAAAAGTCGTCTTGAATCCTTTACATCTCTTCCGGCCGGTATTCCAATCAATGCTCGGACTTGTGAACTTTGCCAATTTTCCGGAACCGAACCGGAAAGAGCAACTCATCGTATCCCGTGAGGATTGGTTGGATTCTCGAAGATCTTGAGAGCCATAGGGAGAGAGTTGTTGATTCTTGCAAACGCTACAATCCATGATCTTGTTCCTACGAACGCCGCACAATTTTCTTTCTATGATCTTCTACTCATCAGCTGTGCATGGGATCGATTCCGAAGGTGAAGCTTACATAACATGGAAAGATTCACGAGTCAGAAAGGTGCTTTATATCATATTTGAAACTGTTTTTATATAGGCTTGATTGGCTAGGCTGCTTTCGGCAGGAAGGATAGATGTCCTCTCCTACAGTCCTACTTAACTGTTCCGTATCTTTTTGGCAAAAACAAAAATTGAAAAGTTGATCGGACGGTGGACTATTAAGAATTGGGGATAATCTTACCTTAAACCCATTTTGAAAGCTGATTATGCCGATCAAAGCTAGTCGCGAGACGGTCGAAAATAGTTGCAAGGCTCGTATTCGATTCCATAAGAGACTTGGACGCGTCGAGCGTTTGTTCTTGCACCGTGATTGATTCGATCTAACTATAAGCATTATGGGAAATCTTATATGTTTATTAACCGTTTGTAAGTATGTACACAAAAAAATAGTAATCCTTGTAAATCATCCGGATGGAAGACCACCTCTTTGTGCATGTCACTCATCTCCCAAAGATCGCATCCTCAATTTTTGGCAAACAAGTTCGGTTTGTCGTTTGGATAATACCGGGCATGGGTGCATGGAGACCTAAACATTTGGATACTCACAGATGACGCCGCAAGCCCCATTAACAGGTTAGTCCAAGCCTCCGATCAGTGCATATAGATTCGGTGCGGAGCGGTTTGCACGTCTTGATGAGATTTAAACGGGTAACTTCTAGGTCTTGAACCGAAATTTCCCTAAAGAACCGAACTAATTGAGTCGACGCTCATGGGTTGTGCAGTGATATACTCGTCTATCAATCTACACGTACATAAAGCAATTGCAAGCGCATAGATATCAAAATGCTTAGCGGAATTTGTGACATCTAAGTTGACCAAACATAATTCATTTCACCATTTGAAGATACATTCGCCTTGGGATCGACCCAGCGGTGAGGGCATTCCCGTACTTTCAGCCCGGGGGCCGATGATTCTTGGTACGATTCCCTCTCAGGGGGCGCTCAATTTTTAGGTGGGGCCCAGTGCAATGGAGTATTCCACTAGTTCCCCTTCACGTAACTGGCTAGTTACAATTCTGCCCCTAGATGATTAAAATAATAATAATAATAAAAAAAGCCAGAAATTTAGCGCGTATTTCGGATGCGCCATCAGCACAAACATTAGAAATTTTCGCTGAACATCGGCCTTGTGCATGTTACCATTCAAAGCAACTTTTGAAAAGTAGAAAGCGACTTTTATTTTCCGTTTTTACCGGAAAATTCATGAGTAGCGTCAAATGTGATATCATCGACATGTTATGGTATTATCGAAAACGAGAATATCGATTAAACCCGGTCGCTAGATTTGAATAGGGGAGAACCACTTGTTAGGACAAAAAGGCCTTTCGTGCTCTATTTCTATCAGTTCAAATGCAAGCGTGCGAAAGAACAATGCACGCTGACCCAAAAAAAAAAAAAATTAAAGGAACAACGCACGAGTCATCATCAGACCAAAAGCGGCGGAAAAGAGATGGAAAAGAGGGTGATGTCACTGATGTGAAGGCCAAAACCGAAGTGGGAATCGAACCGGGACAGAGAGCGTCCGAGGTCACGTCGTGGGTAGGGGCTGTCAATGCGTCTAGTCATGGGCCATCTTTCGAACCGACCACGGATCAAGTGGGCCCATGGCCCGGTGGAGCGAGTGATTGACGGATTGGACGTCCGGCCCAATGCACATGCCCAGTGAACAGGCCCGAATGATATGTTGTGCATTCGTTGGAAAATACGGATGTCAGTACGTCCATACACCTGTCAATTTTTTTTTTTTTTCCGAAAGCAATATTTTCATTTCATTTAAAAGAAAGGTTCATTGTTTCAAGATAAAGATGAAAATCGAACAAATCAACTAAATCTGAAAGGTAAATCAACTTAATACATCCTGCAGAGACTTTGTTCGTTCCACCACAAAGACAGTGCTGTCATAGCATTGCACTCAAACAACGGCCGATTGCCAATTTTACTAAAAAGCGATGCGCGCCTAGATTCGATATTCCCAGGACTATCACCAAAAAGAGATAACAATACCAAAGTTGAAAGAGTACAAAAAATGCATTGTAAATTTTAAATCTATTTCCAAATCAAAATAGAATAGTAGTCAAATTTAAATATAACTCTAGATCGAGAGAGAAGACTTGCAAAAGAGACACCAACCGACACAAAATTACTTTCAAATAAGCCGATTGTTGAAGCAATAGTGAGGAGCCGTGCTCGACTATATGAAACAAGCACCAAAGTTGAAGCGAGCAAAAACGGATCCGAAATAGGCGATTCTTACCGAGATGTTCACGTTTCGAACTTTTGACCTTAGCGGACAAAACTCTCAATGAAAAAGAAGTCGACAAGATCATCCAAAATCAACGAAAAAATCTTCAAGAAGAAGTTGTGGATACAAGAAATAGGGGAAAAAAAGGGAAAGAAGAGGATGAGGGGTGAGGGAGAGGGAGATATTCCCTCAGAAATTTGCTGCAAGAGGGGCTTGGCCGTGGTTTTACACTTGTGATTGGCTCCTCTAACAATTACGATAAAGAGAGAGAAAATATGGTGAAATTATACGGGGAAAAAAGTACAAAAAGGGTTCTATATTAATCGTATTTATGCCGGTTCGATCATAAATACTTTAATTATACCAATTGAATTTTAAACCTTTTGATGATTTGTCAATTGAGTTCGTCCGGTCAATTTTGTCCGAAATCGCTAACCTAGTCACTAGTCGATCTAGTTAGACCAATGCTAAAACAGACGAATTTTATAATCTTTAATTTTTTTAAAAAAATTTCGACAATTTTTAATTTTATTTTTAGTAGTTTATTTTATTTTTGTGATTGTTTTTTTTTAACTCTGGACTGCCGAGAGCCGCAATGCCCTGACGGACCACAAGTGAGGGGCTCGCAGCCGAACTTCCAATGGAGGAAGGTCAAGGATATAGATCTAGGCGACCCTCGTTGAAATAAAAAAGAAAGGGAAGAAACATGAAAGAAAAAACAAAATACAAAAAAAAAGTAATAAAAAATTCACAAGGACTTTAAAAAACTGTCCACGGGACCACGTGGGTGGTCAGCGACCACGACGATCGGCTTTTATATTAGCGGATGGACAAATTGTCAAAATATATAGAATTTAATTGCCGCAACTAAAATGTCTGAATTTGAGGATTTTATTTGGCATTTTTCCGGAAATTCTACACAATCAGCACACACACCTTACCCACATTTATATCTTGAACGGGGGATAAACGCCGAGGCCATGATACGATCGCCAACTTCATGGGCTAAGATAAGAAAGCGAGCATAAGCCCGGGCAATATGTCCCATCTGCCCAAATATTGATATGAGACCATTTCATCTTTACCAAGTTCAATGTTAGCCAGTAAAAAAAAAAAAAAAAAACAGTGATGCTATTCATTCGGATTAATTCAACAAATGGTTTCTTGATTTCTCAATAAACCAAACTAACCAATCACATAAAGTGGATCGGTAAAAGACAACAGTGAAATTTCAAATCTTAATTTTTGAAGGATCATGTGCACTTTTATGGAATCCCCATCTGGGAATAAATCCAAATTCTCAGTTAAGAGAACCGACAAATCTGATTTGAGAACTTCGACCCGACCCGCCTTGAAATTTCCCAAGATCCAGCCGTCGCCCCACGAGCTTCCACGACAAAGCTGATGATCTCGTGGTCAATAAGACAAAACGGCGCGTCAATTGAAGGAGGAGCCGCTTGAGAGATGTTGACCGACCAAATTAAGTCTGCAAATTACTCCCCGGAACACGACAAAAAGCTGACCGTAAATTGGTTTTTTTTTTCTTCTTAAAAGTCGATTAGGCTCGTCATTACAGCGCCCAAGGCAAAGGCCTCTCATTAGGTGGGAGGTTCAAGGCCAGGTGGTAAACCCATAAACTCCCAACAAGCAAAGGACGAGTACATGCAATAAAACATCAAAAGTAACCAAAAGACCAACCGACGACTTAACAACGACAAACATTCATTAAAAGACATAACATGGTGACTAGCTACAAGTTCCAACAAAATATAAGCCTGCATGCAAATTCCCAAAATGAAAAAAGTTCCTTATTCTGTCCCCCTTCTTGATTTCATTCGAACACTTGACATGCATCCCCTGAACATCCTGATCCTGTCCTATATGACCCCTCATTAAACCCCATCATGCGCCCTCGCCTCCTCGTCCAACTCTTAATCGAGCCCTCGTTTTATTTAAGTCTTCCCGCCGCCGCCGCGCTCGCCGCCGGCTTCTTGGGCCTTGCTCTGCACCTGCTGGCCCACCTCCTTCGTCTTCTGGCCCATGTACCCAGCGGTGTCCGCAAGCCGCCGCTTCGCATGCTCCGCCATCTGCTCCGGCGACGTCCCCGTCGCCTGCCGTATGTAGTTCGCCACCCGCGAGAGCGACGACAGCGCCGTCAGCCCGAAAGCCCCCGACGTGAGGAATCCCGTCACGGCGAGCCCGACCACCAGCGCGGCCGGCACCAGCACGGGGCTGAAGAGGATGAACACTGGGGTCGCCAGGCAGAGCCCGATGAGGGTCCCGACGAAGGTGATCCCGGCGAGACCGAGGAGGATGCCCCCCGCGGGGAGCATCGCCATGACGGCGAGGACCTTGCCCGCGGACGGGGCCCTGTCGGGCATGATGCCCTTGCCCCCGGGGCCGCCGTTGTAGCGGTGCTGCGGGTGGACTTGGATCTGGTGGGGACGGTCTCGGTCCCTTTCGCGGTCCCCCATGGGCGGTGGCTGAACAAAGCTGGTTGACGCAAGTGATAGAGAGAGACGAGAAAGAGTTAGACAGAGAGAGTTAAGTTGGAGGTGAAGGTGCGATGATTTTTTATAGGGGAGAGAGAGAGGGAGGGAGATGGCCACGTAGGTGGGGAGATGGTGAGGAGAGGGCGTGCATGAGGTACAAGTTTCAGTTTGGGAACCGATACCCAAGAGAGGCAGAGGCAAAAGCAAAACGAGTGAGGTGGCTCGCGAGTGCAGGTACCGAGCGACACATCGGTGGTTGTTGCTCCTTTGTCGTCGTGCGGGTCTTCTTTATAAATTTTTACTACGTAGGTTCGGTTCTGAGTGTGTTGTCGTTCGGAAAAGTTAATGTTGCAAATGGGCATTGGAAGAAAAAGGGGTCTATCTAAAACTGTACTTACACCGGGCACTTTCAGTTTTACCTAAAACTACCACGAAGGTGTATACAAGAGCCCGATCACAGCGTGAGAGCCTGCTCCTGCTTTCCGACAAGCCTTTCCCAAGGTCGGTGAGAGAGATCGTGGCCTTAACCAGATCGCTATGATGTGTAACTCTGAACATATAAACAAGTCTTGCACCAGTAAACGTCAACTAATTGCTCCGACCCTGTTCCGGTGGAGCAGAGAATCAGGTCTTCCACGGGTTGTAACTGTTTCTTCTTGGTATGAGGATTAAAGTTAAAAACTGGATGGCCACTGGGGAAACTCCACGCCCATGGTTTCTCGCTTTTTCTGGGAAAGATCAGATAATTAAAATCAATAAGAAAGAAAAGAAAAGCTTTTGAAAATTGTAACTTAAAAGTACAGGGAGGGGAGGGATGTCAATTTGTTCTGTGGAGCTTGAAAATATCTTAATCTAGTACTAACTGCAAAATTTATGCCAGGCACATGAGCAGAATTACAACATATTATCAATTCTATTGCTCGCTTAAAGAAGCACATGGTAGGGTCTAAGCTAGAGCTGTAGATGGAGGCTTCACAGTGACACTTGTTCTGGCGGAACTCCGGCCTCTCCTTTGGCAGAAGCAAGCTCGGGCTCGGAATTTGGAATCCAGAAAGTGAGGACAGAAGATGCCGCTACAAACATGACCCGGCGAGGAGCCCATTTCAAGCATGCCGCGACACCGATATGGCTATTCCAACATGCTACCTGGTGTATCAAGCCACAAGAAGAGTGTCAGCCTAATTCTAAGACGAACTTTTGCATTTTGCACCAGATTTGCTAATTGTACTATGATCAACGATAGAGATATACACTATGATTAGTATATAAAACGGTGAAATAATTGCTTATCATGGCACTACTTTGAGGGAGTGTCACTGACTTATCCCACACTTCAGTCTTGATGAGATGGCGCAAACACACGTTTTGCTAGGTCGTCTTTTGTTATGCAATGCTAGAACTAGAAGTACTATCTCGAGAAGAACTTCGAACACTTTTCTCTAAATGAAGACATGATAATGGTTGTTAAGAAATGCCATAAAGGTCACTCAGATAGGCATGCTCTGCAAAATGTCACTGTCCTAAATTGTCCAAGTTTCTTCAAGCTACGAAACTCAAATTTAGCTATTTGTGTGCTTTACTGGTGCCACCAAATGCTCTTTTAAGAGAGAAGAGAGCATCGAATTACTGGTCACACTGAACAAAAGAATATACCTCATTTCGCCTGCTGATATTCCATGCATGCAAAGTTCCATCTCCCGAGCCTTGAATAAACGTAAAGTGATATTAGCACGGGTTTGAAGAGACCGAGTTTCTACTCCAAAAGGTTCATGTATATCAAAATGAGTTCCTGATCTTAAAACTTCTACAATAACACAGCAACGGGTAATTGGATAGTCTTCTCCTCTAAGTTCTGCAGAATGGACAGATGGTTTCAACATCTCCATGGTTTCAAAAGTCTGAAAGGATACCTGATACAACGTACTGGCCGTCTGGGGTAAAACTTGCCTCTATCGGTGTACTTGGAGATGGTTCTAAATTGAATCCACATTGCTGCAAGACGTGCACATTTGCAAATAAGTATTTACAGGAAAGGTGAAAACTAATAAAAGAGGACCAAGCTGTATCACAATGATTCTGAAAAAGAGTCAACAGATGCATGACAACTCCATTAAACCAAACATGGGCAAAACTCCAAAACAAGGATTATGAAGACAACCTTATCTCCTGCATATGCATCAAGAACATAGATGTTGTTGTTTGTGGTTGATAATAGGACTGATTTTCCATCATTGCTGAACTTTATATCACAGACCTCAGACGTATCTCCACCGACTAAAAAGGCATCAAAGGGGCCCTACAAGATGGAAAAGATATGATAAAACTATTCGATCAATACTCTGAACTCCAAAACAACTATTAAGAAGTAACAATTCATTACAAAATATTACAACCTTGTCGTAAGAGCGTGAATCAAACAGTTTGATAGCACCCCCTTCCATAGCTACAGCGAAGACAAGGCCCTGCTGGTCATATGCAACGGTAGGTCTGCCACGTAGACGCAGAATTCCCTGGAGACTACAAAGGTAAGCATCATCATAGTCTGCAACTATAAAGGGCAAGGAGGACAGTATTGCAACTTTAATGCATTACTATTAGTAAATTTCAAGGTCATTTTTGTTTTCAATCCATACAATGCTAGGGTTTAGTCAATAGAACCTTAAGTTCAATATTGAAGTGGTACCCTATTCCAACTAGAAAATTAAAAGTGATCTCAATAGTAGCATAATGTAAGACATTTATCTTTCTACTATGTGTCCTCACCGCCACCATACCCCGCCCCTACCCCATGCCACGTAGGGATGCAACTAGAAGCACCATTAAAAGATCTTGCAAAATTTTCTAATAGAATATCCTATTGGGGCTTATCTAGTATAATAGGATGTAATTTGCGATGCATTAAATATGTACTAGAATTCCTGCACATAAAGAATTGAATTGAGGTAGACTAAGAAAGCGAAATAAAAGGGTGAAAGTAATAAATTGTTGGTCGTTATGTGGTATACTAGACACTCGCCAAAAGAGGATTAGGAAAGGATACAAATTAGTATGGATATAATTGCATCTTAATACTATACGTGTCCACAGTTTCGTTCGAATGACACATGTTAAAAAATACAGACTTATGATCCCCAAGTTCAATTCATTTAACAAGATGTCAAGCCATTTGGTTTGCAAACAAAAATACCTTAATCTCTATGTTGAAATTCAATATTTCAAAGTATCATTTGCATGGAAAAGACATCTGGAAAGTGGAAACATTTGAATAACAGGTAAAAGCAAACATTGATAAATCTTCATAAGCTAGTCAGGACCCCTGAGGTATTCTTATAATACCAAGGACTTGCATTAAAGCCAAGACAATCCAGTAATGACTCTTTCTGATCAATGCTACTTACCAAACTTGATTCCACTAACTCTACTTATGTGAACAACTCTACTTTGGCCATTGATTTTTTTTTTTTTCCCTTCTGAAAGTAGCAACCAACCTGGCAACCATTCACACGGAGATCCCACATTCTCACGCTGTGATCGAGAGAGCCTGACATGAAGCTATCATTGATTGGCGACATACACAGGGAAACAACTCTACAGCAGAAACGAAAGATAAACCATCAAAGCAAGATCTGAAGAAAAAGATCAAGACAGATGACATAGGGAAAAAAATCACGTGTATCAAGTGCTAGATGGCCACCAAAATAACGTCATGCTTAACTACCCAAATAAGAACATGGAATACAATAGCAGACTAGTAGCCATCACAGCACTAGATCAACTCATTCTTTCTGCTAATAATGAAGTTATAGAGCTCAAACCTCTGTTTGTGTCCCTTAAAGTAGCGGAGGCATCGGTTATCATACATTGATAGATACCTTAAGGACTCTGAACATTCAAAAAAATAAAAAGAGATAGTTACCATCGTTCCTGAAATAACTGTTTGAATCAGATAGCATACTGCCAATTTCACGGCAAAAACAGACCTCCACTATCTAAGTTGTGGATTGAAGAGCATATGACGGAGTTTGGATGATGTGTAAAGCACACGCGATCAGTGCCATGTTTATTGTGATTGGTGGTCTTGACCAACCTGCAGCTCATCAACGAAAAAACTGTTTTACTGAAGAAATCTTACAGAGAGAACACCACAAGTTCCACCGTTGAATAGAGTACATCTCAAGGAAGTTTGCTAAGGATGTGAACTATGAGAATATCTTCCAAATATGCTTTCAGGCATCAAAATGCGATTCTGACATTTGAAAAGAAAAAGAGCCCCTGGCTTAGAATAGCAAACTCACCTGGCATTTGCAATGTCATACAATCTCACTGAATCATCCTCGCTGGCTGTGACCAAAAGATCATCCTTACGGTGAAAATCAAGTGAATTTATTTTCCCACCCTGCGAGGGATAACAATCAGATCAAGCTCACGCCGCATCAAGGAACCAACAAACCTATACAAGGAAAATTTGCAGAAACCACCCATGTCTTCAGAAGTTACTCCATTGTGAGGACATGGTACATAATTTCGGCAATGAAAGTTTCTCATTAGGCCATGTTAAAGAACTCTTTTTCCCTGCCGATGTGGCGTACGTGAAGAAAAAAACACCAAAAGACCAATTTGAAAAACTTCAGAACACATATATTGATGAAAATAATCAGGATGTGAATCCAAATGAGCACTTATGGTAAAGATAGAGAATCATTAACATGACCTTCAAAACATCTAAGAATTTCCAGCAGTCGATTTTTCCTCCGATTACCAACTACTCAGCACCACTGATCCACGAGAAAGAGAGCATAAACCAACAAGAAAAGGCGCTCGCAATCACACACCACACTCTTAAGTGTAATTAGATGCAATCTAGACCCTAAAACCGTCGAATCAAAATCCACCCATATCAGGCCGTCGTCGCTCAACCACACACACTCTCTCTCTTTCTCTCTCTCATGATGCTGAAATATACGTTCAAGCCATTTTCGAATTCGCATTCAGCGGAAGAAATTGAGGAGCAAGCATCGAAACTCACGAAGTCGGAGAAAACAGCTCCGATCGACATACTGCGGACTGTGTCGTCGTCAAGCGCGGTGATCGAGGCCATTGCCATTGATTCCGTTCTTCTGCGCTGCTCTGGGTTTTCGCTTGCGCGCGCACGCGAGAGACAGAGAACTGAACACGACGGGAGACGCAGTGACGGACTGACAGTGCCTGGGAAAGTTTCTCCGAGAGCAGAACTTGAGGTGACGACAACATGGTGCTTCAGATTGTGTTGAAGGCTTTTATTCTCCTTCGTTTTGAAAAGCGGGTCGTTTTTGTCATTAAGCGCAAGTTCTGGGTTTCTTTTTGGACTTTGGGCCCTTTTGAGGGGCCCAAACTAGACTTGTAAGCCCAGAAACAAAGTCTTACGTAGCCCACGACCACGCGGTTGTCGAAACGACATCTCATCCACTTTACTCGAGCAAAAATCTTTTTTTTTTTTTTCCTGAAGAAACCCAAGCATGTCGTCTTCTTCGTCAGCTCCTCCTTTACCTTACACTACTCGCAAAAGCTCCAAAAAGGGTACCCGTCCCACCCTCCATAAAACCCCTCCGTTCGAACCTCCAATTCTCCCTCTCTCTCTCTCTCTCTCTCTCTCGGCGGAATTCCGAATCCGGAGTCGAAGCGCGGAGACTCTCGATGAACACGTCGCAGTTCATGGACAAGCAGATCATGGATCTCGCGTCGCAAGGGTCGGCGCAGAGCAAGGACTTCATCGATCTCGCCACCGAGCACCACCACCACCACAGTTATCCCGAGGAGGAACGGGACCACGTGGCCGTTCACGGCGGCAGGAACGGCACCACGGAGGACGACGGCGACGATGGGGTGAAGAGGGAGGAGATCGTGCCGAGCTACGATTTCCAGCCGATTCGCCCCATCGTTGTCTCCAATTCGCCGGCGCTTGGCTTTGATGGTGGATCGGCTAGGGCGTGGGGCTCCATCGATTCCAAGGCCAACGCGAACGCCGCGCCTGTCCGGGTAATGATCTGGTCTCCTATAATGCTCGAATTTAGTTTTGCTTGCGTGTGGGTGGGATTCAGATAGGTCTTTTCCCGTTTGATTGAGTATATAGAGTTGAGTTGAATGATCATGTTGCTGTTGCGCTAAGTGATTGATATTGTTTTACATTTACATAGACTCTTGCGGTTCTTTAACTTGGGTGTTTGGACTGGTTGAACTACTTTCTTTCCTGTGTGAGTCTATGATTAGTGTGGAGTTTGTACTTGACGGTGAATAGAGGTAGTAGAAGTTTGCAGGCACTAGTCTCCCTTTTGTATTGAGCATGTTTGCGGGGGTCCTGCTAGGAGTCCTAATGGCGTGCTCGATGGGTTTTGATGGTTTAGTTATAGTGGTTACTAGACCAAATTAGGAAACTTGAAGCCTACATAAGGGAAGTAATTGGATCTGATATAAGAAGAATATTGATAAAACATTTGAATTTGCATGGAGAGGGAAATTGTCCTATGGAGAGAGCATTAATACAAATCTCGTTTCTCGAGTCAATTATGACTTTGTTGGACTATCTTGCACAGTGGCTGTGGGCATGGCTATAGGTTTCCTGTTGCTTTGTAAATGTTTAAGTTAGACAGTTCCAAGTATTTTGTTTAGTACAGTGTAGGAGAAAATACAGAATGACAAAAACAAATGTGTGGAGTATATGGGAGGAGTCTCTTGGGATTTTGGTCAAGGTCTCTTCTATGAAGCTCAGAAGAAAAGACAGTAAGAATGGCACAAATGCTTGTAGGGGAAAAAAAGGAGAAAGAAGGTATGATTACATTATTCACGTTTAGGGGGTGTAGCTCTGTTCTGGCTTTCTCTAAATCCAGTTTGTATATTGTTGACATGTCCCGCATGTATACATTGACATTTCCACGATGAATAATTGAATAGCATGTTATGGTTGTGTTCCAGATTATTTCTTAGAAGTTACTGGCTTATTTATCTAGAGGAACTCCATATATATATTTTTTTCCCACAGAACTATAGTTCACTGGATTCCTTTGAACCTGCAAAAATCATTGCTGAGAAGGATCAGCGTGCCTTTGATGCTTCAATGGTGTCTGAGATAGATCGAACAATGAAGAAGCATGCTGATAGCTTGCTGCATGCATTGGAAGGTGTTAGTGCACGATTGACTCAGCTGGAGAGCAGAACTTGCAACCTCGAGAATTCTGTTGATGACTTGAAGGTATCAGTAGGGAACAATTATGGGACTACAGATGGGACAATGAGACAGTTGGAGAATATTCTCAGAGATGTAAGTTTTCCATATTTACTTCCTTGTCCTGCTTGGTCTGTGTTACATATTATGGACTCCAATGGTAAATCTGTGAAGGACTCGGACATTACGTTATGAGATGGCTTGATTGCGGGCAAAGTAGATGAGTTATTTTTTGTCTACTTAATTTGAGGACATTCCAGTTTCCTTGCTTATAGCTGTCCATTCTATGCAGGTGCAAGGAGGGGTACAGGTGTTAAAAGAGAAACAAGAAATAATGCAGGCTCAGTTTCAGCTTGCAAAACTGCAAGTATCCAAGGCAGATCAGCGACAGGATAATCAGAAGGCTTCACATGTGGACTCCCAACAGCCGCTGCCATCCATTCCTCTGCAATCACTTCAGCAGACTTCTCCGGCTAGTTTTCCACAACCTTTACCTGCTGTGCCCACCCCTAATGCTCCTCCACCACCACCTCCTCAACATAATCTACCACCTCCTCAACAAAATCTACCACCCCCAGTTCAGCTTCCAAATCAGTTTCCTCCGACACAGATTCCTCCTGTTCCTCAACGAGATCCTTATTTTCCAGCCCCGGCTCAAGCCCCAGAAGGTTCAAATCAGCAGTTCCAACTTCCTCCCACCCAGCAGCCACCTCCACCTCAAGCAGGTCCGCCTCATCACCAATACCAAACAGTTCCTCAACCTCAGTTTTCGCAGCCACCACCTCTACCGCCACAGCACCCAAGCATGGCACCAGTAAATCCTCCTCAACCATCATTGCCCCACCATCCCGAAGAGACGCCATACATTCCATCTCAGACCTACCCACCAAGCCTCCGTCAGCCCTCTGCTCAGGCACCTAGTGGACCTCCTCCGCCCCAACAGTTTTACGGGGCTGCCCCACAGATGTTTGAGCCACCACCCAGCAGGTCTAGTTCAGGGTTTTCTGCTCCATACAGCCATCCATCTGGGCCTAGTGATATGCAGTATGGTGGAACTCCTCAGTATGGTAGTAGCTCCCCTAGGAAATCTCAACCACATATGCAGAGTGGTGGAATTGGTTATCCACAGCTTCCAACTGCTCGGGTACTTCCTCATGCTCTACCCACTGCATCTGCAGTTAGTGGCAACTCAGGTTCCAGTGGAACTGGAAACAGGGTTCCCATAGATGACGTGGTTGACAAAGTGACGACCATGGGTTTCCCAAGAGACCAGGTTAGGGCTACTGTTCGGAGGTTGACAGAGAATGGACAGCCCGTGGATTTGAACATAGTGTTAGACAAGTTAATGAATGATTCAGATGTCCAGCCCCCTAGAGGTTGGTTCGGTCGGTAATGTGGTACTGCAGATGCTCAATTCTATACAGTTGTCAGTTGCATCGTTCCTTGGCGACTTCACCGAAAGGAGCCATTTTCTTGGGGATCAGGTTTCTTCGCGCCGTGAATGTTCTGTCTTTGCTCATGCTCCCTTCTCCCTTTACTTTTATGGCATGCTCGTGAGTGACGGCTCTATTTTGAATTGTTATTCTTGTTTGCAGAGCTCTTATCTATGAATTGTTTCCATCTCTCTTGTGCATACTTAGTGTAATTCAAATTGTTTCTATCGCTTTAACTGTTCAGACTTGTCATTCCCGGTCTTGTAAAGCTGTTTGCTTAGCTTCTATCAAATATGTCGGATTCTTATCGTGGATTTTGACACGCTCAAATGATTGTTTTAACACTCGAGCATCCTTTCCCACGTAGATGCCAGTTTGGGTTGATTTCTTTAGTCGAATTGACTGTGGGAATGGCATATGTAGGCCGGTCGGCTTAGATGAAGTTGTTGCTTTTTCCTTGGTTCCGAGAATGGTGGTTCTATTAACACAATGATTCGAAGCCTCAAGCCATGTTGCTGACTGGGCATTTCTGGGTCTGGCGCATGGCAATTTTGTCGCCGTTCTGTAATAATTTCAGCGAGTCTGTTCTGTAATGCGGGTTAAATTACTTGGTTACCATCTAGGAACATCCAAAACCAACCCCCGTCCCCCCTTGGGTCCCGGACAACTCCTGGAGACTCCCGAGAAATTTACTGTCGTCATTTGAATAAGTGAATGGAAAATCTAGGATTTAATTCAAGAGAATGGCTTTCTCTTTTTGAAAATAAAAATCGTTGTCCAAAGTATAACTAGGCCACGGCATTTGAGCTCGGGTCCCTCAAGGCCGGGCTGGGTCAGGGAACTCGACGCTCGGCCCTCCCAAGGTCGAGCTTGAGTACCCGGCTCCCGTTTTGGACGGCCTCCCATCCACGCCCAGATTTCGAAGCAGCCGTGCCTAGGATCCAAGCGTACATGCGGCAGTCCCTTACAACGGAGCTCGAGTCCCTTGATAAAAGTCCGCACGGTATAACCAAACAAGGAGGATGAATTCATTTTCCTCAAAAATAAGTTCCTGTAAAAGTATACTCATTCTTCGTCTAACAAATGGAGCTTAAAGAGAGCATGTACTCATAGACGAGTTATGAGATTATTATAATTTCGCGAGGGCCCGTGACCGATTGAAACTTGGGAATGCATGATAAATTTTATATCATAATGTTCGGTCATCACAGATAGACCGGGCTAGTTTTGCACCGAAAATATCATTAAAGGAAAACAGATTTAATATAAATGTTATTTATTTGATGGTTTAGGGAAAGTTTTATATATATATATATAAAAAGACTTAGAAATTACTGAACTCGAAGGAAGTTGCTGTCATCTGATGTTGTATATAGTAAGGGCTTAATTGGGCTTACATTGTTCACCCTAGCCATTATGCTGCTCGACATAGAAATAAGGATAAAGACAGTCATATGACATCACTAGAATAAGTACTCAACGTTGGACAGTTCTCCAGAACCAGTCCATGGAGCTTGAACGATGACCATGTTCTCCTTGTATTCGAAAGTGACGTCGCACCCGTCAATTTTGCAAGCTCTTGGCTCGACGGAGGCGTAAGCCCTCATTTCCCCTGCTCCTCTCACCCCGACTTCGACCGAATCACCCTTAAAGGACATGGACTGTATAGCTCCGCCGGTGTTGAGCATGTTGGCTAAGCCGATGGCAGCAAACTGCACCGGCTTCTCGGTCAAGACCGTGACCGGAGAGACGGTCACGAGCTCGAAGTTGAAGGGCTCCAGTGAGATTTCCATGTCTTCAGAAGGCTTTGAGAGAGACAGCTTCTTGGACTTGAACATGTACATGGCAAATGCTTGTGCTCCTTCAATGGGTATAGGGCTCTTGCCACTGTTCCATTCAATGTCCTTGGGGTTGGTCTTGGACGTCACCGTTTGTGAGAACTGGGAGAAGCATTGGTTCCGTCTCGATTCGCGACACCATCCTCCTCCTTGGCAGTTGAATGCTCCGACGACACCAGTGTACTGTTGGAAAAGCAAAGCCGAAGAAAGCTTCATGTGAGATCGTCGTGAAGAATTCAAAAGAAATCGAACTGAGAGTACCGGCATATTTGGAGCTGCTACGAATTATCCTACAGGTGAGAAGCTAAAGCTTGTTAATCTGTAATAGTCAACTGATGAACATCGTAATCTTACCTTGTTAAGGTTCCATATTTTGAGCATGGTCTTGCCATCATGAAGAGGATCTTCAAAAAGGCAATCCCGAGTCGGGAGGGCATAGTATTCACATCTCAGGATGGACCCGTCAGGCAACACAAGGGTCTTGAGCAGCTGAAAGTCGTGCTTCCTGACCGAGTCGCTCACGTAGATAGGGCCACCGGAGATGGCTCGAGAAGCGGCATGGAACTCGGCGCACGGGTGCGTCGACTGGAACATGTCCCAATCCGGGTGGATGAAGTTGCCCATCCACAGGCTGTTGTACGCGCAATGCACCATGTGACACCCCTGGAGCCAAAACGTGCCCTTCGGGTCCCCGGATGGATCGGTGCACCAGAAATCATCGCCTATGTGAACATCAGAAACAGTGGATTGAAGCAATGGTCATCGGAGTATCAATCTCACTTACTCAGAGGACTAGAAAAAAGAACAGTCATCATAAAATTGGCTTAGTAGACCGATACGTGACTCATGACATACCGACACGACCGAGGGTAACAGCTTCGGTGCCGAGGAACATGAAATCATTGCAGTGCTCCATGCTAGCAATCACACCATTTCCCTTGAAATGTTTCCTAACAGAAGCTGTTAGGGCTTTGAAATAGGCCTTGGCAAGCTCTACCCTCCCACCATAATCTTCGCACAACATTTCCAGCAACTGATACAGGCACATGGTCGCATGAAGCAACGTCAGACGATCCATTAATAACTGAAGGAAACAAATCCGAAGAGAGAAGTTGCCTAGGAATACTCACGTGAATGACATCCACCTTGACACCATCAATGCCAGCGGACGCCAAGAGCGAGTGAAGCCCCTCGTACATCTGATCCGCCTTCTCCGGCGGCACCAGCCCCACCCCGGTGCTCACGATCTTGTCCACGGCTAGATCCTCCATTGTCATCTCGAGCCCAGGCGACAACTGGGGATTGATCACGGTGGATTCCGGAAGGCCCGGCACCTCCGGCCTGATCCCGCCCCAATACCCGCAGAGCGCGTGCCACACGTAAACGTACTCCACGGTCCCAAACTCCTCCTTGAGGTCCTTAACGAAGGCCCCCATTCCCTTGGGCCCGTTGCGCCTCGCCTTCGGGCTCATGTAGTCCCTGAACTTGTAGTTCTCTTGGAACTTCAGGAGCCTGCAGGGCATCTGCTCGCCGGCCACGGTCTGGTTCATGCCTTCCTTTGTGATCGGGTCCGTGTCGTGGCCGATGGACTGCCACCCGTCGTCGATCAGGACGAGCCCAGGTGGGCACCCACCCTCGACGAGGCCCGCAACGCCGTCCCATATGCCCTGAGGGTGCACGGTGAGGTAGAACGCGTCCCACGTGCACCACCCGAACTTGTCCACCACGCCAGGAGGGGTCTTCTCCTCAAGGAGCTTGAAGGTGCCCAGGTGAGCCCGGGCCACCTTGACGGCATCCTTGACCAGGGCGAATGGGTCCTCACCGGCTTGCATGTAGAGAACGGCCCGGAACTTGCTCGCGGCAACTTTAGTCGAGCCGCTCTCGACGCAAATGTCAATGTTATCGTCGTCACCTTATGAAGAAAAAATCATCAGATCACCCACAATTCGGGGAGAGAATGCATATATGGAAGCACCAATCTTTTGTGTGGACCGTAGCATGATATGCTACTACTATTGACCCTTGAGATTGATTACCAGTACAATTTCCACAACTAAGTCCCTTAGAACCGTACGAAGTGTCCATATCAATTTGCAATTCTTGGGTTGATTTGACTTATGCCTACTGACCTTTCTTGATCATTTCTTCCTACGCAACACCATATTTATATATAGTGGACTTACTACTTAGCTTCTAAAAATGTAGGTGCACCATAATTGATTGGAGTTCAGGCATACCCTACTTAAAGTCAAAATGTAAGCCAGGCTGTTTCATGCAATATTAAAAGAACTGATTCTGGAGTTTATTTACTGAAATGCTTAACAAGTTACAAAACCTAAAAAAGACCCTTCAACGAGTATTTCGTAAAGAATTCAGGGTAAAACTTAAAATTTTAGGATTTTGAGGTTGAAAAGACAATGTCTATTTAGCACGTTGACGAGGCAAAGTGTGTAGAGATATAACTATTTTTACCAGGTTGAAGAGAAGCGCGGAAAGGGCCCTCCAGGAGCGGAAGCAGCAGCACGTACGGGCGACCCGAACCCGACCTCTCGAGCATCACCAGCTGAGTCTCACTCTCGAGATCTCGGCCATTGGATCCGACCCAGTGAGTCGTCCACCACACCTTGAACCGGAATATGCTCATGAACCGGATGTCCCTCAGCCTCCCCACCGGCTCCACGTGCCGGCTCTCGGCCTCCGCGGCGTCGAACCCCACGAAGCACCCTGGGGAAGAAGAAGCCATTGCCCCCACACCCGCCGACTTGCCGCCGTAGGGCGAGGGAGTGGCGACCACGTTGCCGGGGACGCCGGTGAGGAACGGGTGGTGGCCGTTGACCGAGAAGGTCCGACTCTGGCCGTCCAGTGCGATCACGTACTGCGTGGAGGCGTCGTCGGACATGGGGGGAAGATCAGGGGCGGCCTTGCTTGGAGCCATCGATGGAAGTTTGAAGAAGACGAAGGAGACGAAAGTGCTTGAGGGAGAAAAATGGAGTGCAGGCTTTGGTAAGAGAAGCACAAGAGATGGCGTTTATATAGAGTTGGAGAGAAAGATGTAACGTTTGGTAATAGAAAAGGAAAACGTGGGATTGGTCCCAATATACTTTGATTCCGTTCGGAGATAAATAGGGATTTTTCTATGATTTTCTCTAACAGAATCAATAAAGCTCGGGCTCTTTTATTTTTTTTCCACTTTTTAATTTTTATTTTGATTTTTTTGCTAGAAATAAAAGGATTTATTTTCATTGTTTCCAATGTCTTATGGCAGCTTCTTGTGTGAAGTGTCTGAATTGCTCGTAATTTGGAGTGAAATGTCTTAACTTTCATTATGATTGTATTTCACCTCTTTCCTCCTGTACAAAAGAAAAAAAATCACTTTGCCTTTGCAAATGCCTCCATTAACCTTGACCTCCGATGTCTCTCCTGTCCTCGACTTGCACCGGAGCGCGCATGCGGCGGCGGCGACGGAGGCTAGGGCTCGATGCCGGTTAGGATTGCTATTGCCAGCTGCTGAGGGAGCGGACAGTAATTCCGATTTCGAGGATTTTCTGAAGCTACTGCCGCTACTGCCACCACCATCCTCGAACAGCGAATGGTTTTTTGAGAATGGTTTCCAAGTACTAGGGACTTCCCTTAGCCTTTTGCTGTTGTTTCATAGTAAACTTTGGGTTAGTTTTTCTGTATCTTAGCTCACTGTGGGCTACTGAATTGTTTCCTTTTTCTTTTCGCACCAGACTAAAACCTTCTCCTTTGATGAAGATCTAGGGTAAAGTTTCATTTTTAGTTATAAAGGAAAATTACCAAAAAAGTTCTAAACATATCGTTATAGTACCAATTCATTCATATTTTTTGGCCAATTAAATTATAAACATTTTGCATTTATGACAATTCAGTTCAATCGCTGATTTAGATGCTAACCACCTCACGTTGAATCAAGTCGTCTCGCCTTTCGCAAGAGAGAATAAAATACTTTTGGGGGGTGGGGGGATTTGTGTGTATGCTTTGAAGGAGTTTGGAAGTTCTTGTCACGTGCTTACGGGCAACTTTTTGGGGCATTGCATGCATATGGAATGAAATGATAGGAGAGCTTAAGAGCTTTGGGTTTGATTTGGTTTGCAGTTTCAAAAAGGGAAATGCTTTCCGATTGTACTATCGATTGTTAGGCTAGCAGCCTTCCTTTCGAAATATATAGGTCTAAGGAATTAGTTTGGCACACTTGTGTAGGGAAGATACCGAGCATTATGCACTCGAATGACATAAATATGCTGAAAACCATAGCAGTTTCACCTAACAACGTCAGCAATATCAGCACATCGTCATGTATGGATATAGAAATGTCTCATGGACTGTCAAACCGATGGGTCGGATCGGGTCATAAATTGTCCCATCCAAACAGATCAATTTGACTGGTTTATGATCGTTTATTGTAATGCAAATCTAGTGATCCCATATCCAACCCGACCCATATTCAACCGATACCCGATTTGATCCATATTCCTAAAACAATAACATATTTAATCTAATATAGGAAAACGCATACCCAAATTGAGATGAGAAAGAGGGAGCGAGTGAGCGCGAGATCGAGTGACGGCAAGAGAGAATGAAGAGAGAGTCATAAGTAAATTGTGAACTCATTTACGATCTATTTACGATCCATTTAACACTCTTATTAAGTTTAAGAAATGTCCCCAACGCACGGGAGGCAAAACTCTTTAAGTAGGTGTTAAGAAGCGTGTTTATGATCCATATTCACAATGGAGTGACTTTAGGTATTACTATAAGCGAGCATTCGGACAAACATGACTATAATAAACACCTCTACCCGATCGGGATCCATCGCGTCGGTTAATATGTGCATATGGCAAATCAATCATAGGATTATGGGACAATAACGGCCGATGAAGGCATGCCTAGTTAGCAATGAGCTAGACTGGAGTTCACCATGGTTTGCATCTTTTGCCGATCAACTTCGAATTTCGGGACAAATTCTTGCGATGATCAACCCTAATGACTGAGTTTTTTTGCCACGTTTCTATCTGTCAACTTGAATTGCTAAAAGCTTAGAAGTTACAAGGTACATGTACCCCTTCACGTGCCTTTATGAGAGGGCGGTGTTCCGCAGGATTCTAGGGTTTTCTTCCAGAATTATTCAAGTTCAAGGCAAGAAAGGAAAGGAAGAAGACGAACATTTGATCATTCAACTTGCTAAAAAGCACAAGCCCCCCTTATATTCCTCGGTACCCGATTTCATGCTACGCTCCAAACTCTTGTGAATCTCTTCCTCGATGTAGTTCCATTCGAAAGGCCTCCCCTTTTTTTTTTTTTTTTTTGCTTCGAAAGGCTTCTCTACCTATTATTGCAAGGCTCGAATATCTCGGACGATCGGCTTGACTTACGTGAAGAGGAAGGAAACGAATACGATGTCCTTGTCCCGACAACGGGCTGCAGTCATTCGTTTGGTCATATGAACCCTCGAGAATATCTCGTGCCGCAAGAGATCGAAAGAGATTTAAGATTTCGATTCGTTTCATAAGTTCGAAGATTTGAAATTCCGAACCATTTAAGCCCCGTTGAGTAAATGGCAATAAAATCCAGGTGCAAAACTCGCAATTCGATGATATTTTTTCTTTTGTCCTTTGGATTTTGTTTTTGTATGATCAAGCCTCCGGGAAAATTACGAAAAAAATTCTAAATTTATTGTAATTGTGTCGATTCGGTCGTAAGCTTCTTTTTTTGCCAATTAAGTCCTAAACCTTTTACAATTGTGTCAATTCACCATCCATTTGACAGACCGACGCTATTTATTTTATTAATAATTTTTTTCCTTTTTTTTTGGTTAGGCCCGGAGACCTCCTCGCCCAATGGCCCTCGATGGCCCTAACAAAAAAGATAAAAGAAAAAAAAAGACAAGAAGAAAAATATAAATAAAAAATTGAAATATATTGAAATGATCGGCGCCGACCGGCCAAATGGATCAAGTAGCACAATTGTAAAATATTTAGAAGCCGATTGATATATATATGAATGATTATGACTGAATTGATGCAATTGCAATAGATTTAATATTTTTTTTAGTAATTTTCCCTCAAAATATGCCCAAGAATATACATCTTGGAAGGAGATGAACGAGTTGTCCGGTGCTTCCCTCCCCCCTTTTGGCCATCTTTTTCATGATTCCCCGACTCATGCCAACTTGCCAAGCGTCGACATTGATGACGTCCCTTGTGTTGCTCTTCTCCCTTTCCTTTGAATTTTTTTTTTTTTGCCCCAAAAGAAGAAGATGAAAATCCACGCATCTTGAAGGCCGACCTCCCACGTCTCGCCACTCATTGTCGAAACTTTTCCTCGCGCGAGGGAGGATGATTTAGAACGCGGATTAGCTTGATCTTACTCGATGAAATTAGATTGTGATGGCTCATCTAAACAAAACCATGGTACTAATCGTACGATTATGTAGGAGAAGATGCTCTAGGCTTGAGATAGCTGTTATTTTTTTAGCTTTGGAATCTTAAAGGAGCTTTCGATTTTCAAATCCGTTGAACGTCGTTTTGGTTGTCGTGTACATTTGTTCGTTCGCATTCCCTCAAAATGCCAAAAAAAAGGTAAAATTTTGTTAATTCTGTGCCGCATCGTGAGGTCTACGTCGTACACCTAAGCTACGTGTAAGTTCGATTCAAAAAATGCCTCCGAGCACACGTTGACATTTAAACGGGGAAAATTCTCAAAAAGATGTCCTAAACTTATTGCAATTGTGTCAATTCAATACTAAACGATTCCATTTGTGCCAATTCGGTCCATCCGATCGAAAGATCGCCGACGTTGGACGTCTTCCGTCCCGCGTGACCCTACTAGCGCCGACGCGTGGATAATTTTTACTAATATTTTGATATTTTTTGAATTTTTATTTAATTAATTTTTTGTTCTTTCCCTTCTTCGGGTGTAGACTAGCTAGAGGAAGAAGGGAATGGGAAAAAACAAAGAAAGGGAAGAAAAGAAAAGAAATAAAAAATAAAATTTCACAAAAAAATATTAACATATTATTTAAATTTGTCTACATCAACATTGGCCTGCCACGTAGGACGATCGGTGTCACGCCAAAGAATTTTCGATCAAACCTACGAATGGATTGAATTGGCACAAATATAAAAGGTTTGTGAGTCAATTGGCGAATTGAAAAATTTAAGATTGAATATGCGCGATTACAATGTGCAATTCGAGGGTTTTTGAAGGGTGTCCTATCAATATACACACGTATAGGACCATTTTTTTTCTTTTTTTCTTTTTTGGTCGGAGCACCTTGAGAACTCGATGAGAAGAATAATATGATGCAAAAGAAGATAATATTCAGATTCAAAGCTAGTGGACCCTTTGGATTTATGTGGGCCTTTTGTTCCGCCGTAGCCTGAAAGTTCTTGCCAAGTGGATCCACTTTTCCTTTTTGAGGTCCATCGCCCGTGCCCATTTGAATACTATCATCACTTCCACAAGCTAGAAGAAGCCGCTTTTTTTATTTTTTATTATATTAACTTATATCTATTTTTTGACGTTACACATATTCTAACTTTCAAATCAAACCTAAGAGTCCCCAAAAAATACAAACGTCCTTTACCTAAAAAGGTGACCTCATGCATAACTAAGATCGAGACGATGACGATTGTTGAGGTATAGTTCATATTCTCGATCAATAAGAAAGCACGAGTTCGTAAATTTCTTGTGCTCGTATTTTAACGATAGTTTGGCTAGGATCTATGCATTGTTATTGTTATATCCGATCGTTTTCTCTTGTAATTGATAATTATAACAAAGAGGTGAGATATATTAATTATAGTAAAATTATCGGCTAGATGTAATCCTAATTTAAGAGTAGATCAATATAAACCTTGTGTTTAGAAATCTCTTTCTCGCCTTTATTCTTTACCTAGTTATGTTTGTGTGCTTAACCCTAAAAGCAAGGGCATGATAGGTGGAACGGCCGGTTATAGTAGACTCGCATGCTATTTGGCAGATTAGGAGTTACAAGTAAGAAAAGCGGAGTTGCTTGAAACTGTCGGGAGTTAAAGATATATTGATAATAGTCGGTTATAGAGAGATCCTGATAGTTTCATATGTCAAAATCTCAAAGTATAGAAGTGTCGAAGTCCAAATGTGCAGGAGTACCCCAAATGGTTGATATGATGGGTATCCACAATGAGGGAGGCTAAGATGATAGGACACGAATCAATGGCGGGTTGTCGTGTGCGGTCGAGAAACAAGGGTGATACCAAGCCTATTACGATGGATCAGGAGTTGGCAAAACATCCCTAAAGAGCCTCACTATGCTCACGAGTTTCATTAATAGTGTGTTGTTTCACCAAAAACTTCATGATAAAGATAAATATATATTTCATGAAAAATATTTTCAAGAAAAAAATGTTAATTTTTATTTGTTTTCATTCTTGCCAAAAGCGAAAGCCGTTTTTCTCTATCTAAACTTGTTATTTTCCGTCCACGTAAATAAATCGATTTAGCTTTCCGTAATTAAAATACTGAAAAGTCGGAAAATAATTTCCCTCGAACAAATGGACTCAAAAGAACATTATTTTATTTAACGGCACGACCAACTCACTATGATATTGTTTTTATTTTATTTTTGTTCATATTTTTTTGGTAGGACGTGATTGATGAGTCAATTGGGTCTGGCCCACTGATAATAGTTAGACGGGCTTTCAATTGGGTCCCTTGGTCTTCGCATAGGTAGGAAACGCATGACGCAGCCCAGGCAGCCCCGACGACAAATTTGGAGTTGGACGTCAAATTTGGTCCGGGCAATTAAGAATCTCCGGTCACGTGTCGTTGATGATGCCTACGTGTCCTTCATCGTGTCCGTTGGTTGCTCGTACTGTTGTTGGCCTTTTGGAGGGGGCAAAATTTACCACGTAACAAGGTTTTATCGGAACTGAAGGAGACAAATCACAAGGGCCATTTAATTTGGTCCGGACCAGCTTCAATTTAACAGAGATTTATATTGTTAGAGTCTAGTCATGTCGAAATACACGTGTAGACATGTCCCATTCATTCAACCGGTTCAATGACACGTATATCGATCATGTGAATTTGCTGTAGTCCTATCAAGATAAGTGTTTGCTCGACAGCGGTCATTGTATGTTACTCAGACGTGAAGCAAAATCGATTGATAAAATCATGTCATAATTAATCAATGTGTTCAATCGCGTGATGAATCAGACGCGTTAATTCATTTTTAAGCGGAATTAGCAATATACAAATTGGCTCATATCCACCTTCTCTGACTTTACATCCGGAAAATGAGAACTTGGAGAAATAGATACACTTCATTAGGATCGCCTAAAGTCTCAGTCATCAATATATTATTTAGATGTGGAGCAAAGGGGGCTAATGAAGTCACAGCCGCATGTCATGAATAAGTTCAAATGCGTGATGATTTAGATATGTCGATCCAACATTTGTGCGAAAATGACGAGTTGGGCTTGGCTCAAATCAAGTTATCATAACATATTGAAGTGGATGATCCGGGCTTATAGAACCTAATTAGAATCACAGCGTGATCACCTGAACTAAATCATATCTCCAATCCATGTTGGCCATATCACGTCTAATTCCTTACATTGTGATTTGTCGGAAATCTTTCAACCATAAACTTTTCGGTCATCGCATCTTGAACGCCGAATAGCACAAATTTTGGCTTCATGTTGAGCCATCAACCTTCTTCTTGTCATTCCCTAAAGGATGTTGAATTGAAGTGTCGATCTCACCGTGGTCTATGTTCGTTTACGTTTGAAGCTTTGGTCAATGCACACGGACATGTATTCGTGGGATGAGTAGAGCCGAAGGATGGGACAACCACTAAATTGCTAAGTAGATCGACACCGACACCGACACACGACACGACACGTCGTTATAAAAAAATAGAGAATTTTGACGTGTTGTGGCACGTTGTATGTTAAATGTATATTTTTATATATACATTATAAATTTTACTAGCGACAAGTTTTTTCTTATTCTTATATTATATCACGATTAGTCTTTTTTTTTTGTTGGTTAAGTATAAAAATTTTGGGGTAATTGGGTATATGACTCAAGTATATATTTTTGATAAATTAATATTTTGATCCCTAATTTATTAAAAATGCTTTAAATTGACCCGTGATTGTCAAAATAGTGTGTTCGGGATCTTTGGATTCGCATGTCGCCGGGCTGTTCGGGACGACCACGGGTCTGTTGAATGTGAGAGAGTGTTGGAGTGTCGAAAAATGTTGAACATGACACGTAAATTCTCAGATAGCGTCAATGCTTTTTCGCCAAGCTGTCCAAAAGAGAAGTAAAACGCGAAGGGGAAAATAAAACCAAATTGGACATCTAATGTTTACCAAAAAATAATACATATAAGGGCCAAAGGCCCAAATGTTTGGGCCCAATATCTGCATTAACCAACTTTGAGTGCTCAATTTTCAGCCCACACCGCTGATGACCGACCCCGAGAAAGAGAGAGAGAGAGGAACACTTGAAACCAGGAGTGCCGGATGATTCTGAGCTCTTCGAGCTCCTCTGAAGTTTCTCGCTGCATGGCGCAAAGCTCGATGGTCAATTGAATTTATCTGGGTTCGTTGATTTTAGCAGATTTGTTTAGTCTTTCCTCGTCAATCAATGAAATGTTCCGCTATCTTTTTTTTTTTTTTTTTTTATTTTTTTGCGGTTTTCGCCATCATTACAATTCAATTTCGCTCGAATCATCGGATTCGAGGCGTAGACGATGAATGTGTGCACAGGCTCGAGGTGTACTGGAATGTTGCGGCCTTTTTTTTTTTGTAGGATATTTGAAGAGGTGGGCATTCTTGAAAAGCAGGAAATAGTTGGGCATGTCAACACTGAAGCAGATGAGAATTGAAAGTGCGAAGCATGAGATATTAGGCATTTCATCGCAATTTTAGCTCAATATCTGCACATATGTTGTCTAATTGTGTTCTCGGAAGCTGCTCAACCATGCTGATCATGTCGCCGTCCAGCCCATCTTTGGCTCGAGCTAAAGGGTATAGAGTCAAGTTGAACATTGTTGAGTACTTCTGTTTATCTCTCCCTTCCTGTAGCTCTGATATTTTTGGAACGAAGTTTAGTTATCCGGTGAGCAAAACGGGAATGAGTCCCAGAGCTGCGGTCTCGAGGCCTTTAAGATTACGTGAAGGTCCGTTTAGAAGTGGATATGCATTGATAAGTTCAAGCTTGAGGCCCGAAAATGGAGGATTTGGACCGAAACCTTTCAGGATTGGTGAAAAAGATGGTCTCATCAT
This sequence comes from Rhodamnia rubescens, assembly GCA_021437795.1. NCBI lineage: Eukaryota > Viridiplantae > Streptophyta > Magnoliopsida > Myrtales > Myrtaceae > Rhodamnia > Rhodamnia rubescens. The sequence continues at coordinate 3,599,306 of JAILYA010000004.1, read as the reverse complement.
TGTTGACCATGGGTCAAGGCGTGGAGAATCGAATCTAATGCTTAGTGAGTGAAAACTTTGGATTCTGTCTTGCTTTGAAATTCTTTACTGGGTCTGTTAATTTCTCTGCTTATCTCTGATAATGTTACGATGGTGTCTTATCTGCATTTCCAGATGAGTTCGTGGCCATGTTTCGAGATAAAACTGGGTACCCAGTTGTTGAGCCTGCTCACATGGTAAAAACTTACTTTTCTGACATTAGTTACTGAGCATATAAAGTAAATTCTGCTACTGTTGACAACTTTTTGTTCTTTGCAATAGAACAGAAGAGTTATTAGATTGTCGATTTGCTGTAAGTGGATTTAGAAGCAAATATATTGCTCTGTCTCGTCACAATCTGTGGATAAATATAAAACATTCTTACATCGTGGGTGGTCAGTTCTTTACTTGTAACTTTGGTCCTCTAATAAATTGTATTCGCGAAAAAGGAAACGATCTGTCTAGGATAGTGATGTGATTGACCTGGCATTCATGTCTTTTGACTTAATATTTGTAGATGATAGACTTATATTTGCCGAAGTTTTGCTTTTTTGCTCTCGTTTAGTTCGTTTTCTTCATCTTTTGCAGTTTTCTGTTGATGAAAATATGATCCTACAGCATGATCTTCTTTAGTGATTGCTCGAATTTTTACTACTTTTGATTCATTTCTTCACGTGCTTGTCTGTACTAAGGGAAGAGGTCCACTGATATGCATTTAGGCAAAGAGTCCTCATGCTGAATCTCTCTGATGAATGAATTCAGTCTTTAACAATTTCCGGCTTCAAAATAACTCAGTTTAAAAAATTTGTCTTCAATTTGGCTGATCCATTGGGAGAGGCATGTAAGATTTTGGTTCTAGTGCTTATATTAGCAAATCATCCATTGATGTCCTTAGGCTTCTGAGGTGAACCCATGCATGATTCATTCCATTTTATTAAGCAGGAGCTGGCAGACCCATCAATAAAGGATGCATTTGGTTCATGTGTTCAACAAGGGGTTACTCGTGTAATTGTCAGCCCATTCTTTCTATTTCCTGGGAGACATTGGCACAAGGTAGTTCAACTTTCTATCTTCTTTTATTTTAGCTATGTTTTATGGATTCTCTGTTGCACATAGAAGACTTACAGAAGTGATATATATGGTGTTACTTTCCAGGATATACCTTCTTTGACAGCTGAAGCTGCAAAGGAGCACCCTGGTGTCTCTTATATTATAACTGCACCTCTCGGCTTGCATGAGCTACTTGTGGTATGATCAGTATTCCTCTCTTTCGCATCCTCATTGCTGAAACTGTCTTAAGATATGCGGAGAGGTTAAGAAGAGTTGCATTCGTGTATTAAAAGCAGCTGAAAGATACAGCTTATTGTTCCTATCCCATTTGAAAAGGTTCTTTTCCTTGCACAATCTTTGGGGTGACCATAAGGAAGAAGTTCAACAGAAAACAATTGCCAATAGTTCTGCAATATAAGCAACATTGTTTCATTTTGTGCAATTTCCTTAGTCATTTTAAGGTAAGCGCATTGATGAAAGTAACCGATAGTGAAACTATCTGAGCATGATGCAGTAGAAGCTTCATATTGAATCTTCAAGGTTTAGAATTTAGTTGTTCTTTGACCGTTTGAAATGCTTGCTGTTTTGCAGGACGTCGTTAATGACAGGATCAAACACTGCCTGAGCCATGTAGAAGGAGATGCAGATGAGTGTGAAGTTTGCGCAGGTACAGGCAAATGCAGAATCTACTAGGTTAATGGTGCAACATTTTCCCTCCACTGGAAATTGCCATTGAAAAAATCTGAGGGAAATGTTGGGAAATTGCTGCTCAGCGTGATTGTCCTCCAAGGTCGATCCAAGTGCAACTGATATTACGCGAAAATCATGTGGTTCCCAGAACCAACTGGGTTGAGGCCATAATGCAACGATTTTGCAGTAAATTTCTGGGGAGTAGGTGTTCCAGCATGTGTCTTTTACTTCACGATCATCTCTCGACTTTGGCCTCAATAAGGATTTCTGGTTCAAACTTGTGGAACGTGTTCTTCATCAACCTAACTAGCTCAGGTGTGATCATCACAACAGAGCTAGATGCAATCAAGTCTGGTATTTATGTTGACGAGAGTGATTAGCTGAATCTGATGTCATGGGTTTTCTCCATTGTAAGAAAAACCTCTGTGATTACAATGTGCCGCCTTTGTACATTGTGTAGTTATGCCGGCGAACTTGTCTGTCTGTCAGAATCTTCAGGTCACTTGTGTCGCTGTATCAACAAGCAATAAAATTGCTACAAATGTTGGACCGGATAAAGACGAGAAAGCACCACAACTCACTGTTTATGACAGTTTGATGCATGATGCATTTTGATGCCATTACAAGTCACGTATCAATGTACAGATACGAACTGGAGAAGCCTCTCCTTGCAATAGAATGCTTGCACTGTTTATCACCTATGGTATTACTTTTGGCCAAATTTCTACCTATTGTATTGCGGGGCACTTTTTTGAGTTTCCTAAAGAGACCTCTATGTATTCACTTCTTGTTCCACGTGTTTAAGCCGAGAAGTTCGGCGAGTTTCCAGAATCTCGAGAACTTCTCCATTTTAATCTTCATACTTGCATCGGCCCGGGCCTTTGCTTGAGCGGGTGTTTCTTCTTCAGTCGCTGCTGTGGCTGCAAAAGAAAACGGGTCCAGTAAGTTCATCAGATTTTGGAAGTCAGTTCAGAAGATGATGGGTGTAGCGAAGAGGGTTGTCGGCAAAATTACCGGTCGCAGGTTGTTGTTTGAGTTGCTTGGAGAGGGTCTTAGCTGCCATGAAAACATTCGAAGGTCTTTCCCAGCCGCCTCCAAACACACCATAACCATCCTTCGGCTGAGGTTGTGTCAGAAACTCAAGCAGTCCCAACTCTTCCCTCGCCACCCAGTGTATGCAGTTCACGGGGCATGACTCCGCCGACACCTGCGGAACAATTGTTTCTTTGAATCCGCAACACAGCATCAAATAGAGAAAAATGGGACGATGACAGGACTGCTCGTGTACAGCCAAATAGAGAAGCACTTGCCTCCAGCTTTTGCTCATCATCCCCGTACTGGACTTTCACTCTAGCACACCCGAGTTCTTCGTCCATGACGAAAGTGTTGCTTGCGTGATGCACACATTCTCTGCACCCTGAAACCGTCGAACTACCGATTTGAAACGGATGCCTCGAATCGGCTGTGAATTCAGAAAAAGAAAACTTTTATAGCAGGGACTGAAGAAAGGACCTATGCAGGCATTTGCATCTACAAACAGAGCCTGGGATCTAACAGGCCCTTTCCACGAGCTATAACCTATATCTGAACAGCCTCCTCTGAATCTTGTCCCCGCTCGACCAGTGGAGGCATCATAGCCTCTCCTCAGATCATCTCTCATCAGCACCCTGTAAGCCTCATTGAGCAGCAGAGTATACTCATGACCCTGAAAGCAAAAACGCCAACAGCCCTTCAAGTCAAATTATCTAGTTTAGCTCAAAAGAAGACAGCTTTTGCAAGACCATGCGGCCGTGTTGAGAATAAGGTGAATCTGTCTGACCTGCTGGCCGGCGACATCGGGATGATGCTTCTTTTGCAGCTTCCTGTAAGCCTCTCTGATCTCTCGCGAGCTCGAATCCGCCGGAACCCCAAGCAGTTCGTAATAGTTCTTCTCTAATCTTAAGCTCCTCCTGGCCTTTCTACCGCAACACGTGATGACTCCATATCTCTGCCTGCAGCTAGAAAACAAAAATCAGGCGAAGAAGATTGTCCGTCCGAGGATGTTACTCTGTTTACTGGACAACAAATTTTCGATCTGAACTTATGGTAGACGCATGAACTGAGCTTATCCAACAAAATTCACAGAGCTTCGATTTGGAGATCACCTTGAAACGGGCTTCCCCGTCTTGAGATAGGCATGATGTATCTGGGAATGTTTTGGCGCTAGGAATTGGTGAGCCGGTCCTAGAGAGGCTGCCATATCCTATGCTGGTATTTCTTGTTCTGCATAATCACCAGTGTCTGTTTTTGAGTGTTACTGTTGAGGCTGGAGATATTTCTTAGTTTCCTGGATAATTGGATATTTTCTCGTTGGCCGTCGCAGTTTTAGGATCGTCGACCAATCATGGACCTCCACGTTGACTAAAGTGCTCAAGCGAAGGACCCCATTTAGAAACAAGCAGGCGAGAAATTTTTAAAATTTTCCATCGCCGACTTCGAAAAATATTTACGGATCTTTACTTTTATTCATCTCATGCTAAAAAATTCTCACTAAAAATTTTGAGCCGATAGATGAAAGGACACTCCACATACATAAAAAAAACAGGTAAATCCATAAATAAGTGAGATATTTCGACAGTAATAGATAGAAATTGAGATTATTACAAAGTTAGGTCTATGTAAATAAATCCGAGTGACAAGAACTTTGTATTGCATTGGTTTGAGCTCTCCCTGTTCAGTCCAGTACCTCTGCACTAGCCATGACAGATCATGAGCCCTCGTCCCCATTCCATTTCCCCCAGAGTGAATGACAGCAACAGGCTTTGTTGGCTCGTCGATCCGCTGGCGATCGCCCTGTCTCAGTCCAACAAGCAGTAATCGTCCTCGTCCTCGTCCGCATCCGGATCATCGGACGGACCACAGAACATGCCGCCCCACCGCGGGAAGTAGATGAGGGCGACGGGGAGGGTGCAGACAAGCATCAAGAGGCCCATCAGCGATATGCTCGTCTGCCTCGACAAGTTGGAGCCCGAGAACAGGAGCAGTTGCGTCACGACCGCCCCCACCGTCCCCCCGCTCCCCGTCATTCCTGAGATCACTCCGAGCGACCTGCGATTGGACAAATCTGAGTTCCATATCGAATTCGGTATCTTGAGGGCGGTAAGGATCACGGATCTCAACGGATTCTGTTCCTAATTAGAGATAATTGGGAGAACAAACTTAGCCTAGCTTGAAAATGTGATGCATCCAATCAACTATAGCCATGAATGTAACTGATCTCCATTTCCGCCTGCTTAGAAATTTTTCGACACCCCCTATATTCCTTCTCCATATCAACTAAAATAAAATCAATCTCCTCTTCTTTTTTTTTTTTTTTTTTTTGGTAATCGGGTTTCACGCGTCTGATGAATTTATTCTTTTGGGTGGTGGGGGTATGAGCAGCAATCTTGGTGATTAAAAAATCAATCAACCTCCTCTTTAGGCTCCCTAAAGTGCAATAAAACCCGACTTCCGCTCGGCCTGGTTCGCAAGGGCCCGGACCCCATTGAAACTCGGGTCCCATGGCTAGACCCGGGACCCCGGTCCCTATAAAAGTCATAACGACATTTTCTCATTTATACAAGCCAAACCCCGAAAAATATGAGGACGCAAAACCAAGAAAAGGTTTTTCCCCGACACTTTCCTAATCGTAAGACGGGACTGTTCAACGCTGAGTCACTTTCCTAAATTCCGTGAAAGAATTTGCATGGCTTGCTACGCATTTCGATCTTGGGACCACGATATAATCCAAAGTTTCAATTTGTCCATTTCGTCATAAAGTCTCCCCCTGCCACCTTATCTTAATCAACACGACGCTACTGGGGGTGGCTGTTGCTCTATAATGTCCTGTTCCTGCCCGGTGCTGTCTGAAGCTTACATGAAGGGAAATGTCGACCGACACCCCTTTTCATAGCTGCGGTCTCGAGGCCTTTAAGATTACGTGAAGGTCCGTTTAGAAGTGGATATGCATTGATAAGTTCAAGCTTGAGGCCCGAAAATGGAGGATTTGGACCGAAACCTTTCAGGATTGGTGAAAAAGATGGTCTCATCATTGTTGACCATGGGTCAAGGCGTGGAGAATCGAATCTAATGCTTAGTGAGTGAAAACTTTGGATTCTGTCTTGCTTTGAAATTCTTTACTGGGTCTGTTAATTTCTCTGCTTATCTCTGATAATGTTACGATGGTGTCTTATCTGCATTTCCAGATGAGTTCGTGGCCATGTTTCGAGATAAAACTGGGTACCCAGTTGTTGAGCCTGCTCACATGGTAAAAACTTACTTTTCTGACATTAGTTACTGAGCATATAAAGTAAATTCTGCTACTGTTGACAACTTTTTGTTCTTTGCAATAGAACAGAAGAGTTATTAGATTGTCGATTTGCTGTAAGTGGATTTAGAAGCAAATATATTGCTCTGTCTCGTCACAATCTGTGGATAAATATAAAACATTCTTACATCGTGGGTGGTCAGTTCTTTACTTGTAACTTTGGTCCTCTAATAAATTGTATTCGCGAAAAAGGAAACGATCTGTCTAGGATAGTGATGTGATTGACCTGGCATTCATGTCTTTTGACTTAATATTTGTAGATGATAGACTTATATTTGCCGAAGTTTTGCTTTTTTGCTCTCGTTTAGTTCGTTTTCTTCATCTTTTGCAGTTTTCTGTTGATGAAAATATGATCCTACAGCATGATCTTCTTTAGTGATTGCTCGAATTTTTACTACTTTTGATTCATTTCTTCACGTGCTTGTCTGTACTAAGGGAAGAGGTCCACTGATATGCATTTAGGCAAAGAGTCCTCATGCTGAATCTCTCTGATGAATGAATTCAGTCTTTAACAATTTCCGGCTTCAAAATAACTCAGTTTAAAAAATTTGTCTTCAATTTGGCTGATCCATTGGGAGAGGCATGTAAGATTTTGGTTCTAGTGCTTATATTAGCAAATCATCCATTGATGTCCTTAGGCTTCTGAGGTGAACCCATGCATGATTCATTCCATTTTATTAAGCAGGAGCTGGCAGACCCATCAATAAAGGATGCATTTGGTTCATGTGTTCAACAAGGGGTTACTCGTGTAATTGTCAGCCCATTCTTTCTATTTCCTGGGGAGACATTGGCACAAGGTAGTTCAACTTTCTATCTTCTTTTATTTTAGCTATGTTTTATGGATTCTCTGTTGCACATAGAAGACTTACAGAAGTGATATATATGGTGTTACTTTCCAGGATATACCTTCTTTGACAGCTGAAGCTGCAAAGGAGCACCCTGGTGTCTCTTATATTATAACTGCACCTCTCGGCTTGCATGAGCTACTTGTGGTATGATCAGTATTCCTCTCTTTCGCATCCTCATTGCTGAAACTGTCTTAAGATATGCGGAGAGGTTAAGAAGAGTTGCATTCGTGTATTAAAAGCAGCTGAAAGATACAGCTTATTGTTCCTATCCCATTTGAAAAGGTTCTTTTCCTTGCACAATCTTTGGGGTGACCATAAGGAAGAAGTTCAACAGAAAACAATTGCCAATAGTTCTGCAATATAAGCAACATTGTTTCATTTTGTGCAATTTCCTTAGTCATTTTAAGGTAAGCGCATTGATGAAAGTAACCGATAGTGAAACTATCTGAGCATGATGCAGTAGAAGCTTCATATTGAATCTTCAAGGTTTAGAATTTAGTTGTTCTTTGACCGTTTGAAATGCTTGCTGTTTTGCAGGACGTCGTTAATGACAGGATCAAACACTGCCTGAGCCATGTAGAAGGAGATGCAGATGAGTGTGAAGTTTGCGCAGGTACAGGCAAATGCAGAATCTACTAGGTTAATGGTGCAACATTTTCCCTCCACTGGAAATTGCCATTGAAAAAATCTGAGGGAAATGTTGGGAAATTGCTGCTCAGCGTGATTGTCCTCCAAGGTCGATCCAAGTGCAACTGATATTACGCGAAAATCATGTGGTTCCCAGAACCAACTGGGTTGAGGCCATAATGCGACGATTTTGCAGTAAATTTCTGGGGAGTAGGTGTTCCAGCATGTGTCTTTTACTTCACGATCATCTCTCGACTTTGGCCTCAATAAGGATTTCTGGTTCAAACTTGTGGAACGTGTTCTTCATCAACCTAACTAGCTCAGGTGTGATCATCACAACAGAGCTAGATGCAATCAAGTCTGGTATTTATGTTGACGAGAGTGATTAGCTGAATCTGATGTCATGGGTTTTCTCCATTGTAAGAAAAACCTCTGTGATTACAATGTGCCGCCTTTGTACATTGTGTAGTTATGCCGGCGAACTTGTCTGTCTGTCAGAATCTTCAGGTCACTTGTGTCGCTGTATCAACAAGCAATAAAATTGCTACAAATGTTGGACCGGATAAAGACGAGAAAGCACCACAACTCACTGTTTATGACAGTTTGATGCATGATGCATTTTGATGCCATTACAAGTCACGTATCAATGTACAGATACGAACTGGAGAAGCCTCTCCTTGCAATAGAATGCTTGCACTGTTTATCACCTATGGTATTACTTTTGGCCAAATTTCTACCTATTGTATTGCGGGGCACTTTTTTGAGTTTCCTAAAGAGACCTCTATGAAATAGTTCTGCTTATTCACTTCTTGTTCCACGTGTTTAAGCCGAGAAGTTCGGCGAGTTTCCAGAATCTCGAGAACTTCTCCATTTTAATCTTCATACTTGCATCGGCCCGGGCCTTTGCTTGAGCGGGTGTTTCTTCTTCAGTCGCTGCTGTGGCTGCAAAAGAAAACGGGTCCAGTAAGTTCATCAGATTTTGGAAGTCAGTTCAGAAGATGATGGGTGTAGCGAAGAGGGTTGTCGGCAAAATTACCGGTCGCAGGTTGTTGTTTGAGTTGCTTGGAGAGGGTCTTAGCTGCCATGAAAACATTCGAAGGTCTTTCCCAGCCGCCTCCAAACACACCATAACCATCCTTCGGCTGAGGTTGTGTCAGAAACTCAAGCAGTCCCAACTCTTCCCTCGCCACCCAGTGTATGCAGTTCACGGGGCATGACTCCGCCGACACCTGCGGAACAATTGTTTCTTTGAATCCGCAACACAGCATCAAATAGAGAAAAATGGGACGATGACAGGACTGCTCGTGTACAGCCAAATAGAGAAGCACTTGCCTCCAGCTTTTGCTCATCATCCCCGTACTGGACTTTCACTCTAGCACACCCGAGTTCTTCGTCCATGACGAAAGTGTTGCTTGCGTGATGCACACATTCTCTGCACCCTGAAACCGTCGAACTACCGATTTGAAACGGATGCCTCGAATCGGCTGTGAATTCAGAAAAAGAAAACTTTTATAGCAGGGACTGAAGAAAGGACCTATGCAGGCATTTGCATCTACAAACAGAGCCTGGGATCTAACAGGCCCTTTCCACGAGCTATAACCTATATCTGAACAGCCTCCTCTGAATCTTGTCCCCGCTCGACCAGTGGAGGCATCATAGCCTCTCCTCAGATCATCTCTCATCAGCACCCTGTAAGCCTCATTGAGCAGCAGAGTATACTCATGACCCTGAAAGCAAAAACGCCAACAGCCCTTCAAGTCAAATTATCTAGTTTAGCTCAAAAGAAGACAGCTTTTGCAAGACCATGCGGCCGTGTTGAGAATAAGGTGAATCTGTCTGACCTGCTGGCCGGCGACATCGGGATGATGCTTCTTTTGCAGCTTCCTGTAAGCCTCTCTGATCTCTCGCGAGCTCGAATCCGCCGGAACCCCAAGCAGTTCGTAATAGTTCTTCTCTAATCTTAAGCTCCTCCTGGCCTTTCTACCGCAACACGTGATGACTCCATATCTCTGCCTGCAGCTAGAAAACAAAAATCAGGCGAAGAAGATTGTCCGTCCGAGGATGTTACTCTGTTTACTGGACAACAAATTTTCGATCTGAACTTATGGTAGACGCATGAACTGAGCTTATCCAACAAAATTCACAGAGCTTCGATTTGGAGATCACCTTGAAACGGGCTTCCCCGTCTTGAGATAGGCATGATGTATCTGGGAATGTTTTGGCGCTAGGAATTGGTGAGCCGGTCCTAGAGAGGCTGCCATATCCTATGCTGGTATTTCTTGTTCTGCATAATCACCAGTGTCTGTTTTTGAGTGTTACTGTTGAGGCTGGAGATATTTCTTAGTTTCCTGGATAATTGGATATTTTCTCGTTGGCCGTCGCAGTTTTAGGATCGTCGACCAATCATGGACCTCCACGTTGACTAAAGTGCTCAAGCGAAGGACCCCATTTAGAAACAAGCAGGCGAGAAATTTTTAAAATTTTCCATCGCCGACTTCGAAAAATATTTACGGATCTTTACTTTTATTCATCTCATGCTAAAAAATTCTCACTAAAAATTTTGAGCCGATAGATGAAAGGACACTACACATACATAAAAAAAAACGGGTAAATCCATAAATAAGTGAGATATTTCGACAGTAATAGATAGAAATTGTAGATTATTACAAAGTTAGGTCTATGTAAATAAATCCGAGTGACAAGAACTTTGTATTGCATTGGTTTGAGCTCTCCTGTTCAGTCCAGTACCTCTGCACTAGCCATGACAGATCATGAGCCCTCGTCCCCATTCCATTTCCCCAGAGTGAATGACAGCAACAGGCTTTGTTGGCTCGTCGATCCGCTGGCGATCGCCCTGTCTCAGTCCAACAAGCAGTAATCGTCCTCGTCCTCGTCCGCATCCGGATCATCGGACGGACCACAGAACATGCCGCCCCACCGCGGGAAGTAGATGAGGGCGACGGGGAGGGTGCAGACAAGCATCAAGAGGCCCATCAGCGATATGCTCGTCTGCCTCGACAAGTTGGAGCCCGAGAACAGGAGCAGTTGCGTCACGACCGCCCCCACCGTCCCCCCGCTCCCCGTCATTCCTGAGATCACTCCGAGCGACCTGCGATTGGACAAATCTGAGTTCCATATCGAATTCGGTATCTTGAGGGCGGTAAGGATCACGGATCTCAACGGATTCTGTTCCTAATTAGAGATAATTGGGAGAACAAACTTAGCCTAGCTTGAAAATGTGATGCATCCAATCAACTATAGCCATGAATGTAACTGATCTCCATTTCCGCCTGCTTAGAAATTTTTCGACACCCCCTATATTCCTTCTCCATATCAACTAAAATAAAATCAATCTCCTCTTCTTTTTTTTTTTTTTTTGGTAATCGAGGTTTTACCGCGTCTGATGGATTATTTCTTTGGGTGGTGGGGGTATGAGCAGCAATCGCCAGTGATTAAAAAATCAATCAACCTCCTCTTTAGGCTCCCTAAAGTGCAATAAAACCCGACTTCCGCTCGGCCTGGTTCGCAAGGGCCCGGACCCCATTGAAACTCGGGTCCCATGGCTAGACCCGGGACCCCGGTCCCTATAAAAGTCATAACGACATTTTCTCATTTATACAAGCCAAACCCCGAAAAATATGAGGACGCAAAACCAAGAAAAGGTTTTTCCCCGACACTTTCCTAATCGTAAGACGGGACTGTTCAACGCTGAGTCACTTTCCTAAATTCCGTGAAAGAATTTGCATGGCTTGCTACGCATTTCGATCTTGGGACCACGATATAATCCAAAGTTTCAATTTGTCCATTTCGTCATAAAGTCTCCCCCTGCCACCTTATCTTAATCAACACGACGCTACTGGGGGTGGCTGTTGCTCTATAATGTCCTGTTCCTGCCCGGTGCTGTCTGAAGCTTACATGAAGGGAAATGTCGACCGACACCCCTTTTCATTATGTAAGGCATAGGGTTCAATTTACACGCGCACACACACACAAAAAAAAGAGTCATATTATAGCATTTTGCACAAGCGGCTAATTATACTATTGATTTGAAACGATGCGCAGTTATAATCCTCAAATCAATGGGCGATAAGAACGCTTGTGTAAAATTTTGATTTACCTCTTATGTATATGCCCGATTTTTTCCCTGAACTAAAGTGGCATCGGATCCGTATTTCTACTTTATAACGCATAATTGACCTACAATTTGATAAGGACCTATATATCGTAGGCGTACAATATGTAATTCGGCATAGTGGTGGCCATAGGCCGGTTTGGGCAATTCAATTTTTATGAAACATCCCCAAATTATAAGAGAATAAGGCAAATTTTGTAAAGTAAATAAAAGAAAACCAAAAAAATTTCCAAAAGATATTCCAACTCTTTGAAATTCTATGTATGAGTTGCTTAATTAATTTTTTACATATAAAGATTTATTATGTACGTTTATTTCGAATAATATTTCTGAAATTAATTTATTCCCACAAGAGTATGATATTTGCAATTTTTTTTTTAGATTTTTAAAAGTTTTTAACGATGCAATTTGTATGTTATCCGGTGTTTATTATCCTACTACGCATTTATTTTTAATAGAGTGTGCTAATATTGCTCGTGTTTTTTTAAGAATATGAACAAGACGATCAATTAGCTCCAAGTATTATAGCAATGCGAAAAAAATGACTGCATTATTATACCGACATTCTTCTAATTTATTTGGTTGCTTTTGTTTTCGATCTACGTATCAAATTAGATGGTTTAGATGATTATCCGAATATGTATTATGAATGTTTACATTTGAGTGCAGATGATAAATATTAGAGCTATACAAGCCGCCGTTAAAGACGCAATAGTTGAATTGTATTTATAGTAGATATAATCTAGTAGGTGATAGTGGATTTTTCCAACATAGTGACGAAAGTGTGGACCTAGGTAGAATTAGTAGAGGGCACAAAATGCTGATGAGTAGGCAAAAAAAAAAAAGCAACAAGTAATTTTTTCAAATAGAGACCTATTTAATTATTTCTTTTGAGTTTGGTAATTCGAAAGCGGCACGATTTCAAAATTTTAGAGTGGTGGAAGAGGCATCAACCCAATTCTCAATTCTCGCTCACATCGCAAGACGGGTTTTAGCAATCCCTTGTTCAACGGTTGCGGTTGAACAAGTATTTAGCGGCCAAAGGCAACATTTTGGACGATCGACGTTCAAGGTTACATCCGAATTCGGTGAAGACTCAAGCTTGTGTTGATAATTGGACAAATGCTAAACATCGACAACAAGAAATGGATCGCAACAATGAAGCCGATTTTTTTTGATGATGATGGAGATACCACCGCCACAGGTATCGGAACGAGTAGTGACGATTGACGATGAGGTAAGTTGGGGTTATCAAAGGTAAAAAGAATTACATAGGTTTTGATTCTTCTATCCCTAAGAAGATATGTAGGCGTTTAATGATAATTCATTAAGTTCAAGCCCCTTCCTCCTCTCCTTTTTTTCCCCCAAATTTGATTACAATTTATATTTAATAATTTATTATTTCATAATTTCATAATTTATTATTTTTTTATTTCATAATTCATTATTTAAAAGTTAAATTTAAAAATCGGAACCGGAACAAGAATCAATGTTCCATTGCCGATTTTGAACCGAAACCGACTCGAATCGCCCGCTTCAAAACCAGAATCGAAAGCGCCCCTTAAGGTTCCGGTTCCGGTTCGGTTCCAGTTCACAGGTGGCCACGAATTAGAACCGTCGGTTCCGAACCGTGGCCACCACTAATTCGGCATAAAGGAAGAGCCAGTCCCATAACTCACGACCTTATACGAATTATGAACTGAGTGGTGATAAGAAGTTTGTGCCTTATTGCAAGAGAAAAATGCAATGCATACCGAGATTGATTCATAAAAATTGATGCACTAAAAATGATGCGTTAAACTATTTATGAGTATTAAATAAGGTTCATTTATTTAGACATTCACGTATTAGCGAAACGATTTCATATATTGATTTTAGTGTATCTACTATCTAGCATTGATTTTATGCAATCTGTTTAGAGGGCTATATCAAGCGAGAGAGCGAATCGGATTTATGTACTGACCGTTTGGAGACGAAAGGGACGACGCCGAACGTGAGCCCAGCGGCGGCCTGGACGAACGCGCCGAAGCAACACATGACCGCGATGGAGCCCCAGAGTGACCCGACCCGCCCGAGCCACACGCACAGCAGCCCCGCCGCCGTCTGCACCCCCCACAGCCCCCACAGCCGCCCCCTCATCCCGAACCTCCGCCCCAGCATGTCGGAGGCCACCCCTCCCGCCGGCCTCGTTGCGCAGTTCGCCGCCCCGAAGCACGCCGCGATCAGACCCGCCACCTCCAGCCTCACCCCGAACCGGTCGTAGAAGTACTGCGCCAGTATGTTGTCCGTCGTCAGCTCGACCCCGAAGCAATATCCGTACGTCAGGCCGAGGATCCACCCTCTGTAATTCCTCAAGCCGTGCATGAGAACGTCGAACAAGCCCTCTTCTGAGCTCTTAATGTTCCTGTTGTTTTGGCTTTTTTGGCGTAATTGTTGTTACGTTTGTAGTTACCGTTTGGCAAGTCTTGGCCAAATGCTAAGACCATGATTGCAGTAGCGATTTGGAACATTGCGGGTACGATGAACGAGAGCCGCCATGCCAAGGACGATGACAGGCGGAGGTCCTTCATTAGGGAGGCGTAGATGAGTGGCATCACCAGCTGAGTCAGCCCTGAACCCACGTTGGCCCACCCAGCGGCGACTCCATTGGCGAGGCCGACGACCTCCGCGGCGAACATGGAGCTCATCCAGAACTGGTTTGCCACGAAGTTGGCCAGCGAGAACCCGACGAAGAACCGCACCGCGACGAACCCCGCTGGGGTGGTGACAAGGCCGGCCGAGAGGACGGCGGGTGCGGTGAGGAGGGAGAGCACTGCGGAGGTGACGCGGGGCCCCACGAGGTCGCAGGCGGGGCCCATGGCGAGGCGGGAGAGGATGGCGCCGGCGAAGGAGGCGACGCCCGCGGCGCCGACATCGGACGGGGTGAGGCGGAGGTCGCGGCGGATGATGGGGAGGAGAGGGGGGATGGAGAAGGTGGCGAAGAAGCAGGAGAAGAGGGAGAGCCACGCGAGGTGGAAGGCGCGCATGTGGGGGGAGGTCGGCACCGAGAAGGGGCGGAACGCGGTGGCCCTGCCGCTCGGGTCCACCAGGAGCTGGCCGGAGTGGGGAGGCTCTGGTCGTTTCATCGGTCGGTGGCCGTGGGCTTCCATGGCTGGGAGAAGAGAAGGGCGTTAAAAGGAACCTCGAAAGAATGCGTTTTTCAGAAGGGAAGTCAGAGAAATTATACAGGGGCATGGACTTGGGATTTAGTAGAGAAATTCATTTTCGCATGGATAAATTGATCCTCATTGAAATAGATGCCTAATAAAAATCCGTCCTATCTATGTTGTCACATGGTCAAGAGAGAAGAATATACCATCGTTCTAATAATGATGCCCTAATTTCAAGTGACATCAACGTGACCTTCCGTCCAAAATAGGACAAATTGATGGGAAAGTTCGATTGGAAGGGGGATGTGCTTGCTTTGTTGGCTCTCGACAATTTCTCTGCTCCATCACAAAATTCCCAACATGAATTACTGTTGGATGGTTAAAAAAGATACAAGGTTGATAAATTTATTTCTATTAAATTATGTTAATACCACGAAAACCTTCGAGCATAAAAATTGCCAAGAAAGAGCTCGAATCCGAACCTCGCCAACATATCCAATTGGACATACTTTAGGAAAATTGTAAAAAAAGTCATAAACTTATTGGACTTTTGCCAATTCGATCCTAACCTTTTTAATTTTATCAATTCGGTGATAAACCTTTTGCATTTATTTCAATTTAGCCCTAAACTTTTTTTTGTGCCAATTTAATCCAAAACCTTTTGCATTTATACCAATTCAGTCTATTCGATTAACTTTGACCACTTGGCGTTGACGTGGACCAGGTTAGGCGCTAACGGAGAAATTTGTAATAATATTTAATATATTTTCAATTTTTTTGCCCCTTTTTTTCTTTTTACTATTCATCTTCTTTTGCACCGGAAATTCCTTGAGCTCGTGACCACAAGAGGTGACTTTTCCAGTTGCTTATCAAAAGCTTAAACAAATGGTTGTTACAAAATGATAGCATTTGCTGAAATCCTACGCTACCCGTATGGGACCAAAATAAAAAATGGCACCCTCGGATCGTTGTATAGTTTCCCGACAAGGACCTCGCCTGTGGAGCCGCTACATACCGGGCGAAGTTCGGCCTTGCCCGGCCATGGCATTGCCATCGCTTAGCGAGGCCGAGCTCACTCGGCGATGGCGACGCCATGCCACGTCTCGGCAAGGTCGGCCTCGCCCGGATCCGGCGGGGCTAGTGATGGCCACGGGGCCGGAATCGACCGGTTCCGGCTCATGAACCGACGGTTTAGATTCGTGGCCATAAGTGAACCGAATAGGAACCTTAAGGGGCAATTCTGGTTCCAATTTTGAATCGGCAGCCTGGTCGGTTCAAGGCCGGTTTCGGTTCAAAATCGAAAATGGAACCGTTAATTCGATTCCGATTCACGATTTTTAAATTTAATTTTTAAATAATAATTTACTAAATAAAAAATAATAAATTATCAAATATATATTGTAATAAAATTTGGAGGGAAAAAAAAGAAGGAGAAGGGGCTTGAACTTAATGAATTATTATTAAGCACCTACATATCTTCTTGGAGATAGAAGAATCAAAGCCCATGTAGTTATTTTACCTTTGATAATCTCATACTTACCTCATCGTCAATTGTCGCTACTCATTCGGTATCGATACCCGTGGCGGTGGTATCTCTATCATTGAAGAATTCGACTTTATTGTTGCGATCCATCTCTTGTTGTCGATATTGAGTCTTTGTCTAATTATCGACACAAGTTTGAGTCTCTACCGAATTCGAGTTAATCTTGAACGACGGTTGTCCAAAATGTTGCCTCCAACGCTAAATGCTTGTTCAATCGCAACTGTTGAACAAGAGGTTACCAAAATCTGTCTTGCAATAAGAGCGAGAATTGGGAATTTGGTTGAATTTCTCTTTCATCGCTCTAGAATTGGGAAATTTGTGCCGCATTCGGATTCACCAAACTCAAAAGAAATGATTAAATAGATCTCTATTTCAGAAATATTTCATGTTGCTTCTTTTTGTCTTTTTTACATATTCATTATAAGTTTGTGCGCTCTACTAATTTTACCTACGTCATCGCTTTGTATCTCATTAGGTTGAGAAGATCCACTATCACTTAGATTATATTTACTACAAAATTCATTATATAATTCTACTATTGCGTTTTTAACCACTAATTATATAGCTCTAACATTTACCATTTCAATCTAAACATTCATAATACGTAGTCAAATAATCATCCAAACCATCTAATTTGATACGTGGATCGAAAACAAAGTAACCCAATAAATAAGAGGAATTTCGGTATAATAATGCGATCATTTTGTTCGCATTGCTATAATAGTCCGATCTAATTAATTATATTTTTCATTTTCTTCAAAAACACCAGCAATATTAATACACTCTATTAAAAAAAAATGTGTAGTAGGATAATAAACACCGACTAAAGTATAAGTTGCATCATTAAAAACATTTTAAAAATCTAATTTTTTTTTGCAAATATCCCACTCATGTGGGAATAAATTAATTTGAGAAACATAATTCGAAATAAATATACATAATAAATCTTTATATGCAAAAGATTGATTAAGCAACTCAGTACATAGAATTCCAAATGAGTTGGAACACATCTGAAAAATCTTTTTAGTCTTCTTTTATTTGCTTTACAAAATCTTCCCCATTCTTTCATATTTTGGGGATGTTTCCATAAAAATTGAACTACTATGTTTATTGGGGTGCGAAAAACATCAAGAGTTCTTAAACTATCTTGTACACATAAATTTAAAGTATAGCAAACACATCTAATGTGAAAAAATTATCCACCAAAAGCGGATTTACAAATCTTTTCTAACTCGGGAATTGAAGTGATATTTGCCGCGGCATTGTAAAAATCAACTCGACAAAATTTTATTAAGTAAAAAATATTCTTCTAAAACTTGCCTAATTATTTTATAAATATTATTTACCGTATGCCTATCATCAAAAACTCGAATATAATAACTCTTTTTTGAATATTCTAATCATCATCTATCCAATGACAAGTAATACCCATATAAGAATGAATTTGCTAAGGAGCACTCCAAATATCGCTACCTATATGCACACATCCATTAAAATTCATAATTTGTTTTAAAACTTCTTTTTCTCTTTTAAAAAGACCAAAAAATTGGTGTTTAAACGTATTTCTTGAAACATGTTTTGCTTGTGGAGTACATGCGGTTTGTATAAAATGATTAACACTAAAATTTTCACCAAAATTAAAATATAAACGTTCAACGACAACACATCTAGCTAATTCTTTTTTATCAACTTTGTTACTGTAACAAAACAAAGGAGGAGTGTCATGATTAGCGTATCCAAAAATTTATTGTTGGCTAGTGTCGATCCCCGCTTGCGTTGGATGTTTCAACCTCGAATGCCGTTTAAATGTTCCATAGTCGCATCCACCCGTGAATTTGTATATTTTTCCACAATATTTATATATTGCCGTATACTTGTTTGCGCCTAAATGTTCTTTCGTGAAGGGTTTTTATATGTCGGATGTAACCTCCCGTTCCGGCTTCTTTGTTGTTGACATTTCTTCGATACCGGTAGGAGAATGAAGATTTTCTTGGATTAGGACATGTTCGACGTTGGGAATAATGTTGATATCATCAACATTGTCTCCCCAATATGCAAAATCACGATGATCGTGAGGATAATTGGATTCCCCCATTGGGCTCTTTCCTCTGTTACTAGTTCTGCTTCCACTTACTAATTTTTTAGAGAGTTAAGCATAAAGCGAATTCAAAAAATTGAGAGAATTGAGCGGATTGAGAGAATTGAGAGAATTTGAGAGAAATTGTGAGAAAATTGAAAGATGAAAATGGGTATTTATAATAGTTAGGATATAATTAATAAATTAATTAAAAAAGGGGGGGGGGATGGCCGTTGCAAGGCAATGGTCAAAGTCAGCTCTTTCCCCACAATTTTTTTTTAAACAGCTATATAGCCAGTTCCACCAAATATGGACCAGTATTTTGATTTGAAACCGGTGGGCCCAGTCAAGGGGCCGGTTACGGGTTTGACCCGGGTCGGTTTCGAGCCCAAACCGTCCCGTGGCCACCCCTAGGCAAGGCTCCATGGTGGCTCGGCTTCGCCAAGCTATGGTAGTACCGGTCTCACCCAATATAGGCGAGAAGCTCGTCGGATTCAACAATGAATGAGTATGAGCTCTTGCTTGTGGAAGGATTTTCGACAGCCTCAAAATCGCAGGAGGGTGGGCTTTTTCATACATCCATTAATTTCATGAGTAAGGCTTCAAGTTTATCTGATAGATGAGGTATTTTAGTTTTTGTTCAGTCTTGTGGTTAGTGTTTCTCTAGCTGCGGCGGCAATCGAGGCCGGCGAGAACTTCTCTAGACAAAGATTAGCTAGGATCTTTCTGGAGAAAGAGGTGAAGAAGATGAACAGTAAACAAAAAAGAAAGAAAAGGAAAAAAAAAAAAAATTAAATAAATAATTTTAAAAATATTAAAATATTATTAAAAATTGTCTCATCAACATTGATCGGGTCCACGTCAGTCTTTGGTCGGTAAAGATGGGCGGATGGATTGAATTAGCATAAATGCAAAAGTTTTAGGGTTGAATTGACATAAAAATAAGATTTATGATTGAATTGTAATAAATATAAAAGGTTTAGGACTTGGATTAGCAAAATTAAAAGGTTTAAGACTAAATTGGCAAAAATACAATAGATTTAGGACTTCTTTGATAATTTTTCCAACACACTTTTATTCAAAAATTCAAACGGATGAGTTATGGGCTAATGTAGATAATATCAACTGCTTGCTCCACGTCAATTTTTTGATGTGAAACTTCTCAATATAATTCACACATGTATTTTAATAAATTATAGACTTCGAAATGAAATTAACATAAGATTTTTTGAGTAATTTTCGAGAAATGATATGATTAGTTTCCTCCATTTAATCTATCCGTTCATCGAATTTCCCAATTGGGTATTGAATTTTGGCTCGAGGCCATCCCGGGGATGGAGCAAACACATGCATGGTGCCATGAATCACTAAAGCAAAATTTCGAAGGTGCCTGTGGGGAGAGGCAACTCACTTTTTGGTGGGGCCCGGTGTGGTGAAGAAGCTGGCAGCTGCCGCCCCGCAAGTGTTGGCGGTGGTCACGGCGGTGGTGGGTCTATATTGCCCGGCATTCATATTATAAAGACCGCGGTGCCGAAAATGATTGAAAAGTTATTTGCTGATAGTTAAACATTGACAGCTGAATAATTATTGACAGGAAAATTACCAAAAACATTCTAAACATATTATAATTATGCTAATTCAATCTTAAACTTTTTTTTACCAATTGAATTCTAAAATTTTTATAATTATGTCAATTTAGTCCATTTGACTGCAGTGGTCTTGACGGACAAATTTTTAATTTTTTTATTTGTTAATAATTTTTTCCTTTTTTCTTTTCTAGCAAGAGGCCACCAGCTGAGGGCTTTGAGCCCTTGTAGGCCGCTGGGCAAGGCCCTCACCCGGTTGCGGCGAGGGTCTCGATTGGGCGATGCCCTCGAACCCTTGCCATGGTTGGGCGAGAGCCGCGACCATCGGCCAATGGCCGCCAGCCTCCTACCGGCCAAAAAAAGAAAGAAAAGAAAGACAAAAAAAATAATTAAAAATTATCAAAAATATTAAAATATTAATAATTTGCTAGATCAACTCGGGCGGTGCTACATCAACATCAAAAGGCCAAATGGATTGAATTGGCATAATTGTAAAAAATTTAGGACTCAATTGACAAAAAATAATAATATTGAATTGACACGATTACAATAAATTTAAGATCTTTTTGGTAATCCTTCATGTTATTAACTCTTACTATGCACAAAAAAAGCCATTATTTGTAGATTTTTGGCAAAAGATTCTATTTACCATATATAATTTTGCTATCTAGAATAACCCTTTCCTTACTTATAATATCTAGTAGATTTTTTGACTTAATTGAATCATTTGAGCCGATCCTATTCAAAGCTATCAAATTAGTCCAATCTCATTAAATGCTAAACTACTAGTTTTAGGCATTTTGGTCTATTGAAGTGTCCAAAGAAAAGCTACAAGGGTCTATAGATCCAATTATATTTCGAAAAGATTCCAAATAAAAGCATGAAATGCATTCATTTTTTAAATAACGGTCTAAAGTGGATTTTATTTCAAATAAAAATATGAAATCCTCTCATTATTTCAAAAAGGATTTGACCAAAAACATTTTGTTATTTACTTATTTTATTTCTTTTCCTTTTTTTTTCTCCCATTTAGTTAATTTTCTTTGTTGCAACCGATGAGGGCCCGGCGACCCTCGCGGCCACTAGGCAAGAGCCGACCTTGCTTGTGGCCAGCGAGGGCAGCCCTTCCCAAATTGAGGGAGGGCTCGCCTCATCCTCTAGCAATGGCATCATCGCTTGAGCCCAGCCACCAACGAAAAAGAAGGAAAAAAAAATAGTAAATGACAAATATGCCTTTGATCATGCTCTTTTTTAAAATAATGAGAGTAATTCAAGCGTTTATTTGAAATAAGATTTACTTGAGCTTTTATTTGAAAAAATGAAAGACTTCACGTTTTTATTTGAAATTTTCTCATTTTATTTTTTCCTTTTTAAAACTCTATAAAAGTACTTGTGGAAATACTCGTTTGAATTGGAGTTTGTCATTTCACTTTTCACAAAAAAAAAAAAAAGTAAATGCAATTTTTTTTTCCATTTCTTTCTAGATTGAAGATAATTATTGCTTTATTTTTGCGAGAATTTGCGGAATAAAGTAAAAAATGAGGACGACCTCCCCAGTGTATCGTCAACTAACATAACTACCACTTCATGTGAACCAAGGTGGAGAAAAGAAACAAAGAACATGATAAGCTCCATGAAAAAGCTCTCGCCCAAAACCAGATTCAACGCCTATGTAGATACGTGCTTCTCCTCATTAAAAAACCTCCCCAGCCAGGGCTCCGTCGGAGAGGTAACTGCACTTCACGGCCATTTCGTCAAAATGGGCATATCTTCGGATAGGTACATTGCCGTTAAGCTTCTCATACTGTACTTGAACCACCGAAGGTCGAGAGAAGCGGATCAGATTCGGAGGGACTTTAACGGGTTCGATGTGATCGTGCATAACTGCTTGATCACCGCGAACGTGGAGCGGGGGATGTGGACGAGGCGCAGCGGCTGTTCGACGAAATGCCCGAGAGAAACGAAGTCTCGTGGACGGCACTGGTTTCAGGCCTGATGAAGTGTGGGCGAGTGGAGGAGTCGATGTGGTACTTTCGGAGGAGCCCCTTTAGGAATGTGATTTTGTGGACCGCAGCGATTAGTGGGTTGGTTGGGAATGGGCTGAGTTTCGATGCTCTGAAGCTTTTCAAGAAGCTGCTCGAGTCCGGGGTCAGGCCTAACAGTGTTACCTTCACTTCTTTGTTTAGGGCATGCTCGTGCACGAAAGAGTTTTCTTTTGGGATGAGTGTCTTGGGACTATTAGTTAAAGCTGGTTTAGAGCATTTTGTCTCGATCTCCAATTCATTAATCACATTTTTCTTGAGGATGGGTGAGGGTGTGCAGGCTAGGAGAACATTTGATCGAATGCAAAAGAGAGATGTCGTCTCATGGACTGCGATCCTGGATATGTTTGTCGAAATGGGAGACTTGAGAGAAGCACGCAGAATTTTTTATGAGATGCCAGAAAGGAATGAAGTATCTTGGAGCGCGATGATTGCGAGGTACAGTCAGAGTGGTCATGCTGAAGAAGCGGTGGAGCTATTTCTTCAAATGGTTCTTGATGGATTTAAGCCAACCGTTTCTTGTTTATCTTGTGTCATTAGTGCTCTAGCTGACTTAAAGGCTTTGCGAGCGGGGATATGCTTGCATGCTCGTGTTATAACAATTGGAATTGCGGAAGATGTATATATTAGCAGTTCTCTAATTGACTTGTATTGCAAATGTCAGGATACTGTGACAGGACGCTTGATGTTCGACTTGTTATCGTTAAAGAATGCAGTCTCCTGGAATTCAATGATCTCAGGGTATAGTTTGAATGGACAGATGGAGGAAGCTCTGGAGTTATTCGAGAACAGTCCTATAAGAAATCAGGTCACCTGGAATAGCATAATAGCTGGTTATGTGGAAAGTGGACAGTTTGAGAAGGCCTTTGAGGTTGTCAATAAGATGCTTTTGTCAGGGGAAATCCCCAGTGAGTCCACTTTCTCTAGCGTTCTTTGTGGTTGTGCAAGCACTGCTTCGCTAGAGAGAGGGAAGAACTTCCATGCAAAAGCAATTAAACTTGATATCGAGGGCGACTTATTTTTAGGCACTGCGCTCACTGATATGTATGCAAAATGTGGAGATATGTGTGGTGCTAAGCAGGTTTTTCATAGAATGCCTGAGAAGAATGGATGCTCATGGACTGCGATGATACAAGGTCTAGCTGAAAACGGTTTTGCAGAGGAATCCATTGCTCTGTTTGAAGAGATGGAAAGGAACTTCTATGCAGCTCCTAATGAACTAATGCTTTTGTCCGTTTTATTTGCTTGTTCTCATTCTGGGTTAGTTGATAGAGGTCTCCAGTATTTCAACTCGATGGAGAAAATATATGGTTTAAAGCCGAATAAAAGGCATTACACCTGTGTGGTTGATATGCTTTCTAGATCAGGCCGTCTCTCTGAAGCGGAACAATTCATTGAGGCGATGCCATTTCCGCCGGAACCGAATGCATTGGCTGCTCTATTAAGTGCTTGTACTAAGCACAGGAACGAAGCAATCGGTGAAAGGACTGCTAAAAAGCTCTGGCAACTGGGTGCGAAGGATTCTGGGGGTTATGTGTTAATGTCTAACATATATGCTTCAGCTGGAAGATGGGTCAATGTTGAAAATACCAGGAAGTTGATGAAGGAAAGTGGGTTGAAGAAGAGTGTCGGCTATAGTTGGGTCGAAGTGAAGAATCAGGTTCGTTCTTTCTACTCGGAAGACAGATCTCACTCTAGATCCGCTGAGATATACAAAATACTAGATTTACTGAGGTTGGAGATGTCCTCTTCTTTCGAGACACTGCCCTCCTGAAGTCGAAACTTGCCGACGATTGAAGCAGCGGGCAGTTCCAATGCACACTATAACAATGAGTCCAGTCGGAACCAGGCCAGGAGAGTTTTATGTTTTCTTCCTTCCAAATCAAGCGGCTCGCCGAGTCAATCACGGGGCAAAGACATGGTCCTTTCCCGTGGAAAACGGGAAAGGGATTGCCATGCCAAAAGATGAGATGCCCAGAAATAGAATGCTTCTGCAATCTTTGCTACAGAATTTGTCGTCTTTTCCTAGTTCACGTCGAAAACCACTTCGATCCCATCTCACGAACTAAACATCTCATCTGACAAGCCCCAAGCCCCTCCAAGAAAAAAGGATCTTTGTTGGGAATCTAGAGACGAGTCAAACCTAGGGGGTGAAAATCGAGCCTACTTGAGTCCACAGATAGCCTTTCGAGCTTAACTCGACTCGAAAAGTGCTCATCTCAATACTCGGCTCGCATAATTTTGTACATGACCTATCAAGTTTAACCAAAATGCGAAAGGCATTTGATGTGCTGATTGTAGAGTTGTTGTTATGCTCAAGTTAGCTCCACTTCTCAATGTATAGTCCAATTCAAAATCCACAGTTGTACCAGATCAATCTTAAAACAGCTCAAATCAAGTGCCAAGCATGATTTGTGACTTTTGTACTTGATTTACTTCCTGAGTTGAAGGCCAATGTACTTGTGGAAATTTTACTTGTTTGGGGCAATTCAACTTAACAGAAAAATAAAATTCTAACTCAAAAAAATTAGGGTGAAGATACAAAATTTTGGATGTCAAAATTTGGATATTTGAAAAACTTCAGAGGTTTCTTATAAGGTAAACTTCATAATGTAAAAGTTGTCAAATTGATGAAAATAACAAAGTTTAAAAATAGTGCTAAGTGCGTTGGAAGTTCTAAAACTTATCATGAAGGTACAATTAAGTCTTAAAACTTTCAAAAAGTGTAATTAAGTTCTAAAACTTGACAAATTGATAAAATTAAGTCCTTCTCTTGATTAAATTTTTTTAAAAGTTTTAGAACTTGATTACACTTTCGCGACAAGATTTAGGACTTGAGTGCACCTTTAGAAAGTTTTAGGACTTGGATTGCACTTTCGTAACAATTTTTAGCACTCAATTGTATCTTTTAAATGTTTTAGAACTTAATTGCACTTTCATGATATTTTTAAGAACTTAATTGCACTTATCCCTAAAAATATAAGTGGAAATAGACCTCGCATATCGTTGAAAGAAATTCAAAAAATAAAAATAAAAAAAGCCGTTGTTTCCCTCCACAAGACCTCAAGCCCCCCTATAAATACCTCGCGCTTCGATTCTCTCTCTTCGTCCATTTCTACGTAAAGCTTGACAATTTCGGTGCTCGGCTTCCAAATCTGTTTCTTCTCCTGGATAGCAACTGCAGAAATCCAGTCATGGATTTGTACACGTTGAAGTCTGTTTCGGATCTTCCACCACCTTTCCGATCGATCTACAGCTTCAGGTACGCGATGTCGCTAACTGAGTCGAACGCTTCACCTTCAAGCGCTTGCAGATCCGTGGAATTGGCTCGTCTTTTGCATTGATCTCTCTTCTGTCAGATTTCAGCTCCGCGTGGCGTTACCACGCTCTGATTTAGTTGTCGCGAGATGGATTTTGAACAGTTCAAAAGTTGGATCATGTGTAATCGGCTCGCTGTTTCTACATCGCTCACTCATATCTCCGATTTCCGCTCTTTCTAGCGTCAATAGTGCTAGGAAATGCGAATTCTGATCTTTTACTCATCTTCTCCATTGATCGCTCTTATCTCAGATTTCAGCTCTGTAAAGATTTACTAAGCTCTGTTAATCATGAAATGGATGTGCAACTGCTCACGTGTTTGCAGATTATGTGGAATTGGCTATTTATTGTATCTTCCGAGTCGATCATGTTTCTCTCATATTTGAGCTATGTGAGGTGTTACTATGCTCTTGTTTGGTCATGAGGATATGAATGTATGTTGCGGTTCAATGACCACGTCCGTTCCTTTTCTCTGGTAATTGTCTGATGGAACATAAAAAATCAGCTGTAAGGAAGATACTCCTGTATATTTGTGATGAGATGTCTACTTTTTCGTTTTATTTTACTATTTCAAATGTGTTTCTTATACAAACAGGTACTTCAATTCGCTGCAAAGTGAATGTTTCCCCAGTTGTTTCCACTCCGACATTAACATGGTTATCTCCGCACCGACTGGGAGTGGTAAAACAGTGCTCTTTGAGCTTTGCATTCTGAGGCTGCTCTCAAGATTTATAACCGACGAAATGAAATTCATCCACGCCAAAGGGATACTTAAGACGGTAGCTTCCTACATGAACATGAGGATGTTATTATACTATCACGTCGATTATAAAGCTGTAGATTAATTCTTTTTTCCGTTAGTCAAAAAGTGACTTGATATACTCATTGCCAACTAAGCATGTGCGTTTTTATGAATATCCAGTTGAGCATTCCACAACTGCTGGAAAAGCTCTTTTTCGAGAAACATCCGTCATCTGTAGTGTTACTGTGTTTCTTCTGCAACTACATCCTTTTTTTATGCATCAATGATTAATTGCCTCTCGCTTTTGTATGGTTCAAGATATATATTGCTCCTTCCAAGGCTTTAGTACAAGAGAAGCTCAGGGACTGGAGCCAAAAGTTTGGATCATGGGGAATCAATTGCCTCGAGCTGACTGGTGACAATGATGCTTACAAAACAAGGAACATACAGGAAGCAGACATCATTCTAACAACACCGGAGGTTACAATTTATCCTTAGAGAGATGGTTGATATGTAGGTTGGAGACATGGTTGATATGTAGTTGAACTAAGACATCACATTTCATTCCCGTGTTTCTAGCGGGATTGGAGAAAACCCTGTGTAGGTAGCTCTTTGTAGAATCTCTAGAATGCATCTGCACTTGGACAACTAGTCTTCTTGCCTGTTTACTTGTCATGCTGAGGCCTAGATTGATTTCATTTCCCTTCTCTGTAGAAATTCGATGCAGTGACTCGCTATCGCATAAAGGATGGAGGATTGAGCTTTTTCAGCGATATCGCACTCTTACTCATCGACGAAGTTCACCTGTTGAATGATACACGTGGAGCCGCTCTGGAGGCAATTGTTAGTAGAATCAAAATTCTTGCTAGCAACCCAAATATGAAGTTGACTCCTCTTGCTCATGTGCGCCTTCTGGCCGTCTCTGCGACAATTCCAAATATTGAAGATCTTGGTAATGTTTGTCCTTGACATAAAGCTAATTGTAAATGCACGCCTTTATGCAAAACCATAGTTTGAGGACTTCCAAAAGATTAAAATACATTGTCAAGTTCAACACATTTGAGATCTTCTGTAATTTTCTGCAGCTGAATGGCTTATGGTTCCTGCTCAGGGAATTAAAAGGTACTAAGTGTTATCTATCCCATAATGTTCCGTCTTTCTCATTCAATTATTTTATGCTGTAATCTTTTTTCAGGTTTGGAGAAGAAATGAGACCAGTGAAATTAACGACTAGGGTTCTAGGTAAACATGCTGGATTTGAGTGCTCACTGTTTTAGGAATACATCCAGTCATTTCAAATTCTCATTCTCACCTCGCAGTTATTTTTTGACAGGCTACACCCCAGCAAAAAATGACTTTCTTTTTGAGCAGGCAAGTTCCTACCACACTCAATTCCTTTGGTGAGAACACTCAGTGTCTGACTACCGAAGTTCTACTTCTCAAATTTATGCTTCTTTAACTATGAAATTCATAAGTATTACTTTTTATTGCTCCTCTCTTACTATTACTGTTTGCTACCATTCTCCAGCGCCTTCAGAACTTCATATTTGGTGAGTAGAAGCGACAAACTAGTCAATGCAATATATTTCTTTATTGCAACTTTATCAACTAGACTGGGAAACAAGATTGACACAACTTTATTTAATGAAATACTTTGCAGATATTCTAATGCAATATTCCAAAGGGAAGTCTGCTCTAGTTTTTTGTTCAACTAGAAGAGGAGCGCAAGAAGCAGCACAGCGACTTTCGCAGATGGCAATGACATTCGGTTATTCAAATCCTTTCATTAAGAACAAGGAACAACAAGAAAGTCTGAGGGAAGCTTCATTGTCTTGCAGTGACAAACAAATGCAGACTTACATCATTTATGGTGGTATGAGAAAATCTCTCTACTCCATGAAATGTCATCATGTAGGTTTAATTCTGAAATGCTTTTACGAGCCAATATTTTTACTGATAGTTCGGTCAAAAGATATCTGCAGTTGCTTATCACCATGGTGGGCTTGGCTTGAAGGATCGTAATCTTGTTGAAGGTCTTTTTCTTAAGGGGGACATACAAGTTCTGTGCACTACTAATACTCTCGCCCACGGAATCAACTTGCCTGCACATACTGTAGTAATTAAATCAACTCGAAACTTGTATGTCCTACTTATCCTGGTCACTTCTTAATCTTCATGTAAAGTGCTTTCCCCTAGATATAACACTTCTGCAATCCATCCAGCAACAAGGAAAAAGGACTCTACGTGGAATACGACCGATCAACCGTCCTCCAGGTAGATGATGCCTAGGTGTACTTAAAAAGAACCAAATTATGGATCACTTAAAAGTTTCCGGGGATTTTGGCCATATGCTGTGAGCAAATTTCCCAAAGTATCTCTAGCACATCTTTAAGAAGAACGTGTCTGAGAGATAGTATGGCTGATAGGTGATTATGTCTTAAGGAAATATCTCTCGATGCGAATATAAAGTACTTCAAGATGTTGTAGTCATATTACAATACTTAGTGGACTATTTGGCCATTATTTTGGGGATAAAATTGAGCATTCAGGGCCAAGATGGCGGACATTCTGATGGGATGGTGATCTCCAAAGAGCATCTATGTGTTTTCTATTAACAGCCAAAGAAGGATTCATATAATGATGTGATAACAATATCTTCCAGATGAGAAACACTTATCTATTTGGTCATGTTTAGAGGCATTATACAACGCGAAACTGGGATTTCCTTGGCCATGGATTTTAATTTTATTACTTCGTATATTCATGGATCATTGACCATTCAACTCTCTCAATCTTAGGGAGCGTATTTAATGACTGGCCTTTGTTGCTATCGCTAATGCAGATGTGTGGAAGAGCAGGGAGGCCACCATTTGATGATACAGGAATGGTTATTATTATGACGAGAAAAGAAACGGTATCTTAGCCCTAAGTCTGTCAATTGTTTCTGATGATCGTACTTAATGGTGAAATTTTATGTTCTTATAAATTCTGTGTAGGTGCATTTGTACGAGAATCTATTGAGTGGATGTGAAACTGTCGAATCACAGTATGTTTACCTCATCCTTGAAATTGGAATGTTGCCTGGTATTGGTTTCGTTTGTCAAACAAGTACTATAACTTGAAATTCGCGGGTTCACCTTTTCTGTTCAGATTGCTCTCATGTGTAACAGAGCATCTGACAGCAGAGATAGTGCAGCTGACTGTCACCGACATCACTCAAGCAATTGAGTGGATGAAATGCTCTTATTTGTATGTCAGAATGAAAAAGGCATGTACTGATAACATATTTGTTGGGTACGTTACTGAAATACTCTTGGGCACAATTGATTAACACTCCCTTCATGCTTTAGGACCCTGGGAAATATGCGATCAAGAAAGGAATAACTAATAACCAGATAGAGAAGCATATGCAAGGTATTTTGATAAATTGTTACCTTCCCTTCCACCACCGTGGCCACCCTCGCTCCCTCCTTCCCGTCCACCCCCAACCCAAAAAAAAAAAAAAAAAGAAAAAGAAAAAGAAAAAGAAAAAGAAAAGAATCCTCAGAAAAAAAGAGAAGGATAAAAAGAACGTGCAAATACAACGCTTGTAATTTCTAATTCTGTCCACTCTTTCAGAGATCTGCCTTCAGAAAGTACATGAGTTGTCGCAGCATCAAATGATCTGGATGGATGAAGACGGTTTTCTCATAAAGCCACTAGGTATGTATTAACTTATAAAACAAAATCATTGACTGATGTATCTATTATTGATACTAAACCTTTTTGTTTCTGTTCTGCAGAGCCTGGTCACCTGATGACAAAGTACTATCTAAAATTTGACACAATGAAGTACATAATGCAGGCCCCTGCAAACTGCAGTTTGGAGGATGCCCTTCATGTTGTATGCCATGCCGAGGAACTTGCTTGTATGTGTGTTAATGTTAACAGTTTGGAATATTGACAAACCCCGGAAACTTGATAGAGGATCTGCATTTCCCTGTAGGGATACAGCTAAGACGCAACGAGAAGAAGCTTCTGAATGACATTAATGCTGATAAAGATGCAAGGCTTCGGTTTCACATCATTTGTGATAAAGGAAAACCGAAAAAACGTATTCAAACCAGAGAAGAGAAGATCTTCGTCCTGACGAATGATTTTTTAACTGGCGATCCTTTAGTTCGTGATATGTCCATGACCCAGGTTCTTCGCCTGTAAATGAAATTTGTTTTCCATGCATCGTACCTGTTGGGTTCATAGTAAGTTTTCTATCATCTCACTGTAGGATATGAACTCTATCTTACCAAATGGATCTAGAGTCGCGAAGTGCTTGAAAGACTATTTTCTGTACAAGAAAAACTACATGGGAGCAGTTAATTCCGCCAGATTGGCCAAGTCGTTGCATCAAAAGCTCTGGGATGACAGTAAATACTTGTTGAAACAATTGCCTGGCATAGGAATGGTGACTGCCAAGGTTTCTGTTCCGCTTTTCTGTTGCTCCAGAGAACCAAGACTAGTTTGCGTTTTCTGTTTTTTCTTCTTACAGTGCTCTCTTCCTCAATGATGTTATGAAGGCTCTACTTACCATGGGAATTGATTCATTTGAGAAACTACATGATGCTGATCCAAGGAGGATAGAGATAGTCACTGGTCGCAAATATCCATTTGGGAATCAGATCAAGGAGTCTCTACAGTCATTACCTCCTAAGGTTGAGATCAAAGCTGAGGAAATAGAATGCGAAAGGCAAGGAAAGGCTAAGGTGTCTATCATGTTGACTCGCCTATTGCAGTCAATTCTATCAAATAAAGGACATTATGCTGACATGGTATGCTATTAGGAATCCATCTGTAGGTTGTGCACTTTTCAAGAGTAGTTTGTGGTTCCAATGCAACTGTGATTACTCCACTTTTAAAGAGGAAATAGACACAACTAATTTCCTACTTTGCAGATTGTGGGTTCAGAAGAAGACAATTGCATTCATTTCCACAAAAAGATAAGGTGATTTTTGTTCTACCTTTAGTCTTCAATGCCAATATCCAAGAATGATGATTTACTGATGACACTCTGTGCTTTCGAGCAGCTGTAAATAGATTATATATCTGTCATGCTCTATTATTCACCTTGATTGCAAGCGACTAATTAAGTACTTCTGAATTGGTGTTGACAGAGTGGCTGAGTTCAGCAGGTAAACAAACTCCAGGCTCCATACATCACTGCACGTCCACTTGACACGCTGTGAATAGCATTGTTAACAACCAGGAGTTTTGTAGCTTTCATTAAGGATAACTAAATTATATGCTATGTTATTGAAAAACGTTAGCTTCTTGCTTTATTTTGCAGCCCATACAACACAACAGTCTACGTGTCATGTCCGAGGCATGGAAAGTTGACCATTAAGGCTGACCTGATTTTTGAAGAATATCGTAAAACCTTTTCCTTGATGTCATTAGTAATTGCGAAGTAATGAACACCGACATTTTAGACATGCTTCAATTAACGTTTGCCGGTTGATGCAGTTGGCATGGATCTGCACCATACTTTTCAGTTGAAGGAGAACCAACCAAACACCAATACTGAAGGTGATAACAAGAAGCCTTCATCTTTCCCTCCAACAGGGCAAGTGGGTATAAACTGCAACAGTAAAAGCACATCCAATGCTATAGCAAGAAGCTTTCATAATTTCCACAAGTCTAAAAGCAAAAGCAATTCTGGGTAAGTTGCTCCTCTTGCTTTGTCAATATCAACTAGATTGTCATCTAAAACACCATGCTTTTTTTTAATTAGTTTCAGCGTATGGGTCACTGTGACTCACATTGATCACTTGTTCTTCCTATTCCAGGCCCAGTTTTGACCTCATAGAGGAAGACTCGGTAGAAGGTATTACTAAGCAATTTACCATTTTATTCTGCTTGGAGACCCTTATTTCCTCTTTCCAGTCTTCGATATGTTTCTGCTTCTAGGTAATGAAGGCGAGCCAACAAAGAGAGATGATGATGATGATGACTGCAAGATCATATCTGAAACTACAGTCTTTGACCATATACGTGAAAAGGCCAAATGCTTTCCTGCACTGACTACATCGAGCTCTTCCTGTTCTCCATCGCGTCAACTTCTGGATATACAAAGAAAGCGCAGCCGCGAAAAGCCACTGAAGCTCCCCGAGTTACTAGAAATTCAGGAAGAGACAGAGGGATGGGATACCGATGAAGACTCATATGGATGTGACCCCGACGACCATTCGAGGTCAAAGCAACATTTTGCAGATGCATTCTCAGTGGCAGCGAACCCTGAAGGTGAGATACATGCTTATTTAGTTGAAAGCATTAGTACCTCCAGGTGTTTGTCTCTTTCTTGCAGAGTTTGAAACCATCTGCCTCCATTTCTACAGGTGGGTTTCCTTTCAAACCTAAAGAAAATGCATCCGTGGTTCTGAAAGAAGAAACGGTATTTGATCACATTCGAAAGAAATCTAAGAACCTCCCGGTTCTCACGGGTCTGAAGATGTCAGTACCCAAGCCCCTTATCGGGACAAAGGAGCACTCGTTCGAGGAGCAGCCTCATCACATTATATCAAAAGACGTTCTTAGAGATGATACTAGCATCTCGAATACAGAGCGCATACAGGTGGAGAAAGATCCACGCCAAGCTCATTCACTCGGAGTTTCAAGGACGAGTATTGATATATCTTCCATGAAGATGCTCTTGTTCGATAGCCCCACAGAGAAGAAGAATGCCACCCGGAGATGACCCTCGTGAATCCCCGGAAGCATGCAAGAAGCTCGATTGCTCTTGCGCTCGACTAACCGTTGGGTAAAACCAAGGCAATGGATTCATGCCTAGGGTTCAGGAGCATCTTCTCATTCCTCTGATTTCTTATTTGCCAAGAAACAAACGTAGGTCTGGCATTCTGATAGTTCCTGTTCTTTCCGTCCCTCGGTGGTCTCTCTGTCAGTCACCGAGCGTTTACCATCACCCGTCACTTGATTCAAAAGCCCACGTAATGGACTACAGAGGCATAACACGAAGGCCCTGAGAGGCTGAGACCATGGATGGGAACTTGCCTACTCTTCTACAGCTCAACCACTACGCATACACGTAGATTACCTCTGCTCTGCTCGACTTACATTCAACACAGGAAAGTTGACCTGCTCGACGAGTTCAATAAAATGAGCCATCTCACTCTGATGAACGGTCGTGCATATTGGACATCCGATCCCATTTTTCTAGTACTTACGCTGGAAATACAAGATGAGATGAGAAGTCTCGATGTTAGAAAAGCACATTGGTCGAGCCCGCGTAATGCACTTTATGACGCGAAGGTAGTTCATGAGTTCAACGTTTTAAACTCATTCATCCCACAACCGATCATTTTATGCATCCCTTCTGACCAAACTCAATTTAGTTTAATATGGGCGGGATCATTTTCGTTTTTGTCGCCTGCGCATGGACTGCCTTGACCCAATCAAATAATGTTATTTGCGAGTTTATATGTTAGCTCGACGACCCTGTGCTTCTTTGGTGATCCTTGAACATAAGTTTTCAGTCAATTGACGCTGAAGACCAAAACAAAATTAAACGCATGGTCCAAGAGTCCGATACAAATTCAACCTCGCATATTTTCAAGGGTAAATAAGTGAACTCCACCAGATGGAGTTTAAAATTAAAAAAATTAAAAAGGAGAAAGGAAAAAGCACAGTGGTTGCCGGAATGGACGCGTGGACACCGTGCGTGGCGGGATCGCGAAGAGAATTGGAAGTAGTTCCTCCTAGAAACGTTCCCGAATCTGATGAACCCCTCTTGGTTTCTGCTTCTCCCGCTTCACTTCACCTTCCTCAGGGGGCCGTTGCAGTTACTTCATCGATCACCAGAAGCGAAGGTTTAGTTTCCTCTCTCTCTCTCTCTCTCTCTCTTTTAGTCATGTTCATCGAGAATTTGGCATGTGATGAATGTCCGATTCTTTTTCTCTCATCGATTCTGTCGTCAATTTCTGATTTTATGGTTCTGGTGCATGCATGCGAGTTCCGGCTTGTTGTGCATTATTCGTGCTCGTTGCGGCAAAGCTTGTTCGAATTGCCTGCGTAATTTTTGCAGGAGCGAGAGCGAGAGGGAGAGAGAGAGGGAGCAAATGGCTGCTTCGAGGTAACAAGGTGGCGCACGCCGCTTGCCGGGGACCGAGCATCGTGAAGGAGATCGTCTACGGTATAGCCCTGGGGATCTACGCGGGGCTGGCGTGGAAGATGCACCACTGGAATAACCAGAGGAGGACCAAGGAGTTCTACGATCTGCTCGAGCGAGGTGTGGTCGGTGTCGTGGTTGAAGATGAGTAGTGGGGTTGGATGCTTTAGTGTACGTACTTCACTGTGGTAGTATTACTATTAGTTGGGAGAAATAGTTGGTTGGTTGTTGTCCTGAGGTCGAAATCATACTTACTGATGAATAAATGAAAGATGAAACGTCAAGTCGTATGGTGTGAATGGTTGGCGTTTTAGTAGGGCGTCACCCTTGATGTAACGGCGGTGTTAACAACAAGAAAGCTATTGCGTTGGCGTGGGCTGGTGTCGTCGGTGATTTCCTTCCTGTCCCAAGTCATTTTCCGCTTCCCGTATTCATTGACGGAACCACGACATGAGAAAATATTGCGATTTGGGCGGGGTTTTGCTCAATAACCAAAGCAGAGAGTCCCACAAGCAGTTGGCCAGTCTCCGTCGCTTTCCTCTCTGGTTCAACTGATAAAATTTGGCGATAGAGATTTGGGATGATGCCCGTCTTCACAAATGGCATTCCCCCTTCCTGAGTATCCGCAAGTCCTTGTCGAAGACGAAACTAATGCGACCTAATGCCGGCTTGGTCGCCGCTGAGAGGGAACTCGTCGACGGCACATGCTCGAACAACGGCAGCTCGAAATGCAATGAGAGAGCTTAAAAACTTTCTGTGGGGGAGTCTCGGCTTCTTCAACAACTTCAAACGATCTCTCAACCACGGCAAAAAAATCAAACATTCGGTCCCAATCTCTCCGTCAACCCGCTCACCAGGGAGACAAACAGATGCGCCTGCGGACGACGTCGTGTGGGCGGTCAACATTTTCAGGCAGCTCATCAAAGTCCCCGAAGACAAATCCAGGTTTTGGGTTCACATTGTCTGTCTGGTACCCCTCGAAAATGGGGGTATTAAACACGCCCGACCTAACCCTATAAAGGCCCGAGAAATGAGAATCACATCTAAATCTGTCGCAGTCGCATCACCATCACCCACGTTACATCCATTCACACCTGTGCTTTCTGGAAGGAATT
This sequence comes from Rhodamnia rubescens, assembly GCA_021437795.1. Lineage (NCBI taxonomy): Eukaryota > Viridiplantae > Streptophyta > Magnoliopsida > Myrtales > Myrtaceae > Rhodamnia > Rhodamnia rubescens. The sequence continues at coordinate 3,563,869 of JAILYA010000004.1, read as the reverse complement.
TTGAGCTGGACAACACTTAACTTTTTTACTTTTATTTTTAACTCCGCCCAGTTCATAAAAGTTCCAATTGGACACCTGTAAATGTACATCTAGTTGAAGAAAGTTGACACAGGAGTTCGGACATGGTGGTTGAGGAAGATGTCACGTTGTCAACCCCCCACCTGTTCAGTGGTTTCATCTACATTGTTCAACAGGTGAAATCTTAAGAACATATGCTGGTGTTGGAAAATTTTAGTTCATTCGGTTGTGTAAGCAATTACACCGGCAAGGATGGAGCCAACCACTCTCTGCAGAGTTCCATTGATTCGAGTCGAATTTCGCTCGAGCTCACGGCCTTTTAGTCCCGATGCTTTAGCTCGATTACCATGTAAAGCAGCCGACGGCAGCATTGCCTGCGAAATTCGCTAGTTCCAACAGATGCTGGTGTTGGCTCTGGGAGATGCTGCGTAATTAACAAAGAGCTCACTTCTCCAGTGACTCATGGCTTATCTCGACCGCTTGTCGGGGCTCGGCATGCTCGAGCACTCCGAAGATGTGTACGAAGCGTTGATTTTTCTCACTGCGCTCGACACGAAACTACTCATGCTGGAGGACCCATTGGAGCCGGCTGGTCCTGACGCATTGGCATTTAAAAATGGGGGTTGAGTCGGCTCGGGGACCGCAAGATTCTCGCAAGTCAGCATCTGCACCACCTCGGCCATAAAGGGTCTAGCAGCAGCTGAAGCTTGTGTGCAAAGAAGTCCTATCTGAAGGACATTGGAGGCCTCTTGTGCAGGAAAATCGCCTTTCAAGCAGGGGTCGACAGCTTCAACCAAGTTGTTCGACTTGTAAAGATTCCACACCTTGGATGATTCGCAAGAACTAAAGCATCAGCAACGACAGTCATAGGATTTAGAGGAAGATCCGAATTTCGTTTTGAACCTACCATCTGTAATAGAGACATGGGCTCCTCCCTGAATGAACTGCTTCTCCTGCCACAAATGATTTCGAGAACTAGCACTCCGAAGCTATAAACATCGGCTTTCTCCGTGAGTTGTCCCCTGACAAGATATTCGGGAGCCATGTATCCGCTGCGATACAGTAAACAACATTCCCTCAGAAATCGTGTACGAAGAGCGAAGAGTGCATCAGGCGAATAACACGGAATGAGTCGCACTGCAAATTTTCGACTTGCTTATAGTAACTAGTTGGTCAAATCCAATTGGCAATAACATTACCAATTGAAAGTTCATTACAGAATATAAACGGAAGAATGCTGTATCGGATCTATCTCGACATGTCTTGGTGTGGTTTCTCAGGAGGAAACAAGTTCTTCAAAGAAAGAACAGAAACAAGGAAAACAACAAACCCGATGAATTCACTCACAGTGTCCCTGCTATTCCAGTGCTAAGATGAGTCTTGTCGGGTCCGAAACACCGAGCGAGGCCAAAGTCGGCGATCTTCGGAGTGAGTTTCTCATCCAAAAGTATGTTGCTGCCTTTGATATCCCTGTGGATGATCCTTCCTTTACACCCTCCATGTAGATAAGCAATCCCTTCGGCAGTGCCGGTGATGATATTCATCCTCTGCTTCCAGTTTAGAATCTGTATTTTGTTCTTGTCTGCAAAAGGCAACCCGACGTTGTCACTTCTATCACTATACAAGCCTATTTGGTCCCACCTGCATTACTTGTGTGATGCATAACCTTCATGTCGGATAGCTTAAGGAGAAACAATTACCGGATATGTAGTCATCGAGGCTCTTGTTTGGAACGTACTCGTAGACGAGGAGGCTCTCCGGACCTTCGATGCTACAGCCCAGGAGCTTCACGAGGTTCTTGTGCTCGATGCCGCTGATCAGATTCACCTCATTGAAGAACTCGTCGACCCATTGCCTGGTATTGAAAATCAGTCTCTTAACGGCCACCACTTTGCCACTGGGGAGAGTCCCCTTGTACACAGAACCAGCACCTCCTTGCCCGAGTTTCTTCGATGGGTGGAAGTAATTCGTCGCCTTCTCGAGCGTCTCGTATTTGAAATTCAGACTCGATTTGTCGGCGCCGATCAAAACCTGATGGAGATGGACGTTATCTGGGAAAATCACGCAGCCAAATTCGACAGCATTAGACGAGAATGTCACCTACAACATTTCTGTGACCTTTACAAAGCAACAGTTCAGCTGATCGGCATTACCTCCTTTTAGTTTCAACACCCTAGCATAGCCTGCATATGCGGCGAAGACAGAGAGCATTATGCAAGCTGCCGCCACTAAGACAACTGCCACCACGATCCCGGTCGAAGACGACCCTGAAAATTGGAAAAAAAAAGAAATCTAAAGCCCAGTTCATGGTTCATGGCCTTGCAGAATAGCTCAGCATTGTTGAAGCAGAAGATCTAGATCATGTGTCTGATGAATGTAAGATGTAAAATTTGCAGCAAGCGCGAGGAAACTAAGAATCTGGGATGTATCGAGGCATGGAGAACAAATCATCGACAACTTATCGGGGGTCTACATCTAACTCTGGTGGATGAATTCGTGACAAAAGTATCTGTGTTTCGAGATCTAAATCCTAAACAGAATCGCAATTCTATCTAAGCGTGACATGCAGATCGTGCCCATCCCTCGAACCATGTAGTTTATACCTTAAACACCACGAACGAGCATCACAAAATAGCATCATCGAGCACAATTGTACCTTGCCAAATCATCCATGTATCAAGAACAATAACAAAGAACAGAGCTTTCCATCCAGAAAATGAAAATGAAGAGATTTTATTCACCATGATCAGCTTCGCTCTCTCCTTGTTCACTGTAGAACTTCACCGTCGAATACCTCAAATAACACCCCGCGTTCAATCCCCTCCCGTCTCTGCTGGGCGCGCACCTGCGGACCGCCATTTTCGCCTTCTCCAAGCAAACTCCGCAGCCCTCGCTGCTGATGCTCTCCCAGCACTGCGCCAACGCGTACACCCCTCCCGCCTCCGCCACTCCGAACCCTGCACCACCTCCGCCCGCGGCCCGAGTGGCGTTGCCGACGGCGAACCCGACGGTGGCCGCGAAATGCTCCCTCGCGGGCCCGTCGACGAGGCCACGGTCGGAGCTGCAGTTCGCGGAGTCGTAGCCGGGGTCGACGGGCTCGGCGAAGAAGTCGTAGCGGTCGTAGCGGAGGAAGCAGCCATCGAAGTAGATGCGGGCGGCGGGGGAGGGGAGGCAGCGGGGCAGCTTGGTGCGGCTGGCGGCGAAGCAGAGGAGGCAGTCGGTCTGGGAGAGGTCGCGATGGCACTGGGAGAGGCCGTAGATGGCTCCGCCGGAGGAGGAGTTGGTGACGCGGGTGGCGTAGTGGCGGGTGGTCATGAGCTGGGCGAGGGACTCCATTTCCTTGACGAAGAAAGGGACGAAGTTGGGGACGGGGCGGGAGGCGGAGGAGTTGCCGCAGGAGTGGCCGGCCTCGAAGATGCGAGGGTCGGAGAGAGAGAGAGTGAAGAAGAAGAAGAAGAAGACGGCGACGGCGGAGGCGGAGGAAGAAGAGGGCATGACGATGGCGCGAACCGGCGGTGGAGAGCGCATGCAATCAGAATCCATGCGTGCTTTTTGCGGGCATTGAAGCTCTTTGCTCTTCAGAACTCCAAGAATCCCTCTCTGCGTTTCTTGCTATAGAGAGAGAGTGATCTCCTGCTTTTCTGGAGGAGGAGGTGAGGTGGTCGACAAGTTATTACATCGACTACGGGCTCGTCGTAATTAAATCATGATATTTTTACTATATTCCATATTAAGTTTTTAAGCGAATTGATTATGATGACCGTCTATTTTGAGTCTTAAAAAATAAATTATTATGGATCCACTCTTTTTAAGAATATCGTTATTCTCATCATTCAAAGTCTATTATATACTAACAAAATCCTAACTTGAATTAACATCCTCCCGTTAATTCAAGTTAACAGAAATATATTGTGCGGCTTCCAATCTTTTTATGCATGAATTGTTCACGTAAGATATTCATCTCAAATTAGGGAAAATAATTTCTCCACGTGAATGAAATAATCTGCATATTGACTTATCGTTTCTAAAAAAATCCAACTCGGCAACATAACAGTGCACGTCATCAAATTTACACATAGCTTGCCGTTCGAGCAAGCGAAAGGGTTATATTGAACATTTATCGATAAGAATGGTGTGTTGATCAGGCTTGTCTTTCTATGGGGAGAGCAAAGTGGACTACGCACCGCTCATCCGATCTTAGCTCCCTTTACTCTAAAAAAAAAAAAGAGAAGGAAAGATTTAATGGACAATCGCTTATATCATCCATGAATATATTCAAATATAAATTATTATTTATATTAATTAATTAATTAATTAATTCTTTTTTTTGTCCAATTAATTAATTAATTCAAGCGACCGATTTAATATATATTTATTTTTCACAAACTAAAACGGAGTCCAACATCACGTCTAATTAATTCTAGTGTAGGGTCAGGTTCCTGTCTTCCTACGAAAAGGTCGGCTAAAATGCTGAAGAAGGGGAGGACACGTGGCTGTCGGAATGGGGGTGGCGGCGAAACAGTGAGAAACCCCGTTCGTCCACCGCCGCCAGGCCACGCGGGCTCGTTAGATTCGTCGCCACGTCCCCGGGCGCGCGGGACCCACGCACCGTACCCCCTCCTCCCCTTGCACCGTCTAGCCGCGGGTCCCACCGGCGTTTTCAAACTACCCCGTCCGCCCGCAGCTGTGCCACCAAACCTAAACCTTCCGTCCCCTATCAATCCCTCCCGCTTTGCTTCCCATTAAAAAAAAAAAAAAAAAAGTTCACACTTTACCAATCCAATGCATTTCCCGTGTTTTTATGTAATTAGTGCCTTGTGAATTAAATTATACATATATTTTGTATAAAATATGCTTGATTAAGTGTCGTGAGGACACTCGTTAAAATAACCCATTTTGTAAATTTACTTTATTTGCAGACTCGTGTGTGTTTTCGCCATGCTCTCCTGACTCGTGGGCGTGCGCACATAATTGCAAAATGCCATATCATTACTTTCTCATGAAGAGTAAAAGGTAATTTATAATTGCAACTTGCTAAAAAAATCATCTGGGTTTTACCAAGAGCAATAACGAGAATCAACATCCCAAGTAAGGGATTAATGAAAAACTAGTTTACCTCGTCGAATCAAATCAAAAGTTCTATTCATAAGCCAAAGAAAATCGAAGTAATTTGGTTTAATATATATTTAATGCGACATAGATTTGAAAGTTTGATTTTTATGTCAACTCAATTAATTGATTACTGATTATACACCAGACAAAAAATCGATTCAATTTAATCTTGTACTAAACTAATTGATCCGATTTATTTTATTTTCGTTTTTTCCATATTGGAGAGAGGTGATCGTTTCTCAATAGGCGGCTCCTCAACATTTTTCGCTTCAAATTTATCTCACTTTCCAAGGATGAATGCGTTTGCAATCTTTTATCAATCTCAATCTTTTGAGAAGCTTTTGCTCTCCTAATCAATCCGAGTCTCCCCTCAATTTCTATGAGCCACTCTCGAATCCATGTCACATTTTAGCTCTTGACATGCGTAGGTCGGACCATTGGGTGCCACCACAGAGCGACAAAGAACGATAATGTCTTATTCCCTAGGACAGATATCGTCGTAAATTCTTCATGGAATCAATACGAAAAAGAGTGAGAAAGCAAAGAGAGGCAAATCCATCATAAGTCAAAAAAGTTCTTTTGTGTCGTGTTCTGTTCTCGATCTGGCATCTTTCCCAACGACCATCTACGCGTGTTTTCGGGTTCTCCATTTGACCAGCTAATCCGCCATGCGAAACAGCCCGCAACCAACTGGCGAAAGGCAATTGCATTGTCAAAAGCCACGACAACTTTCGGCCCGTCGCATGCACCAACTCGACTCTCAAAGCCACCTTAAATCGGATATTAAGACTAGCTCATCAATCCCATCAAGCCATACCGGGAATCCCGCGAACAAAGGCGAGGCAAAAGGCGTCATACTTTTGGAGTCGCATTTGCGCGGCCGACCTAATCGAACCCACAGGAAAAACAATGCCGACTCCAACTTATGAACTTGTGGTACGACAGGGATGAGTTGCATGTTCACATAAAGACAGCGTTAGACAATCAGAACAACGTGAGAGATCCTGACAGGGAACATGTCGGTAAAACAAAGTAACAAAAGGGAGGACACAATAGGGAGGAAAAAAGAAGTGCATTCAAAACTGTGTTGGCATATGAATACCGAGAAAACATTGTGACGCATTCTATTTCCGCGGGAAGAAGCGCTCTACTTTTACAGGCTTCAAGTAACCGCTCTCTAGCATCCGTCTTGGAAATCAAAACTATGGATATACAGCAGTTAAAGAATAAATAAATTGTCACAACAGCTACCTAACAAAATTTTACATGGTCAGCAAAGTTCTCTGTCCTATTCTGGGACCATCGTTTTAGGATTAGCACCTGAGATTGGCACCCACGAACATAAAGAGGAAACTTGCAGCACCATTTCACTCATACCCAGAGGCTGAATGAAGATTTGTTAGTGGGTGAGCACCAGCCAACGTAAAGAGGGAGCTTTGTAGCACAGTATTTAATCCAGATACAGCTCGGCAGAAATGCACCTGAGCTGCTGAAGAGAGATTGCCACCACAATTGATTGACCGCACTCTTTGAGCCAGCAGGAGGTTATACAACAACTCTAATCATCGTTCAACAGAGACATAACGGGAACTCCCTTGCTGGAGAAGCTTGTGCATACCACTCTCAGCGGATCACCCACTTCGTAGTCCACCTTCCCTTCTCCCTGTATGGAATGAAATTTTGCAGTTTCAGAGAACACGCTGGATTCGACAAGTGGAGATATTTTGCACTAATCATCTCAGGCGTAGACTAGAGGAGAAAATAACTCGATGTATCAGAAAGATTTTGCAGGGAGAATAGTATCTGATTTATAGAAGAGGAACGCCCTTTAATAGTATCTGATTTATAATGAGGATATGTAATGGATTTCAAACACCTATAATCCATCACTTGAATAATTGCAGTCCACCCTAGAGTCCCATCACAAGAACTTGAAACCCCAGAAAAGGCAAATTGCAACATAGTTATGGGAGAGCTTGTTGAGGAATGGCACTTAATAACACCGCTCATCTAACATCAAAATGCTAAAGGAGCAACTGTAAACACATCAATTAGAGATATTATGGGCAATTGTAACAAAGTAGTCCATGTTCATACGTACCTCAAACCGGTACATTCCACGAACACCATTACCCAAATCAAGGACTAACCCTCGTCCAAGAACTTTATGGACCTTGGCAGTTACCCTCATCCCAAGTTTCAAATTCTTGGCAGTGGGAGCTTCTTTCTCAGTTTCTTCATCACCTTCTCCACTAAAAGTGGACTTCAACTGGCTTCTTCTCTTTTCAATAGAACTTGCCGACTTCTTGCTCTTCACAATTATAAAGAGAGTGAAATTAGATGGAGCATAAAATAAAAGGTTATCTCTTATCGAAGTCCCATTGTGCTTACCGACTTAAAATTTTTCAAAGTTTCAAGCAGACCAGAAGATTTCTCCACTTCCTCACACTCAGCAGCACTTCGAATTAAGATAGTTGGTGCGCGGGATGCATAGCTTTCAGTGCTTTTGGACGAACTCTCTTCCTCGGAATCTTGTTCTTGACTACTAGGCCCATCTTCAACAGACGGCCAAATAGGAACAGCTTGCTTAACTGCATTATTTGGCTCTGATACTTGTCGGGTTGAAGTTGCTTTGAGGGATAATTTAATGTTGCCACGAACATCCTGCCCTATGCACATCACTGTCAGCTGCTGGCCCATTGAAATAACATCCGAAACACGAGATACCTGATCAATTGGGAATTTAAGTTTCATGTCAGCATTATCCATCTTATACGAAGAAGGGAATATTCTAGAAGTAAGCTGATACACCATTAACCAATGACTCTTTGATTGAGCCATTGCCACAATTTCACGTTCAGATGGGTAGACAATTCCCAATGAAAATATGCACAATCCAGCATTTTTTTTCGATAAAGATATAGATAAATGGTAAAAGTGATTGCGGGATATTCTCCAGCAACTTCATTGAACACCTTCAAGGTAACGAGACAGTGTACCTTGACATTGTCCATACATGTGACCGATGCAACAATTAAGGACAATTCTAATGCTAACCATTACCACTGAACCACAAATCATCTGTCAATTCGAATGTGCAAACTTTTACATAATGCAAAAAACTTCTATGCATCATGGATATCAAGAAGATTCAAAAGATCAAGAAACCATCAGATTTCAAATAAATAGAATCAGGCAGGAGGTTGACTCCTCCATCTTACATACCGGTTCATGTGATAACTCAGAAATGTGCAGCAGGCCTTGCTGGCCACCATTTAACTCCACAAAAGCACCATATTCCTTAATTGAAGTTACAATGCCTTTGTAAGTACCTCCAACCTCCATCTCACGGCCGACAATAAATTCAATCTGAGGACATGAGAAGAGAGAAACAGTGATTTCTTTATCAAAAGATATTACAATAAGTAAATTCGCCAGGTACAGAATTTCAAAAACAATATGTACAGCATTGTTGGGAGAAAAAAATCTACACTAACAGACACATCAAGAGCATTTCATGTAATAAACAATGCGATCTATTCCATGAAGCAATTCTGAATTTACCATGCTTTAAACAAGTGAAATCCCCAATCCCATTTGGTTTCTAATGTTGAAAACTTTAGAAAAACATCTCTAATATGACAAATCAAAAAAATGATCTGGCTTCTGGCTGAAAATGCAACCTGGATGGAACATTTCGATGTTTCAGTCGTAACACTAACGGTGCCCCACAAGTCAGCACAGAAGGTGAAATAAACCCAAAGAGATTGAGTTTTTAAACTAAAAATATTCAAGAGCACATCAGTTTGAGAATATAACTGCATCAAGAAAATGCAGGAGCCTACACATGAGATCACTGGATATGGTCAGTGGGCATGAGCATGGTGACGTGTGAATGCTTTTCTCTGTCAGGGGGAATGTGAACGCGGTACACATTATTGTATGCATGTGTGCGAGAGTGCACACAACTGGCTGTAGGAAGATCTGAAGAAGGATATGTTAAGAAGGGAAGTAGTCACAGGCAGACACACTCCAGCCACATCGTACCAGACAATATCTGTTCTCAATATACTGATGGTTTAAGCACTTTTAGTTATCAGTTGCTCCACTGGTTACATAGATTTGATCACGCTGAGCCATTATGCACTCAAATAAATTGGTTCAGTTGGTCTGCCCCAGAAGAAACCATGGAAATACTCTGAATTGAGGAAATAGAACAGCATCTAAACTTGATAATCTAATCACTGCTTTATCATTTGATGTCACAGCACAACACAAGGACATTTAAAACCAATAAACCTGGCTCTTCTATATTTAAGTAACAGAGCACATCATATAATAAGCCAAACAAGACATACCTTTTCTTGCACTTTCTCCATTGCAGTTGGGTTCTTGGCAACTATGGTCAGCGTTCCATCACTCACAGATAATCGTGCACCTGGTTATTTTTAATATTGCCAGTAACAATGAGCAACATAAAATAAAGGTCAAACACAAAAAAACACAAAAGCAGCAAGGTAGGAAGTCTCTTGGCAGGATATGTATGAAGATTCAACTAACACCTATGAGCTTACCAAATCACATGAGAAAATCCACATGGAGTTATTACAAATATTTCGTGAAATCATCATCTTCTTCTTCTTCTTCTTCTTCTTCTTCTTCTTTTCTTTTGGCTCATGAAATTACTAATTTTCACTTTTTAACTATTAGCATGGAAATAATAGCTCAGTGATACCATGATATGCTGAGACCTTTAACAGTTTCCGATTTGGGACATATTCCATTTTATGGACAGTAAAATCAATGTTTCCATTGTTCTTAAATAGAATGAATAGGAATACTTCCATAAGCTACATTTTTTTAAAGATAGTATAAACATGGTAAAGAATATTCCTGATTTAGCATGGTCCTGGCCCCTCTCACTAATAATCCATCATAGAATGCACATGGTGCTAAACATAACTTAATAAATGTATCTTCTTGGACAAAACAATCTACAGAAGCCCACTCCTATGGTACCATGTCATAGACTAGCAAGGAGTGACATTCTTCACCCAGCTTTCACTCCTGATATTGGAGGCATCCATGCACTTGGTATCCTTGTAATAGCTAAAGTCTTGTCAAGAAATCAGAAAACCCTTTTAAATTGTTTAGAGGAGAGCCTTGCATTGCTCCAAAAAGGAACTTCTCTAATGCAGCTTTTGACATTGCTTCCAACTTGTGGCTTGTTGAGGTCCAAAAGCAGAAATTGTAAGTCACTATGGCAAATAAAAGTGACAAGCTAAGATGGCTATGCTCCTACTGAAGTTATCAATCGGTCATGATGCTGGTTGATATATGGTTACCTTTCCAATGGATGATTCTACAGACATTACATAAAACCCACAAGATTTAAACAAGAAACTAACAACTCAAGCAAAAGTCAGTCCTATCAGGCTCTTGGTTGATGTGACTTTTGGTTGTGCCCCTTAGGTAAGTCAGGTACATCTCTTATTTCCATATGGTGAACTTATTTACTTATCAAGTATACAGCCATCAGATGATAAAGTTACATGGACCAGGTGTCATCAGGATATCCTATGCACACAAACTTATTGCCCGTCTCTTATAGACAAAACTTAATGCTTGAACAAACCTGTTTCCTCCTCAATCCTTCTCTTTATAACACCAACAGGGCCAATTATACGACGGATAGCATCATTGCTGAACTTCAGAGTTGCTGGATTAAAATAACAACATTTCAGTCAAAGCATGACATTTCATACTAAATAAACATGAGGCTATGAACAGTCAAGAAGTAGACCTAATTGAGGAGTATTTCTATCATCCTGGGTACGTGGTAAACTGATTTCTCTCTCCATGTGGTCCAAAATTTGCAGACGACCCTTATGAGCAGGTTCCAAACATTCACAAATGATGTCCAGAGGTATTCCAGCTGGTTTAATGTCCAGTTGAATAGCCGTAACTCCCCTTCTAGTGCCAGCAATTTTGAAGTCCATATCTCCAAGATGATCTTCCAGACCCTAGAAAAGGACATGCTCATCAAACACCAGGAGGAAGATAGCAATGATCAAGTTAACTTGCAGGATCATTCCTCAGAAAAAGCAGGAAAAAAGGATTTCAAAAGCATCTGCACTGTAACTGCTAAAGATAACTCAGACATATGTGAAAGTACACAAATTTTGCCGAAAAGGATAAACCCACAGGTGGACATGGTTTTAAAAGATTATCCATCAAGTATCAACTAAAAGTGCATTGCTTTACATAATCAGCACTAATGAAACAAACAAAGGTAACACTTACAAGTATATCAGTAAGTATCCGGTAATCAGTTATTTCACCCGTCACTGGATCAACTTCGCTGACAAGACCAACTGAAACACCCGCTACATGTTCTCGTAATGGAATGCCAGCGTCCATGAGTGCCATACTGCCTACACAAGAGAAGCCATCACACTCAGGAAAATAATGCAAAGACATGTTCAGACAAGTATGCACATTTTTCAAGTCAGCCATGTATAGTACAAAATTTGTGAAGTAGTACAAAATTAATGCTCAGATACCTCCACAGACAGTTGCCATTGATGTTGAACCATCAGATGCCATCACTTCTGAATTAACTCGCACAGTATAGGGGAAGAAATTTTCAGGAGGTAAGACTGCAAGGAGCGCTTTCTCAGCTAGAGTTCCTATAAATAATTGACCAAGATGGTGTTATTCTAAGCTCCCAAACAAAATATTTACTTCTACAATTTAAAAAATTACCTCCAAAAGATACACTGTTAGAAACATACTAGTCAGGGTGAAAGCTTTACGAAATGATAGAGAACCAATTTTTTTGTTTAACTGGCTCAAAAAGGAATTAACATTAGAAGCATTAAAATGTCAAGATTGTTAATTGACAGTCTAATCTTTCATGTAGTTCCAAGCTACAACTTGACCTTTTTATCACCATTAACAATTGAAATGGTCTCACATGATGGTACTTCTTCAAAACGTAATGAGGAGAGGATCTAGATCCATGAAACTCTCATATAGAGAACGTGTTGCTAATTCAATTTTCATTTAACAGTTGCGAAAGCCAAGTATGGCTCCACAAAAAGCAATAAGTATTGACATAATGCAAACCGGAACATCAAACAACATCAACAACCTTTAACCCAAATAGTTGGGGTGGTCGATGAACCAAAAAGTAAGACCGAAAGACTATAAAATAAAACAAAATACAATAACAATGCTATAATAATATAAAGAAAACAAATAAGATTAAACGCAAGAACATAGGAATTTTGCCCCTCCACAATGTTAATCGCTTCCCCACTCAAGACAAACAATATGCCAATCTATGTCCCACCCAACAAATCATGCTACTACTTTTCCCCAAGTAAGTTTGGCCGACCTCTCCCTTTCCTCATGTCATGCTCCCTATAACACACTCGTTCTTACCGAGCATTTAGGGGTCTTCAAGAATATGTCCAAACCATCTCAAACGATGTTCTCTCATCTTTTCGGCCACCGATACTACTCCAACTTTTCGTCGAATATCCTCATTTCTTATCTTATCCATTCTTGTAGCCACACATCCACCTTAGCATTCTCATTTCCGTACTTCCATCTTATGCCATGTTGCCTCGCTGCCAACACTCACGTAGATCAAGCAGTCTTACATTCTATAAATTTTCCTTTTAGCCTAAGAGGAATTTTGCGATCACACAAAAATCGATCAGCGCCATTTCATCCAACCCCCCGATTCCATGGCTTACATCTTCATCAATCTCTCCCCCTTTGCAATATTGATCCTAAATATCAAAGTATCTTCTGGGTACCTCGTCCGAGCAACGACGGGTTCATCTCCTCCTCTGCCTTGTCGAACTCACACTCATGTATTCGGCCTTACTTCAACGTACTTCTCCATAATTCTAATTTAGCGTTAACCCCTCTGCCATCGATGAGCACAATATCATCAAATAACATACACCACGGCACCCATCTGGATATCTCTGTTACTATAACCATGCAAAAGAAAACCAAGCGAGCCTTGTAAGCCCATGTATTGGGAAATAGCTTGATGTTCCATTCAAGCCCAACATGTAAACCCATCATACATATCCTGACCTCTACATACTTCGTACTTTTTTCTTCCAACACCCACCATAAGCCTTGAACCCTATCATCGCCTTCTCAAGATCAATAAACACCATATAGATCCCTTTCTGATACCTCTCCATCACGTCGATCAAGAAAATACTACGGTAGACCTTCATAAATCCAAATTGATTTACGATATCTTAGCTCAGTCCAAAGATGCCAATAACTCCTCCCACAACCCATAGTAGGCCATAAGCTTAATGCCCTATAGTTGGAACAATCGATATCTCCCTTATTCTTATAGATAGCACAAGCATACTTTTCCCCATCCATCGCATCTTATTAGTATGGAGGATCTTGTTAAAAGGTTAGTCAACCAACGTATGCCACAACTCCTACCAGCTTATCTTCTTTAATGCCTCCTTAACGGCGCCTAATTTACGCACAAACCTCTATTTGAATCATCGAAACATCCTCCAAATCCATCTCCATGATATTACTCTCTCCATTAAAAAGCTTCGAAAATAGCTCATCCACCTTCCTTGACGTCGGCATCTCTTACTATAAGTTTTGATTTTCATCCTCGATGCATCTAACATGTGTCAAGTCTTTACTTTCTTGTCTCTTATCTTTGCAAGCCTATAGATACCTTTTTCTCCCTCTTTGCTCCCCAATTTTTTGTACATGTCGAAAAACCTTGCCTCTACCTCCCGCACACTTTCTTGGCATTTTTCCTTGCTAATCTAAACTTTGCCAAATTCTCTTTATTAGGACAAATATGCAAACGATGAAAACACTCCTTCTTCCGTTTAATCGCCGCCCGCACCTCATCATTCCACCACCAAGTTTCCTTTGCTTGATGTCCGTTCCTTTACTTTCCCCTAGTACCCCTCTTGCCACTTTTTGGATGCAATTAGACATCTTGTTCCACATCACATTAACCCGTCCTCCAGTTGCCACGGTCCTTCCCAAACATTCTTTCCTTGAAATCTATTTGTTTTTCCTCTTTTAGCTTCCACCATCTTATTCTCGAATCGGACACCTCTTTGCGTTTCGTGCTTTGTTATACCTAACCTCCAAAACCACCAACTTATGTTGCGTACAACGCATTCTCCAGGGTAGACTTCAATCTACATACGAGGCCCTATCATCCCTTCTAGCAAGGAAAAGTCAATCGCTACAATTTTGGCGTGCGAAAAGTGATCGAATGCGACTCTCTTTTCGAAGAAGGTATTTGCCAACATCAAATCATAAGCTAAAGCGACGTTCAAGATGTCCGCACCAGCCTCATTTCTAGTCCCATAGCCAAAACCTCCATGAACTCGTCAAACCTCCACTACTTTGTCCGACATGTCCATTTAAATCTCCTCCTATGAATACCTTCTCCTCGCGTGGTATTCCCTCAAAATCTCCTCCAACTCTTCCCATAATGCAAACTGGAACATGGACCATATTTGTAGTCAAGTTCAGGATCACATCAGAGAGGGCGTAGAGAATATGGAGATGCTCTTTTGTCCAACCAAACAAGTACTTTGACAGTTCTCTGACAGCATCAGTTGCAAGTATACATGTAGAAATCACAAAGTTTTCTCATGAATATAGCCAAATAAATGGTCGTCCTTATACATCACAAAGTTTCTGATGACTATTTGATGCAGCTGCTGTTCATGCATAGGCTTTATATAAGCCATCTCATGTTAGGTAGTGCCACCTACAAGTCGCCCTAAAACATGAAAAAGGTTCAACCCTCAACCTGGATGGAGCTTTCTGTCATTAACAAGGATATGAACCTTTGTATTTCATCTTTAAAAAGAAAATGGAAACCCGCGATGCCATTCTTTCATAAGATCAAACACTCACCTTGAGAGCAATGTCCACAAATTTTAGTTTTGAAACTAAAAATTGTGAAAAATATTAATGATGTTTAAGCACAATTTATTACCATCTCCTTTTCCCAATGCCATATAAATAGGTGACTTACAGGGAATTACTGAACAGGAAGTCATCTTAAATATCATCCTAAAATGCTAAAATCTTTCGAAAGGGGTCAGATAATCAAAAATTGTAAAAACTACTAAAGATGTTTAAGCACAATAATTACCATCTCTTTTTCCCAATGCCATTATAACAGATGACTTACAGAGGGAATTACTGAAAAAGAAGTCATCTTAAGTCTCATAATTTGATAGGCAAGTAAGAAATTACCGTGCCCAACTTCACGTCTATTTAGCCCAACTCTTTTGCCAACCTCATTGATTGAAAATGGCGGAAAGGTGTAATGAAGCATAAAACGCTTGCTTGGGGGACCCACAATTGAATCCAACTTTTGAGCATCCCCTGGAGCACCAATCGT
The DNA here is from genome assembly GCA_021437795.1 of Rhodamnia rubescens. NCBI lineage: Eukaryota > Viridiplantae > Streptophyta > Magnoliopsida > Myrtales > Myrtaceae > Rhodamnia > Rhodamnia rubescens. The sequence goes on along the minus strand of JAILYA010000004.1, from coordinate 3,548,298 downwards.
CACAGTACAAAGCACCTGTACATACCAAATGGGAACTCATGTAAAGATTTAAATGCAATACAGGCTACCATATTGCCACTTTTCCTTTTGCTCCTTCTTAATTATATCCAATGACCTGCGTATCTCCACGAGAAAATAACGATGATCCCTGCAACACACGCAAATAGCCAGCTTCGCAGTACAAAGGTCTGACTTCATCAAGGCGTCTGCCATCAACTCTAAATCCTTCTGCAATTATTCTCTTGCGGACAACCTGAAATGTTTTACGAAATGAGGTCGGCAATCACAGGTAAAAGTCAACAGTGCAGTGACAGTCGATATAAAGTCTAACACCCATGACAGACCATTTATCACGATGGAACCCTCAGTATTCAAAATCAGCATTCATGCGATCGTAAGAACGAAAGAATTACAAGTTTATAGTAAATAAGAAATTAGAGCTTACCTTCTTCCTCACCGTATCCACTGCTCTAGATGACACCAATAAGCTTTCTTCATCACCTTCTTCTTCAAGTGCTCTTTTTACATCTCGGGTTATGTTGTCCAAGGCTTCTCCGCGTTCAAACTGATATGTAAAATGCCAAAGACCCAATCAAAAAAAAAAAAAGAGACATTAGAGACTGGCAATTTCTGGATAACTACAAAGAAACAGAAATTGTATATAATAAAGAAAAATTAGAGGATTCAACAGATCCCTCCAGTTCATTATGTTGAACACCTTGCCATATGAAGGATCGGTAAAAACAGCTTCAATAGGAGCTTCTGCCAGGTTGCGAACTTTTTCGAGAGTTCTATCCGAGATCATAGACAGCTTATATTCCTTCTTAGTTTTACCAGCTTTCTCAGCCAATCTCATTTGAGGTTCAAGGTACTTCACAGCCTTATACAACAAAAACTACATATTAGTTGCACATAAATCAAAAAGAAATCAGAAAGAATTGCAGGTGTCCGATTCACCTCCGGATGCGCTAGTCTCAGGCCAGCTTCTAAATCTTTCTCTGATATCTCACGAGCATGCACGTCTATCATCAATGTTTTTTCCTTTGTGCATGCATATACTAAGTTCAGGTCACTTAAATCGAGCTGCAAAATAGACATTTGTAATCCATTAGCACATCACCTAAGTTTCAAGTTCTTTTCTATTATTAGAAATATGAATGTCATCCTCCGAAACAAACAAAATATGCTGCATTGATGGAAGTAAAAGGGATATCATGAGTTTAGAGACAATCAGTCCCACAGAACAGAAATAACCAATGAGTTGACATCCCTTATATATAAGGAAAAAGGAAAAACTAATGAATTGAGCCGAAACAGCACATTGCTAGAAAACCACAATCACCCTTTCTACTTTCTGCTGTACACCCACAATCCTTGGATTTCCAAAAATATATTTCGAAGGAATATCGATAGATGAAAACTAATAATTGTTGGGATTTTGAAGTTGATAATCAAAATTCTCTAGGTGATAAAAGTACAATGTGAGGGGAAAAATCCAAAGGGAGAGGGACATCTGCAACCCTGAAATGTCTAGAATAGGCAATAGCTCTCAACAACAGATACAATTAGTTGATAATCTAGAGAATTTGCAATTGATACAAGAAGCACCTCATCTGTGGTGGGATTAATGATGAACTCCCCACATATCCTCCCTATGCGTATCACTCCGATTGGACCTCCCCAAGGAATATCTGATAACATAAGAGCAGCAGATGTTGCATTAGCTGCCATTACATCTGGATCTTGTTTCCCATCAGAAGAAAGAACGCTTGCCATTACCTGTGCATGACAAAACATAATAGAAAATGAGGACACAATACCATGGAGAGCTGAAGACCATTAGAGGATTAAAGAACGGTTTTACCTGGACTTCATGAAAAAACCCAGCAGGAAATAATGGTCTTATTGGTCTATCGATAAGTCGACCAACTAAAAGTTCACGCTCTTTAGGAGCACCTTCCCGTCGCGTATATGTTTTTGGGATATGACCTTTGGCAAACTGCTTCTCTTGATAATCAACCTTTGAGAAAAAAATAATGAACATCAGCACATGAACACATGGAGCCAAAAATGCCTCTTGCCTCTCGGTTATTGAAAAGAAAAAATTCCAAACTACACATAAGTACAGAGAACAGCCAACAAGCTCCAACACTGGCAAGACAGGATGATTCTGAACCATCAAGAACATAGCATCTCCTTTTTGTTTCTGGGGGCTACAAAAAGCAAGGTCATGACTGATGCATTTTTTTTTTGCCAGTATCTAACTTGTGGAGATCGTTTGTTAGAGCAACCAGTTAATGTTATCTAGTGCCTACCCTCTGCAGCAAGTGACGAGCAGAACAAAAGGAGACCATCAAATGAGCATGACTACAACAGAAGCCATTTCATCATACTATGACACTGAAATATGACACATATTCACACAGTGCAAATTGAGGAAAAAAAAATCATGCCCATTACGATTATTCAATCACAAACGAATCAAACCAAACTCAATAAGGCATGCTGAGCTGTCGATATCAACTTGAACATACAATGACAGGCCAAAAAAAATGCCCAAGACGAGCCATGTCCGTACTCTTCAAGACTACTTCTAGACGTAATATCTAAAAAGCACCTTATTCTCCACCAAGCCCCAATTAATCAAATAACACATCTTCACGCACCCAGATAATAAGAGAAATAGATCAAACACGCCAACAAGGGAAAAAAATAAACAGATAATTTGGACAAATAAATTGGTCAAGCGAAGGCAAAAAAAATGCACGGACGGCACTTCACGTTGAGCTGCAATCCAACAAAACAGGAAACACCACGGAACTCACAGTGAGAGGCAAAAAGCTCCCAACAGCATCGCCCTTGGAGGACGCGACGGTGGACAGAACCTTGGTGTCTTCCATGCCCAGCACGACGGCGCCATTTGCGAATCGGGCGATCTTGCCGGTCTCGAGCGTGACCAAGCGGGAGCCGATCTCGAACTCCTCCTTGAAACTCTCCAGGAACTTCGTACCCGCGGCGGGAGAAGAAGGCGGCGGCTCGAGCTCGGGATCGGACAGCGAAGAAGAGGAAGGGGAAGAGGAAGAGAAGGAGGCGAGGCCAAGGCCGAGGCGGCCACCGCAGATCGTACGGAAGCGCAGGGACCGCCAGGTGAGGAGGTGAGGCTTCCTAGCTCTCGTCGCAATGGAAGCCATGGTCATTTCGGCGACTGGGGAGTGGGAGAAGGCGGTGGTGCGTGGTGGCGGTGAGCGATGGTTTAGGGTTTAAGGAAAATCTTTTTTCCGTTTTAGCGCCAGTTCCCGCCGGTCAGTGAGGAGAGAGGGACCGGGCAATAGTAAGAGAAATGAAGCGAGGGTTTAAGGGGGGGCAAATGATCCAGTGCGGACGCGCGCACCACACGATCGTTCATCTCCAATCTTACCGTTGCAAAACGTGATTTTTCGAATGATTCGCTTAAAAGAAACTCCTCCTCCCCCTCCTTATCTACATAAATTTTAAAATCCTCTTCCCCTCAGTTTCCAAAATTCTCAAACATAGTAAGTTTTTCCATGACTTCGTGTAATTTTTTCTTTTTACAGCATATAGACTTTCTTCTTATGCTTTTTGTAATTTTCTCGTGAAATTTTTCGAATAGAGCCTTATCTTTTCTTATTTTATCAATTGTCAACTCTACTAAAATGGATCATATTGTAGGAATAGCTTTAGGTTCACCTGTTACAATTTTGATTGGCCAATAATCACTTTTGTCGCAATTAAGGAATAATCAATTACACCAAAAGATGCGTTCAATACAGCCAAAACTATACCTATAAGGCTATTACCTAAGTGAATTCACGAGAAGTAAATAAATACCGAACTCCTTTGAAGATACCTCCTGTTATTTTCCAAATAAAATTACAAAAAGAGCCCATTGAATGTGTTAGAACGAAAAGAATAATATTTTTTTATAGAAGTTAAAATTAATAAAAGTTTCAAATTGATACACTCGTATCACAATTTAACCTAAACTAATTTATGCATCGCAATAACTCATGAATTGGAACACCCGTGCCCCTTTAATATCAAACTGGTGCACCCATACCATATTTACACAAAACTAACTCGTGTACCCAAAAAAAAAATCTCATCGTGGGATAAGTGTATTAGGTTTGCAATTTTTGTAACACAAAAATTAGTATACGGTAAATATGGCATAAATTTATTAGCTTGAGAGCTTTAGCGATAGAAAAATTAATCCGAGGTAAATGTAATATGAATATACAAGTTTGACATTTTGTGGCAGCCCTTTTTCGATGAATGTAGTAGAAGTAGACATCTATCGCGAGTTACGAAATTTACTATATCTCGAGTCAAGTTTCTCATTTTCTCCTCTTTGATCTATCCATTTGGGCCAACAACATAGGCAGCCCAGACCGGCCCGGCCCATGAAGGGATCGTGCCTTGAGGGGCCCATGAGAGGAATTGGGCCGGTCCGACATCACCGGAGGTGGCGCGTAGCGCCAATCCATGACCGTCCACGTGAAATGTCGAAAGATGTTTAAGGTGGGAACACGAACACAGTATCCGCACTCTCTTCCCGTTTCTCAGTTTTACTCGCCGAGAACTCAAATAGCTCGGTAGAAAAAAGCCTCCGAATGCTAAAACCCGGGCTCCGGTTGGGAAGCGCCATGGCCGGCGCGACCATGTTGTCATCGAAGATTCGATCGAGGTCTCCTGTCGTGAGACCTGGCTTCTCGCTTGGCTCATCGACCGGCTCGGTTCCTTTCGGCGGCGGCGTCGTCAGGAGCCGCGTTCGCTTCTCCGGCGGCTTCGCTCGCGTCTCGCTTCGGTGTTTCGCTTCTTCGCCCTCGTTCGATAGGATCCAGGTCAGGAATCCGATCGTCGAGATGGACGGTGAGTTAGACCTGCGCGCTTGCGAAAAGTCAATTCGTGTCAGTGTGTGCGTGCCACTGCGCTCTGCTTTGGAAGATTCGAAACCGATGTAAAACGGAAGGAGAAGTTACGAGAACATCCGTTTTTTCTTTTCTCTTTTCTCTTTTTGGTTTAGCGGGATTGGTTTTGCCTGAACAGCTTCCCGATTCTCTTGGTTTCATCGTCCCTGGCCGAGGAAAATGGAGAGTAGTTTTTCTAGTAGTGCTTTCATTTTCCATTTTGCAGTTCTCAACTCACTATCCTTTTATTTTTGACATCTAGGCGATGAGATGGCGAGGATCATTTGGAGCATGATTAAAGAAAAAGTATGAATTGGATATTTTTCAATCTATGTTCTTTTTCTCCTTGGCTTGCTTGTTTAATGTCTCCTGGCCTTATAGTCTACATAATTGCAGCTTATATTCCCTTATTTGGATTTGGATATTAAATACTACGACTTGGGGATATTGAATCGGGACGCCACTGACGACCGAGTCACTGTGGAAAGTGCTGAAGCTACTCTCAAGTAAGTAGTGTGAATTGGGTAACCGGTGCTGAAGCTGTTGCTAAGATTGCAATTGAACTGGTGAAGCATTATGCTTGTTATGTATAATATATATTGGAAGTTACCTGGTCCTTCACTGCATTTTTTGCTTAGATGGCTCTGGAAGCCCGACTAGTTTTAGAATATAATGTAGACAACAATAATACGAAAATTGCCAATGACGGAGTCCTGCTGATTCTGATTGAGAATTGTTATCATTCTCTTTGTTGATCTCATCTTAATTTTTAAAAATCTCATCTCTTCCTGCAAATCCTTGTGGAATTACGAGAGAAGGGTTGGGTCCAATAATATTTAAGTTTGGCAGTTTAGTTGTCTATTCCTTTTAGATGGTGATTCAGTTCTATTAGTTTACTGTTGCAGGTACAACGTGGCTGTGAAGTGTGCTACAATTACCCCTGGTTTGTTCTCCTGCTTCAAGCTTTTCAATCTCTTGCATTGTCACCATAATGCCACCATAAACTATGATTTCATAGACTTCTTAAGTTGTTTTTCTGCTATCCTTAATGTTTGGAGCGGAGAACAAGTGCCTTAGGGCCTGTTTGCTAAGGCTCCAGTTTCTTTGATTCTTGTTCTTTTGTTCAGGAACAGAAAAAGAACAGAAATATGTTTGGTGACGTTAGTTATATTTTCTGTTCCCGATAATAGATCAATGATCAGGAAACAGATTTGGAACAGAAACAAGAAGCAAAAATAATATCTACTTCTCTGTTCTCGGGAGTAGAATTGTTACCAAACAGGCCCTTAATGTGCAATCTAGTTGCAGTTCATTTATTCTAGACAAATTTACAGGCTCTAACTCGTTATTCTTCTTGAACGTTTTATCTTTTAGATGAGACTAGAGTCAAAGAATTTGGCTTGAAGGCTATGTGGAGGAGTCCCAATGGCACCATCAGAAACATCTTAAATGGTCTGTTATATTGAAGGAGAATTTTGAATGTTGGATTGCAAATAAATTCTTGCGTTTCTTTATGTATGGAAATTGGAGGCTATTTTGAGGGGTGATGAGTATTTTATTACAATGGCTTTTGATCTGGAAGTGGGGATATTGGTAAAATGTAACAAGTTTTGTCAAATGTAGTCTATAGTTCAAGCCTGTTTGATATCCTAAATAAGTATTAAGAATTCACAATTTAGCACTTAATAAGTTTAAGTATGTTTGCTAGCCCAATTACATGTTTTACTTACACAAGTTGATTAAGTAAAAGAATTTAATTTAAGTGTTTAGAAAAGGAAGGGATTTCACTTATGTAGCTAAATAGGAGGACTAATCAATGGTAATTAGAATCTTTCAAATTTTATTGCTAAAAGCTACCACTAATGATCACAATTAAAAGCTACCACTAAGGATCACAATTTCATGTTTGGTAAAATGTTAATAAGACTTAGGGTCATTTTTCGCACATCATCAAAACATTTTTTATTTCTATTTTCAGAAGGTAGGATTGTTGACACTAGTTCAATCCTTTATAATCTTTTTTCCTAGATATTTTTATTTTTATATATTTATTTCTAGATAATGATTTCTTTTCCTCTATGGATCTTTTTTTTTTTTTTAAGGGGTTCATTGACCGCCGACCTCAACTAGTTTGGGATAAAGGTGTTGTTGATGTTGATGTTGATGTTGATGTTGATACATGAATTTCTTCCTGTGACAATAGAATATCCCTTCCTAATAGTTCATAAGATAGTTGATTTGTGCTGACAGTCCAGTAAGTAGTTGAGTTTCATGTGAGCAATAATCCTCTTCCTTTTTGACACATTCAGTTCTCTTAATGACTGCCATTTTTAATGAGAGAAGTGGGTCAGAAGAATCTTTTGGTTGCAGACTTGATAGAACTAAGGTGCTGACCTACTGACATTTGACAGCACGAAACGGAAACACGAAGTTATCAATTATGTGTAGAGGAAAGATATTCGAAGAGAGAGATGAAGTAGAAGATTTGTATAAGTGCTATCTTATTAAAGAAAGTCCACAAACATTTATCTACTTTGTTGAGCTTCTCGATTTGAAATGTTTTTAGTTTCTTGTAAATGACCATAACAAAAGACCACGACAATTGAATTTTGGTGAAAACGACGTGAGGCAGATCGCAACGTGTAAGAGCATCCATTTAGTTTGCCCCTGAGGTTTGGTTGTTGTGGTTGTAATTCTTTTAATTACCACTGGAGCGGGCTGTATCCTCAGGCTGCTGTAGACAGATCTTGCGTCACTTCCATTATAGAGATTTGATCTCCAATCCCTTGCATCTTCAATTAGTGTCTTAAGAGAATACACGTTACCTTTTCAGGCACTGTGTTTCGTGAACCAATCCTCTGCCGGAACATTCCCAGAACCGTTCCTGGTATGGCTTTGCTTCTGGTGTAGAATTAGAGTTTAGTGAGCAGTACAAAACAGTTTTAATCGTTTTGTCAAATGCACAGGTTGGAAAAAACCCATTTGTATTGGTAGACATGCATTTGGTGATCAATATCGTGCTACCGATACCATTATTAGTGGGGCAGGAAAGCTCAAAATGGTATTTGGTAAGATGAATTTGGCGGTCTTTTGTATTTTAAAAGCTTTTACTTCTTGATTTTTAATGACGTCACCATTTTATGGTACTTAGTCCCCGACGATGGGAATACCCCGATGGAGCTCGATGTTTACCATTTTAAAGGTCCTGGTGTGGCCCTTGCAATGTATAATGTTGAAGAGGTTTGTCTGTTTTTCCTTTTATCATTTAAAATTTAGATTAGGGCGTGTCAGATTTTAAAGACTCATTGCTGTATTCTTGGCAAATGCTCGCAGTCCATTCGAGTCTTTGCTCAGTCATCAATGTCTATGGCATTTTCAAAAAAATGGCCTCTCTACCTGAGCACCAAGAACACCATTTTAAAGAAATATGACGGCAGGTCAGTGACTTTTGCATATCATTCTTATACTTCTGGTGTCATTGTACATTTTCTTTTACCCATTATGATGTTTGTCAACTTGATTTTCATGCGCAAGAAAATCACATAGACGGATTGTTACAGATTTAAGGACATATTCCAGGAGGTATATGAAGAGAAGTGGAGGGACAAGTTCGAGGAACATTCTATATGGTATGTGTCTTAAATATTCGCATGTGGGGATGCACAGCACATATTCCTATCAAATTGACCTTAATGTTAGGGGATTCCAGGTATGAACATCGGCTAATTGATGACATGGTTGCTTATGCAATAAAAAGTGATGGTGGTTATGTTTGGGCTTGCAAGAACTATGATGGGGATGTGCAGAGTGATTTACTTGCTCAAGGTATTTTTAATTTTCTATCGTTAGGAGTGGCTGCATATGATATCTATTTGTGTTTTTTACTAGTCTATGTTATATCCTGAAGAGTTGTAGTGAACAACCTATTCAACTTTGCTGTAGATAGTGGGATGAGGTTGTCATACTGTAGTTAGTTTACAGGAAGCAGGTGAATCAGAAGATTTGGATATGACCTCCATGAACACTTCCACTCACCACCCTCCAACAAAAAAAAAAAAATAGAAAAAGGGAGTACATGTAGTAGTATGGGGATTAATAATGTCAATGTAAGTAATTCTTGAATTTTGCACCTTTAATCGTTCTCGTATAGTTTATTTGTGTTTTCACCCAACTTTTTCCTTTCTGTTCAGATGGTTATTCATTTAGATATACACTATCCGAAACATATTATGATGAAATACGATTCTTGGGCAAAGAGAAAAATAGAATTTGGATAATTGAATCTTAACTTTTGAAGCTACTGAAGAGTGCTGTGGAATGATACGTATGCAATTTTTTTGGACCTCTAGAGCATTCAGTATTCCCTAAATACCTGGAATTCTTTGCTGTGCTACTGTCCTTTGTAAAGCTATTCTAGCTTTTGGTTGCTTTAAAAAGGATCCGCTGATTATCTTTGTCACAACAATCACAGATCTGATTTGAAATGGATGGGTTTGATAGTTCTTTTCTGAAGAGGTTGTATCTTATGCAGGATTTGGCTCTTTGGGTCTCATGACCTCCGTCCTGGTGAGTACACTTTTTATTGTTTCTGTCCAATTACTTTGATCTTGATAGCTAAGGAACTCTTGACGACAATGATTTTTGCAGTTATCCTCTCGTGGAAAGACTTTGGAAGCTGAGGCTGCTCATGGGACTGTAACTCGCCATTTTCGTCTACATCAGAAGGGTCAAGAAACTAGTACCAATAGCATCGCTTCTATATTTGCCTGGACAAGAGGATTACAACATAGGTGCATTCTGATACTTCAATTTGTTACTTACCCTCGGGTTCTCTTAGTTCCTTCCTATGTTGGTGGACATCTTCCTTCCTGGTTCTGCAATCGATGTCCTATAGATACTTCGAATATATTAGTTGCGCCCTGCTGCAATTGCTTCCTTGCCAGAGTACTGGATGGAACATATTAAGCTTTGCTTCCCGGTGCAGTGCCAACATGAGACTGCTACTTTTTCACAGATAGAGATAGCAAGGTTATCGATCTTCTATGAGATGCATGTCTGTATTGACTTGCAATTTGTGAATGTTAGTTCAGAAGGGAAAGTTGGACTGGATCACTAGACTTTTAGTTCAAATGCAGTATTGTTTTCTGAGTTTGAGATAAGTACGCTGCGGAAGATTACGTCAATAATGTTCTGTGTTTGCATTTCTATTTTCAATTCGGTGACCAAATACATCATCGTTCTACAAATTCCTACACACCCCCCCCCCCCACACCAAACTTCATCTGTGCTGCTTATATGCACTCAATGTTGCATGCTGTTTTTGCCAATCATAACAGGGCCAAACAAGATAACAACGACCAGTTAATGGATTTTGTCCAAAAATTGGAGGCCGCATGTATCGAGACTGTGGAGGCTGGAAAAATGACCAAGGATCTTGCCATCTTGATCCATGGACCAAAGTAAGCATCATCTTTATTCAGTTCAATGTCAGTTTCCTCAGGTGGTGTATGATTTGAAACTATTTTGGTTCTTTTCTATGCCATTTTCATCTAATCATTGGTTCACGGATTATGCAGGGTAACTAGGGAGTTCTACTTGAACACAGAAGAATTTATCGATGCGGTTGCACAAAATCTGCGAGCGAAGCTGCGGGAACCCGCTGTAGTCTAAGTCGAATCGTACATCATCGGTGCGAGATATTTGTTGGGAAGTCAGCATTTTTGACACAGACAGACATTCGTTACCACCGGCAAAGCACCTATACTCGGGTACAGGTTCTTACTGAAGCAAGTTAATTGACGTGAGATGGAAGGCGGAGGCGATAATTTCTGTTCTTTCGCGGACAAATCAGGTTGCAATTAAGACGAGGAGTAACTTAATCTGACCCTTGTCGCTTCAGCTTCTCGAAGTCCGTCTCTCGAAAAGTCTCTCATCCTTGCACGACGGGGCTAGTTATGCTAGCATCCCGCGTCTGTGGACTGAATAATCGAGGAGACCTTCTTGTAAGTGTTTCGAGACTTAGTGTACTGTACAAAAGATTTGAGACTACTCCTGCATGGAAGAGCAATTGCCCTTCTTTTTTTCTTATGTTCTATTAGGCTTTCGGGCTCCGAGTCGGGGGACCGCGGTGTCTATGGTCCTGCCGAAAGGGAGAGTCGGAAATTGAATGGTGGATTCAAATGGAGCGAGCGAACCCCACATGGTTTTTGCATCGGCAGATTCAGTACACACGAGCATTTTATCGTCCCATGCCATCCGTTCGTTCTCCTAATTTCCAAATACGTGCAAAGATGTGGGGTTCGATCGAGGCCCACCAAATTCATCACGACCACAATTTTTTCTTTTTCCAAATTCGTATTATTATCTAAGTCAAAGAACCCAATCCATCTTTGCCGTAATGACATCATCGATCGGAACGTGACATTCCTTGGAAGCTAGCTATTTCTCATCTTCGCCAAAATTTCTCTCCCCTCGAAATCGCCATTGATCCGAATGCGAAGCTCCCTTCGTAATCGCCATATTTCCATGTTTTGATAGAAAAAAGAAACTCAAAAACCCGTCCTCTTTTGACTTCAAGGGGTTGGAGCGCCATCACTGTCCACGTGGGGAAAACGACAGACATGTTCGTTTTTCCCTTCTTGGTGGGCGGCGGTCGAAAAGCCGTGGAATGAGTCGAATGTTGTGTCTAAAATTAAAACCACACGTGCCAAAATTAAATCCACACGTGTCCAAAATTTGGAGCTATAATTTGTTGTCCCATGCGCGAAATAGCCCTCGAATTAACCAAGAGAAGATTTTAAAAAAAAGGTAAAATGGAAAACGAAATTCGGGGTTATTCGTTAAGCCCTGTTAAGAGAGTTCGTTGATCCCCTGTTCTCCGTAACATGCAACGTCGAAAGAGACAACCATCTCTCTCTCAGTCTCTCTCTCTCTCTCTCTCTCTCTCTCTCTCTCTCAAGATGCAGAGCACAGCGCTTGCTCTGTCTCCTTCCACGCCATTCCCAAAACCTCGAAGCAGAGCCCTCCTCCCTCCTCGATCCTTTTCGACCCTCGACTCATCGGCACCGAAATCCCTCGAGCGCAGGGCTTGTAGCTCCAGGCTCCTGCCGTTGACGACGACTTGGCGCCTCTGCTCTGCCTCGCGACCCAATGCGCTTATCCCGGCCGCCTCTTTCCCTTCATCTTCGCTTCTTTTTCCGAGACGGAAGGAAGATAACAACAAGGCCAGGGCTGCTTCGGTGCCCGGAGACGCGGAGGAGGATGGCGACTCTGCGAAGCTGAGCCGGGTGGCGAGGACGCTGCGGCTCTGTGTCATGTTCGGGGTTTGGTACCTTCTGAACATCTACTACAACATTTACAACAAGCAGGTCTCTCTCTCTCTCTCTCTCTCTCTCTCTCTCTCTCTCTCTCTCTCTCTTCGACAATTGGCCAGATCATCGACGATAAGTGTATTAAAACTGGTTTGTGGAGCGGGTGTAGTGAACCCATCATCTTACACCTAGTATAATTCACGATAGACGAACAAACACTCACGTATTCCGAAGAACACAACTTGAGATATACACCCGTTAAAGCGCACACTCTTTTACAGCCATTCACTGAAACTCGTGCAACGAAAGAGCTCGAAGAAAGAGGTCACGACAGTTTTTACAGTAAAAACCCCTTCCTTTCTCTTTCTGGTGGAGGAGAGAGACAGAGGAAAATGTGGTAGTAGTCTAAACATTGTTCAAGGGAAGTAACGAAGATTTAACATCTTCCTGACGATTGGATCAGTACTGCTCAGGGGAATGGTTTTTCTCCTCGAGTAAAACCAAAACCCAAGCTCCATTTTAGTTGGAACCTTACGACTTTGCTCATGGTCTGGTTCCTGTAATTGTTACCTTCGAAGATGTTAGATGCAGACTAAGAAAACAAAGTCAAGATGATGACGACGACGATGATTATGATACAGCAGTTGGGGAACACATATATCTATTAATGGTTCCTACTTATTACCTAGACTTCTTCTCCTAAGTTCTTAAGACACAGAAACTGAAATGTGTTTGAGAATTTTTCAAGTATTTCCTTGATAAAGACGGGTCAAAGTTGGCAATGTCCTAACAATTTACGTTAAAGTGTGAATAGAAATCACCCAAGATAGGCCCTAGTCATTATTAGTTTTCGGGTTACTTAGTACGTACCTAATAGGGGCATCAAATATCAATCATAGTCTTCGTTAAGAAATTAGGTCTAGAATGAACCACCCAACCCAACCATAGCCCCTATCGGCCCCGAGGAGGAATACGTGCTTCTAAAAGATCACGTTGCACCGTCTTCGATGATGGCAGTGGCCGTCATGCTAGCGGCTCCCCCTATCTCCATTTATTGGCTAAGGTTGGCAGCTAAATTCAACCCCACTAGATATAAGGGAATAGCTTAAGTTAAAATCGCAGTTTGATTAAAATAAAATGCAAAATAAAACACAAAGGTTGTTTCGATGTTCTTTGATTCAAAAACATTATCAAAGATGTCAAAAATCAAAACAAATATAATAAAGCCGAATGAAGTCGAACTAATCGGAATTGTACATGTACACGCATAAGAAACATAGTAAGTCCCGGGATCTTTTATATCAGTATGAATTGTTCATTATAAGCCGTTCATAATGTAGGTGGATTCTTACGAACTTAATATTGAATACAGAAAAAGTGGAATTTTTAATAAACATCGGATATCATAGATGATAAAGGTTAATGCAGTGCGTTAGGAATTCTCTCGTAAGTAGATGAATGCATACAATATAATGCAAAAACCGAGCAAAAGTTTAGGGTGCCTCTATTTCATGGGGAACTTTCTGATAAAGGAAAATATTTTCTTCGAGGAAAATGATTAGTTTTCATCTGCAAGTGAGTTGTTTTTCCTCAATCTAAATCTGTTGTTTTCAGTCCACAGAAAACGTTTTCTATACATCGATTAGTTTTCCGTCACGCAAACACTGGAAGGTAAAAAAAAAAAAAAATCCTAGAAACAGATTTTCCTTCAAACAAACGGACCACCCTTAAACTTCAGTTTAATTCAGGTTTCCAGTTGTTGCTCACTTGTATTTTGGGAACTGTACAGGTTCTGAAGGCATACCCTTTCCCAGCGACAGTCACAGCATTCCAGTTTGGGTGTGGGACTGTGATTATTCTCCTGATGTGGGCATCTAGACTCCATCCATTCCCTAAGCTCACTCGATCTCAGGTGAGTGCTGCGGCCATGATTCAAAGACGAGTAAAGAAAGAAAAAGAGGCAAAACAGGTGTTTTTTCAGTTCATCTGAAGATGATAGCCAACCATCTTCGCTTAACCTTGAACATTTCGAAAAACTTTCAGCTTGCAGCAGTTCTACCGCTGGCTGTGGCACACACAATGGGGAACCTCCTGACCAACGTCAGCCTTGGGAGAGTGGCTGTTTCTTTCACTCACACCATCAAAGCTCTGGAGCCCTTCTTCACAGTTGTTCTTGCCTCTCTGCTCCTTGGAGAGGTATGACTTTCTTCATTTGGTCACTTAGATGATGCACAGCTGACAGCACGTAAGATTTCCCAATTTGGCAGTTCGCGTTCGGGACATTATTTGTTAGGCCTCCTTTCTTAGCTTGCGTCCTGCTTACCTTGGAGAAACAACCGATATATGCTTCGGCGCCGTTAGTCAATAAATCGGTCTTTCTTGTGCCGGATAGGCCGATAATAGATACTTTCATCACACCATTTGTTTCTAATTCCTGGAGCTTGTCTTTTTCCATTATGAGCATACTGTGTGGGAGGAAAAACAATTCTAGGATAGCAACTGATCACGGGACCGGTCCTAGTCGCCATGGTCAGATTTTAGAATTTCAGGAGCCACTGAAACTGGGACGAAACGATCCGATTCACGATCCCGCAAAACATGAGGATATACGAATTCATGTGCTTTACTCTTGCGAAAGAGAATGTGATGCTTGACGGAGAAACGTTTGCTGTATTCTTGTTCTAAAGTTCTTGAAAATTCTGTGTCCTTCCTAACTTGAGTTTCATGACTTCTGAAAGAGCCATGTGGAGCACAATCTATGTACTTGTATGATGAAATTTACTAATATGTAGCTTGACTTCAATTTGGGCTAATGTTGCCCCCCAGAGGCCATCAATCTGGGTTGTCTCCTCCCTTGTGCCAATTGTAGGCGGAGTGGCACTCGCATCTGTCACCGAGGCTTCATTTAACTGGTAAGCTCTGCTTCTGCAATTCTAGTTTCACCATTGTATTCGGAAATTCTTGATGTAATTCCGACAATGATCTCCTGTTTCCATTTGAAACAGGATTGGTTTCGCAGCGCAATGGCTTCCAATTTGACGAACCAATCGCGGAACGTATTTAGCAAGAAATTCATGGTTAACAAAGAGGTAATGTTCATTTATAGCTAAAACCAGCATCGATAATCATCAGAGCTTCTGTAACCCCCCAATCTCACATAGGATGGTGAAAAAGATTTTGTGAAGTGATCCATAAGTAGACACTCGCACTAATTATTTTCATTTGGTTACATGAAAGGGCCGAGTCATTACGAACCGTATCAGAGTGAGATGCGTGGGGTCATGATGTGCTGCTTTTCCAGTCAATTTT
Source organism: Rhodamnia rubescens (assembly GCA_021437795.1). Taxonomy (NCBI): domain Eukaryota; kingdom Viridiplantae; phylum Streptophyta; class Magnoliopsida; order Myrtales; family Myrtaceae; genus Rhodamnia; species Rhodamnia rubescens. The sequence goes on along the minus strand of JAILYA010000004.1, from coordinate 3,532,751 downwards.
AACTTTTGCTGGGCAATGGATACAGGGGCTGACTATTACTTCTTTCAGGAAGCATTGGACAATATCAACCTCTTCTCGGTGATGACGATAATGTCTTTCATGTTCCTGGCTCCCGCAGCTATTTTCATGGAGGGTTTTAAGTTTACTCCATCATACCTGCAATCTGCAGTAAGTAACACATTTCAGAGGACCGAACCTAACCGCACTGAAGTACATACACAGAGTAAGCACCTTGGATTTAGTAGTTTACCGTTCTTCGTGTCAGGCGAGTCGAGGTTTGAACATTAAAGAGCTGTGTGTGAGATCTCTCTTGTCTGGATTCTGCTTCCACAGCTATCAGCAGGTGAGCCCTCAGGCTTCTTCATTTCATCCCCTGTCATGCGCTTTTCTTCGGTATTAGCCACCGCATTCCTCGCCGCCTGATGGGCGGCCCTGGTCTCTGTGTTTCGGAACCTCAGAACACGAGTGTTCACCGAGAAAGTCTTGTAGGATTTCTCGTGAGAAATGCACGCTAGATCGTATTTATTATTGTCTATACACAGCCTAAAAATTTTCCTCTGATCTTGTACAAAGTTGTCTGCTAGGTATACTGTGATCAACTTCCCAATGCTAAGTTGAAGCTCACCCTTTCCATACACTGTTAAGACAGAATGTGAAGAAGAACCAACCTGAACTCCAGTTGTAGTTGATGCACGAATATAATCTTTGTTCAACTAGTTCCTAAGCCTCATATTAATTTCCTAATACGAGTCGTCTCCATACTCTCCCTATTTGGCAGGTCTCTTACTCGATACTACACATGGTATCGCCGGTCACTCACTCCGTCGGAAACTGTGTGAAGCGCGTGGTGGTCATATTCTCGTCAGTCATCTTCTTCCGAACACCGATTTCACCCTTCAGCTCCCTTGGTAAACTCCTCGAATCGGCAAATTTCCTCGACCCCTGTGCATTTGGTCTAGCTTTTTCGGTCATGATGCGGATCACTTGCGATGGTCTCTTCTTATTCAGCCTCAAGGAATAATCCGTCGCAACTGACTTGTGGGTGCAGGGACCACGTTGGCTCTCGCCGGAGTCTTCGCGTACTCAAACGCCAAGAGGATGAAGCCAAAATCGAAGGTCTTGTGAAGGCGTGATCAAAATCCTAACTAAGAAAATCATGGAGCGATTCATAACAAACTCAAACAAAGAAGGCGAGCATAGTCTCACCCTTTATTGCCCCCCTCTCCCAACCACAGTCAATGCACATTATCTTTTGAGGCTTCAGTATCTAATCCTCTGAATTCAATGAACATTCAGGCATTAGGTCCCGTCGGATTATCAATCAATTCGAGTACATATGTCATTGGCAAACCAGAAATATTCGTTGCATCTATATGAATTGAAATTTGGAACATGTAGAACACAATCCTTATGGTACGTCCATGCTCATGCGCCACGGGACCTGAATGCCCATCCAGCTCAAACTATTGGCACCGACTTACTTTGGCCCAGGTTCTTTCTGACATCCCAAAGCATCGCCCTGCGACATCAGAAACATCTTGCTTTCGGAGCGCTAAAAACAAACAAACTGCCAACAGAAAGATTTTGGATCTTGAATCCCCTTTGCCATGTTTGCAGTTTATTCTCTTATTCCCGGCACTACTGTGAGGTCTGTCACCACAGTTAACATCCCAGCCCCTGCGAAACAACCCCCACTCCCACACAACCTCAGAAACGAAAAGCCAAAAAAATGCCTGGATGGTTAAATAGAGGGACATCAGAATAGCCCCGACAACTCGAAAGAAAAATTATATGTAAAGGGAGGAAATTTCTAAGTACAGATCAATCCTCCGAAGCAATTCGATTTGGAATGCAGAAATAACTCGACGAATTCCAACAAGGGAATTGAAATGAGATTTATTGGATTGAAGAGGAGAACAGAATCATAAAGATGAACAATTAGAGATGTTTTCGCTCCCCTTCAGCGATTCAATTCTGAGCCAGATGATAACTAAAACCCACCTATCAATTGGTTAACTGTTCAGTCAGATGCTTTACATCGATCAGTGGCCTTTGGACATGATACACTTGACCAGATCCAAAATCCGGAAATAATCATAGAAGAGCGAGGACTCCTTGCCTTCCAGTCCATCCCTACTGTGCCTGTTACTGCCAGCGAGATTGTTGCAAGGGCTTCCGCCAACAATGAGATCAAACCCGCCAAAAGAGTTCATGAGCTGCTCCAGCCTATCCCCATTCAACTGTTGCACATCGGCAATGTGGACCAAATTGCCCTTCTGGTTTGTTTGCTCCCACCAACTCCTCACGATATTTCTGTTGACTTCAGATATCTCCACAGAGACCACATTTTTTAGCGGGATCCCAAGCCGATGAAGAGCAACTTCTGCCCCACCAATTCCAGAGAAGAGAGAGAGGAGGTTGATTCCAGCAGGGAATAAGTCCTTCAGAACGGAGAGATGGTAAGCCACAGTATCAACCTGAAAGTATGCCAGAGTATGCCTCCATAAGAATTAATGCACTGGATAAGAGGATGGATTGTATGATGCAACTGAGTTATTTGGATTGTATGATACAACTGAGTTATTCTTGGTTCCAAGCAAATAGAAGCCAGCGAAATATCTACCTGGAAGGAATTGCCGAGTGATTTGTATCTGTCGGTTCTGCTTATCCCACCTCCTCTAGTGTGATTTTTCGGGAAACCTAAAAGCATTTCCACTTCATCAGGCTCCAACGGAGCCAGCTTGTTCCTTCCCACCCAGACGAGGTTCCACTTTCGGCATTCATCAAGGACATACTTTTGGATCCTCAGAGGCGGCTCTGACTCACCATCATTATCTTCAAGGGCCTTCCGGATCCTCTCTGTAAGCTTCGCACTACCAATGCATGTCTGTAAGCAATTCAGCTTCGTCCTCGTGTCCCATGAAGGCCACCACTTCCTCGTCAATGGCAATGCTTCATGAATCGTGCGTGGGGGGAGTGGAAGAAGAGGAAACCTGTTATTTGTAGGTAGGTTATGGACATAGCCCCTTTTTCTTGCAGTAGCACAGAAGTACTTTGAGTCTACAAATTCTGGTTCAACGTCGTATAAGAACCGGGAAATGGTGTCCCAAACTCCCTTCGGAGCAAGCGCTACGTTTTCATAGTAAAAGTAGGGAGGTCCGATAGCCGCCTCTGGAAGTGTTCGGTGAACTATCGAGCTCGACTCTGTGGGCACCCCGAACCCGATCATAGGATTTGGGAGACGAATCTGCTCCTCTTCTCCATGCAAGAGCTTTTTCTCGCCTCTTCTTTTCTTGCCCCAAGCATCACAATTAGAATGTTTCCTCTTTTTGTGCTTTCTAAAGTCGTTGAGCAGTCTAGGCTGCAGCAGACCAAAAATGAAACGCCGCTTTAATATATACTTCCATAACAACCAAAATGAGCATGGACATAATTAAATACGGCAAACCACCTTCTCTTCAGGCCCTAGAAGTGCATCTGCTTCCTTCGACATCTGAGCAGCACATATGAAATCTATCAGCTCGTCTACTGAGGCATCGGGACCTACAACATTGAGAGGATCATTGAGAGGAAGAAAAGTTATCTTCTTTCTCATACCAGGGATTTTCCTCATTCAGCTGAAGACACTTAAAATACCAATTTGAAGACATATACAGGACTAGCTAGTATCACGAAGAAATAACATGAAAATCTTTTGGTGCCATTCTAGAGATATATTTTGTAAATTGTCCTGTTAGGCTTAGGAGGAAAAAGAGTGAACAAATCCAATGAGTAATACTTTTATATACATTTGTTACTGAATTACAACTCTTCTAGTGCAGAAAAATTACAACTTGTTGCATGAGGAGTGAATAATGAACAAAAGCGAAAGCAAGAAGAAAACTGAACCTCAGGAGAACTTCCCTCTCAAGTTGAAATGTAACGAAAGTACAACAAAAAGTCCAAACTCAATTTCTTTGCATTATAAGAGAATGAGTTCATTATTAGAAAAACTCACATTTAAGATTTGTCACAAGGAATCCAACCTCTCAATCTCATAGGAGGAAAAATTACAAGTTATCATAGGAGTGAATAAGGAACAGAAGTGAAAGCAAGAAGAAAATTGAACCTCAGGAGAACTTCCCTCTCAAGTTGAAATGAAAGGAAAGTACAACAAAAAGTCCAAACTCATCATTTCTGTGCCCTATAAGAGAATAAGTTTATGTTTAAGCTACACCAATGCACTGAGCAGAATATTAGAAAAGCTTACATTTAAGATTTGTCACAAGGAAACCAAACCTCTCAATCTCATAGCAAAATCCCCCCAAATCCACTAGAAATATACTTCTCTTTTTCTTCGCATGTGACGAGAACATGTCAAAATCTTACAAAAGCAGAAGAATAGAACACAGACCACATCTTTCTATGGCAATGTAAGCTCCTTCCTCTGGATACCCCATATCTGTCAAGGACAACAATTTCTTCTCTTCAGACGAGGGATTGATGACTTCCTGCGAGACCACATAACTAACAATGCTCAACGTTCATGCACATCTACCAGTAACTGCGAATTATATTAACTGCTTAGGCAAAATCACAGTTACAGCAGCATATCAAGTACAAAACACACACTTCCAGAAGAAAAATCACCAATTTTTTAGGTTAATGCTAACAAAGCAAAACTAGGAACTGATTCAAAGCTTATGTTAATTAATAATAGCATGACATTACACTAACATATAACTTTAAAAAACAGCAGAGTACTCAAACTACCAATAACCTTATTCAAGCTGTTTCTTTATGTCCAACCAATGTTTAACCGCCCCTAAATTTTAGAGGAACAATCTGAAATATGCTTTTATCATGTCAGAAAGGACCAAAACTGAGCATTCAAGACATTCCTAGGCTACAACATTGTCATCTTTAGAAAACGATATTAATGGGACAGTTTGTTAACAAAGAAGGACAAAGACATTGAAACGGCAGATGACAAACGAGAGCCACCTTTCAATAAACCAACAGGGTTATTATTAACCTTATTATTTGACTATATCCATTTCCAGGAATGTGCTCAACAATTTATAGTACATGTGATTAACTGATCCTGTTTATTCATTTCACTTTTAGAGTTGTGTATGCACCGAAATATCAATTAATCATCATGGTGCTGTTGCTCATCAGAGGATAGGTCACTCAACAGTAGATCAATAGTAGCCGAAAGTTGAGTGACTTATCCTTTGACGAGCAATAGTTATGGATAGACACCATATAATCCATAATGTGGGGTCAACATATCTTAACATCTACTAATTTTGAGACTAAAACAGAAAGGTTCTGTCCCTAACTATTAGAACTGGAGTAAAGATTGTTATTCTAAATCTTTTTCACGTGGGCACTTACTTCCTGCAGTCAACAAAATCCAGTCACACAAAAGAACACATGCTTAATCAACCAATTAGAAGCACATGCAACATGAAGAATAGATGGCATATTTGATGATATCGAAAAGTGAAGAAAAAGACACATCCCCGAGGAGTACAGTACACATAGCTTTAAAATTTAAAGTAGAAATAAAAAAACCGACCTCACTTCCAGAATAACTATCTTCATCCGAAATATCATCCAAAAAGCTCCCTTCATAGTCAGAAGAGAAGTGATCAGAATCCACAACTTCCTCTTTGACAACAGCAGATACATCAATATCTTGCTCTTGAGGAGAGTTTTCTAGAACCTGCAGTACAACCGAAAAGAAACAAAGAAAAGACAGATGGTCAACTAGTACAAAGCACCTAAATACTAACAGATAAACTTATCATGTCGCACTTAAGGTCAAATTGATGTACGAAATGCAAGTTGGAGTGATCTGTTAAAATAATCAAGATATCCGTAATTTCTCAGCCAATCATCTGCATGGTTTCTCCATGTCTGTTTTTGGCAGTTGGACGCCAAGAGAACAAAACTGAGGAGCGAAGCAGATCCCATGACAACGCATCAAGCCCTGAACATCAAAAGGTCTGTTTTGACCACATAAAGCTCTAAGTGTCAATCTAAGCTTGGACACAGTCAGAGCTTTCATAATGTCAATCAAACAGATTCAGTGATATAGAAACGTCATGCAAGAAGTATGAGTTGCTTCAACAACATCATCATCATGAAGGAGATTAATTGTTCGGAGATTTTCTTGGGCACGGATAGATAATAAATTTGTCCTGCTCTCCCTTCATGTATAAAAAGAAAATTCCTGTATGGAGACTCATCCAGACACACTGATAGGCAACAACAAGTTCTATAGAGGCACTGAAGATATTGCAAAATAATATTAAGAATCATGACTGTGCTTAGAACATGTTCATCAATGAATATCTATGGACAGCCATTTCCGAACTGAACTATATTCAAACAGGAGGAATACAACGTTATCTAGTGATATGTCCAGAAGCAGACACAGAATAAAAGCTAGCTTTAAGCAAAGACTTGGGCAATTGCACCAAGTACTCTACATGAACATTTTTTCCAACAAACCAAAGAAAATCTTAGAGTCAAGTACACAGAATTTCGTGATCACAAATTCACAGTAACTTCGAAATTTTTGGCCAACCAATAAATTAAGCTAACCATAAACAATTCAAAACCTTTTTTTTATATATAAATCATACTCTAGGCTAGCTATCTCTCATATTAGGACTTCAATTTTCCATGAAAATAATAATTGGGCAGGAAGCAAGCTGAAAATATGGACAATTGCACCCTCACAATATGCCTTCAGTTTTTGGGCAGCAAGAAACATAGGAACCTCTCTTCTCACCTTATATGTCAGGAGATGTTCCAGTATTGCATCAGGTTTTCCCTCTCCTGTCCAAATATTTGAGAATAATCAGAAACACCCCAGGAGATAAAATCAAACATTTAAAGAAGAAGCAACCATAGACACCCACCGATTTCGTCAATAGCCTTTGCAACCAATTTCTCCGAAAAGCCCATACCCACAAACTGATAGAACAACTTGGAATGGGATGTACCTGCTGACGAACTCGCCTTGGCACAAAACAAAACCATAAAGGGGTTTCAGTTCAGGTAAAAAAACACATTTACTAAGTCTTGTGCATTCTCATGCACAATAGGTTAAACACCGCAAGATGGTCATTATTTCAACTTCAAAACACCAACAGACGAAGGCAAGACAGTGAGGGTACACAATAAACACAGTCGACCATACAGGTGATTTGGCATGCTATAAAAATAATACCATGTAAGTTGCAAAATTTTGCTTCAAAAGTAATTTATCTAGTCGTTTTATCATGCTCACTTAACAAAACTAACATACCTTAGATCAAACTATTTCAGTTTTGTATGATTAATACATTGTGTTTTGTATGACAATCTTTCACGAGTTTTACAAAGTCAAAACTGCTTAACGTAGGCCAGTCATTTCCATAAAATTCCCCAGGACATGTACGAATAAGAAAGCAATGAGAGAATGAGATGGGCTTTAATAAATCAACATCATTTTCAATGAAAGAAAGACTGTTTTGCGTATTAAATCTTGATGAAATAACACGGTCCCTAAGTATAATAATAAGCACAGATGATATCTAAGGACAGACCCCTTAAAAGTCAGACAGGGACCGAGATGACAAAACCTTATCTGAGACTCTTAAGTGACTGTCTTGATTCAAATGAAAATAAAATAAGTTAGGCTAATGTGTCCTTGAGAAAGGCAAGTGGTTGATAGTCAAGAAACAAAAACAGAAAGCCTTTTCCATTGAAAGCTCACGATATAAGGACATTAAAGTACATGCCTTTTTTTCATGTAAGAAAAATATTGATGCAGATCTGTGTCATATTCTTTCTCTAGAACCCTTTAATGTAGTGAAGACAGTTGACTATGTGCAATGGCTAAAAGGTCAAGAAGCTTTTCCAGGAAAGCACAAAAGAAGACAAATTTAGAAGCGGCCCATGAAGTCTCTGAGAATACTTACACATTGGAAGAAGATTTCCGAGTGAAAAAAAGTATGAACAGTAATTGTCCCTTTTCTGAAATCAAATTTCTTCAACTAACATACTTAATCGAAAAACCAAATATCGAACTATGGCGAAGCCAGTATAAAAAAAATATATTCCAAAAACAACCAAATATTTTACCTCTGCAGAGCCCGAAGCAGCATCTCCACTGGGAGGAGTTAAACTTGAAGATGAAGATGCCGGATAGTTCTCAACCTCAAGCTCATCTTCAGTGTTCCAGTCAACATTATCATCCCCTTCACCAGCTGCATTTCCATCCTAGAAGAAACAAAATTAAAACAGAAGAAAATCATCAACTCATAGAAAGATTAAAACCAAGCACATGAGATTTGACCAAGAGAGATGTCCTTTTATCCTCCATACCATCGAGAACAAAGACTGAGCTAGGTTAGAAACAGGCAAACAGAAATAGTGAGGCGGACACTGAGAAAGGATACGTACCATAACTATGTATTCTCTGGCTTGGCCGACGCAAGGGTCCTTGGACGAGTGACTACCCCAAAAATGGAAGTTGTTAATTAAACATAAATCACAACTACCTTAAAGCCACATAAGCGGGAACACCAATATCATCAGTTTAACACGTGGAGGAAATCAATGCTAATCAAGCCATAGTCGTAGACAAAGACGAAAGCCAACAGGATCAGCTATAATTATCAAGAATGCGAGTACAGTACCAGGAATTAAACCGTATTTCCTAGAGGATGCACAAAAGCGCATACAAATCAATTCAAGCTTTTACGCCTTGCCTTGCCCACCATGGAAAGCGCAGAACAGAGGCAGAACTAGACCGAAGCACTCACTTTATAAATTATTAAATCTTATTATGGAGCCATTGCAGGTTTTCTAGCCACTTAGCCTATAGGCAGTCCTCGCCTAAAGATATCCGACTTCCTGATGCGCCCAATACCCGCGGGGATTTACTTATTCTGGAGGACGGCTCCTTGGGAGAAAAACCTTCACCGTCAGGACTCATAAAGCGGAACTTCGCCCTCGGATCTAACTCTCTTTCAAATGCAATTCGTCGTGCACATAGAAAGACTACACTCCGACAGTTTGACATGATCATGCACAATTTTAGAGCACGGGAACAAGCAAATTACTCATCTCCTCACTTTACCAAGCCCTTCTTAGCAAACGGAACACACTCCGACGAAAGCGACACGGACGAAGCCGCAAAAGCTCCGGCAAGCAATGGACGCAGGCGACCGCGAAACGGAAGACAATCAACGCGGAATCAACAGAAACAAGAGCGGACGGAGACAGCACCGCAGCTCTTCAAGACGAAATACCTGGAAAACGGAGGAAGCCGAATCCCGACCTTCTTCGGATTTCCCGGGAATGTAGCTTCGATTCGTCGAGCGGAGAGGCCAGCGGAGTGGGAGGATTGGGCCCGACGGACGGACGGAGGCGCTCGCCAGATGCACGGAAGAGGAAACCTAGAATCCTCGAGCAAGTCGTCACGTCACTGGGGATTCCGAGGGCTCTCAAGTGAGAGAAGAATCTGAGAGCCCGGGAGAAAATTTAGAGAGAGAGAGAGAGAGAGAGAGAGAGGGGAGCTTCGAAGGAATTGCGCAAACCGGCAGAGCAAAGAGCGAAAAGGCCACCAGTTTTTGTTGCGGGAATCAGTTTTGAGAGCCGGCCAGTGCGCTACGCGCGCAGCGGAACGAGCGTCAGCGTACTCGCGCAAACTTGAATTTGCTTCTCTTTCATTTCCTACCCCACTCACACAAAGAAAAAAAAATTCTATTTGCTTTTCAATCTTTTTTTATTATTTATAGTTGGAATTTCTTATCTGGTTAAAGTATTTTTTTTCCAATATGAATATTATATTTATTTATTAAGTTTCCTGATCACAACCCCCATTTCGTCTCTAATACGCCTTTGTGATTCATTTCGAGCATTAAATACTGTAGACATAGCTTCCCGATACACGTTTATTAAATGATCAACAATGTTAATTGACTTGTTGAATCAAAAGAACAAGAGCAATTTTAGATGTTCTCGAATTCAATATTTCGAGCAAAAGAATTTGAAAACAATAATTAGACTTATGGGAAAATTTAAAATTCTTCTTTTAAGTTGAACTCCAAAGGCTAATTTGATTTGATTGATGATAAATTAACATAGGTCGCGATTTGGAAACTTGATAAATGAGTATAAATTAGGGGAACCAAATTTTAAGAGTCGGCGAGTACGCTACGCGATTAAGTGTGAGCCCCCTCCCCCCATTTCTAAATTTTTTATCTGTAGTTAGAATTTCTTCTCCTATTAATTTTTTTTCAACCTGAATATTATACTCATTTATTAGGTTCCCTAATTGCGATCCCATTTCGTAACGAATACGCCTTCATTCATTTCAAGCATTAATTACTGTAGACATAGTTTCCGTAATTGATGTGTATTAAATGGCAAGCGATGTTTATCAGCTTACGGCGTCCAACAAATAAAAAATAATTCTGGGTGTTCTCGAATTTCAATATTTCGTGCAAAAAAAAATTGAAATCGTTGATTAGACTTACAGGAAAATCTAAAATTCCTCTTTAAGTTCGACTCCAAAGGTTATTTCATTTCGTAGATGATAAATTAACATGGTGGAAAAGAGCACCAAACGAGCGAGTACTGTATATTCTGTAGTCTCAAGAGTGTGCATAGGATTTACTTTTCCTTCCTTCTTTTTTATTTAATGCAAATGCTAGCCGACACCATTTTCAAGCAAATCGTAGGGCGAGAATGATGACACCCTTTTCATTTTATTTTTTCCCTTATTATTGACTTTATTTTTCTTTGAAAATAATTGGCCCTTTTCTAATCAAAAGTGTCTTAGACCGCTTCTAAACAATCAAGCAACAAAAATCATAGGTCATATTATATTTATTTGTATCACGATATGCATAATTAATATTTATAAATCATACTTTTGTAGCGGGATTTATTTAAATTTAAGGGCTTTTAAGATTTTCGTGCCGACGCGTCTCATGTGCTTGTATTTATTATTTATTGCTTAAAGCTTGTCTTAAGATTTTTTTGGCTAAGAAGACTTCACTCATCTTACGCCAAAAGACCATCCTGCCGACACATCTAAGGTTGCGAATTTTGACTCTTATTTTCACATACTAAATTTAGCTCGAAAATGAAATTTTAAGGTCCGAAAATTTCGATTCGGCTAAATTCGAGAAACATTAAAATTAAAGTTGGTTCGATTTCAATTTCATAATGTTTTTTATATTCAAGCAACCAAACACAGTCTTGTGCCACCTCATCGTCCTGATCTCTGCGCACCAATCTATTCATTTGATGTGACTTTAGGTGAATGCCCCATGTTGTCCCTTACTTTATCGCATGAAACAGTTCAAAATCAAAAGGGACAAGAATGTAAATTAATGCACACCCACGGACAAAAAAAAAAAAGGCACAACTTTTCATGTGAACCAATGCACCCTGCTCTGACCAGGGGCATTTTCAGACAAAATTTATTAACTGCATCTCATTATATTTGTACTTTGTTTGTATCGCTTGTAAATAAATAAATAAAAATCAAAGGCCATTTATTTATTATGATTTTTTTTATTTGCATTTCCTGTGATTTAACTTTTGGCAAAAACTTGTTGAATTTCCTATCGAGAACGTGCGAATTCTTCGTTTCGAATTCGAAGGGCTTAAAAATAGCTGCGGAACATGGCAATATATTCTCTCTTTTTTTTTCTCGTGGCCTTTACTTTCCTTTTCTCAAGTTAGAAGGGTGAAAGAGGCTCACGTGAAAAATCTTGCGCTCATCACGTATCTGTCCGGGTTTGCTGATCATGTCATCTTCTTCTGCGGTGGGTGACGTTTGCCGATTCAAAATGTTGATGCGAAAAGGAGAGAGAAAAAGAAGGAAGGAATTATTGCCAAAGAATTTGAAAATACATGCATTGAGATTCTGATCCACTTATTCCCAAAAAAAAAAAAAAAAAGCTTAGGAAAGAAACCATGTGCTGTTGCTGCCAAGATCTCTAGAGTGTAAAGACGGATAAAAACAGTAGATTTCACACATACACGACAAGGTCGATTTGACCTTTGGCCGAATCAGCGACGACAGTCATCTTACCCCAAGTGCGTGCGGCCTACAAGCCAAAGGGAGGGAGACTGCTGCCTCGCATGCTCTGGAATTGAACTTCGTCTGCAGCTCGAAGCCTCGGTTCTGCAGAGTTAAGACAAAACCCGGAAAGCGGGTCGCCGACCGCGGGCAAGCCCGAGCCTCGCCACAGGTCGACGAGACTCAAGAGCTCTCCGTGTGAGGCGAAGGCAAGCCTGGCCGGGGCAAGGCTGACACAAGCCTCGCTCAAGGCTGGCGAGGCTCGACCCCCCCGGACATGATCGTGGGAGCTGACCCACAGAGAAAGAAAGAAATGAAAAAAAAAAAAAACCAAAAAATTTGAAAAATGCAAAGAAAAAAATGAAAGAAAGATAAAAATAATTAAAAATGAAATAAATGTGAAGGGGTGGAGGCTAAGTTGGAATTCAGAGGTTTTTTTAATTTCATTTATGGCAAATTAACATGGTGGAAAAGACTAGAGCATTGAATAGGCGAGTACTATATATTTTGTAGTCTCGAGAGTGTGATTAGTTATTTACTTTCCTCTCTCTTTTTTAATTTATTTAATGCAAATGCTAGCCGACACCTTTTTCAAGCAAATTGTACCAAGTGCGAGAATAATTATCTCCTTTTTATTTTATTTTTTTCCTTATTACCGACTTCGTTTTTCTTTAAAAATAATTGGCCGTTTTTTATCACTACTCGAGATCTAATCAAAAGTGTCTTTACAGAACTTTTAAATAATCAAATAACAAAAACTACAGGTCATATTATATTTACTTTATCGCAATATGTATAATTACTTTTTATTTATTTATAAAATCATAGTTTTGTAGCTAGATTTTTTTACATTAAAGGGCTATTTAGATTTTCGCGACGATGTATCTCATGTGCTTGTATAGTTGGTAAGGGATAAGGCGAATAATCCTCTGTTATCTATTCCCCACTCACTCATCTTGTGTTTAGCATTCGATAAAATTTTCGTATATTAAAATTTAGCTCGAACGAAGTTTTAAGATCCGAAAATTTCGATTCGGCTGAGTTCGAGGAATAATAAAAAGAAAATTTATTCGATTTCAGTTTTGCCATCGTGATTTTATATCCGAGCAACCAAACACAGTCTTGTCATGTCCGACCTCACCGTCCTTATCTCTGCGCACCATCTATTCTTTTGATATGACTTTAGGTGAGTGCCCCATATTGTCCCCACTTTATCACATGAACAAATTAAAAATCAATAGGGGCAAGAATGTAAATAACTACGCTCTCCAAAAAGGGTAAAACTTTCCACGTATCAATGCACCCCTGCTTTGACCAGGGGCACTTCCAGCCAAAATTCATTGATTGCATCTCATTATATTTATGATTTGTTTGTATCGCTTAAAAAAAAAAAATTAAAAGAATTCTACCTACTTTTGTTGTAATTTAACTTCGGCAACAAATTGTTATTAGGAAATCCGATTCAAAACATATGTATTTTTCATTTCGAAAGGCTTAAGGTAGGTGCAAACATTGCAATATATTCTTCTTCTTACGGTCTTACTTTTTATCTCATAAATTTAAAGGGTGAAAGGAGACTGATTCTACTGATTCAGACCCCCAAAAAAAAAAAAAAAAAGAGATAGCCAGGTACATCAATGATTTTTTTTGGTCGGAAGATACGCCAATTATTCAAATAGTAGGACGGTGCAGATATTTAACACTTAATTAGACTCTAAGGTTCGACCAAAAAAAAAAAATTAGACTCTAAGGTATAATAATCACCATGGCGGTCATCAAAATATTTCCTTTCATCGAGTGGCACGGTTCATTCATTGATCTTGTATCTCTCAAATATTTAAGACTTAATTGGACTCTAAGATACGATAATCACCATGGCGGTCATCGAAATATTTCGTTTCTTCGAGTGGCACGGTCCATTCATTGATCTTGTATCTCCCTACATAACGTTTCAATTTGGCCAAAAGATATTTATATGCATAGCACATTGCAATTATTTTGGTCCGAGCAAGTACTGTATTTGCAGAGCCACATCCCCTTTGAACATCTTTCATATTTCAAGTACAACTATAATTTAGGTAAACAACAAATTCACATGAGCTACGGACGTTGAATCAAAAGTGCTTCATGGAATTTAAAATAAAAAATTTTGATACTAAATTTGCATGAACCCGAAGATATTACAACATCACCTCTCACGTGCGAGCCGATTAGGAACGACACATAAAATTTGACGAACAAAGCGAACGCACACGCGTAATAACAGATCTTGACTCTGATTCAATACTAGGATATCCAACCCAAAAGCTAAAACTTTTACATGGGAGAGAAATCACCTATATATAAAGAGTATATAAACTGAATCGATGTGTGATGTTGTGTGGTATTTAAACATGTGGAGAATTTACCATAAGAAAGATAAGAAAAGAAGCCAAGTGCTATTGCAGCCAAGAACTTATAAAGACAGTAGATTTCACAAATACACGACAAAGCTTGATTTGACTCTGGCAGAACCAACGAGCACAATCATCAACCCAAGTGTTTGCAGCCTACAAACCAAGGAAGGGAGACTGCTGCCTCGCATGCCCTGGAATTACTTCTGCCTGCAGCTCAAAATTTTTACCCCTTCCAGTTCTGCACAGTTGAGACAAAACCCGGAAAGCAGCACATTCTTAGACCAGCCCGAACAGTTATAATCACTCATGACCGACCGTTTTGGCACCATTGATTGTGTACCTTGATGTTTGAAGAGGAAGAGAGGTGGCAATGGTCTCCCATTTTGCTGGGGAGACAGGCATTAGGATCACAAAGCTCTCCAAGGAATGGGCAGACACAGCCCCTTTACTGCAAAAATCAGATAGAAGAGACGCTTCAACTTTGAAGATAGAAGATTCTATCGAATAATTCAATGTGATCCTGTTTTGAAACACTTCCAATAAGAAAGGAGATAGATTCATGTCTTGCATCTAGAAGTTTAGGGCACAAATGGCAACACTCCTCTAGAAATCAACTTTTGGCCGGAAGGTGATTTCTCTACTTCTGAATATATATATTTTACTTCTTCAAATAACTTCAAAACAACTTATAGAGCAAAAAAAAAAAATGCTCCAGAAATAGAAAAATGAAGTTGCGTAAAAAAACGGATTTATACTCCGGAAGTTGTGTTGCCAAACAGATTTCTACTCCAAAAATGTAGTCATGCGCACCCTTAGGAATTCCGGCATGCACAAGAGTTATTTCATCTGGCAAGCATAGAAAGGAGAAAGAGAACATCAAAGAGGACTTGTTGATGAGAAAAGTTAATCATCTTACTCGCTAAATACCCAACCTCCAGGGGAATAGAAAAAGGAATTAACTGTCCTTGGACAAGGTTCCATATACTCGTGTTCCCATTTGAATTTGAACTTCGGCTTTGCAGTTTTCTTCAGTTGAAAATGGAAAGGACAACGAAACACCACAAAGGAAAATAGATGGATGGAAGTTTTTGCAGCCAAATCTAGCAAGCTACACTTAGAAGAAGAAGTAGAGCATCTGGAGGTAGTTAAAGGATGACTTCTCCGGTGGCGTGCGCTTGTTGGAATATCTGTGTTTCAGTGTGTATCACTTCGCCTTTTCAATTTAGGACAATCTGAATGTTATGCATTTAAACTTAGGATAAAGGAAAGGACAAGCATATGATCCAAAGGTCACCAAGGTTAAAGCAGAGGACACACTTTGTGCTAGGGATGAGCCTTAATCTGTGGAAACTTGAATTCAGTATAGTTTGGGTTCATACATTTAATTTCCTCGTGTGTTGGTGTTCCAAGTACCTAAATAAAAATGAGATAGGTAAATATAAAGTACTGCCGGTATTCCAGAACAACATGAGATAATTGAACAAAGCCCTGAGAAACAACAGTAATGATCTCCACCAGTTGGCAACTCCACTTTCACCTGGAAAGAGAGGCTATCATATTTGCAACAGCCACAAGGGTTCTGGGGAAAAGAGGCAAAGAATTATAGCTACCATCAAAACTTCATGTGCTGTAAAGAACCTGTCCCAGAAAAAGCCGAGTGTGGACACATCCGATAGACCATATGTTGATTGCAGTTTTATATTCAGATGCCCCAAAAATGAGTTCAGGTGCTCGATGATAATGCAAACCAATATAAGATATATTAGGCCCGCCTCTGACCTGTTTCATTCGAAAAGAGTTGTGACATGACTAAAATTCCACATACAGTTTTGTGCATGCACCAAGTGCTATTTGAGAGCAATACATCAAATAACGCCAGGATGACGCATGACTACGCTCCATGAAAGTCCGGCATTTCTGAGATGACTCCATTTACAATGAAAGTTTCTTTGAAAAAGTGAAATACACAGGAATGAGCCTGAAGAACCCAGCAAAACATTTTTGTTGGACCTTGAAACACAAGGAATAACTGACAGAGTTTGAGGCGATACTCTGCAAGATAAAATGAGAGACACAAGTATGGGCCAAAAAAAACTAATCCGAACTGAAAACGAAGCTCATAAGTGAGTATAGCCCATCCCAGTTATGCAACTAGTTCAGTGGAAAAGTCCATCCACAAACACAGATACTGAAATAGCCACTACCAAAAATGAGAAGAAGAGAGATGCAATTAAGATGTCATGGTCGTCTAGAGACAACATTAGCCCGAGTAGGAGTAGGAAACCACTGGTATCAGGAGAAAGCAAAAGGGAAGCAAGAGTTTTGACAGGAAAAAAGGGAAGCAAGAGTTGGTAATAAGACAAGATAAGAGTTCAGACTAAGATGAGATACAATGAAACTACAAGAAATGGCATAAAGCTAAATGGCGTGCCAATAACTCACGGAACCCCACAAGGACATGTTCTATTTGATTAAATTGATTTAACAGACTACTTAATTTGCTCACAAGGATGCAGACCACATGCCGTATGTTGCAGAAGATAGACAACAAAGGTTGTGTTGGAAAGTAAGTAGCAGTTAAGGCCATAAGAAGAGACTCTATGAAACTATAGTAGGATCAAAAGAGCTAAAGGGTGCAGGAATTTGATATTAGTGTTGCACCGCAGGCACCCAATATTTAACTGAGTTGATTAATTAAACCAATTCAGTCTCTCAAAAGGACACAGGCTGCATGCAGGACGGCAATAACAAGTCCACAGCACACAAATGATAATTGAGAGGAAGGCATTTTGCCACCTTAAATTTAGAAGTTAAGTTCACAGTTAAACCACGCATTTTATTTCCTTTATCAACTCGATACTAGGCAAATCATTTAATGGAAAGAGAGAAAACACAGCATGTAGAAATTTCTTTACAGAACTGATAAATTGCAACCTAAATCAGAGGCCTTCACCGATTTGCCTGCTGTAATGCTTTGCTAATCGATAGATCGTGTCAGGAACATATTCAAGCACCAAATTGACATAAAGTACGCAGACAAAAAGAGATGACAGGACAAAGGATGCCATAAGAGCACAGCCATCCTCTCTCTCTTTCTTTCTCAACATTTATCAATAGAATTAAAAGAACGCCTATGGGTACATGAAGGCAGCAAGGGCCCATCTATTGGAAGTTTACCTGTCTGGGTTGACCCGACCCCAATGTTCGTAGCCACAAAATGGCCAGTTTCAGTCCCATTCCCATCTGTGACAGCCGCTTCCGTTTCCTACCATGTACAACTGTCAACCACGAGGATAGGTGATGCATAGCAGAAAGTTGCAAATTTTGACCCAGCTAACCGTCACAAACTTATCATCTTTGATCTTCATTTTCATTCATTTCCTCGGGAAGCTTTGGGTAGGATATATGTGGAAGCTACACATAAACAAGTACCAGAGAAATATGTCCGCAGAGTGCAGTATTTCGAATCCCGCATCCATTCTCCTTAGAATTGCTGTTCTAAATCCTAATGAAGATGAAAAAAGAAAAAAAACTCAAATCATGTCCCTTAATGACAAATAAAGATTGACACAATCAAAGACCATAATTCACCAACTCAATTAAATAGTCAACCGACTACCAGGACTAAGGTTATCTTCTCCGTACAGACAAACCATTTTAAGACTCGAAGAAATTGATATTTCCGGTACTCTTCTCAGCACTTGTTTGATCATCGAACAGGGAAACAGATATAAAATGAGCACAAACTTTGCTGAACTATTGTCAACTGTTCTAAAAGATTAAGCTATTAACATTTTCCTCACGAGCAGGCAGTACTTTGGCCTTAGCTTAAAGCGTAAAAATATGCAATTGGAGAGACAAGTAGGGGTCTAGGATATTTAAACTCCCAATTTCCTGCTCTCAATGTAAAATTCTAGAAGCTTGGGCGATTAGACGAAGACATAGTTTAAAATTTATATATTCAGTCGGATAGCTTTCCGAATCTCCACATCTTCACGGAACTATTAAATTCATCACCAGCCGTCTAGTTACAGAGCAAAATGCAGATCTACTACGCTGTAATTAAAGCTACGAAACGGGGTTTTTCAGCTATCTTCACTCATTGAGCTAGCTTTCCGTATACTACCAGTCTCTCGTCCATCACTTCCGCTCGGACAGGCTGATTTTGCCGCTACAAAGAAGCATCTACAGGACAAGAAACTGCAACCTCGAACACTCACCTGGGAAGCCCAGAGTCTCTTCTCACGTTACGCAATGCTTCAACTCCTCCGATCCGACGCTCGACCCAGCAAAACAAAAAAGAAGTGCACCAGTGTTCCTGCAAAACTCGAATCCATCACTGAAATGAACGAACGCGAAGCGACTCGTCGAGGCTAGGAACAGGCTGAAGAGCTTTCTTCCCCAGCGCGGACTCCAACTTCCATTCCCCAGCGTCCGGTGGGACAGTCTGTTTCGAGGTCCGGAGCTCGGGAGAAGCGAGACGTGGCGCCCGGTGGTTGGCTCTGCTGTCGTACCGCTGACGCCAGCTTTGACGACGGGGGAGATTGTCGGGTACATCGCGCATGCAGGAATGGGTTTCACCAAGACTCTCCGATCAGCGTGACGCTGATTGCGAGCGGCCCCCCGTGATGTGAGGCTGTGATCAGACTGTCCTAGAAGGTAAGGAAAATCCGATTGGTAAGCAGCAACGTTAGCCGGAATTGTGCCTTCTTCGACCGTTAAACGGCGTTCGTACGTTTTTCTAGACTAAATTCCAAACATCAGATCGGGTAACAAATTTTGAAAAGTACAACAATTCCAATCCTTAAATTACAATATATATATATAAATCTAGGATCTGAGCACATAGGCCCGATTACTTTAAAACCTATGGAACATTCTATAGACATTACAAATCGATTAAAAATACGATTTTTGGCATCTACTATTGTTTCGATTGCAATAATAGGGGTGATAAGAGAAACAACTGCACCCTAAATTGGCCTTGCTTCGCTGGATGCGGGGCTTGAAGAGGAATGGGAATTGAACGAGTCGTCTTAGGTGGATTGCAAGGCGAAGACGGTCAATAACGGTGCTCCTCCTTTGAATATTATTGACGTATCCGTCATTTACATTAAATGTCCTTTGGTTGATTTGCACTGTCGAATAAAAAGTAAGCCTTTGAATGTAGCACTCGGCAATAAATACTACAAATTGCATTTTCACATCTGATATCATAGAATGTTTAAAATTTTCATTGGAGCATTCGATTTTAGAAAGGATACCCCGATATTCTCTACAATGGAAAGTCTAACCCCAAAAAGCTTATAAGAAATTGGGGAACCCTTTATCTTACGTGCAAGTTAGATTACGAGCTATACTAACTTAGAAAGTCAAATTCAAAAGTTTAAACTCACGAGGTAAAGAGAGTGCTATACGAATATAAAAAGATGTGAGATCCGTTGTGCAGTGATGTTGGACAACAGTTCAACGATTAGGGATAGATTCTCTCCTAACGCATCGGCTGCACACATTCAATGTCTTGACATATTTTGGATAGGTTCTCCCCTCAAGCTCAGAATGCAAAACGAAAAAGCTAAACCCCCAACAAGTGAAGGAACGTCCGGTCGTCGCTTCAAATTTTCAGGAGGGGAATGAAAAACAAGAAAGCAACTATATCATCAAAGAGGGTGGAGTTCTGTGCTTAGAGTCCATGAAAAATGAAGTGCACTCAATCAGCACACTTGAGATCACGCATGAACCAAAAGAAGCTGTGATCGGACTGGCCCGAGACCATCGCCACATCGAATGGCTCCAGGAAAAGAGAGGAAGAGAGGGAGGGAGGGCGAGCATAATTAACAGAGAGAGAGAGAGAGAGAGAGAGAGGGAGGCAGTGAAGGGCTCAAAGGCGGAACCCGTCACGCCAGGTGTCGTCCAATGATAGGGCCGGCCTACGCGATATTTTCGCCAATCGAAGCCGTATCACTCAAGAACACCAGAACCTCACCTCTGTCGCCGTCGCCATCCAACGCAATTAAGGAGGGCGCAACATGATGCAACAAGACAAGCCTCCAAGTCTCGTTCGTCCTGCTCATCATGCCCGAGTCGAGGATTCGAGCTGGATCTTAAAGAATAATAACATATTGCTCTCCAAACTAATGATGACAATCCGTGATCATAAGTTGCTCGAACGCAATGATGATCCGCGGCTGGGGAAACTTGCAAGTCACATTGTTGTTGTTTTCCCGTACGTGCTGAGCCTTCGTACCGGGACACGGAAGAAGCTTGTGCGTTGAGGATTAAGGCCATGATTAGCTTTCAGGATATCGTTTAATATTGTCGTGTCGTTTAACTAATTACGTACGTGATGGGATGGCGAGTCTGTCGGCGTTGCCTTCATCAGCATTTTCGACCTCTTGCCGAACTCGGAACCATTCGAGAAGTGGCGGCGATATTCGGGCGCTCAAATCATTACATGGCGTCCAAAGTCTCGAGCGGGGCCGTCGAGTGATCCCTCGGTGAAGGTCCACCGAGAAATGGTCGTTAGTTCGCGCATTTCTCTTGGAGCTTGGCCCATGCGAATAAGGCCGGCATCATCATCAGCGTCGGAAGAGCATGGAGACCACTGGTCCACTGGAACCGCTAAATATTATCGCTGCCTATTTAGTAGACCTATCAAAATGGATCATAAACTCATTTCTTCACCGATATATGATATGTTCTTGTATCTAATAAATTGGTCATAAATAAATTTAAATATAACATGAGCGCTAAATGGGTCATAACCGAATTTACAATTTACTTAGACTCAATTCACTTTTATAACTTTCTCTTCATTTTCTCTTACCCTCATTCACACCATACTCTCACTTCAATTTGAATATAAAATTTTCCAAATTGGATAAAATATGGTAATGTTTTAATTAAATGGATTTATTCGGGTGAGACCATTTGTGACGCAATCTAAACCCAACTCGATTCACTCGTTTGATGAGTCCGTTGCTCGTGTATTTCCCAGCCTTGATTGGCCGGCCCCGATGAAGGAGTCGACGTTATTTGGCGAGGGATCGGGCCGAGCCATTAGCTATAGCTTGCTTATGAACTCGTTAATGCACGCAGTCTCTATCCAAGGCTCATGCGCGTCTTGCGTTTTTACAGGTGGACGAGTTCGATTCGAGGATAGAGACGTTAGGTTCACATGTTCAACAGCAGATTGAGGCTGGAACGATCCGTGTGACTCGCGACCTTATTGACCTTTTTTTTTCCAAATAGATCTTCCGGGCTTTGCGTACTTAAGTTGGATAAGTTGCTGCTAAATTGTCCATGTTACAGTTTGCAAGTCCCACGAGCATGATCATCAGTTTGAACGAACCTCAACACATCGTCCATTTTATCCGATAAGTCAAAGATTGCATTTGCTTGTGCTTTTGCTTAGAGATGAAGAGCCTTCTTTTGTCTTCGATGTTTCTCTTCCTTCATCTTGAAGTTAGTATAGATGTACTATTGCGATATGGGCGCATAAAGGGTAAAATCGTCTTGACAAATTATATCGTCTTTAAAAAAACGATACGGAAAATCCTTGTTCTTTCGGACTCACAGGGAAAAGAATCAAATGAGCAATGAGATCCCAAATGACCTTTATCATCAAATTCGAACATTTTCCAAAGTTTAGATGAATCACATTATGCTCACAAATGAACTTTAAAGGTGAGATCAAGAGGGTACATTAATGGAAGAGGTTCACACATAAGAATTACTTAACTCATTTCAAAAAGTACTGGGTACCTAAATATAGAACTCGATTAGACCGATGAAAATGGTTTTATAAACCAATAACCACATGACGTCCATCACAGAGAGCTTAGAGTCGAGATGACATCATTGCCGCCTCCGGCAATCATTTTGTGGATCTTGCCTACGGATAAAGTAGTTAACGTATCAACTATTGGGTGTCGAGCCTCTACAATTTGCGAACAGGGTTTAACTACAGATCAAATTAAGTGCAAGAACCTAATGCTAACACTAATCCTATGTGTCATATGAAGCCTTTCAGTCGGATGCTGGTGATCCCAACATTGCCATAACCGATTAAACGGTCTCCTTTACTGCGAAAAGACAACAAAGATTCAGGCACGTATAAAAGTGTCTCTGTCGCATGCGCTCTTGGCAGACCGCCAACCACTTCTGCCCTTTCCTATGCCGCCTTTGGTGGCTTTCTAAGCAACCGTATTTGCTTGACGATCGGTACGACCACCTGGAAAAAAACCGTTAAGACAAAACGCCGGCCTGTAGAGCATTCATATTGATGTCGGGTAAGATATTGGTAGGTTACTCGATTCTCACGTCTTGGCCCCCTTGTGCGATCTGTCCAAAAATTGTTGGTATTTTAGAATATCCCAAAGCCGGACCAACTCCACGTACCAATGCATTGCTTGATGTAAGAAATATAGGTATACATAGATAAATCCGTACGTATGTGTATCGTACCGGGTTGTCCCTTGTTTTTGGAAGCAGATTGTTCGATCTATAATGTCGCTGATAAAATTCATCATAGACCACCCATTCCTGAATCTGAATTTTCCAGGATTCGAAGCATTGGTCACTTCATGAGTTAAGCTCTTTACGACTCTGAAGCACATCCTAAATTAGAATCAAAATTCCCATCTAACCACCACCTTAGCATCCTAGGAGCAGTCATGTTGTTGCGAGGATTCCTCTTTAGATCTCGTGCGCCGTGCCACACCACGGGGAACACAACAAGGCCTGCATGGCTGAGAACTCAATTCGAGACTGAGAACATAGTTATAAAAACCCGACCGATCTCACGCATGGAGATAACCCCAACAAGAAGTGGAGAGCAAAGGTGGAGAAAAAGAATTAAAAAGAAAAAAGAGAACTCTCAAGTTTTTCCTAAACAGTATCCACAAAACAATAAACCACCAAAGGGAGAGCAAATATGTATTTTAAACACTTCCACCATGTCCTCTCTCATTTAGTCACGTACGGAAGAAACTGACTAGAGCTAGCTTGTAACCGGAAGAGAATAAGAGCAACGTCCAAGCAGAAGCAATAGGATGTCATACATGCAAAGTCTTAATAAAAGATTTGGCTGAGTGTCTTATGTGTCAGCTTTACAAGTTCGCTAGTGAATACCGAACAATCCAAGATCATCAAGGGTTAGAATAATCAATCAATGAAGAGAGTAACTGAAAATGAATGGTACACTCCAAACTCTTCTCCTTGTTATACTGTTCCAAACATGTGTGCACAGTAGCATAAGTTCAAACAGGCCGCTCCTTCCAAGTGTATATATACACATATGGAGCTAATATTCTCCTCACTAGCCATTTGGAGGACCGAGTACTTCTCCCATATGAACCTCTTCATCTCGTTCGTACATCACTTCACTAAAATGACAAGTATCGACCTCAAGAACCGTGCATTTCTCATTCTAGTTGCCATTCTTATTCTATGTGCGGACTTTGGTGCTTGCTATGCTAGAAAAAGCATGTCTCGGAGGCAAAGCAGAATTCATCTGTCCAGTGTAATGGATAAGGGCCACAGTAGCCACCACAAGAAGCACAATACTCCACCAGCACCTGCACCTAAGCCTAAGCCTAAGCCACCAGCACCCGTGCCTGTGCCTGCCCCCGCTCCCAAGCCAAAGCCTAAGCCACCAGCACCGGCGCCCACTCCTGTTCCTACACCGCCGGCCCCAGGACCAAGTCATAAGAACTCTACCACGTTCAATGTACAAGATTATGGCGCCAAAGGTGACGGACAAACAGATGATATGAAGGTAATTCTGAGAAACCATCCACTATCCATTTAAGCTTTTAGGAAGAGTTGTTGTTGTCTTCAGTTCTCTCAAGCATATTGCATCAAAGAAGCTATGACAAACTTGAATAGTGGAAAGGCGGATGGCAGCAACACTACAACCCTCTGGTTTTGGTTGAGTTCTCAAAAAGAGCGTGATGAACCATGATAGCTTTTTGGACTTGTTTTACACTGCTTGGACTCATTTATCCAACTACAAGAATCTTAAATAAGTTTGATACTACTAATACCAAAGCACGGATTCAAGTGACTAGTATCCACTATTTCTAGGCAAAAACTGCATCGATGCAATAAGTACATGTGCTACTCTGAAAATTGTATTCGATATCTTCCATATATCGACTCAAAATTAGGACTAATCTGTCATTATGGCAGGCATTCCTTGCAGCATGGGCAGCTGCTTGTAAAGTTGAAGCATCAACAATTCTCGTCCCATCTGGATCCATATTTCTCCTCAGCCCAATTTCTTTTGCAGGGCCAAATTGTAAACCTAAAATTATATTCCAGGTGAATATCACGTCAATCATCATACAGATAAATCTCAATATAGCAGAAATCAATTTAACAGCTAGTATTCGTTGAACAATGCATTTTTTCTAAGAAGCTGGTCATTTTCCCACAGTTGGATGGTAAGATAATTGCTCCCACAAGGGCCAAAGCTTGGGGATCAGGTCTCTTACAATGGATCGAATTCACTAAGCTTACCGAGATTACCATAAAAGGGGAAGGCATCATTGACGGACAAGGCTCAGTTTGGTGGACGGATGCAGCAGTCTATGCTGGGACAGATACATCACAACACATCCCCTCCACAGGCCAAAATAGAACCAATGAAATGAATAGTATGGTAAGCACCCAGGTTTGACAGGCTCTCACATGAATGATACTATGTCCAAACGCAATAGCAGTTACTATAAAAACTAATGAAGTCTTTAACCATGACAAGCAGATTAGCGCGGAACTGAGTAAAATGCCAAAGACCAAGCCAACGGTAAATGCCTCAACATATGTTATGTGGACCCACTGACAGATATTTCTAACCCCATGCATGACACATAACTTGTGCATGCAGGCACTCAGGTTCTATGGCAGCACTGATGTGACAGTTACAGGAATTACTATACAAAATAGCCCTAAGATGCACCTCAAGATTGATTCTTGTACTAATGTTCATGTTTTCGATATTAGCGTCTCATCTCCTGGTGACAGCCCAAACACAGATGGTATCCACCTGCAGAATTCCCAGAATGTGCTCATTCACAGCTGCAACTTTGCTTGTGGTAATTCCTCATTTAGAGAAGCATGTACTTTCACAGTGCCAGCACAATCAACAATCACTATAATACCACAAACAAGAGAGTTCAAACATAGCCAAAGCCAATAAATATGACAACTAAATAAGCCTACCTCAGATTAAATGGTAAAATGTTGCTGACATTTGGAATACTGTGAAAAAATTCCAGGGGATGATTGTGTTTCCATACAAACTGGATGCTCGAACATATATATCCATGATATAAATTGTGGGCCAGGACATGGCATCAGCATCGGAGGGCTAGGGACCGACAACACAAGAGCTTGCGTCTCAAATGTGACTGTGCGTAACACTGTAATGCGCAACACCTTGACTGGTGTGAGAATAAAGACATGGCAGGTAAAGGAACCCATATCCCAGGACAAGACTTCCTCGTTCTCGTCTAGCACCTAATATCCTCACTACACCACTTCTTGAATTTACAGGAGAGATCAAATTAAGTAACCCCAAGTTGTGTAAATTAATAGCTTTGTGATGTGATCTAATCTTTGTTCCTGCAGGGAGGCTCAGGTTCAGCAAACAATATCATGTTCTCAAACATCCAAGTTTCCGAAGGTTGAAACTCCAATCGTGATAGACCAATACTATTGCGATAAAGAAAAATGCAAGAATCAAACTTCGGCTGTGGCGGTTTCAGGCATTACTTACGCCAACATACAAGGAACTTACACAGTACAACCGGTATACTTTGCGTGCAGCGACAACTCGCCTTGCACAGAGATATCTCTTGCAACCATACAGCTAAAGCCTCACCAAACAAGCCACCATTTGTATGGCCCTTTCTGCTGGAAGACATATGGAGAGTCGAAGACCTCCACAGTCCCCCCAATTGACTGCCTGCAGAAAGGCAACCCGTCTAATGCCCCTTCGAAGATTGCTTCATGCCAGGTTTAGTGCAGGCAACACACGACAATGCCCAAAAGGTTCCGGCAATTCGTTAGCTGGACTCAATAGATTTAGCGAATAGCATAGTCACTATACAATGATATTACACATGTAAATTGGTATTTCTTTACATAAGTCTTTACCGTAGAAGCTTTTCGTCGGTTAGCACTTTGTTCGTCATGGACCGACATTTGCCCAGCTACATTCCTTACTGAATCGCAGTACGAAACCACACACCAACTAAAGAAGATCCTTAAGCATTGATGGTACCAAGAAGATGACCATGAGCCAATCGAAGAAGGGAACTCTGCCTCAATCACTCGATTCAATGTAACTAATACCAAATCAATTATACTGACACAGCCCAGTTCTGCTCTGTAATTAGATCAATTGTTAAAGGATTTACGGAAGTTGGTACGGGAATCGGCAAATGGCTCACTTTAACCTCAAACCATGGAGAAGCACTCCCAGAAGCAAGAAGCAACGGCGAGCCAGTAAATTCAGCAATCAATGCCATCGAATCAGAAGATAACACCTGATTGACAGGAATACGGCGGGCCATCAACTTTAGATTGTTTAGGAGGCACCACAAGCGTCTCCATCTTTTCAGGGCATGCCAAAGCAAATCGAAGAGAACCGAGGAATTCCTATGCTAGGACAAGAGAAATCGTTATCCTCTCTGATAAAATCCCAACCGACACTGCGATATAATCGTTCCTAGATTATATTAACCTTAGCATTGTCGATCGGATCCTTCGTGAAGGAAACGTCAACCGCTTGAAGGTGTGCAGTGACCGGAGATGCTCGTCGGACGCCGGACGGTGAAGGAGGAAGAGAACGGAGCGAGAACCATAAGGATGAGGACCGAGAGTGACGCCATGAATCAGAAACAAGCTTCCTAAGGCCGAGCGATTTACGAATTCAAAATTAAATTATTGAAAATCTTGATCGATACAGCTCAAATAAAAATAAAGAATATTCAAATACGACTTTAAATAAAATTTAAAAAAAAACATGTTTGCTGATAATTGATAGAGATGAGCGGTTCCTTGGCCTGGCCCAGCTTTCTTTAAAAATCAAGAACCTGGATAGATGGTGCCGGTTCCCAATTTTCGGAATTGGAGACCGGATTGCCGGGCCTGGTCCTGGTCCGATTCCCGAGCTATTCAATGGAGTCAAGCAAATATTATCAAAAACATTATTTTTGAAGAAATGACTCTAAAAACACTATTTATTTTTTTCAAAAATAAAAAGTAAGATGATAGAATTTTCGAGCATAGTCTAGTAACATATAACATTTGATATTGTTGGATGGAGTCATGGCAATAAAAGCTGCAAAATAAACATGTGGTCCAAGTCTTAATCGCATGAGATCCCGTAAATGCATAACAAATCAATTAAAATCGATAGGCCCGGACAGGTCTAGTATCTCTAGAATCGAGAATCGGACTACCGCCCCCTAGAGCCTGGGAACCGGACCACCTTGGTTCGAGCAGCTTCAATCCAATCGGTCCGACTTGCTCATCCCTAATAATTGAGAATATATCACCGAATTGTACTAATTTCTTCCCAATTAAGTAACACCGGAAAAATAAGAACTACATAATTCGTATCTCATTCGATCATTATTCTTTGAGATAATGAAATATATTTTCGTTCGATAGAGAGAGAATGAAATCTTCATTTGGTCTTAATCCTTGCTGTAACGACCCAAATTATTGTTAGCTTACCTTACAAGAGTCATCGTAATTAGTATTTAGTGATGAAAATAGCCTATGACATAAAAAGATTAGAGGCAAGGCACATAGACGCCAAGTGGCGCCACATGTCACCACGAGGATGACATGTGGCCGCCCGCCTCTCTTCGCCACCACTTCATGCCGACAAGTCACCGCCGGCGCCATGTGGCAACATGTGTCAGCCTACCGATGCCACGTGTCATCACATGGCAGTTGACGATGCTAACTCGTGGGCGCCCTCTTCTGCTATAAATGGCGCTTTCTCCTTCCATTTCCGACGATAAGAGGCCTCAACCAAACAACCCCTCGGCAACTCCATCACCGGTCGGCTCCTTCTCCGCTCAAGTCTTGATCGACGACTCCGAGATTTGACAACGATGATCAACGAGCCGTTCTAGGCCCCATGTGCTAGCCCTTGATGTTGCCCATCCCTTTCGCCTCCTCATCGCGGCACCGTAAAAGGAAGGGCTGCTCGAAGCTCATTTCTATAGCGATTTTCGTCTTGTTTTCTCAAAAAAGATAATTTGAGGCAAATAGATCCCTAGTCCTTATTACTAGACTTCGTATGGTTCGTTGAGTGTTAAGTACCGATCGATCTTGATTGTGGTGAATGTGGTATGATTTTGAGATCATAAGCTTTTGTATGATTGCATTTGACGATGATGGAGTTTTCCTCCAATCCTACGATTCTATAGAAAGTTTAGTCGTTCGGCCTAGTAATCATACTTGTTGGGTTTAATACTCATTCCGTAGGTTAAAATGTTTTTCAGCATATTAGAATGCCGGATTCATCGACTCCTGTGCAACAATATTTCTATGGTGAACCCTTGTGGATAAGCCAATCCACAGAATAGTATACAGAATCCCAACCCAACAGTCCTTTACGGATTCGTTATAAGATGATATGTTCTCAAGTTGTGAATGAAGGACCACCAGTTGAAGGGTTGCGTTTAAGTTCAAAGTCGTGTACCGTCGTGGCCTAACAAAATGGATAGGCCCTATTACACCTCACTAATTTGATAGGGATGGTGAGATTGAGAATATGGATGACGATGGGGAGTTCAGGGCACACACTATTATGATTTTTCCGTATGGTGCTAGTACTTGAGAGTAGATGACCTTCCTTTGCAAACCCTCTATGCTTAATTTGTGTAAATAAATAAGTGATGTAAATAGCATAGATCATATATGAATATGCGGTATATAATCAATTTGCTGAATGATCTCACTGTTTGCGATGTGCCTTATCATATTAGTGAAATTCATTAAGGCCATACCCTATTAGGCGTGCTTCGCCATATGATTGATATGCACTTATGCTTGTATGGTGGTCTTGTTTGTTTTTAGTTAGTCTTCTGTATGCACAAAGTGTAATATGTATAATAAGAGATTAAATCAAAGCGCAAAATTAGTAAGCATGTGGTAGAATGGGACGCCACACTTGCAAAGTGAAAAAGGAATTCCACTGGATCTGCCCAAACCCAATCAATTTGGATTGTAGTCCGCAACTCGCTTGCATAAAGTCGGGATCGCTAGTAATCGCCGATTAGCCATACGGCGGTGAATTCATTCTCGGGCCTCGTACACACCATCCCTCACACTACGGGAGCTGAAAAATGTAATTGAGTGGTTTTAATGATATAATTGGGCCAATTGGCGAGATTTTAATTAACATCTAATAATTTTGTACTTAACGGGATTAATTAACCTTTCGTACTTACAATATAAAAGGAACTTTGGACTTGGACCTTTTTTAAGGTTTAGCAAAAAAATTAGTTCCACTAACTAATGAAATCAAAATGTCGGTCAAAAATTGAATGTTTTTTTTTAATGCAAAGATGAGATTGTAAGTACTATAGATGGGTTTTAGGTTTTTACGATTACTTAGGAATTAAGTGATTTTTTAGACTCGTCGATTACCGACATTCAGATTTCTGTCGCTCGTGGTATGTTTGCAAACCAACCAAGAGGGAGAGAGTTGTTCAGTAAGGAATGAAAATGGTAGAAATCCCAAAAATTTCCCTTTATCTCACTCTCATGCAAATTTCAATGATGAATTAATTTCATAAAAACTAAATATTTTAAAAGTATTTTTCAAGAAATGATCACTTGAATCACTTATATAAATATATAAAAAAAGATATTTTCATTGTTCATGAAAATATTAGACATAGATTATTATCACTAACGGACACATTTTTCATTGATCAAATGTTCTTAACTAAAACAAACATTCTTAAATAAAATAACCGATCGCTTTTAGAAATATATATTTTCAAATCATTCATTTATTATGAAATAAACAGAGCTTGTTCTATTTTTTTTTCACCCCACTTGTATTTCCCTCATTTTCCTTTTTTTCCAAACAGAATATTAGCGTATCAAATAGTAAAATCAATTTTGTTATGGATGGAGGCACAAACGAATCAGATTTGTATTCGAAACAAGCAATTTCAGATTTATTAGGAATTAAATTTTCGAACTTTCACTCGTTTGGTTCATCGAAAATAATTGCTCAACCAAAAACATTTTACGGTCAATGGAATATTAACACATAAAATTAAAAAAGTGAATTATTAAATCTAAAAAGAGGAAAATACTTTCCAAAAATTACTCATCTCGAATTTTTCAATTTTACTTTTTCCTTTTTTTCATTTTTTCTTTTTGCTTCTTTCACACTAATTGTGATGATACAATATCTCAACTCATAGCGATTTCAAATTTGAAGTTGGCTATCAAGAATATTAGCAGTAATTTTTTTTAAGGGAAAATGAATCAAATTCTCCCTCAACTTTTGTCTAGTATGCAATGTCATCCTCGGTGCAATCCTTGAATTGTAAACAAGTGTTCAATTTCCTAAACTATGTGAAATGTTTAAATGTAATCCTCCAATTAATTCAATTTAACGAAATCTGCTTATATGACTTTCAATCTATTAAATTTGAAAAGTGAGACAAAAAATAGAGTCACAATTGGATTACTTAAGTAATACTCAAACCTAATATTAATTACTGACCGACACGTTAAAGCTCTAATTTTTTTTCCTTTTATAAAATAGATAGATAAAAAGATGGGCATGTTGACTCAACATCAATAATATATATCATCTAATAAGTTTAATCTATCCTTGGAGCAAATAGAAGGACTGCATTGCACATTTATAAATAATTTGTAGATCATATCGAAAAAATTAAAAGTTTAGTGACGATATTACACGCTTAGGTAAAAGTTAGAACTAAACATAGATCGAACCAGTTTTAGGACTTCAAAATAAAAAGGAATAAAAAAAATTAGCGATTCAAGAAACGACAGCGTAGGTCTTTGAGGTCAAACGCGTCAGAGCGTGCTCCTCCCACTTTCGATTCGAGAGGTGATAATTGAACGACAACTAGAAAATCAGAGAGAGGAAGGGGAAAGAGAGAGAAAGAGAAAGAGAAAGCGAGTCTCGTCTTCTTCTCCTTCTCGGGAGAGATCGCTTCTCATCGACCAAGGTAAGCCTCAAAATCTACGTTGCACTTTTCGATCGAGCAGATTCAATCCGATCCGTTTCACGCTCAATTTCATCCTCATCTTGTTTTTCAGCCGATTCTTTTGAAGTTTTTTTCTCGTATTCTCTGCAAAACTCGTCTCTCTGTTAGATCCGAACCAGTCAACTGTTGATCTGATCGCAGACGCATCGAGCATGGTGTCGTTTCGAGCGGCTTAACGATCTCTGTGTTGACGCGTTCCATTTCAATCTGTTCGCCTCAATAATTGCTTTTCGTTTCAAATCCGAGTCCCTCCTTCAAATTGTTCAGTTCAATTTTGTTTGGTTGTGATTTGATATACATGCATAGGCTGTTGCGATCTCCCTTTAATGCGCAAATGTTTGCTTAATGATTCGATTGATAGGGCGAGGTAACCATGGGGCTTACGTTCACGAAGCTGTTCAGCCGGCTTTTCGCCAAGAAGGAGATGCGGATTCTGATGGTAGGTCTCGATGCGGCTGGTAAGACCACGATCCTCTACAAGCTCAAGCTCGGCGAGATCGTCACCACGATTCCGACCATCGGTGAGTCTGATCCAGCCCTAATCTCATGCACAGCTTATCGATCTTTGCATTTGGTATATGTAGTTTTCCTTCACTTCGTTTTTTTTTTCTGTTATTTGCACCGATTGTCTAATGCATAGAGATTGCTGGCATGAATCTTGTTTGGTACATATGCATACAATGGGTTTCTATTACCCCATTTTTATGCCTACGCATGACCTTATGGATGTGGATTCAATTATGTGCCTCATATATGTTAGAGTTTTAGCTAGTGAAAAAAACGATGACAAGTTGATAATGGTTTCAATTCTGTATGGAAGTTACAGCCTAATTGAAGCTATACGTTCTTTCCTCCCTAATTTAAGAAGCATTATAGTTGCATTCTTTGCCTATCGGATTTAGTCAATTTCCATATGGATAATGGGAGGAGGTTCTCTCTGCAGGATTTAATGTCGAGACAGTCGAATATAAGAACATAAGTTTCACTGTGTGGGATGTTGGTGGCCAGGACAAGGTAAGACGTAGCTCCTCCTTTGCATGTACAGACACATATATGCATGACTTATCTTACTGCTGTTTATCTTATGTTTTAAGATTGCAGTGAGAATTTTAAGATTTACTTTGCTGTCCCTTGTGTCATGTCTATGTCAAACTGCTTTGTCTTAGTCAGCATAAGAGTGGAAACTTTACCTTTTCAAAATAATTAACAGGGAGAAAGGAAAAGGTTGATAAATACGGGTTCCTTGGATGGCTAGCATTTTCTCATGATGGTGTCAAAATATAGAAGTTTGAGTCGGGTTAATCTTTGGCCCCATGTATGGGGTTAATTGTGTAGTGTAAACTGCTGTTGAAAGAAAAAAAATGTTTTATGGAATAAGGAAGGAACTGGCACTGAAACTTTTAAGACCTGTCAAGATGATTACACATGAGCTGATGCAGTTTCTTTCCTGCATAGATCCGTCCATTATGGAGGCATTACTTCCAAAACACGCAGGGCTTGATTTTCGTTGTTGACAGCAATGATAGGGATCGAGTGGTGGAGGCAAGAGATGAACTGCATAGGATGTTGAATGAGGTAAATCCTATTTTTTCTTCACCGTGCTTCCCATACTTGTCTCTTAGTTTGTGCGCTGCTAAAGTGTCTGTTCTGTGTCTCATTGCCTTTGTATGAGAACTATGTTGGTTGAGTTGATTGGTTTCCCATATCTACATTTGCTAAAAAATCTTCTACTGAAATCACTCTGGTGGCTTTATTATCCGGGTCTATCCAAACATATTTGCAAATATGTTTCCCAATGATTTTTGGCTGTAATATTTGCTTATCAGCTAGCGAGCTGATTGTTTAGCTGAAGTTTAAAATGCAATCAACCTTTCACCATATCTGTTTCCTCATTCTCTGAAGTTGGACATTTATGTCGCAGGATGAGCTGCGTGATGCTGTTCTGCTTGTTTTTGCCAACAAGCAAGATCTTCCTAATGCAATGAATGCTGCTGAAATAACTGATAAGCTCGGTCTTCATTCTCTCCGTCAACGCCATTGGTAAGAGTTTTTTGTATTTATGTGGTGCAGAGCCTTCCTTTTTTTTTTTTTTTACTTGTGAATATAGGAATTACAATTGTTGCTAATCCTCAAACCATGGAAAGCTATGGAAATAGAATGTGTTAAGAGGTTTCAGATTCATCTGAAGAATTAGGAAGAATTCTCAGGCTGTGGAGTAATTTGACAAAGATTTCTTCATGTTGAGGCATTTCTTAACTCTCTCCTAAATCCTTTAATCAAGAGAATTTTTGTGGAATTGATTGTAAAATAGCTAAATCGACTAGAAAACAAAAGGTTTTAATTAGATTGAGCTTTTTGCTAATTCAGAGTTCTCAGGATATCCTAAAGGATACTGGAACTTCAAAGGATATGTCTTGGGCTCCTGTTGATTTTTATGATGATTCATCTCAGGTACATCCAGAGCACATGTGCAACCTCTGGAGAAGGTCTCTATGAGGGTCTGGATTGGCTTTCAAACAACATTGCCAGCAAGGTATGTAGCAAATCACCACATGGTTTGTAAGATATTCTATGGACTGTGGCCTTTATTGGTATCCCTAGGGGACTCACTTGACATTAGATAAGCGAATGAAAAAAAAAAAAAAACAATGGCATGAGTTATGGTCTGAGTTCATTTTGGAAAAAAAATTCACTCTCTTCCTTTTTCCCCCTTTAAGGCCTTCTGATCAGATTGCTTATTTTTCCTTTTGTTTGTCATCAGGCTTGAGGCATTTGAGGATTTTGATTGGCAGACATGCTGAAGTAATTTGATCCTGGGACAGAATTGATTTTCCTTGCTGAACGTTATAATAGTATGCTAGAATCCTTTTATGTGTTATGCAAGTTTGTGTAGTTCTTTCCTGAAGCTAATTACACCTAGATGTAAACTTGAAGTCACATCATGTCTTTAACTCTCAGGGTGAGTAAATTTCTTGTGCTGTTGGAGTAAATCTTGAGGTCCATGAATAAAGTATGTAGATTTGGCTTCTGCTTCTACATGGCATTGAGAAAGGATTTCTTTGTGGCTATGGTTCGATGATGTTCCATGGACTGAGAATATCTGAACCATTGGAAGTGTATTAGGTTGAGCAATTACCTGTCTCGGCAGTCCATCGGATACACAAGGAAAGTCACGAAGTTGGCCTTTCCGGCCCGCCTGATTCTCTTTTCCTGATAAATGTTGTGTGTTTTCTTGAAACTTACTCATCCAACCACAAGAAATAGCTATCATTACTTGTTATACATAGGTTATGTCGTACTGTAAGAAAGTTCCTCGGGGACTTGGAAGGTAGGATGGCGGAAATGTTATGCTTCCATTTCTATAATTCGAGCAGCTCATGTCCCGTGGTTCTTGTGCTTTTGACACGATCAATTGGAATTTGGTTTGACTGGCGGCTCTGGAAGTCCTCGAATGATTCTAGTCTTCTCAATTGATCTGACTGGTAGCTCCGGAAGTCCTCGAATGATTCTAGTATTCTCGACCAGGCCAAGCCACGATTCGGAATTTAGAAATTGCCACGAGAATCGTGTACTATGATTGCCTAAATATCCTCCTAAATCCTCTTCAAAGCCATCTCCTAGCAATTGGTTTCATACACGAGCGGCAGAAAAGGAAGATGTGGTGGCCGGAGTACGGAGCCTCACTTCTTATGCCGACATTGTTATCCTCTAGTATTAGTGCAAACGCAATATAGCTCAACTCTGATTCTCCTGTGCGTAATGCTATGTCGGTCTGCCGATGCGGCTCTCGGCCGTTGTTACTCCTGTCTCTGGGTTTGCCCACCATTTTCGCTCCAGCCTTTGTCGTCCTGGGAATACTATGCGGTCCAAGTGCGGGCACACGTGTGTCTCTCTAACAAATACAAAATCGCCCTCCCACATGATGTCCACAACCGCAGTTATTAACTTCCTTAAACGCGAGGAAGTTTGCTAGACTGCTTCGTAAACAAGCTAACATGGGCTTGTCTTGCGCTCGATGTCACATCGAGCTCCTCTTAACTACAGTTACCCATGTATACGCGCGCTGTCAACGGTCAACGGTTCGGTTGGGGGCATATGTTCGCTGCGACCCGAAACCCGATAATAAACGGCATCTGACCCGAACCGACAACAACGGTTGAGGCGTGAACCGCATCAATTCGGGGTGGCGAGTGGAGGCGCATGTGCATGTTGAGGAGTGGCTCCAAATCGGAGGTCATGTGTTGTGCTCATATGCCGCTGTCCCTAATCGACTTCGCCGATTGGACTGATTGGACTCATCGTAGGAGCTGTCGCAGCCACTAGGTCTCCATCCAACGTCATCGCACTTTTAGTGTCAGATTCTTCTCTAACAACTTTCTAATTAGATCGACAAAGCAATTCAGTTTCCATCGTGGGACAGGTTGAGCCTTTTCACTTTGGGACTTAATAGTGACGAGGGAACCCTACCACAGATAAGGTTAGGCCAAATTGTTGTACCGCCTGAATGCCACTGATTAGTAGCTCGAATATCTTCTTTTTTGAATTTTGATTTTGGGCTCTAGAGATTAACTTCAGTTTTGGCAAAGAAGAAAAGGGCATTTAATTAAATGGGTACTTTGATAGAAGAATTTAGCTTAATTATAAGGAAAAAAAACGGCAACTAATTCTGTCTTTAATTTGACTAATTTAATCCTAAATTGAAAATCCAAAGAGAAAGAAAAAAAAAGGCAAAGAAAAAAAAACTTAAATGAAATTTAAAGAATTCAAAATCGTTCACATTAGCGATTCCTAATCGTGTCATGTGAAATGATTGACGTCCAACGTCGGCAATTTCTAGTCAAAACTAGCTAGAAGGATTATATTGACGAATCGTCAAAATTCTTAGGACTAAATTCGCCAAATTAAAAAAATTTATGACCGAACTAGCCGTCGTATAATAGGTTTATCGATAATTACCCCGTTCTTTTCGGATAACATGTATTATTAGTCTCACAAAACTTCCTCGCCCCCATTTTGGTAAAAGAAAATTTTAAGTTATCGGTTTCTTTTTTTTTTTGGGTCGAAAAGTTATCGGGTTCAAATTACCGTTAATTGAGAGTTTGTACACGTTTAAGGAACTAGCCAGCTACTACTCCAAAAGCACTAATGCACGTGGGGGGGGAGAGACTGTTTCATGGCCACAACATCACTTCCCCCAAAGAACACTAATGCTTCCACTTAACTTTCTCACGTAGCATGTCTAATTAAGGTTTCTTGTGTACTTGGGCATGTCTTAATCCGATGGCCGATGGCAGTTTGATGGGGGCTTTACATCATATGTTAGGAACGGGTCATCTTCCGAGTTGTTCTTAGCCCTAAAAACCAAGTGTGATCAAACGATCTAATCAATCCCCACGTTGCTCTCCGCCCTTTGTCTTCCCTCTCTCCACACCCTGCTTGTGGCTCCTGATCGTTGGAGCCTAACCCGTGTTTTGACTCGTGATTAGACTCCACGGACCCTTGTGGGCTTTCCTTCCTCTGCCCCTTTGCTACTTTAAATCTCGTGGCTAAGAATCATTAGCCCGAGTCGTGCTTTGCTCTAACCGATCCTCACCATAACTGCTAACAGATCGTCTTTACTGTCTGAGTGCTGTGTTTTTTGTTTTGTTTTTTGCATTAGTCTCATGCTTGTGTCGGAACTGGTGCCAATATTTGATGGGTTTCGCCATAATTGCTCGCTTGAGGTGCGTTTGTTTTGTGAAAAATTTCGTGATAAAGAAAAAAAAATATTTTTCCCTTTCTTAAATTAGGGAATTTGTTTTCCTTAAGCATGCATACTTACTTTTTTTTTAATACCGTAAATGAATTTTCTGTTGATGGGTTAATTTCAACAAACCAAAACGGTGAAAGTGACAACTAATTCGTGGATTTTTTTTTAAACTCAGACAAACGCACCCTTAATTAGCAAATTATGGATGGGCAAATTGAATGTGTTAGGCGGTAGGAGCTTAAGTTGGAATTATGTGATAATTTTAGGGTTAATAAGTAAATTTTTGATCTGGACATGTCACATGAAAGGAGGGTCTAATAATCAAAGACTAAAAGAACCATCTATTTTCTAATATTTTGGTCGTCAATTTGAAATCACTAATCTTCGTGTAATAAACTACCTCTAGGACTTTTGCTCACATTTGACATTTCTAGGAGGCTCATCAAATTTAGAAATATTTCCATAGGGAATTCCTGTATTTATGGAGTTGGATATTATTTTACATTCAATTTTCAGGTACTTATTTTTTCCTCCATTTGCTTTCCCTTTCTTTATATCATGCTGAAGATTTTATAATTCAAGATATCATTATTTCCGAGATTTCACAAAAATGAGAATTGCCCTACCCTTGCGTGCAGTTTGGACTATTCATTTATGAAATTGAAATGTAACCAATAGGAATTGCGAGGAAATTTAGAAATTGATCAATGATCCAATTTGAATACCTCTACTGAATGGGCGGCGAGGTCGGCCGGGGCCGCGAAGCTTTCTCCGGCCACGTAGCGTAGGTTTAGGTTTAGGAAAGACAAAACGGAAAAAATAAAAAAATTAAATAATTATAAAAATATTTAGGTCGGCGCCAACCGATAAAGTGAACCGAATTGACACAATTGCAAAAATCTCATAACTCAACCGGCCCAAAAAAAAAAAGTTTAGGACTAAATTGGTATAATTGCGATAAGTTTAAGACGCTTTGGTAATTATCCCATACAGAATGAACCTAGGATGTAGGGGAAAAAAAAGCAGAGAGTGATTGGATTGAGTTGTTCTTTATATACAATTATCGATCTCTAGGTACATATTAAATATGAAGAGGACGAAAATTGTTTCAAGCACCGACAAAATCGGGGGATCCGATCGCTCAAACCGACTCGACATATACAACTCATCACACACCCTTTCAATTTGGAGTCCACATGTCAAAGCAAAATTATTAGTCGGACGCTCTTAATTGAATATAACATAGTACATCTTAGATACACATGATCAGATTTCGTATCCAGGTGATTGGAATGGTGAATCTTCATGGGCTTTTTCAAACTTTAAAGGGCCTACCTTTTCCTCACTCGCTGTTCTTCGTGGCCTGCTCTTCTCCATTGAATTTGATTTGCAAGGGACTCCGATTCAGATAATTCTTGTTTCGTTGTCCATGTTGATTTGAATTTGCTGAGAATTAAGCGCGCCCTAAGATGCAGTCGAACGTACGAAACCTATCCTGAATTTAGGAAAACCTTTCTTTGGGACAAACGCAGAGGTTTACGAAGCAATCGCGGGGCATCGGCGATTAATCAGGGCAACGATTCGAACTTAGACTCGTACAATCGAAAAATGTCGATGTTATCTCACCGGCGAAGTGGTTGGACCGACGCTGAAATTTGGTTACCCTAAAGTTTTTATCTTCTTATCTAAGACCTTGGATGCGCTTTAATGCCGCCTAATTGCTTCCTCAAAACCATATGCCTGATAAATTCCTTCCCATTCGGTATTTCGGAAAACGATATCCGTCGCTCGATCTGGAGAGGACTCGAACTCGACCGACGTGCGCATCTAGGACAATAAATTTTCGAGTTTCGGACATATCTTTATATTTATTTTTCCGTTTCGAAACTATTAGACAACAAAGGTATATGTGCATGTGAGCCCACGCTCTTGCATGCATAAGTTGTTCTGTGTAGCCCGAGAGACGGTCAACCTTTTAACCTGTGGTTCGTATCTCATGCATGGCATGGACGCTCCAACGCGTCACGAGCTTACCAAGGTGACGAAATGATATTTCTTTAAAACCCTAAGGTACGACCATCGTGGCAAATTAAATATTTATACACGTCTAAAATACCTTTGCATTACTTAAATCTCACATACGAAAATAAGAAAGGAAGAGCAAAATATCCCACGGCACGCTCTATAAAAACCCAACCCTAGTAAACATTTTATCTCATTAAACTCCTCTCCCTCCCTTCCTTATCCTCCAAAACCTCCCTGTTTCTCTCTCTAGACCCAAAGAGAAAAGAACAGAAACATGGACAAGAAACCATGCGACGGCAATGGCAAGTCCCAAGATGTCGAGGTGAGGAAAGGGCCGTGGACGATGGAGGAGGATCTCATCCTCATCAACTACATAGCGAACCACGGTGAAGGTGTTTGGAACACCCTAGCCAAAGCTGCCGGTACAAACCATACGATCCTTCTTCGATGTGGCTGATTAGCTCCCTCTCGTGCACCTTCTATGTCGCTTCGATGTTCCTCGAAATCACAGGAAGTTCGTGAGTGTCGGTGATGAAAATAATCTGACGGGGGGTTTGTGTTTGTAGGTCTGAAGCGTACCGGGAAGAGTTGTCGGCTCCGGTGGCTGAACTATCTGCGACCCGACGTCCGGAGAGGCAACATCACTCCCGAGGAGCAGCTCTTGATCATGGAACTGCATGCTAAGTGGGGAAACAGGTGAGAATGGTGCACATAAAAGTCGCGACTTCTCGTTACATAGTTTCCAGCAAATATAATACCCGTCAACCAAATTGGAAACAAGTTCTTGTAGGATCACCAAGAGCTTTAAACTCTAATCTTCAATGTTTGAAGATCCTTCATGACTTCCTCCAACTCTTCTTAATCTGTTTCCTTCTGTATATAGTGGGATTAAGGAGGTCCCCTTCCTAAGAGCCCCTATATGTACATGAGACTTAAAAACTTCATCAAAGAGAGAGGCTCACGATCCAAAGGAGAATTCCTGGCCACAAGAGAGATTTCAACACATGGGCTTACGAGTTTCATGGCTAGGAATTTTTCCTGGAAATTTTTTTTCCTAGGATTTCCTGGCCACCAGATTAGATCCCACGTTGTCTTGAGTCTTCTGAACTTGCTAGAATTCCAACATTTTAAAGGCAACGAGTCATCCTAGGGCATGCCCGAAATAATTAGGCTTCCAATCTCTTTGTTCCCTGCTCTATTCCTTCTGCCAATCCATTCCTCTTTTGTTTTATCTGAAGAAGATGCACATCGTATTCTTGGCTTTGCTAATACTCCTCTATTAGCCCTTTTGCTCCAATATTGCATTACGGAGACATGCATCCAACTATTTTTTCTTTCTAGATACCGAATTTCGCTCCGCGAAAATTTTTGATTATCACCCATTTTCTCTCTCGGCGCTAAACTAATTTCACAGGATATGAAGCACATATATAGGTTTACAGATGAATGAAGGCACTTCTTTCGAGCCGATTGCTTTTCACTGGATTATACCTATGAGATATATGCGCGATGATAATAAACGTCATAAACCCTCTTAATTTTTTTTTATTGCTAAAAGATTAGAGTAATCATGCAAACAAATTTGCTATATCCTCTTCTTTCCCTTTTTAGTAACTTTTTTTCCTTTAGATACAAGATTCTCACATACCTAATTCTTCGGAAGACGCAGCTGTCATTGATAAGGAAGGCATGTTATCCACCCCTGCCATTCAGATTTCACACTGAAGAGTTTCTAATTTTGGCTGAACCGCTTTTGGCTAGTCACATGTTAATTCTCTTCTTTGGGGATTGGTTTGAAATTGACATAAACCATACCCTTTTTACCTCTTCTTGACATTGCTGGGCCCCTCCGACCTAAAAACTCCCTCGTTTAGAGAGAGAAGGTGGTCTTGGTCTCTCTCTCTCTCCCCCTCTATTCATCACGTGGTCAAATGTCAAATTGCCTCCTTACTTTCTCTGTCCGAAACTGAATCGTACGTTAAAAGCCTAAGCCCCCATGCATTTGTACGTAAGTTTTTTTCACTGCATTAAAACTCGGCGAGTTATCGCGGTGGCTTGCGACGATTATTACATTTGATGTAGTCTATGTCCGGTCATTCTTTCAAGACATTTCTATCTTTTATTACAAAAGTTGATGATGGATTATCGCTCGTCGGTTGTGGTCATAAGATTCATCTTATTGTCCTTTGCGAGCAGTTCGGT
The DNA here is from genome assembly GCA_021437795.1 of Rhodamnia rubescens. Classification (NCBI taxonomy): domain Eukaryota; kingdom Viridiplantae; phylum Streptophyta; class Magnoliopsida; order Myrtales; family Myrtaceae; genus Rhodamnia; species Rhodamnia rubescens. Next base: position 3,491,015 of record JAILYA010000004.1, on the reverse strand, counting down.
TTCTTTATCATCGAAAGGATTGTTACTGTGATCCGGACATACATCCATGTTTCTCCTTAACGAGAGTCTCGTATAGTTTCTCCACCGTCGTCTCCTTCATCGATCCAGCACTCGCTTGCTCTTTTCTTTTGAAGTTTTTACTTGCTCATTGCACAGATCGAGATTTGTGTGTTTTAACTCGTTTGTTGTAACGTCGCACCAGCTTCGAATAATAAGGGATGGCTTTTAACTTAGTTTCTGTGAAGATGATTGAAATTTTAGTTATAGACATATTGTCAGTAGAGTTCAGTTTGCAAACGTCTGTACTCACCCGCCAAATGCAGGTGGTCTAAAATTGCAAAGCATCTGCCCGGGAGGACCGACAATGAGATAAAGAACTTCTGGAGGACTAGGATCCAAAAGCACATCAAGCAAGCAGAGGCCTTCTCCGGTCAGAGCTCCGAGATGAATGATCAAGCCAGCACAGCCCAGATGTGCAGCATGCCGGAGCCGATGGAGACCTACGACTCGCCGCCATCATTCCAAGGTGGCGGCAACAGCAACAACAACAACAACATGGAGGCTTTTCCGGCGAACTTGTCGGTCGAGTCGAACGAAGCCTACTGGAGCATGGACGATCTTTGGTCCATGCAGCTACTCAATGGGGACTGAACGCCGGGCGACATAATGATGCAGTAGTCGAAATGGATCGACCACAATAAATAGCTAGGTTTGTTTAAATGAGAAGGGCAGCAGCTTTTATCTCATATGTATCTACGTATATGCGCTAGTTTAGAAGCTATCTACAAATATATGCCTGAGTTGTAAACGAAACTACCATCTGTAGTTCGCATCCCCGCTATGTAATGACTGCAAAATAATAAACGGAGAGAGAGTATTTGGCTTATTGCTCGTAACTCTCTGAACCAGGTGAAGAGAAGCTAGCCACGAAAGGAGGAGAAAAAACGAAACATGATGCAATCTAACTTGACGAAAACTGATGCCGGCCGCTTGTAAACGTGTATGTAACATCTGAGTTCGGTTATTAGCTGGATATATAATCACAAAATTTCGCTCGGACAATGTCTCAATAGCATCTTTGTCTAAAGCTTCGAATGAGACTTCATATCTGAAACGCAGGAACGATTCGACTAGAAGGTCATTAGAAACTTGGTCGAACCGAGAGAGAGAGAGAGAGAGAGAGAGAGAGAGAGAGAGAGAGAGAGAGAGAGAGAGAGAGAGAGAGAGTTTGGTGGGATTAACCATTCTATATCCTCTAATAAGGACATCTCAGGAGTAAAAACGAACACATTCGTCGGCAAAGACAATTTCGTTTTCGTTCCTGTAAACGCTCGGACAGAGCCAGCGCGCACCCGCTCACGCGGGACGACATGAATCGATTGACCATCGTTTCACGAGGAGCTCTGCAAAACGCCAAGAGTTGCCGAACCAAAGCTGTGGGATGGGCGACACGTGGCGAGCCAATCCGGCCAGTTTTGGCCAGTTCTATCGCTTGCTTTATACGCGGGGCGATCCATTTCCGTGCATGGTCATGCAGGTGTGAAGGCCGACGTGAACCTAATTCTCGAGCGGCCGAACGGGAAGGCTTCACATGCATTGGGGTTTTGTTCGCGTCAACCTGGAAACCCAGAACATGTCACCACATGCAACATGGCGACTTTTAGACGATCTACCCATATTGATGATGATCTGATCATCTCCTTCGTTCTTATGGAGAAATGGCACGACGCTCTGGATTTATCATCGAGGTATTATTCTTTTTGACTCGTCTCACCGAGCCTCATGGTTTCCTCCTTTGGCGTACACATGGATACTTTCTTAGGAGGTCACCCATCCCGAAAGTGCTTCCTCTTAAACATGCTTAATTTTAGAGTTCCAAAATTAAAAACTGCCGTTACGTCAAAAGACGCTTTAGTTAATTCCAATTATATATATATTCGGAATCGCTATCCTTATGTTTGGTGCGCGATTCGATTCATTCCTGCTTCATTTGTCATCCTGAAATGCATCGGGAGCCGCTCATTGGACCGAATCGTTACAAATAGATTATTCAAGTACGGCGAAATACTTTGAAACAGCAGATTGAAAAATGCCAAATCTAACATCACCTCTATGTTTAGTCTTTGCTTTTTTCGGGACTAATTCTTCCATCCATTGTAGCGCATCAAATTGGTATCGTGGTCGCTCCTTGGGCGCCCGCCTTCTGGCACTTTATCCTTGGGAGTTGCGGTCCCTTGGTGGTGACCCGAGGCGTCGTCCTCGGGGGCCGTTCTGCTAGGTCACAGAATCCTGGAAGAGAGGGGAGGATGATACGGGCAAAGCTGCACATCGGGCAAACTAAGGGGCCTTTCGGGATGAGTTCTTCCGCTCATTGTAACGAACCAATCGTGCCGATGTCTTGGCTTTAGTTGTTACCTCTTGTCGCAAGGAAAGAACTCGAACTCTCATGCCCGCTCTTCCATCTCTAATTCGATCACATGTTTTGAGTGCGAGAAATCACCATGATCGGCATGTGATTTTATAAAGACGAACACATGGTGGGTCGGCCACGGACTTCGAGTGCAATAGAGAAGAAGAAGAAGAAGAAGAAGAAGAAGAAGAAGTTATTGATTCCCGATTGTTACTATCCCAATAATAAGTCGTACCCCTTTTTTTCCCCCTCTCCTTATCGTTTTACATTATTAAAGACGTCGAGAAACGAAACCCAGTTGGTGAATAAATAGGAATTTTCTAGCATGCACACGGACCTAAGTGTATGTGTATCGCCCAACGTATTATCCGAGCAGAGTATGTGTGTTGCGGAACGTATTATCCGAGTAGAGGTGATCGTTAAGCATGCCCGAGTGGAGGTGAAATTTTGGGTCTATACTAATGCTCGAGCCGATCCGTGACATATACTTCACGTAGAAGTGCTCAGGCCGGGCCATGTCAAAGTTGGGCACGCCGAGCTTTTCCAAGTAAAGACATTGCCCAAGACCGCCTGCTAGTGTATCGAGTCGAGCCGCCCACTCTTCGGATACCTCTATCGCCGAGTCCTTTTCACGGCGTCGCACGTTCTAACCAGCTTGCAGTGGTGGTTGCGTGACCAACTACTTTGGAAAGAGAGTTATAAGGCTTGCACGGCGGTGGGGCTATTTTGACGGGATCAACACTTACCACAGTTCTGAAAATTCTATGCCAAGTCTCAAACTACTACGTACATGCCAAAAGAAGTATCAGAGATCACTTGAATTTGAAATAACACACACACATATATATTAAGCAGTGTATTTAAACTTTTAGAGAGATTGATAATGACTTAATGCTATTTTTACTCGCCGAGAGGACGTAAATCTCGTGAGAGGCGAGAGAAGGTAGATTTCATACAAAGTTAGTGTCCCCATCTTGAATAAATCCATAAACTTCGTCTCCAACAAAGAGGGGAATTTGTTTTATGGAAAAATGCTTCCCCAACAATTTGACAGATTATTAGTTATTTCGATTGTAAAACCACATATCATCGCCGAAGTATTTTGCATAAAACACTCATTAATTAAAAAATCATAAGGGTCAAAATAATGACAAGATCTTGTCACAAACCGTCATACTAAAGAAACCTTTTTTATGTGTCTCTCCCCCTGGTTTTAGTTATCTTATGATTAAGGAAGCTGCTACTGACGACAAATGACAATCTTGTCAATTATTTCCGACCACACAATATCTCAATCAATGAATATTTTATGCACACGAGGTGATGGTGTATGGATCTACGATTGAGATTGTCTTATCTTTGATAAGATCTGTTAGGGAAGCGTTTTTCTATGATTAATTCACGCCCTCTTTTTTAACTAGATTAATTCTTGTAGTATTCTAAACTAACTATCAAAGCTTGCCCGCAATGCTGCGACTAAGGATGAGCGGCTACAGGGTAGGTCAGAACCTATTGATGTTTGTATGTAAAACAGAAAAAAAAAAATGGTGCATTTCCCTTGTCCCACGTAGGAAAGATGGGAAAGTGTGAAATACTTTATTAGTGAAAGGCTATTATAGCCTTTCAAGTGAAAAAAATTGGCACGTGAACTACACCCCATTATACCCGAGATTGCAGATCGAATTGGCACTAATGAATGATCATTATTTTTTTCTATTTTCAAACATAATAGTTTTTGGACAATGAAGAGTTGTGTCCGAATTTATAATTTGACGTGAGAAAAAGTCCAATTAGATGGAGGTCTTCTATTCATTACCAACAAAATAACATGAAGAGATAATTACGATAGGAGTCCTGTGATTTTTCGCGTTAACGCACTCGAGCCGTGAAGCTTTCATTTCATACGATAAGTCTTAAAATTTGTCACCGTTATCCAATTTAATTTTTCCGTTATGTTTTAGCGGAAAGGTATTGTCAACTTAAAATGACGCAGTTAATGGACAAACTCAAGTCAATCAAAGGATTTAAATGCACATGGTAAAAGTTTTAAGGATCAAGCGGGCGAGTGTCACGAGTTTTAGGATTTGGCCCGAAATTATTCTAAAAATGGAAAAAAAACCCCAAAAAAAAAAAAAAACCCTAGGATACATAAGTAGCATGACAGGAAAATATCATGGAGAATTTCATTTTTTGTGGGTCTTAAGAAGGAAAAAAAAAGAGAGCTTGTATTAATATTGGAATAATGACATAAATGGTATCTAAACTTTGATCCAATGTATAATGTGATTCATAAACTTTTAATTTAATCATTGTGGTATCGAACTTTAGCGATGTGCAATGTAATCCCTAAATATTTAATTTGACCAATATGATCCATGAACTTTTCGAACATGTTCAACTCGGTCCTTCCATTAATTCAAGTTCGGGGATATTATGAACATTTTCTTATAGTTCGGAGATTAAGTTGAACATATGCAAAAGTTTGAGGACCACATTAAGTAAATTAAAAGTTTAAGGACTACATTAGACATTAGGTTAAAGTTCACTGACCATACCCCACAAATTAAAAGTTAATGGATCGCATTATATATTGGGCCAAAGTTCAATATGTGTCATTTTTTCATTAATACATGAGCAAGAAAGTCATATGCCTAAAAGTTTGAACCTTATCCGAATCATTTCCCATTGGCTTATGGCCGGAAGAAATATTTATCTAACACACACAAAAAGAAAATAATTGAAGAGGATAAACTCCATGGCAATTTATTTATTTATTTGTGGTGGAGATAGTAGTTCTCATCCAAAACAAATTTTTTCTTTTGATTCAGGAGAATATATATTAAAAAAAAATTCAGTTATCCACAATTCATGGCTCTGACATTTTATCTTCTTCCCATCCTTCCATCTCGACTTCATCCTCATCGATCGTCACGGTCATCTCCACCTTATCCATGTAGGCAACTAGCATTTGCTAATAAACAATAGCCACCGCGATAATAATAAACAACTAATTTATGCAATTATTACATAAGAAAGATAAAGGCGCAAAATAACGGGGTATATAATTCAATTAGGAATATGTTCACAGGGGGCAAAAAATTTAAATTTATAAAATCGGACACGGGGCGAAATCATGGACAAGAATCTCTCTCTCGATACGTTCTAAAATTAGTAATAAAAAGCAGTCTGATAAATACTTGGTAACCTCTAAACGACCCACGGGTTATTTTGAAATATGAATGAAAAATATTTACTCTAGACAAAAATAAAACCTCTAAATAATCCGAAGATAACCCTAAGCATAAAAAGGAGTTCGGAAAATAACTAAAAGTGGCTAAAATGGCGCGGAAAATACAAAAAAAAAAATAATAGAGAAATGGCCCAAAGCCCGTGAGAATGATAGATTGGCGGGAGGTAAATTAAATTTACCTAAATAACATAAACTCTCATAAATGTACGATAGGAATATAATTATTTACATTTTTAATCACGATATTTAGTTTTATAGGAAGAAAAAGGTCAAAACATGAATCTTCTTTCTTTCTCTTTTTTTGGACATAATTATAAAGGCGAGATGCATAGTTCGTCTCATATTTCGGTGAGAAGTATATGAAGTAAAATAGTTAGAAGATACTTAATTGGCGCTTTTTTATGATGTCAAAAATTTATATGTAATGGATAATATTTTTCCGATGACAATTTTCTTTGGAAAAAAAAGAAAAAAGAAATTCTTTCTCTTGGGCGAAAAATAAGACCAAGAATTCGTTTCACCAATGAACGGCGGCCGTCAACGCATCGGCCGCCGGCGCTATTTAAGCTGGCGCGCGGCGGTCCAAAAGGGCAGTGCCGTAAATTTGAAATTCTATCTCTTCAGGAGCACGGCGGTCCAAAAAATAAAGTAATTGAACTTCCCCTCTCCTCTCCTTTCTTCTTCTCGGGGTGGTGTGTGTGGACCAAGCAAAAACCTCCCTCTCTCTCTCTCTCTCTCTCTCTCTCTCTGAGAGTTGAAGATGGGAAGAGCATTCGTGTACGTGATACTCGGAGGAGGTGTCGCCGCTGGTTACGCTGCTCTCGAATTCGCCAAGCGCGGCGTCTCTCCTGGTGAACTCTGCATCATCTCCGAGGAGCCGGTACAGTCTCTCTCTCTCTCTCTCTCTCTCTCTCTTGATGATGCTGTGTTGCTTCATTTCTCATTGGTAGCCGCCATCTGCACCCATTAGTTTGCTTCCTTCATTACCTTTTGGGAATTAAATCGCTTCGCTTGGCGTTTGCGTTCCCGAAATCTGTTGTCAGCGTTCCGATGTCTCTGCACTGTTGGCGACTTGTGCTCTTGGAAGGTTCCGTTTCGAGATCGCTTCGTGTTTTCTGTTCGTGAGTCGTTTGCTGCTTGTCGCTTGGTGCTGTGTTAGCTTTAGCTCAAATTTGAGTCCGAGTCCACTCCTTTTACTCAGGATTCGGTTAAGTTCAGGGACTTCACTTGTTCGTCGAATTGCGTCGGCTAGAAACAAGCATCGTCGTTCGTGTTGACTTGCTAATTGGCTTAACTAGTGGGAGTTTTTATCTGAATACTGTTCTTGATGAGACAGTAGACGTATGAACCATTCATTTCACGCCTTCATTTAGTTTTTTTTTTTTTCAGCATTTGAATGCCCTTCTCAACGTTAAGTACATTCGGATCCTTGTTTGTAGAATTAAATCGGTAACGGTTCAAATTAGCATCTTTTGTCTGGTTCAGCTTGACTGTTGTGATGATTGAAAGAGGCTTTGCAGTTTAACACGTAGCATTACTGGCATCGTCAAGTCTATCTATCAATGCTGGCCTAAGCCAAGAATGAATCCTGATTGAAAATCTAAGTACTTATCTGCACTCTGCACATTAATGTCCTTCATCGCCATTGCAAAAATGTTTGGGTCAAGAGGTGTGCCTTTGCAGGTATCTGTTTGATACTTCTCTATCCTTTCCTTTGGAATTGCATCACAGTTTCCTAACTCTTCTTCCAGGTTGCACCATATGAGAGACCTGCATTAAGCAAAGGCTATTTGTTGCCTGAAGGTGTAAATTCTGTCCTTTCTTAACTACTGGAGCATTGACTGTACTGTTGAATCATCTTAATCATCTTGTTGGATATTCACATAGATTTGTAATACTGATTGGGATAAATCAATAAAAGTTGCTTAGTGAACTTGTGAACTATGAAGGATCTCATCATAAATGCAAATTACTCATTCGTCTAGTCCTACTTGTGTAGTTGAACCCCCATTTGAAAGGTGTCTTTTCCTGTCCAACCTCACACTGTTCTGGTGTTTTACATCAACAGCTGGAATTTTGTGTGGCATATCATATGACTACCTAGAAGGGCCGCTCCGGGGTAAGGGACCTACAAATTCCCTCCCGCACACTCACGAAGTGGGTATTGAACGGCCCTTTTTATATCATATGACTACCTTAAGGATGATCCTACTAATATTTAGAAAGCAGTCAACCGTACCAGTAATGTGATTACAGATCAATCTTAGCAAAGTGGCATGGTGCTGCTAAATTTTGGCTGCAATTTAGCGACTACATGTAGGAAAAACCGACAAAGAAGGTCATTCTTGCTGGGTGTCCTTTTCCTTTGATTCCTCTTTGTTTCTTGATTGGCTTTGTTTACATTTCCTGTGGACATTATCTGAGATAAGTTAGGTTCAGACCTACTTGATCTAACTTAGAGGAAGCCATCCACATTCCCCACCTATCTAGTGGTGATCTTGATTTCATTCATCTCTGAAGTTTGTTGTGACATGCAGCTCCTGCACGGCTTCCATCATTCCACACTTGTGTTGGTGCAAATGAAGAAAGACTAACTCCGAAGTGGTACAAAGAACGTGGTAAGGTTTTCATACTGTCTGGCCCTTTCTGTTCTGCCAAAGTCAGCATTTCCTTTTTCATGTGGAAGAGATTGGTGTTCAAGGCCAATTCATGTTCCTCACTTTTGCCATAGTCTTTGGAGACCTTCTTTCTCACTTAGTTAATGAACTTTTGGAACTTCTGTTCCCAGGAATTGAGTTGGTGCTTGGGACTCGTGTTAAGTCTGCCGATGTGAGGCGGAAGACACTATTGACAGCTACTGGAGAGACAATAAGCTATAAAATTCTTATCATTGCAACAGGTGCTCGGGTACTGGAGCTACTTTTTCAGCAGTTAAACATCTTCTCTTGCATAGTTGATGATTGGGTTTTGTCTACCATGTTTAAAAGCATAGAAAAGAGATTATAACACAGAGCTTAAGTTTTGTGATCAAGCAATGTCATGCATGTCCGTGTAACTGGCATTGCCTATGGCCATTTTCAGGGGAAATCATGCTACTGAATATAGTTTCCGATTTTTTTTTTTTTTTTTCTTTTCCTTCTGGTGGATTGGGTGTCTTGATTAGACAAATTATACGTACATGGACTATTTGGAAAAAAACGTTTGGATACAAGGACGAAAATTAAAATCTTTTTCTTATATTTTCTTGCTTTAACAGTTTTCTGTGTGTAGGCTTTAAAGCTTGAAGAATTTGGAGTGAATGGATCAGATGCTGAAAATGTATGCTATCTACGGGATTTAGCTGATGCAAATAGAATTGTTGATGTGATGCAATCATGTAGTGGTGGCAATGCTGTTGTCATCGGTGGTGGTTACATAGGAATGGAATGTGCAGCATCACTTGTGATCAACAAAACAAACGTAACCATGGTTTTTCCTGAAGCACATTGCAGTAAGTATTTTCAGAGCTCTAAGTAGTTGTTTGGCAGAATGGGATGCCACATGTTGAGTAGATGTACTAGTTATGCATTATCTACACTTGTCTAATTTAAGAGGCTTTCTTTAGCAATCACAACATGGGCATGTCGGTCCTACCAAATCTGAATAGGCAATCACAGTACGGCTTGCTGACGACAAAAGTATCTAAGAAACTTTGCATCCTCTTAGTTTCCCTCATAGCCATTTTCTACTTTTCATTAGGCTAGATACTCTCCTGAAAGTCTGATCAATTCATATTTCTTACAGTGGCCCGCTTATTTACACCTAAAATCGCAAGTTTCTATGAGGACTATTATGTGTCCAAAGGAGTGAAGTTCATTAAAGGAACTGTACTGTCATCATTTGACTTTGATTCTAATGGAAAGGTGACACCTTTACTCCTCTCTTCTCTTCTTATGGATAAACAGTTCTGAGTTGGCCTCTGTAAGTGCTTTCCACTTACGCATGTCTGGTCTACTTGTTGAGCAGGTCACCGCTGTCATGCTTAGGGATGGTAGTCGGCTACCTGCAGACATGGTTGTGGTTGGGATTGGAATTCGTCCAAGCACGACCCTGTTTGAAGGGCAGCTCACGTTGGAGAAGGGTGGTATCAAAGTCAATGGACGGCTGCAATCAAGCAACAGCTCAGTGTATGCTGTTGGAGATGTTGCCACATTTCCAGTCAAATTATTTGGAGAAACTCGTAGGCTTGAGCATGTTGATTCGGCACGAAAATCAGCACGACATGCCGTTGCTGCAATAATGGACCTAGAAAAGACTGGGGAATTTGATTACCTCCCATTCTTCTACTCTAGAGTCTTCGCATTATCGTGGCAGTTCTATGGGGACAATTCAGGGGAAGCCATCCATTTCGGTGATTTCTCGGGAAGTAAATTCGGTGCGTACTGGGTAAGCAAAGGCCACCTGGTGGGTTCGTTTCTCGAAGGTGGCACCAAGGAAGATTACGAGGCCATAGCCAAGGCCACCTGGCTCAAGCCTGCGATCGATGACTTGGCCGTGCTGGAAACTCAGGGTCTGGGCTTTGCATTGGCTGTTAGTCAAAAACCATCCGCTTCGCCTCCTGTTGAAATTAGCAGTTCCACATCCACTGTCGTCTTGGAGAAACCGGTCTATGTTTGGCACGCAACAGCGGGTGTGGTGGTGGCCGCCTCAGTCGCTGCCTTTGCATACTGGTATGGGAGGAGACGTCGAAGGTGGTGAGGTCCTAATTTATTATCTCAGTTCTTGTGAGTTAGTCACGATCAATACCCCTGTTGTAGCAATTGATAGAGTAGGATATTTAATTTACTTGATGAGACGCCGTCATTCCTTTGAGCCGAAAGCGAAAAAAGGAAGCTGCTTTGTTTTGCACTGTGTGGAGTACAAGACTAGATCTGCACATAAGGATTGTAAACTATTATTCTTAGTGTAATTTCACTCGACGACTTTGAGCATCTGATATTGTGGGTCTAGTTTGATCAGCATCATATTGCATTATCAATATCTAGAATTCAACCGTCCTGGCATCTATAGGACGGGACATGGCAAAATCTGTTTTGATTTCCATCTATGCCCATTAGCTCATTCGTTGCTCACTTAGCTTCTGCAGTTCTGTAATTCTACCTGTGTCTTTGAACCAGTGTATAAAGTCCAGGATCCGATCCCGTCTCATCGAACGAATGCGTAGCTGTGATTCAATTTTGGATTGTTTATATGATGTGGAACTGATGAGATTTGAGTGGTACCTCACGAACATTTGTTCCAAGTACTGATGTAGTTAATCCGCAAGGTTGCAGGTTACGTGCAGAAAGTTCTAAATACTCAAGAAAAATTATCCAAAAAGTTTTAAATTTATTGTATGATGACCAATTTAGTCCTCAATTTCTAAATTATGCCAATTTAATCTTAAATTTTTTGACGGTTTGTCAATAAAGTCATTTTGGTCAATTATCTAAATAATGGATTTATGACTAATTTGGCATTTCTTAAAAAGGTTTAGGACTAATTAGAATCAACAGCATATTAACATGACTATGCTATGATTATGCAAAGAGCCAATGCGCATATATGAATTCAAGAGCAATGTCACTGAGTTTCTATTGCTATTTGATAGGATGCAGAATGACAGGTATACAATGATGACGCATATCAAACAAATTAGAAAATCGATAGTCGGGGAAAAAAGCAATAAAAAAAAAGTAAAACCATCAAATTGAAAAACAGAAATCCTTTAAGAAAATCAAATACCAACTTAACTAAGAATTTTGTAATCTTGAACGAGGATCGGAGAGGCGACAATAAAAAATAAAAACAGAAAAAAATTTAAATAAAAATCCGAAGCACTCTCATTTTATTTGAAATAAAGACTTAATGAGCTTTGTTTTAAACGAGAGTCTAAAATGGTTATGTTAATTTAAAAAGGAATTACCTTTAATTGGTCAAGAGCATTTTTGTCTTTTATTTTTGTGAATTTTTTTTCTTTTTATTCTGTTTTTGTCTTCTTCTTCTTTTTTCTCACATGCACGAAGGGGCTGGGCGAGATTCTGACTCGCCCGATCTGGCGATGGCCACCCTCTCCGGCCACAGGCGTGCTGGGCGAGGCCGCCCTCGAAAGCCACAGACGAGGCAGGCCCACGCCAGATCCGGGGAACCGCGGCCGACTGTGGTCTAAACTCAAGTTGTAAGGGCAGTTCCGTCCAAACAAAAAAGCCCATTACCATACCATACCACTGTGGTCTAAACTCTACTCAAACTCTCTCTCTCCTCCTCTCCCCAGTCTTATCCTATCTTCTTCTTCGTCTTCCTCCTGTTCCTCTCCTCTCCTCTGCCCCCTCTGTCGCGACAATGGCAACCACGGGTCTCTCCACACTCGCCCCCCGCTCTCCATCCTCTTACCCCGCGCCTCTCTCCTCCGCTCAGCCCCTCAGAACCCAGCCCTCCGCCCTCCATTTCCCCTTCAGGCCCTCGCCCATCACCCACCTCACGCACCGCCCCACCACCGCCGTCCGCCCCGTCGCCGCCGTCGAGGCCCCCGAGAAGATCGGGAAGCTCGGCGACGAGATCTCCGGCCTCACCCTCGCGGAGGCCCGCGCCCTCGTGGACTACCTGCAGGACAAGCTGGGCGTGTCCGCGGCCGCGTTCGCCCCGGCGGCTGTGGCCGTGGCGCCGGGGAGCGGACGCCGGAGGGGCGGCGGCGGTGGTGGAGGAGAAGACGGAGTTCGACGTGGTGATAGAGGAGGTGCCGAGCCCCGCGAGGATAGCGGTGATCAAGGCGGTGAGGGCGCAGACGAGCCTGGCGCTGAAGGAGGCGAAGGAGCTGATCGAGGGGCTGCCGAAGAAGTTCAAGGAGGGGGTGTCCAAGGATGAGGCGGAGGACGCGAAGAAGCAGCTGGAGGAGGCCGGAGCCAAGGTCGCCATCGTTTAGCGACGGAGGACGGAGGTTCGAGCATCCAATTTGAGACGATAGGGAAAAGGATGGTCTTAGGGTTCAATCGAAACGTGATTTAGGGGAGTGGGTTTGGTGTTCGTTTATAGCAAGGAAGGACGAGGAAATGATTGTTCGTGGGGGGCGAGAGTTGTATTTTGCATTTGTAATGAGCCATTTCACTCGTGCAAATCTCCAGGTTCTTGTTTTCTTGTTCGTTTCTATTGATCTTGTTTGTCATTGGGATTTCTTTCGATGCGATACGATACGATACGCACGGACAACATTTGATTGGCAAAAATTGCAGAGGAATGATCCATCAAAATCACAGATGATAAAATTGGTCATACACACCAAAATGAAAATCGATCAGTCGTCGACAGGGTCCTGGAGAGCTTCATCTGCGGACCTTTTGATGGTTATAACAGGGCACTCCACATGCTTCATGCAAAACTCGCTCACGGTCCCGACAAATACCCTGTGATATATGCACAGCAAGATCAGATCAGGCGACGAAAGCGTTCTGAGAAATGTGCGCGACGTGCTTTAAACAGACATAGAGATGTAGCGACATGCGAGGAGATGGCAACAACTGGTAAGTGATCTTTCGCTCAGCCACCAAGTCAATACTAAGGTCATGAGAGGAAGGTCAAGTTGCCTGAAGCCCTACGGAGACTCTCCACAGAGACAGGCTCTTGATTTATGAGATAGGGCGTTCGATATACCTTTGGAAAGGGCCAAGACCCCTGCGTCCCACGACCAAGCAGATCAGGCCAACCGCTCACCCATGGCAGATTACCTCTTTGATCCCTTTCTGACCAGCCACAACCACGGACCAGTCAAAAATAACCTCAAAAGTACCATCGGCAATGTTTATTCAGGAAAAAAAGAGAAGAACAACCCCAACCCAGACCAACATCATGACAAAGACCCAGCAAGAATCCCCGCCTGTCCCGAGGTTCATGCACTGAAATCGTCTGGAGATGCAATAACACCATATCATCAAAACCTAGGCAAAGGCGAATGAGATGGCATGACAATGAACCGATAGTCAAATCAAAGAGACAAAAAAAGGTATTCCCCCACAACAGAAAGGGATGAGGAGGAGCAGGATTTCCCAAACAATTGCCAGACAACAAGAGCGCTGAATCAACAGGCGCAACGACTATGCCATATGCACGGCCCGAGTTGAACCACGATCGGCGGCACTGCGGTGATCGCAGCAATGGATGATGATGATGTGATGGTGCTCGGAGTCAAGCCTAGGTCCGAGGATCGATCGCCACAAACGCCACGATCGTGTTTCGAGAGAGGGGAGACCAGAACCAAGCGCGGGAGAATGGATGATGTTTGTATGATATTGAGTGATGTTTGACGAATACAGGGGGCGGATGAACAAGGGTGTTTTACAATGGCTATGCCGGGTCATTTATAGAACAAGACCGGTTCACTAGTGCTTTCCCGATGCATTTGGCCTGTTTGAATTTTGAATGGCTCGCGGCTAAGCCATTCGGCTCCCCATGATGCGAATATGATATTCGAGTCACATGGGTGTTCTAGAAGGCCTGGGCGAGGGTCTCGGCGACTCTTCGCGCCCACTGTTCAATCGGTCACCCGAGTTGTTGAGGCACGTGCGTACTGATCTCACAGTCGATGGCAGAGTCGCCACGTAGTGCATTATGCACTCAGTCCGATCGATGTTTCATCATACACAACATGGTTTGTCCGATCCCTTGGATTATCTTGGCTGATGCTTGGTCGAGTGGGGCTGATGCTGAGTGATCCACACGACCAACCATGGGTTGAATCGTGGGATTGATCATTGCATGAATCACGGTCAATCCTTGAGTGAGGATTTTCCCGGACCGTGATACATACATATACAAACACCACTTGCCACCCCGAGTTTGACAGGCAAATACCCACATGGAACGTTCTATGAAGTACTTCTTATAGAAGCGATTACAATCCTGTTGGCTGGGAACGATTTTGGTCATCTAATGGTACAGCATTCTAAAGGTAGATAAGACTCTCCAGAGCCAATATGCAAGAGTTCTAAGCTTGGACACCCAGTCCAGCTTTACCATCAGAGCATATATGTGATCAAATATTTAAAGGGCTTTCCAGCTCTTCAAAAACACTAATCGTTATTCATTTAGACTTGAGGCCTAAAATTAGTTACTCAAGTTTTGCAATCTGTAAATTAAAACTGCAGAGCTAAATACAAGGGCTCATGCCTCAAGTGTCTTACATCTATGCTGAGGTGTAAGAGATGGGAGAGACACATACAGATAATTGTGCACTTCTACTATGTTTTGGTCAAAGATGACACATATATCGCATTATATCAGTTAGAACATCACAAAGAAGGAAGAAGTGCAAATGCGGCGTTTCTCTCATTCAGCACGTTGCTCACCTTCTTCCTAAACGCCAAAATCTAGCCCCTCCCGTTCAGAAACTTCTTGAAGTGAGAGTAGCTTTGATGAAGGAGATGACAGGCAGTGACAACAGATCTGAAAGATCCATGTTGTCCCTCTGCATTCCTCTTACCCCGCGCCTCTCTCCTCAGCTCACCCCCTCAGAACCCAGCCCTCCGCCCTCCGTTTCCCCTTCAGGCCCTCGCCCATCACCCACCACCGCCTTCCGCCCCGTCGCCGCCGTCGAGGTCCCCGAGAAGATCGGGAAGCTCGGCGACGAGATCTCCGGCCTCACCCTCGCGGAGGCCCGCGCCCTCGTGGACTACCTGCAGGACAAGCTGGGCGTGTCCGCGGCCCCGTTCGCCCCGGCGGCAGTGGCCGTGGCGCCGGGAGCGGACGCCGGAGGGGCGGCGGCGGCGGCGGAGTAGAAGACGGAGTTCGACGTGGCGATAGAGGAGGTGCCGAGCCCCACGAGGATAGCGGTGATCAAGGCGGTGAGGGCGCAGACGAGCATGGCCTAAGGAGGCGAAGGAGCTGATCGAGGGGCTGCCGAAGAAGTTCAAGGAGGGGGCGCAGGACGCGAAGAAGCAGCTCGAGGGGGCTGGAGCCAAGGTCACCATCGTTTAGCAACGGATGACGGAGGTTCGATCATCCAATTTGAGACGATTGATACGGAGACGAAAGGGAAAAGAATGGTCTTAGGGTTCAATCGAAACGTGATTTAGGGGAGTAGGTTTGGTGTTCGTTTATAGCAGAAAGGACGAGGAAATGATTGTTCGTTGGGGCAAGAGTTGTATTTTGCATTTGTAATGAGCAATTTCACTCGTGCAAATCTCCAGATTCTTGTTTTTCGTTTCATTGGTCTTGTTTGTCAGGGATTTCTGTCAATGCGATACGCACGGACAACATTTGATTGGCAAACATTGCAGAGGAATGATCAATCAAAATCACAGAAGATGAACCGAAGGACACCGGGTGCTAACACAGCCATACACGACAAACATACGATTTGCAAACTCGATACATCCTCAAATCAACGGCATATTATTAACATGATGATAAAATTGGTCATACACGCCAAAATGAAAATCGATCAGTCGTCGACAGGGTCCTGAGGAGCTTCATCTGCGGGCCTTTTGATGGTTATAACAGGGCACTCCACATGCTTCACGCAAAACTCACTCACGGTCCCCACAAATACCCTGTGATATATGCACAGCAAGATTAGATCAGGCGACAAAAGCGTTCTGAGAAATGTGCGCGACGTGCTTTAAACAGACATAGAAATGTGGCAACATGCAAGGAGATGGCAACAACTGGTAAGTGATCTTTCGCTCAGCCACCAAGTCAATACTGAGGTCATGAGAGGAAGGTCAAGTTGCCTGAAGCCCTACAGAGCCACAGAGACAGGCTCCTGATTTATGAGATAGGGCGTTCCGTATACCTTTGGAAAGGGCCAAGACCCCTGCTTCCCACGACAAGCAGATCAGGCCTAACTCGCTTCACCTCATGGCAGATTACCTCTTTTGGATCTCCTTTCTTGATCCATGCCTCACATTGTACCTACGTGACCATATCATAAGAAAATGAATGCTCGAATGGTACCATCGGCAATGTTTATTCAGGAAAAAAAGAGAAGAAAAATCTCCCATACCCCGACTTCATGACATCTATTGACAAAGTACTCCAGCAGATGAATTCCTCTCGCCTTGTCCCTGAGGTTCATGCTCTTGAAATCGTCCGGAGATGCATATATACTATCCATATCATCAAAACCTATGGCAAAGGCAAAGTGAGATGGCATGTATCAATCGAACCGATAGTCAAATCAAAGAGAGCAAGACAAAAGTAGTCTCCCCACAAGATGAAAAGTGGGATGAGTGAGGATGCAGGATTTCCCCAAACAATTTGCCTAGACAACAAGAGCTGCTGAATCAAAAGGCGCAACTGACTTACTGCCATACATAAACAAATACCACTTGCCACCCCGAGTTTGACAAGCAAAAACCCACATGGAATGTTCTATGAAGTACTTCTTATAGAAGCGATTACAATCCTGTTGGCTGGGAATGATTTTGTTCATCTAATGGTACAGCATTCTGAAGGCAGACAAGACTCTCCGGAGCCAATATGCAAGAGTTCTGAGCTTGGACACCCAGTCCAGCTTTACCATCAGAGCATATATGTGATCAAATATTTCAAGGGCTTTCCAGCTCTTTAAAAACACTAATTGTTAGTCATTTAGACTTGAGGCCTAAAATTAGTAACTCAAGTTTTGCAATCTGTAAATTAAAATTGCAGAGCTAAATACAAGGGCTCATATCTCAAGTCTCTTACATCTATGCCGTGGTATAAGAGATGGGAGAGACACATACAGATATTTGTGCACTTCTACTATGTTTTGGCCAAAGATGACACATATATCGCATTATATCAGTTAGAACATTCTATCAATCCAGAGAAGGATATGAAGTGCCATGTACAGCATGCGGCGTCTCTCTCATTCAGCACGTTGCCCACCTTCTTCCTAAACGCCAAAATCTAACCCCCCCTGCTCAGAAACTTCTTGAAGTAAGAGTAGCTTTGATGAAGGAGATGACAGGCAGTGACAACAGATCTGAAAGATCCATGTTGTCCCTCTGCATTCCTGCAAGTCATCCTCACCAGGCTATCCAAACACAAGGCTTGGTGAAATCAAAGAAGGGGTCCTGGTTCTAAGGCATCTCAACCTCTTTTCATGAAGGGGAAGATCAGAACATCAACCACTGTTGCTGATTTACTTCAAGAACAGACCCAGAGAACAAGATTTCGAGGGCTGCAAAATATCCGAGGTCTGCGGTCACTGAAACTTGGACCAGGCAAGGGGAGAGTATCGAAATCCCATATAGGACATGCACGGTATATTCATTTTCGAGTTCTACAACACTTGCTTGGTTTAAGTGATTCGATTCTTCTCAGCTCTTTTGCACATCTTCCTGCCCATCCATGGCATTGGAATCCCACCGACTACGACGCTACTGGGATAAGATGACTAAAACACGCCTCCAACGAGAGTATACACTAAAAAACCTCTCGACGCCCACCAGAACTGGAGAGAGCATTTTCTCACTTCTCACACATAACTATTCAACCAACAGGCCACAGATTCAGTCATTGTCAGAAGGTTAAACCATGCGAATGTGCATCCTCACGCCCGATAAGACATGGAAACCGATCATACAAGCGATGCTAACAAGGATCCAGAGACATTTAGCGAAACCAAAGCCACAAACTAGGAATGTTCGGTATCTATCGACAAACTAACATCAATCGCATCCTCTGATCGAATCAAACCAGAAGCACAGGCACGAGAGAGAGAGAGAGAGAGAGAGAGAGAGAGAGAAGAGGACCGTCTTCGTCAGGGACTTGGACATGGAGGAAGAGGAGCTTGAAGCCGGAGGTATTGGAGCGGACGATCTTGTGGAGAGTCCACTCGAAAGCTCCCCTGCTGCTTATCGACGCGTGGGGATACCCCTTGATCGTCGATTCGTTCACTCCGATCATCACCCGGGTCGGGTCGCCCTCCATCTCTGCCTAGTCTCTCTCTCTCTCTCTCTCTCTTTTGTGCGCGGATGATCTTCTTCTTCCCCAGTCGGAGCAAGAAGCTACGCACGGGTCTCTTTCATTCTCGCTCCAGCCTCTTGTGATTTTTTTTCTTTCTCTTTTCGTGGGCCTGTTGGCTATTACTGTCGAAGCGATATGCATTGGAGCGTACGGTAGCAAATATAAATTCAGGTTCTCTAACATGCGCCATGAGGCCAGGGTGGCCACCCGGCAGTTTCAAATGCGGTGTCCTCGTTTGGCGCGGCTTGCTGTGTACTCCCCTTGTCCCAAGGGGAGATGAAACACCCAAAATGCCCCTCCTTTAGCCACTGTGGTAAGCCTCACCGTTTTGGACGGCCGGGTCGGTATAAAGCAGGGATGCGGGTCGTGCGTGGATATCAAAAAAGGGAACAAAGAATTTAGATTTGGCGGCTGTTTGAGAACCCAAATGATAATTATTATATTCTGAACAGATAAATGTGTTTGATAATGACACAAAATTTATATTTTTCGAACAAAAATTTGATTAACAATAACATAAAATTTCTACGGTCCTCGGTCCAAGTCCCGATGAGCGTCAACCGATAACTAGGACATGACAAAGAGGGAGTAAAAATGAAAATAATTTTTATTTCTGTTTCGAAGGAGAAGAGTAAAAAGTAAGCTTATTTTTGAGCTGAAAATTTATTCCGAAAATAGAAAAATGAGATTGTTTTAGAAAACGAATTTCTATTCCAAATCAGTATTCGGAGAACGGGAAAATAGAAAAATTGAGAAATAAAATGGTGATCATTCGCACCTAAATGATGGGATGACCGCCATTCTCTTCCCGAGCAATATTTCTACCTCGGTTTTCCATTAGGAGAAAGAGGACCCGGCAAATTGGCGGGTGGTTCACTAGATCATCAAGTAAATTTTCTATACTTGTTAATCAAACATTTCTCTCAACCGGCAATTAATTTGATTGGATTACATAGATAGACTACGGACATGCTTGTTGTTGATTAATGAAGTTTGCAATTAGATCGCTGAATTCTAATTTCAGCCGTTATATTTTTATTGGCGGGAGTTGCTAGGCACGCATGATAATTCTTCCGGAGTAGAATTTATGTTCAAGAAGTGCTTTTGGAGTCAAAATCGGTTTGGTAACACAATTTTTAGAGCACAAATCCATTTGGTTACGCAACTTTATTTATTTTTTTCACCTTGGGAGCATTGTTTTTTTGGGAGAAGTGTCAAAAAATTCCTAAACGTATTGCATTAGTACAAATGTAGTCTTAAATCTTTTTTGATGTCAATTTAGTTCTAAACCTTTTATTAGTTCTAATTCCGTCATGAACCTTTTGCATTGATGTTAATTCAATCCTAAATCTTTTATATTTATGCCAATTGAGTTAGTCTTGCCAATTTTGGCCCAAAATGGCTCATGTGGACATCGATTATCTCACGTAAGGCACGTTGCTAACTTGGATAATTTTTCTAATATTTTAAATAATTTTTCAAGCATTTTTTTAAAAATATTTTTAAAAATTATTTAAAATATCAAAACCAATGATTTTCCATCAAAATTGGCCGAACCGACTCAATTGACATAAATACAAAATACTTAGGACTAAATTGGCAATAATGTAAAAGGTTTAGTATTGATTAGCACTAATAAAAGGTTTAGAATTTATTTAGCATCAATGCAAAAAGTTTAGGACTGGATTGGCACTAATACAATACGTTTAGGACTTTTTGACACTTCCCCTCCCCCCCTTTTTTTTTTGTTTCAAAAGTAATTTTGGAGTCACTTGAAATTTACTTCTCTCCGAAATAGAAAAATTAATTTCAGCTCAAAAGCAAAATTAAAAAAATTAACTTTTGACTAGAAATTGATTTCTAGAATAGAATTATTGCCATGTGTGCCCAAGCAACTGGCACCTCTCTTTATCTCTTAACGGCTTACATTCTATAATTTGAAGGTTCAATTTTCATATTTGTATTTTATTCTAAAAAATAAAAAACAGAGAAGCTCAATTGAGATTCAATAGGGTTGAGTATTGACCAAACTTGAGTTTAGGCTTGAGTTGAAATCGGGCAAATCTATCTCGAGAAATCATCAAGTGAAGCCCAAACTACTTGCGAAATAGCGTGACTAAATTTTAATTGTTACGCACCTTCAATCCACTACGATGCTAGGTTGAATCGTTGCTCATTCAAGATAAGTGCACCAGAAGACGTCCAATTTGTCACAAATATGCAATTAAGTCATAAAAATTGCAAAAAGGTAATCAAGTCCTAAAATTTGTTAAATTAATGCAATGGAGTCTTTCCATGAATTCCGGCTTAGGAAAATACTAACACGATGTTTTTTTATATAAATATTTCCTTTTTTATATGTGGCTAAAATGATACCACTTTGATCCAAATCATTTTAATACAAATATTATTCAAACAAAATTAAAAAAGTACCTTGCAGGGAGAACACATTTGACCAATTATGGTGGTGG
This sequence comes from Rhodamnia rubescens, assembly GCA_021437795.1. Taxonomy (NCBI): domain Eukaryota; kingdom Viridiplantae; phylum Streptophyta; class Magnoliopsida; order Myrtales; family Myrtaceae; genus Rhodamnia; species Rhodamnia rubescens. Next base: position 3,469,924 of record JAILYA010000004.1, on the reverse strand, counting down.
TCAAAAATGATAACTTGAATCAAAATGTTTAAAGGGAAAATGGGTTAACAAAAAAACATCTTAAGTGAATCATAAATAAGTTTTGTAATATTTTAAAAAAATTCTATTTTTAATATTTTAATAATTTATTTTTATAGTAATTTTCTTTCATTTCTTTTTTATTTTATTTTCTTTTTCTCCCGCCTGGCTATCACCTTCTCTATACCGTTGTTAATAAGCATTCCTTTTTCCGCAAAATCCCAAATATTATTTGAAACTTCAAAGATAATGAAAAATTAAAAAGGATTTTGAGTTATAGAATCATACGTGAAATATATGCAAGAACGGGTAGAGGGGTGGGCGGCGGGCGGTGGTAATGGTGGGCGACAAACGGAGGTGGCGGAGGTGGAAGGTAATAGGCGGCAAGGGCGCGGTGGCGGGAAGCGGACGGTGGTCGGCCTAGAGGCCATGGCATTATAATAAAAAATTATTTTTAAAAATAAAAAAATTTAAATTTTTCAGAAAAATAAAAAATTCAATTGCATATTTTACAATATCATTTTCTTAATAAATTAAAAAAATAAATATTCATGATTTATTTGAATATATAAGTATTTAAGTAATGCGGGTTGGGTATGAGTGGGTATGGGTAATTAAATTCATTGGATGAATATGGTCAAACGAGTTAAATGGGTAGGACCATATTCGACCCGACCCAAACCCGACCATTTGACACCTCTACCCGGCCCTAGCCGGTGGCCAATAACCCATGCCGACTTTGTGCGGGAGTTGCGGCCCAGTTGAGGGCCGTTGGCCCTCCCCAAAACCACAAGCGACTGACCCCGACCAATAGTAGCCCTGGCCAATCCTTCCGGTGATGGTGAGGCAGGGCAGCGAGGGCTTTCTCACATCTCCTTCCTCTCTTTTTTCTTTTTCTTTTTTTAATAATAAAATTGGATTATGTTTTGTTTAAGTTAAATAAAATTTGCATTGAAAAACGTATTTGAACCAAAATGCCGTCGTTTAGCCACCGTGACACGTTAAAGAGAGAAAATATTAAAAAAAAACACATTAAAATTTTTCATTAACCAAGTTAGATGAAGGTAACGGATAAACTCGATTACACCCATTTCACAAGTTTTAGGACTTTGATTGCACTTTTTGTATTTTAATACTCGATTGCACTTTCGTGACAAGTCCTATGACTTTCATTGTACTTATCATATAATCAACCAAATGCTCACTCTCATTTCAAGAACTCCATCAACAGTGTATCAAAGATTTCTGTGCAGGAAAGCTTCATTGCTATATTCAACACAAAAAGATGTAATCTAGATCAAGAGAGATCTGAAGGAACGATCTATGTTGCTTTGGTTGGCTCACTTTTCATACTCACTTCAGTTGCTGGCCGAAAGGGAATCTCAGTTCTGGCCTAGGTCGATTGGTATGAATCGAAGTTTCAGCCTTCTCGGAAGCAAGAGTCAGTGGCCTTCCGCGATCTCTGTGCATATATAAGTTCGTATACATGCATAAACAGAAGTATCAAACATCTGCAGACTGCGACTATCAAGCATCTGCAGTCTCGCAGTAAGCGTCCTACAATTGTGTCTTAGCTTAGATTCTCTGTATCCATGGCCAGACGGTTAGCACAATTATGAACTTCCCACGAGTCTGATTGGCACGAGCTCTTGCCATTCACAATCTGAGCCACAAGTCTAAAGGCTCGTCTCCATGAGATCGCAAGGCCACAGCACAATCTGAATGACATAGAGCTCGAACCTAGTGATGTCTATTGCACAAAATTGCCCTTCCATATATGGAGTTATTAGCATAGAACAAGGACCCTTAAGAAACAAGATGAAATCCACTTGAGGAATCTGAATCAGTTCATGCCTTCTCTGTACATTTTGGGAGAGCAGAGGAGAGCGATGTTATTATAGGTTTTTCTGAGTTATCGATAGACTCAAGGAATGATTTGACAAAACTCGGGTATAAGCATTACAAACCATCACACATATGGTACAATGAAATAATACAATGGAAGGAAGGAAAAAAATGCCCCTGTACCTTAGAAGTACCTTGCATCTGCAAATCAAACTTGCTGTTGCGAACGACGAAAAGAAGAGCTGGCGGTATCAACATTAGCATCATACTTCATTGTCCTTTCTTAATCTCTCTTCTCGCTTTGCCAAAAAACTTAATTGCTTTACTAGCTGCAAAGCATCATGTTTTCAGTCAGACATCTCACCATTCGGAAGACTTAATTTATGACAGTAATTTCAAGGAACTGAAACAAAATGCAATCAGAAGCATCCAGGTACATTCAAACAGGAAATCATCCTAAATGAAGATAAGACCAAGAGAAAGTGTAAAAAGAAGTGAAAGTGATGCGTCATAAAGACCAACAGAATTCATCTTCTTGATTTTGCAAGGGATAAGAGGTTATGTGAGAGACAGATAAAATGTCACCCAAATGCTTCTCAAATTAGCTGAGAATTTCAGAAGAGCTTTGGTAAAGACCACGCTAGCATGCTGATCAGCAGAAGGATATTGATCCACTGATAATTTTGATTGGTAAGCATGACAATGGTGCTTATCGAGAGAAGGTTCTCAATAACATGGCAAAGATCCAAACTATATGGCCATGTTTGATTGTCCATAATATTGTTCATCATATGGTGAATTATATTCTATCATCCGGTGTCCAGTGAATGCCAATAGAGTGGATATAGTCAACATACACGATCTCAACAGAGAGGATTCTCTCTATAATTCAATCTCTCTCTCTCTCTCTCTTGGGTTGCGGACCTTAATGTGTGTGACGACTGAACTCAAGTCCATCCCTTTCTTGAGAAGCTTATCTTCAATACTTCATTTAAGTTCTCTTTTTTCTCAAACCTAGTCATATATCTGAGAAAGTATCGATTCGTAAATGTGACCATAGACAAATGGGAGATAAGAAATCATTCCAATCTGATCATATTCTATTCCCTGCAACATGTAGGTCGCCAAATGCTGCTTAAATGCACGGTAGAGAGGGTATCTCCAACAATATTTAAGCAATCTAATGTATACAGAACCCAACAACCAAAAAGCACTACCTGGGAATTTTTCGTTTCTCTGTCTCTGCAATTCCTCATCCAACCTCTGAACACTGACATTTAAAAGGACTTTTAGTAGCATATTTATGACGAGTAAGACATCGCAATTGCAAGAAGCAGGGACTGACTTACCTCTGCTGCAGATTTACCAACTGAGATTGCAAGTCTCTCTCCTTTGCAGAAGCAGGACTCGCCTGAAAATTAGGAATTGGAAAAAATGTTCAACAGTGATAAAAACAGTAAATAAAAAAGACTAAAGCAGTTGTTGCCAGAAAATGTGATAGTCAGAATGATCTATCATATCCCATGCATTTCGTCAAGTGACGAAAACAGCATTAACAGAGATGTGTAATAAGGATTTTTGAGACACAAAAATCTGACTGCTCCACATGCCCAGAGAGAGAATGAGCAACGCATAATTGCTAGACATGGTGACAGTCAAACACAGCCATTGACCTTGAGTTGACTGCGATGGCCATTCCTAGTTCATCAACTACAGGATAGCACAAACGATGTTCTCTCTGAACAGCCATATTAATGAGAATGCTTTGGTAGAGTAATGCAAAAAAGTTTGTATGAAGCAAAATTTTCATCCTGACCTAATAGATTCTTTGTAGTTTCCCCAAAACATTATGAGGGTAAAACAAATAGAAGCTACAATTTCTCAATATACGAAATGTGACAAGATGGAACGTACCTGCAGTTGTTCATTAATACCAGCCTCAACAATTTCCAGAGGCTTAACTGTATCAAACAGAGGTAGGAAAAAACATAAATACAAACAACTAATAATAATAATGAAGAAGAAGAAGAAGAAAGCAGCATGATATACCAGCCATTTGCTCCACATATTTGATCATCTTAACAATTTCATCCTGTCAAAATTCATTTTATTAGTAGCCAATTGAGGCACTATGTGAGGGACGTCAGTCGGACTCAATAATAAACACATACTCTTTGGGTGATGTTTTGCTGCAAAATACCCTGCAATGATGGGAGGAGTGTGCCAGTAGCAATGTTTGGGGATGTGAAATTGGATGACCCACTGTAACCAGTTCCAGATAAGCTGCTGACAGGACCCTGGACCCAAAAAGGAGGATAACAACAGTTACAGCTCCTTGACATTTGTAAAATTCCAACACCTTAAACTCTTAGATCACGATGCCGTAAGAAGAGCAGTACCTAAGAGTTCTTGAAAATTTAAAGCACATGTGAAATCTACAGGGGTGATAAACTTTTTCCATGCCAGAAATATTCGGAAAGAATCAGATAAGATACAGGACATGAAAATTGAGCATGGCCATATCAGATGCCCTTGACTTGAGACATAGAAAGAGCTATGCTTGAGCAGAGAAGAGTACATCAGATGCACCATATACCCTTTGTAAAGTCATTTCTCTCATTCACCATGAAGGAAAAGTCGATTATTTTTCTATTTCCAAGAAGTCAAATGTCTCCTAAATCTTTCTGCACAAGATCCCATGTGGTAAATATGGCTTTTCTCACTGAACTCGTGCAACCTATCTACTTTTGAAACTAAAATTTCTATATGATCATAAAAAACCTGCAAGCATGAACACATTAAGGCAACTAAAAAGGCATGATCTGCAGATTCAATCACTAACAATCTAAATTTTTTGGTTCTCCAAAGAATAATAAAAAACTTGAAGCAAGTTTCAAGAACATTTCGTAGGTATAAGATCGTACAGATTGATATCCCCCAAAAATGAAAAAAATTACAAGGGCTAACCAAAGGCCAAGAGTAGCCCATACTTGGGAATGGATTACCTTTGCACTAAGATCTGCTGACGTGACCTGAAAACGTCCCTTACGCTGGACAATGCCAACTTCAGATGTATCTTCAACTAATCATTCAAATGAAAGAGAACATTAAACACCAGAGTTATCTCCATTAATTATGAGAAAGAAAACAGAGAATCACTGGAACACACCAGGCAATACGACATCAGAATCTTTCTTTTGGCGATGTAATTCAGATTGGTACTTGGGCTGTTGATGATCCCTTCTAAAATAACCAGAAATGAATGTCAACAATAGTCTTAAAGTCATAAGCAAGTAAACAGTTGACTATATGGTGATGAGGCAAACTAGATCCCATTAGTCTCGTTACAATTATATACCACAATCAAAAAGCCTAAAAAGGGTTCGAGAGTAATCACACCGTTTACTCCATGCCACAGAAACAATCTTTAAATTCAAAGGTGTGGCTGTGCTCATGTATTCCACCAAATACACCTAGCATGCAAAAGCATCTTGCACTAGTAGACACCTCTAAGTGATCATAAATGTTCCTTTTACCTCTACTACTGGGGTACAAACAGATTCTCGCATAACCAGATTGCACAGTCAACATAAGCTCAAAGACTACTAATCTATGGTCAATAAGCCAACAATACTCACCCGCATAGCTTCTTGAAAATCATCTCATTCAAACTAGGGATGTGGATGATTCAGATTATCTAGCCACATTTTGACAAGATGACAAATTCAAGACATTTTGATAAGATGGCAAATTCAAGACTAACAATCACCTCATATAACATCTATTCAATCTATCACTGTCATTTTCTGTAAAAATAAATTCTTGTCGAATCTTGTTCACATATCATTGAGTCTTGTTCACGTCCTACTCTGACATTAAAGTTCATTCTCCCTTTTCCCCTCTTTTCTTCTCTTTAACTGAAATTCATCTCCACCTTTTACTATCCCCACTTTGCAAATTAGCAATTAGGAAACCCTCACACATGATCCAGATGCCCAGGTTCACATCTGGTACCTAACTTCCCAGAAACTCCATGCCTTCAGAGGCAAAGACATATCGCTGTTGTGGGTATGTAATTTTGGAGACACGATGGAGACATTGTGCAGTGATTAAGTGCCTGGGATATCAAATAACTCTGTCAAAAGAGTCAAGGGAGTGGCTGAGTGAAACGGCAAAATCATCTAATATCTGCTGCAAAGGGGCAACCAGCAATGACCAAATGGTGCAGATGCTAATAGTGCCAAACTTCATGTGCTACCACAACAAATGTGCAGGCACATAGATAAACGCATATATGAGAGAAGACATCGTGAAGGTGCCACTTTCAAGACAAATTGCACATACAAAGAAAACTTGATGTGATCTACTCAAAAAAACGAAAAGAGGGAAAAAAACAGATTGCCCTTTCCAATTGTCCCATTTCCTATGCATGCACGAATGACACAATTTTCGAAACTTTCCTTCATCGAGTTTTGGATAAGATTTGGGTCTCATTTACAGGACCTCTCTTTTACATTGAATCACTCAATTACTCACGTGCCATCCTCCTTTTGGCGGTTGTCAGTGCTTCACCATTTTTACGTATATGTATGCAGATACAGTTGTTTTCGCAGTGTTTGACCACATATATAGTATATAAAATATTTAAATATATTCCGTAGCGGCTTAGTTTCATCAAATTTGTTGATGAAATTCCATAAGATATTACTTCATTCCTCTTTTGCTTAATGAGAAGGTTAATATATTAGTGGAATTTCTCATTAATGAAAATGGCATTGCTCACTTTGCTAACACCAAGCCAAGAAAGCACTTCATCAGTAATTTTTTCAACTTACCAAACAACACATTATCGCTAACCAGGTTGTTTTGAGAAACCAAGTTCTAGCAGATAGTTCACAAATGAAAGAGACAAAGAAAGAGAGTGAAGGAACTATAACAAAAATACCTCTTCACATCAACAAATGTAAGCTTCTCAAGTGAAGGTGCGTTATCCGACTGTTGGGGACCACTTAAAAGTTTCTTGTCCTCAGGAATGGCATGAGGTGGTAGACTGCCACTTGGCTCAAGATGATCACCCTCATTTTTACGAGATTCAGTGTCAATAGCTCTTGATGAACATTGTGTTGGAAGCTGTTCTTCAATATCAGATTGAGTACCTTTAGGTGAAGATTTTGTAGGAAATTGCTCTTCAGAATCAGATCGAGTACCTTTCCAATTTGGACTGGTAGCATTAACATCAACCTCACGAACATCAAAACAAGCTCTACATAATCGAAAGAAGAGGATGAAATTGAATATCGGTTTCATAAAGCTAATACAAAGTCCATTTTAATTGTCGCTTAATTACTCAGTCAAATAGTTGTTTCTTGGTTTAAAAAGCAGGCACAAAGGAAACTTCCCATTAGGAGTCAAGGAATGCTTTAAAAATTCGTTACGCCAAGGTGAAGGGAAAATGAGCCTAATCTATGTTCCCTGCTCAAATATTCTAGGGTAAAAAGTAAAAGAAGTTAATCATACTTCAGTGCTTGAACAGGTTTAATCGGAAATGAAGCAAGGGAGTCCTCCAAATCATGTAGATTTTCAATCGGGTCCTGAAACAGATGAAAACTGGCCATGAGAAGATACTCAAAGTCAAGTGAACCGAGGACTAAGAAACATTACAAGAGACCCTGTGATGATCAAAATTCTATACCTTCTTGTTAGGGGCAACTTTTGCTTGGTCAATAATATTGGGAGATAGCCTTCCTGCTGGAATGCCAACATCACAATGTCCTTGTTTTTGCTTGACATCTTCGGCATTTGGGTTGATATCATCATCCTGAATCTGCAGTTAAAGTTCTCACTTAAGATGCATCTTTGTTACCTATGCGCTACGAGTTCCCACCAATCGAGCATGGAATGTGAACTAGAAAAAAAAAAAAAAAAGTACGTACCAGAGCAGCCTGACTTTTTAAATCCTCCAAGTTGAAGTTCCATGCGCTGATGCCTCGTATGTATTCTTGCTGCAAGGCGACCAGTATTACTCATATCACCGAGACTCGATTAGAACACTAAATGAAAACTAGTTCGGATTCTTCAACATGAGGATATCTCCATCATCAGTAAAACAGGAAACATACTAAAGATAAAACACTTCCGTGAACTTATCGTCTTATCTAAAGATTCCACAAATTTCCAGATTCATCATATCAACGGTCCTAATTGGGGGTTCAGGTCAAAAACCAGTTTGTTCATTTAAAAAAGTCCTCCCAGTAGATGAGCATGTCTTTGAAGAGAAGAGATTAACAGCACACTGCAAACATATAATTTTTTGAGAACCATAAAATAACGAAACAAGCAATGTGTTGAATCAGATAACTATAAACATGTCATTGGTTATTTTTTTTTGGGGTCAGAAAACATGTCAGTATAGTCTAATGTCTTTAAGGCAAAAAGTTGCTGCCCACCTGTGACAGTTGCTCCTTATCTTCATAGAGGGCCTTGTTCTGTACAAGAAGATCAGCCTCTTTAGCCTGAAAATAACACTCAAGTTAGAGGTAATAATATCAAAAATGCTACTTATGAGAAAATTCTTAGAGTATACAACTTTCTCTCCAAGCTACAGACCTTAAGTGTCCTAAAGCGATCACCTAATGGAGCAAGCCCTTCAAGAATGGTTTGAGCTAGATAATTTGCAGCACGAGCACGCTTAAAGAAAGGGTGCTTCAAAAGTTTTTCCGCAGTTGGACGTTTCTTAGGGTCCTTCACTAAGCAAGTGGCCACCATCTCTTTGAAAGACTGAAAGTCATAGAGTTAATACAATTTTAGTACTTGAAAATCATGGAGTTAGATCCAACAGTACCACCAAAATTATCCACCTTGGAGAATCTCTTGTCTCTTTCATAGTCAAGGCCTGGAGGTGCATTCTGTAAGGTCATCAGCAACACCTGCACAAGGGACTCTATCAGGGAAAAAAGCAAGGAGATAACATATTCTGCTAAGTTCGCAAGTTATTAAATAAAGTGTGGTCAACATACAAGGGGTAGTCAGGCACTTCTTTTCAAATTTCGATACAGGGGTGCATGCAACGCATGTGCTCTCTGATCAGCTATTTAAAACTATGATGTAGAGTACCTTCATCGGTGGATACTTGGAAAATGGGGCATGGCCATGGGCAAGTTCAAGTGCTGTTATTCCAAAAGACCATATGTCTGCTCTGTTTAGAGAAGCAAGTTTCAATACCAAATCAACTTTCCATAGGTAAAACAAGAAAAAAGAAAAGAGCATATGTAGATCAAATTCCACTCACTTAAAGTCATATCCATGCAGCTGTTGCATAACCTCAGGAGCCATCCTAAAGATGAAGAAAACAGATGTAGGCCATTTAGCGTAATTCTGCCAACTTAAATTAACTAATAAGGAATGGGTTAATATGAACGAATGAGGGGTAAACTACCAGCAAGGTGTCCCAACAAAGGTGTTTCGCGACCTCTGCCTATCCCCAGCATCAAACATACAAGCAGAAACGCCAAAATCTGCTAACTTGACAAAACCATTTGAGTTGACTAATATATTCCCCGACTGCATTAGATTGTAGAAAATTGACTTATAAATAATTGTTCTAGCAAAATGGAAAAAAAAAAGAACTATCTAAAAATATGATGAGACAACAGGAAATAGCCCTAAACATCAGAATTGGATTAAAGAAAATTGATGATATAGTACCTTCACATCTCTATGAATATGCCCATGGGAATGAAGATACACGAGAGCTTTGAGAACCTCGTGCAACAAACTAGCGATCACAGGCTCTTCAAAACCTTCTGGAAAGGCAGATTTCATAATGTGCAAACAGGATCCCCCCTTCATGTATGGCATCACAACCCAAAGGCCGTGGCCAGCAGTGAAAGAGCAGTGAGCCTGTAAGAGATTTGGATGACTGATCAAGCTCATTGTCTGCACTTCCCGCCGAATACCGTCCTGCACAAGTCTCCCACCATACACATAAGAAAATTGTCCATACAAAACAACAGGTTCAGCACCTAAGAGTTCAATTACCCTCACTCAACAAACAATCATACGGGCATATTTTATGCTCGAACAATTTGGTTACACCCCAAAGGCAATTCTGAAGCATACAACTATATTGACATGAAGAAAGTACGGTATCACAAGCTAACAGTTCCGAGAACAATGCAAATGACTTCTGCTGTGACACAAAAAAGTTCTCATCAAATATCAAAATAAGGGGAAAGTGCTCTATTTTTCTTCAATTCATCATAAATTAGTATTGCAAACACTGAGTATCATGAAATTGATAAGTGACAGTAGATTAATTTCCATTATTTGATAACTGTAAAGTCATTCCAGACATACATGGGAAGCAATGAGAAACTTTTAATATAAGAATGTGAAGTCATTCCAAAAATAGGAGAAAACTATAGACCTCTTTATTGCAAAAATGCAATGCTAGAGTTTTGCAGAATTTATATATGCCTGTTGCATCTGTGCACATGCCTATACCTATAACCCCCCCCAAAAGAAAAAAAAAAAACAGAGAGAGAGCACATACCAAGTCGTTGTTGCACCTTTCAAGATCAAGAACCTTGACCGCAACAATCTCATTGAATGGAATGCAGAGAGCCCTATACACTGTGGCACTGACACCTTCACCAACCTCCTCATATAACTTATAGTCCTTAGCATTGACGGGGTACTTTTTTTCAAGGGCTGGCTCCATGATTATTTTTATTTTGCTCCCCTAGCACTCTTCTGATCGCAGACACACAATAGACCAACAACTATATGTAGAACACTTCAATCTGATGTGGCGTTTTTCCACTTGGGCAGCATTTTATTTTTGCTCAAGAAAGATCACGACCACATCCCGGCGACCTCATCAGAGCACCTTCTAACCATATGGCAAGCAGAAGCATCACATCCTGAAAGGATCAATTCATCACATTTCCTAAGAACTCCAGATAATTATGGTAACTCTGTACATATTGCCTAACATGGAAACAAAACATGTTCAAGATTCAAAGCTGTTGCCAGGCATTATATATGAATATTTAAACATTAAAAACGATATCCATATGTACCAGAGGCAATGGTCTAGCAGACAAACAAAGTAATAGGCGCTTGAATCCACCTCTAATATCCAGTAAAACCGCAAGAAAACATAATTAGTCCACCCAAAAAAACCTCCCTACACAGTAGCTGATATCCTTAACTTCCACGAGGTGCTCAATTCAAAGATTTTCAACTTAGAAACAATCAAAAGCTCCCAAAATTAAGCAAGAAAGTGATTCCACCATTTTCAATTAAGAAAGAAAGCATCATTGCCTGGCTTTCAGCAGGTGAACCAAGGGATGTACTTTTGGAACACATTAAATTACAGAGAAGCAACAAAAGAGATAAAAATGGCATTGTCAAGGCTCGTTGTTCTTGGCCAAATTAAAAAGTTTCATCACTCCCTTTGAGAATATTTCTAGACCTATGGTCCTAGTAACCCTCATCATGGTTTCCCCAATATCAAGACATTGATTATGTGACCAAAAGTCATCCAAAAATGTCAACACGTTATCGATTTTGCTTGTCCAGGTCGTCCCATGTACTAATAGAACATGCTTATGCAGTTGGGTCTGTGAACAAGAAGGATGGCGACACTAACAAAATTTTGTGCCTATATGAGATAATCTAGTAGCTTATCAAGCACCAAAAGCTATGACTGCCCAAGAAATCCTTTACTGGCTTAAATAAGTTCAGCCCTTCCAATCCATTTTCCAGCAAGCAGGTCACTTTGTATACTGATGAGACTGCTGCAACAAATCTTGGTCTGTCGCCTAGGCTATTTGTAGAGAAATTGTTTACCGTTTTAATGGGTGTAAGGCCAACAATGGGTGATAAACACCTTTCTCACTCATATTAAAAACTGGTAGGATGAATAAAACTAACTCCATACCCTTTAGTAAGTGCTCTGCAATACCAATGTCTTTGAAAAGTTTGTACTTTTTAAAAGTTGGTCTGCAATGACCATTAAACACCAGTTATCTATACGCAACGTGAAAAGAATTATTCGCGTCGTTTCCATATTTGATCAGCCTGCTCAAGGCACGTCGAGTAAAGTGCCATCATCATTTCTCGACTGCACAGATAGACATGACCCTATGCAAGACAACGTGCCCATTCCCTAACAAAAGTTCTCAAACTTGGCCTCAAGACAACTCCTTTTTGCATAAACACTTAATTCAAGTTCCCGTTATATCTCATTCAGGAACCCTGCACTAATAGTAAGAACCGCCCCAGCTTCCGACTGGCCAGCCCAAACTGGTCATCTTAAACAACTTCAATGGAAAAAAACAAAAACAAAAACAAAAAATATGAGCGCCCCCAACAAGAAAGCATCAATGATCAACCAAAAAGGCTATGCTTGCACCAACCGAGCTCCAATCTTATACATGAACCGCATAAATTCACCGTGTACAAACTCAAACATATACAAACAACTGCTGCATAGCAAAACCGAAAAGACGAGAACACTGACAGACATAAAACAATCAAAGTATAAATCAATCAAGCCAAAAATAACACGGGCCAAATCAAATGCGGGGGCACGAGAACCGCAGATTCCAAAACATAAAACATACCGGTAGCATACCACGCGAGAGCTGCGCGCAATCTCCATCGGCCACAAGCAGTCCACGGCGGAACTGAATCAGACCACTTCGGCCCACGAAAACGAACTCGATGATGAGGGCGCCGATTCAGCTGCTACTTCCGATTGCACTCATGGAAATGTTCCGCCGAGCTTAGTCTCGACATTAACGAAGGACTCCCACTGTGCGTCGCTGGATGAATCAATCTCCCTTCGCGAGCCTCGAGCGAGATCACTGTTGAAGTCCCCGCGATCCCCAAGATCCTCTCAACGTTGGCAGGTGAAAATGAGAAGAAAGCTGAGGACCTTTTCAAATCCTCCTCCTCCTGCTCCTCCTCCTCCTTTTTTATTTTAGTTTCGGTTGCAGAAAAAATCGTATGCGCGACTGGAGATTGAAGACGAAGGAAGAGGAGACGAAATAAAAAAGAAAATGCCAACAATATTATATTAAAAAAAGGAGAGAAATCGGAGATTTTTTTCCGTTTTCCCAGAGGCAACTTCGATGAAGACTGCAGAGGCAGTGGGTCCCGCCAAGAGCTTTTCTTAATTTATTAAAGAAATCAAATTGATTTTAGGGGGGGATGATAATATTACCCACCAGAGTATACCTATCGAAACACGACATGCTTTATCGAGAAAACCCAAAGCCGACTCTTTACGCTGGACGACCAAGACAAAAGCTCTGCTTGTCGTGACTAAAGACGTTCCCAACCGTACTTAATAAGAAGACATATTTCTTTTTACTTTGTGGGCAACTTATTTGTAATAAAAAAAATTAACCGATAATTAACTGGACATGGTTTTATTTTAATTTCCAATGGCTTTGAGATGAATACTACTTTTCAATAATTTATGATAATTTCGTAAATTTGGTTAGCCGCGGTTTTCAATCATATCAGCGAGAATCATCTAAATGTGTCATTATGGGCGAATATTAACATGTAAAATTATGTGTAGATATTTTATAATTTCATCAAGGGTCCCGTTAATAAGTGTCTTTAAGAGCTCTAATTATGATCATTAAAAAAATGATTTAATATGCGTAGTAATGCTTTTTAACAATTGAACAAAGAAATATTCTGAAAAATCTATAATAATATTCTTATTTAGAAAGCATGAGCAACGAGTCAACACGTGCATTGACGTCTTTTACTATTTTCCAAACATTTAACACTCATGATGTTTTGCCCCATTTTCAGAGTTTTGAAAAGTAAAAACGGAGATTTTGAAATTACCGGCGATATATCGAGCAGGGAGCCTTGTATATCGCGAAGGCATCTATCATCGCGTCACCCCAGAGGGGCACGCAAGTTCTGTCAACCGCGATGGGCATTTGCCGATTAACGGATATCCGTTTATTTAAAAAAGAATGGAGCCCGAAAATTATGCAAATATATTACCAAAAGACATAATATTTTTTTTTTTTGGGGGGAGGGGATTGTTTGGCTTTCGACTTGGGCAAAAGAAGGTGAGAAGGAAAATGAGCTGAGAAAAACGTGCAAATAATCATTAATTTTGCTGTTTATATAGATTTGACATGATTTAGTTAATTAACCATAGAATTAGCTAACTAATGGTCAAGAAGCTACCTTTGCAAGTAAAATAGCAAAATTGAGTCGTTGGGCAACCAAAAATCGGTATAATGGGCTTGTTTAGTTTAGCATTTGTAAAGGACTTTGGGGTTTTAAAGTCCTTCACAAAATGCAAATAAGCGTTTGATTCGTTTTTTGCTTAACTTTGAGAAAATACAATTGCATTTTCAAAGTCCCCTAAAGGCCTTTAGCCTTGAGGTACTTTTGGGCGATTGCATTTTCGAAATGCAATTAATTTTTTTTTCCTTTTAACTTTGTCACATCCACTGCCGCCACTCACCGCTCGCCAACCTCCGCCACCGATCACCTCCAATAGCCGCCGCCCACCACCGCCGTCCCCCCGATCGCCGACCATCGACCACTACCGCCCGCTAACCGCCACCGCCAACCACCGCATCCCGCCAACCGTTGCCGCCACCATCGATCGCCGCTCGCCAACTGCTGTCGCCGCCGATCACTACGCTGCCGTCGTCGCCGCGATCACTACTGCCCGTTGACCGCCGCCAACCATCCATCAACCGCCACCGCCGACAATCGGTGCCACCACCCGCCGACCCCGCTTGCCTTCACCCATCGACAGCCATTGTTTTTTCAAAATGTAAAAAAACTTTACAAATTTTATTTTTCACCAAATGACATTAACATCAAAGTTGCTTTCTACTATGTTTTTAAAATACATTTTACCAAACATTATTTGCATTTTGGAAAAGACCTTTAACACAAAGATATTTGCATTTGCAAAGGGACTTCGAAAAAATATTGAACCAAACAGGCCCAATATACGAGACTTCTACGTGCTTCGAGTTAAATGCACAACCTAATTTGCAATATAAATCACAAAAAGCACTTTAGAATCATCAACAGTTACGTATTTCTCTTGTAATTTTCACTAGTTAATTTATTTTTTTTACTCGGCGGGAAGGAAATTTGAGTGCAAAAACAAGGGGCATCTCGATCAGCTTACAAATAACATGGCATCGAATTTATTTTTAAAATTAAAAGATACATCGAATCCCACGTTTTATTTTATGTTAGTGGTAGGTATTGGGATTGGAGACTCAGCGTGACAGAGGAACAATGTTTTAGGGGGATACCCTCAAATCTACTAATTAGGTCTATTTGAATATTAGGATGCATTTGTTTGGTTATAAATAAATAATTTGAAAAAAAATTTTAAATTGATCACTAGCATCGCCCGCAAAAATCAATGAACGATCGTTCGCGAAAGTGTTGCGGACATAAATTGTTATTAATAATGAAAATGTCTTTCATCGATTAATCATTTGAAGCGATATAATTGATTGTTTTTAGGAAAAAAAATTCAAATCACTCAATTTTTACGAAATAAAAAAGAGAGTAGGTGTAACAAATGGCCACGGATGAAGGAAAATGGTTAATTAAAGACTTGTTTTTATATGGCATGTTGCGGCCAACAGAACAAATGGAGAGTCAAAAAGAACAATCGTCTGTTTTTTTTCGCAGCCAATATCGACGAGTAGCTCTCCATGCTATTTGATCAATTCAACAATTGATATAAATCTCGCTCTCTTTCAATTTTAACCGGACATCGATACGATCCGGATAGGATTGAGTGTTTATTTATTTATTTATTTATAGATAGCGAACACCCTTTAGACAATAAAGTACATGTGGCCCAAATTGAAAAAATTATCAAAAAAGTTATAAACTTTTCATATTTTTACCAATGCGATCTTAAATTTTTTAAATTTGTTAATTTAGCCTCAAACCATTTCACATTTTGCCTATTCAATCCTATTGGCTGAAAATCGTTGACCGACACCGCCGACGCCGATATGGATAATTTTAATAATATTTTAATAATTATATAATATTTTTTTTATGTTTTTTTCCTTTTTTTCTTTTTAGGTTAGAGGCCGGCTACGGACTACCCCCGCCGAACCATGGGCAAGCGCCGTGAAGCCCTTGCGGGGCACGCGAGGGAGTTGCTAGGCTCTAACTCGAAAAAATAAAAAAAAAAAAAAAAATAATTTTTTATAAAGTTTTTAAAATATTATTAAAATTATCTATGTCAATGTCGCAATGCCATCGTCATTATTTCCGATTGATATGATTGAATTGGCAAACTTAAAAGGTTTAGGATTGAATTGACAAAAGTGTGAAGGGTTTATGACTATTTTGACAATTTTCTCGGCCTAAATCATAAATCTAAACTCTTTGGTGACCAATTACGCATCTATTAAGTCATTACGGCACGTGTTGTGGCACGCCCTAATCTAGACAATTTTTTCTTGATCCATCGGATTGTTGTTGCTCGCCTTGAGTAATCTCTAAATGGGTGGAGCCTAACTCAAAAGGGGGGAATGTAATTGACCTCGAAAGGTTTGATTGCCCTTGTCATATAGGAAAAAAATGGCCATTTTGTTTAGCAAGAAATCGATGTTATGAAAAACATTATACTAAAAATTACTGCTTGTATTTGCTCGCGTAAATGAATGAAGGACAAGTAATTTCTTTGTCGGTGAAAATGTTCAAGTATAAATTTGCTTTCGATAATAAAAATATTTTCGCTAATTTTTTTTTCAGACGATACAAATAATGATCTCTAGAAAAATATTTCACAAATTGTTGATGTATACTTTGAGGCGATTTATCTATGAATTACTAAAAGAAAGACATAAATTGCCGGTGGGGGGCCCACTCCACACGTCGGCAGCAACTGCAATCATGTCCAAGCACTTGAATCATCGCACGTCCCGTAATCTTGTCCCCGACAATTCTGGTGGAAATTTTTTTGGGAGCCTCTTTATTTTTGTTTTATTTAACATTTCACATTACTTCCGATAAAATAAAAAAAAGAAAAGAACCAAACATTTCACATTACTTTTGGTATTTCCCATTGAGAAAAACCATTGCCTTCCTCTGTTTCCCAAGAAAATGGGGGTGGCAGGCAAGTCCTCCCCGCCAATCCATTTGTTTCGGTACCTTGGAATATCTTTTTCTGCCCAACTTTCCCTTTTTCTTTCCTATCACGCTTTTTGTCCAAAGTTTGAATTGGCAATTCACAAGGCGATAATTATTCTTCCTTTCGCTTCAAAGGTCACGTCGCGTGACGGCTAGTGATGATTGCGTTATAATGTGAATAAATCAGAGGGAGTTTATCGTTTTGATATAGACAGATCAAGAGATGATGTACGGTAAAAAGAAATATAAAAGAAATATTAGAATCAAATAACATTCCTTAGGTTTCATTTCAGTACAACTAATTACAAAGGCGTACAACTAACGATGAGAAACAATTCAATATGCCATTCCAAGATAAAGTCTAAATCAAATTGTGATAGCATAAGATTCTTTCTCAACCATAATATCATGCATTAACAAATTTCTTGAAAAAGATTTGCATATTGCAAAGTATGATAAGATCGAGATATCATCAATCAAATAAGTCGAATTGTACCTAAACAAGATATCAATCAATCAATTATTTGAACCTATCTCATGAATGACAAAAAATGCATCACATGATTCTTCAGTAAAAAAAAATATATCTGTCACAACTAATTGTTGAACAGTCATATGAAAAATCGAATCAATCAAAGCACAATATCAAGTACAATGAGAATTTATAGAAATTTGACGTATGTTCGCAACGTAGATTGAAAATATAAAAATATACCGATTTCTCTTTCTCTTCTCTTTAGTTCCCCGCAAAAAAAAAAAAAAACACTCATCTTTTCTTTGGTACCCAAATGAATTTGGGTCCTTTTATGTTAGACTATTTCGATTTTGTAAAATGCGTTCGCAAATGATTTTTGAAAACATTATTTGAAGATTTATACTTTAATCTTTCCTTGACATTTGGAAAACCATTTTTGATCAAACTCTTTTCTTAAAAAATAAGTCCAAATTTATTAAAACGTGAAACTAGCATAGAAAGAATGTTATATGAAGATTTTGGACAGAAAGAAAACTTTTTGGAAACTTTTGAAATTTCTTCTTTGAAATAAGTATTTTCCTTTGTAAGCAAATCTCGATTTTCTTTCATTTACGAAAATTCCCTTTGCAAATACTCAATCTTGTCATTATTTGAAATTTCCGTTGCCTCAACTTTGAGTTTTTCTTCTTCAATTCGAAGATCTTCTTAATAGCAACTTTGTAATCCAAGCATAATTCGTCAATGCAATCACATACTTCTTCTGGAATTTCAAAATGACATACATCAATTTCTCCATTTGAATCTGAATTTGCCAAGAGACATATTTGCACAGTCTTTATCACTGTCTTCACATTTAGTGTCACCCCAAGTCTCTACTTTTAGAGCCTTTTTTGGACTTCTCATACTTGCCTTTCTTTTTCTTTAGCAAAGGATAATTTGGTTTGATGTGTCACTTTTTCCTGCATTCAAAACAAATCACATCCGTACCTTCTTCTTTGAAGGTTTTCTTTTGATCGGCTTGTTTGTATGGCTTCTTTCCTTTATATTTTCTTCCATTGTTAGCCATTTTTCGAACTTCTTTACCATGCGAGCAAGCTTTTCATCATCCTCTTTATCATCTTCATCATTATCTTCATAATCCGTCAACTCGGAATCAATATTAGTCTTTAATGCAATTGACTTATTATCTTTCATATCTTTTTCTTTGTTGACTCGTTCTATTTCGTACAACTACAAAGTTCCAACAAGTTCATCAATAGATAGAGGTCTTGGGTTTGACACTCTTGGATAGATGGCTTGATGTAGTTACAATCTTATGTAAGTCCTCGAAGAATCTTTTGAACCCTGCATGGGTTTAGCGAAAGGGTGGGTATTTTGCCGAGCAAGATCACCGATTAATATTTGAAAATATGTCAATCATTTTAGCGATTGTTTCATCCGGCTTCATCATAAAAGCATTATAATCACTAAGCAAAATATTGAGTTTGGTCTCCTTGACACCGTCGGTTCCTTGATATGTGACATGGAGTATATCCCATATGGCTTTAGATGATTCTCCTTTGTAACACGATTATATATATGAGTAGATAAAGCACAAAAGAGAGAATGAATAGCTTTAGAGTCAAGCCCTTCTATTTTTGTCCTTTCAGTTTTTGAAAGGATTGCATCAAGGTATTATTTTCATTCCGAAATGATAGTTGGCTGGTAGGATTTACTCCTCTTGTCACAACATCCCACATCAGGTTATTTGATGCCTTGAAGAACCACTTCATTTTGTTCCAACAAACATTTTAGTCATTGCAATCAAAGTAAGGAGGCTTATTGTTGAACTGTGCATCACTTGATACCGAAGAAATATAGCTAGACGAAATAGATCCTTAACTCGGTGTTGAGAAAACCCTCCTTCTAAATATTTTAATTCCAAAAACTATCCTTTTTTTAGAAAGATTTTGTATAATGTTTATATACTTTAATTACGTAATGAACAAATAAACAAAAGCTCATATTGATCCAAATCGACATTTTGAGTCAAATAGTATTTGTCATATATTTGCTTCAAGTCGTTTAGATGGAGTATGTTACTACCTATGAGGACTTGTTCTTCGAAGATTTATGTAACATGTCGGTAAGGATTTATTGAAACTCCGAGTCACTATTCATAGTATGTTAAGATTCAGAGAGTCTATAGAGTGCTTCGAATATTGTTCAGATTTTGCAATTTCTTCCAGGTAGATTACAAAACCCATGTTTGTGATTTTCAATATTGGTAGTATCTTTTATTAAAGTTTGTAATATTTGATTGACAAGATTAATTTCCAATCAAATCGGGAGAATATCTACGATTGGGTATTACCTTCTAGGAATATGGATTGCAGATTATTTGAATCAATTATACTTTTGGAAACCGAAAAATTAGTTGTATGGGCGACTAAATCTAAAGAATTCGGACTTTACTCCAATGACTACTATATCTTTCCGGATACGATTTCGTTCAATCACGATTGATAATGTTCAATCAATGATTGAAGAGCCATCCTTTTAAGGTTTGTCTAACGGTTAGTTTGGAAGCAAACGAGCATAAAGGAAGATACCTAGTGACCGAAAGAAGGGGTTGAGAACGTACAATTCAAAAGTGCCTAAGTTTATTAAGATTCACATACTTGTTCCAAAGAGTTCAAAGTTCTATCTTTGTGAAGTTTTGTAAAAGCGATTGAGAGTGACATCTCTTATAACCTTCATTGATTCATTCTAGTGGAGTCCACCAATTGATCGTCATCGTGGGAGAGTGGACGTATGCTTAACAAGCCGAACCGCTATAAACACCGCGTGTAATCTTCTCTTTCATGAACTCTTGTTGTTCGTTTAGTTCTTTCACACGTCTTTTTACTGTTTCTATTCAAATTGTTTTTGAAACTATTTTAATTCCGCATCAAATTTCAAAATTGTTCGAGAATCGCCTATTCACCCATTCTAGGTGATATTGCTAGATACAACACTTGGGAGTAAAACACTTCAAAATAATGAACAACTTGCTCTAATATCAATTGTTGAATCTAGCAATCTCACTTAGAGGGGGTGAATATGTGATTCTGAATAATTTTGACTTTAAATAGCGAAATAAAGGAGTCAAATCAAATATCACAATAATTTAGAATCGATTGTATGCGGTTTATTGATTTTGAAAAACAAGTATGCAGTATTCTATCAAATGAAGTAAGAAGAGTTTAAGGATATAGAAAATTGCACATGATGATTATAGTGGTTGGGCCCTACATCTACTTTTCTACGCCGACACTGATATGCTAGATTCCACTAGATGAATCAACGGAGGTTTATAACAAGTGATGATACTCTCTTTGATAGATCACACTATTTCTCTCAAAGATTATAACGTTAAGCTCACGACGACAAGTGTGTACAATCGAAGTTCTCTTGAACTTTGGAATTTATGATTATGAACTCTCTCTCTCATAACAACACCAATGATCTCCTTTTATACTCCTCCATCCCCAAATTAATTGTTGGATGAGATCTCTAGAGGATCGCTTTTTAATCTTTAATTGGACATCTCCAATCCTTAATTGAACGAGGCTATATCTTTAAGATTTAGTAGTCGTTGAGTGATAAAAATCTAAGTCCTGCTAATTTGGTTGTTTGGTTGCCCATACAACCAAATCTTTGATTTCCATAGGTAGATCCCTTCATTTATGAAAGTTGGCTTGTCTATAGAAAGGTAATTTTCAACTTGAGATATTCTACGCCGTATTGTAGAATCATCTTCCAAATCGAAAATTACTGATTTCCTTAATAATAGATTCTCAGCCATGTATAGCATTCGTCATCCGTGGGTCTTCACATGAGAATTGTTTCGAATATGATTGTATCTCACTGTATTTGAACAGTCATCATAAATAGAACCCAAGATATCCGAATAGCTGTTTTTGGATTATAAATATATCGGAGTTTCTAAACAAGATCTAGAAGCAAATGTAGTCTTTACAATCTAAATATCGCTACTTTTGAAAAACACAAAACTGGTTTTCATAACTCTGAATAGAGATAACACCGAGTTGGAAGTTAATAGTGTCCTTAATGCTCGCACATAAGTCTTCTTCAAAGGTGTAGTTGAATCTATATAAGTGATACTCCACTTAATCTGGATAATATAATTCAATTCCTTCAAAGATAGATACGCGATACTCTTGAGTCCGAATATCCAATTAAGGTCAATATAAACTTCTTTTATCGGATGCAATATCCAGAACTTTAGTTACATAATCCAGATGCAATATCTTGAGCTCCATCTTCCGGTCCCTTCAAATGTATTGGCAATCGCGGTTCTACCTCGTTGTTCATTTATCCAAGGTCCTTCTAAGCTTTACCGAACTTTCCGTTCTAGGCTTATTTACCTTTTACTTAGATACCTCCAACTTATAGACACCTCTACGTCCAATGCCTTGTCCATCAATGATAGATAACTCATAACCTTCGGATGTTCCGTTAATACACCATCTGCATAACGGCTTGTGCTTCTTTCACTAGGTTCTACTCAATCAATAAAAATATTAGTAGCCTTTGATTATTTTGTCATATTCAAAACATCGGAGGAGATTTTCCCTGACAGTTTTCTTCATCATGGCACTATAAGCAGCCTGTGGAGAATTTGAAAACTCATTGAGAAGCTGCAGAGGAGTACCTAAGTATTTGTCCTTGTCAAATGGAAGCCCAATAATTATAGGTTTGGATGGCGAGAGAACATTTCAAAAAAATAAAAATAAAAAATAGAGCACATTCTCTTTTAACATTGATTAGTTCTTAGTACGAAGAAAATTGCGAACCCTACGGCCCCCAAGGTCTGCTGGTGTTCTTACCTTGTTTGTATCAGCTGAAAGAAGAGGGTCGTTTTTCATTCATTACCCACGACTCAAATCGTTTGATTGCATCTTCATGAGCTTTCTCATCACCAAGTGAAGCCAAAGCCATAAAGATTTCACCCCTCAAGAACACATTTAAATGTCGTTCTCCAGATACCGATTCCTAGCCCTAATCTTCTGCGAGGAAGAACAGAAAAGTGCGATTTATAGCTATTAAAAACACAAGTTTAATTTCGTATAAAAAAAGGCTAAGCATCATGTCAATGTTCACATTTTTTGCCACGGAAAAGTAAGACGTTCCAAAACACAGATGTTTCGTGTATATGTATTGCATTGCATGATCACATTCCAAAAGGGAAAGGAAAAACGAAAAATGAAAAACAAGGAAGCTTGTTTTCACTCTGTTTGAACCACATAAGCAAGGAACTACAACCATTCTCTAAATCGTGGCAAGAGAACTAGTTTTCATACAGCTATCAAATCAGTTCATCACTGTGAATTAACTTGAAAGTACTTCATCTTACTCAGCAGAGGGCAGGAGGATATTTATGAAATGTTGTCCTAAGTTATCCACTGAATCTGGAAAAGCGTCGTAATGTATTTTCACAAGTTACCGGCAATCGACTTTCTAAGATATACTGCATTATAATACCTAAAGTGCTAGAGAATGAACTTGCACTTGTTCTATGTAAGACAATTAACATGATGCCCTATGGCCAGAATAGTATAAAATATGTACTAAGGTCTTGTTAAAAGTGAGGATAGTTCTCTATGAACCTTTTTTCCTGGAAACTATAGAGTTGTACAGTAGAATCAACAATTTACACCAAGAGAGAAGTATGTTAATAGTTTGTATGCATTCCGTTCGGAAGACCTGGCCAGGGAATTTCATCCTTGCTCTACAACTTCCTGTGCCCGATTGACAGTCCCGACACATAAATAAACAACTACTCAGTAAGTTTAAACTTTAAACTAGCATGCAGTCGCATCAAACTTGGCAGGATGCACCCACCGAATTCATCTGTTGCAGAGAGGTAATTGCTTTCTATTGCTTTGATAAGCTGAGCTGCAAGCTTGTCCTCATATTTTACCCTGTAAAAACCACTCTGATAAATATTAATCTTGATCCAAAAGTGCTATTTAAATCGGCCCGGATCCTTCTCCTCCGATAAGCCTAAGCTGTTGCTAGAAGAATTGAAAAGGTCAGATATGTCAATTTCTCCGCACCGTGTTTCCAAAAGGAACTTCTTCTGTGTCTCATATGAACCAAGGCACAAGGTTAAGGGAACAATCCATTGCCCCTCACGAGCCAATGCAGATGGTACAGACTGCGATGGCTGCGAAGCAAAATTTCAGATTTCACTGGACACAAGCACCTAAAATTTGAAAGCTTCTACTATGAATGCCAGGCAAAGCATGTCAAACTTGCTTCGAGCTTATAAACATTACAATAACACCTGTTCAAACTCCAATATATGGCCATTTAGATTCACGGATATGAGTGGGTATCCATTTTGCTTTGTCCAAGTGCCCATCAGATTAGTTACTTCAGCACCAGATACCTCTGTCAGAACACTCCATAAGTCTCAAGTCTTTGCAATTTTCTATGCATATCTTTTCATGTATGAGCTCAATGATTTATGTTCTCGAGACACGGACAATATTGCTGAATATCTCCTTCTAGTGCATCAATCCACTGAAACTTGCACTGAATCGCATAATGAAAAGTATGACTCTTTGGCTCCAACCATTCATCATCCATGATATGTACTAGATATTTCGATATAAATATCCTATTTACAGTAGTGGAATATCAGTAGTCCAAGGTCTAATAAGATTGATTGAATCAGGTCTCGGGCACTGAATAGCCAGTTTAGGTTACAGGAAGTCCAGTGCCATATCAATATGAAGTATATTGAATTAGAGCTCTGTGAGATTGACCTCTCCGGTTCTTGATTTGGCCCTTGAACTCCCTCATCAAGATTGCCACACAGGAGCAATTCATAGTTGTTCAACGGAAAGTCAGTTGCGTCCTCGAATTTCAGTTTGGGTTGCTCTTGCTGTTCTTGGGTGTCCATGGGCTTGACCATTGAGAGCACTCCCTCTTCTTCTGTGGGCGAATTAGTTTGGTCGCCTTCGTCACCATCTTTGCTGGGATCTTCCTCTGTAATTGGGTGGTGAGTGATGGGGTCTAGTCCAAGTTGCTTCAGCTTCTTCTTGATTCTCGTGTTCCAATGGTTCTTGATCTCGTTGTCTGTGCGACCTGGGAAATGCGAAGCGATCTTAGACCACCTGCGTCCAAGCAAAATATACTCGAAAGCATCAGGGCCATTTAGTGAAACTCGTTATATATCAATGCCGCGGCCCGACAACTTGGCTAAGCAGACAATTCATATGGCGCGTCTCTTTCTGTATCTCGAGTTATTCCTAACATTCCATGTCACACCCCGATTCTCGAGCGCGCGGCATCTCGCGCCAACTCGTCCCTCAAGTCATAAAAGAATAGCGTCCCAGGCATGCCATCGACCCTCGATACTTAACCATGCATGCGGAAACGTATAATATTCCCGAGCAATAATATGAGACAGGAATAAACAGGAGGAAACGTATCAATTCAAAAACACCATTTTGTTTACGAGACGCGTCTTAGGTCAACTAAGACAGCACACGTATCGGTTCCATACTTCGGGACGGGGTAGGATCAACTTCGTACCTACTCCAAATAAGGTCTACACCATTCTCGCTTTAATTGCTCCAGAAAAGCTACTAGTTCCGTCAATTCGGACTCGAAAGGCTAGTCAACGACGGGGTGAGATATAAATCTCGGTGAGTCAACGCCTAAACCCGGCTAGGGGCGTTTTTCGCTCGGAACCCCTACTAAGTAGAAATAGAGCTATAATATAAATTTCTCGATCACATGCGTGCTTACAATGCAAAACACGACGTGACAGTTATATCAATCAATTGCATACCTCAATGCAAACATCTCAACCACATACAACTCATCCACCAGATTACCACACAAAATGCAATGATAACTCGACATGTGCGAATGTGTGCCTCATCGTTCTACTCAATCCGTCCCATACCGCATTTCGTTGTCAAGATGCGCACACACTCGTCCATGAACAAGTCACAATTGCATACGGTTTAATTATTAAGGGCCGTTTGGCCTTGCACACTAGACAGTTGGTGCATAGCACACTCGACAATTGGTGCTCTTCTAGCGGGACCCGGGCATCGTCCCTTACTTCCGGCGACGGTATCGATAGTCCGTGTGATTTCAATCGACACGGCACGTAGCTACCAGGAATCCCTATAAGGACTTCGGTCCGTCACAAGTCGCGACTCAAAGATCCGCTCAATCCGACGACACGGAAAGGCGTGCATCCAACAAGTGGTGGGATTCCGATTGATACTGTACAACATTGTCGGGGAAGATCCATTATATGACCATTCAAGCACACTTGGCAATCCATCGGTTCATAATTCCATTTTTTTTAGCCATATGCTCACACGATGTGCTCGTGACTTGGCCCAAGGCCGTTTTCATGCCAATATATGCAATTGATGCCAAATGAGGTCATACGAATGCACAGAATTATCCACTCAACTCTGCGTGCACAAGTGAGGAGATTAAGCCTCAAATCAAACATCCAATCAATTAATAGATAATCAATTCATTCAATCGGACAATCGATTCAAGCAAGGTCAAGCATCTTCATATGAGAGTTCAACCCAATCTCGCTTGTTTAGGCTCAATTCATATATTAATTCATTATTAGCCAATCCGATTCGTCCATCGAACGTACGCTTGTCCCTAACTTATTGCTCGCTCGTAATCAAGCAATAATAATCATTCAATCACTCAATTTAATTCAAGTAGCCACGGAATCCTAGCTAACTAGGCTAGCCTAACTAATTAGGGCCATTGAATCCGAACCAAGTTTCTAACCTAAACCGGCCCTAATCGAACTACATAAACACCTAATAATCTAATTAAGCTAATCTAAACGTAATTGGCGACCTAACCAAGGATTAGAGGTCGACTCACCGTCAAGTACTCGAGGCGAGACCAGCGACGATCCACGGGAATTTCTCGGCACGAACGTTGGGCGTGGCCGGGACTTTTGGCCCACGAACTTGGCCGCTCGGTCCAAATCCTCGGTCACATGGGCATAAACTATCGGCCAACTTGGCCCATGAGACTGGCACACGGCCCGGGCTCTCGGCCAACTTGACCGGCACACTCGGCCCAAGTGGACCGGCTCACGGCCCGGGTGGACCGGCTCACGGCCCGGCTCAGTGGCCCACAAAACAGGGCTTACCCGAGAAACAGGGCAGACGCGTCGGTGGTGGCTGTGGCGGCTCTTCCGATGGCCTACGGCTGGTGGGGTGTGGTGAAAGGCTTGGGGAAACCTTGAGACAGCTGGAGGTGGTCAGTGGTGGCGGAGCTGGGCGGAGGAGACACCAGAGCAGCGACGAAATAGAGGCAGAACCGGTGCTGGGCTCGAAACGGGGGATCCGAGGCAGAGCAGGGCAGTTCGGAGCTGTTTTGGGGTCCGTCAAGCAACGGCCGGCCACCAGCGGACTTGGCTGGCGTCGGGGGTCAAGGGTGGTCGCTGCTGGTGGTCTGTGAGCAGCGGAGCTCGCCGAAGGAGGCCGGAACAGAAGGCAGCAGCAGCAGGGGCGAAACCGACGTGAAATAGAGCATCCGAAAGAGAGAAAGAAACTGGCAGCTTCCGAGGCTATTCCGGCTCCCGGCGATGGCTGGTGAAGACGGAGGGAGGTCGGAGAAGATGGCTGGAGGTCGAGGTGGTGGTGTTGCGGCAGCAGCAGCTCAGAAACAGCGATACCCAGCTGCAGCAGCAATCCCGGCCCGAAACAGGGCAGGGCTGCTGGGGGTTATCTTGGCAGGTTTTCCGGCAGCTCCGGCGGCGCGGCGGTGGTTTGGCGATGACGGTGGAGTTCTATGATGATGGTAGTATGGTATGGTGGCTCGGTGAGGGGTGCTGTTGCCAAAAAAAATGAAGAAGGAAGAAGAAAAGAGAAGGAAATTCGGCAAAGAGGGGGCTTACGTGGGGGGGGGAGGAGAGAAGATGGGTTGGCCAGCTGACTAAAGGGAGGAAGAAATAAGGTGGGTCCCACTTTAATAAATTTTCTTATCTTATGCTCATAAAAATCTAGGACGTCACATTCCATGCCCAAATGATCATAGTTCTTGACCATTGTCTGAGTTACAATGTTTGTCTAAAACAAAAGAGGATATGGCTACTAGAATTGAAAATGCACGCGCTTTTGCGACACCAAGGCGTGCTAAGTTGAAATGTCACATGTACCTAGCACCACGGGTGAAGTCTGCTCACCCTTAGGATAGGATGAAGGTCCGGATTGGTCGGTTGAGGACAAATGCCCCGATTGCATCAAGCTCAGTCGGTGGGAGTGCTTTTAGCTGCGGTTGGATGTCGGTTGTGTATGGGTTAGTGAATTGCTTGCTGTAAGAGACAAATATATGTAAATACAGCAAGCTTGAAACCTTAACAGATAAAATAAAGGAATAACTCATAGCTTAGCCAGAGGTCGGGCTAAATGTGAAGTTTTCCTAGAACCTCGATGTGTCAGACAGGAAGGGACTAACTACCACCCTATGCATTATTTTGTTGGCATGTTCACGAAATAGTGCCATGCGGTAAGAAACCCACCATTTGGCGAGAGCCAAGGTGTTACCGGCATGGATGTTATTGCCAAAGAGAACGCACCGGTCGGCAAAGAATTCCTCAATTTCCTCTTGGCAACGGAAGGCGTCACGGGTATGATGGTACCGAATTGCTGGAAATGGGAAGTCAAGAGAAAAGATGCAAGGCGTTGGTATACCTTGCATGAGTCCAAACTGTCTAGCGCAATATTGAGGATGATACACCTCAAATCCTGGCCGAAACTATTCCCAAGAGGGTAAGTCAATACAGAGGTCCGCTGTACTAAGGACCCGATTCCAGAAAGTATCATCATCTGATATGTGATTACGGTCGGGGGAAATTGATTCTGGAAAATTTGGCAAAAATCGCGATACACCATGATCACGGTAGGCAGATGCCGACCGAAGTGATAGAATGGGCTTATTCCTTCGGGAATTGGGAGTTTGCGACAACAAAAGACCGGCATATCGAATGAGGGCAAAGTCCTTCAGATTATCTCTTTCCTAGGTCTTCGGGATGGTGACTCCGCTTGCCCTTCAGATTTGCTTTGAGCCAACATTTGAGCCTCAGCCACAGGATTAGCAATATCTTTGTTGGCAGAGGACTTGTCAATGGGAGGATTGATATCTAGGGTCAAACAAGATTAGATCTTGTACAAAATGTATTCCATGTAAAGTAAAGGGAATTCGGGTCATTTATCAATGGCGGCTGTTATGGAGCCTCCAATCAAAGCAACAGATTTCGAGTGCCTTATCAATTTCGGACTCGTGCCAGACTTGCGCTTTCACGGTCTTGATTCTGTTGTACCATTGAAAGAAATTAGAATCGAAAGAAGGAAAAGACATGAAGCGCGACGGAGATGACCACACTCACCAATTCAATTTGGTATGCCCAAAGGGCGATTTCTCATCTTTGCACCGAGGAAAACAACCCCGGACGGACATTGGGACGCTAGGCTTGGCAAGGCAGGGACCCAGCATTACCCGCGACGGACTCAATTTGTCAAAGGTAAGCCAAGATACGGCAAACCGACTCTCGGTCAGGAAGGAGTGCTGGGCAAATATACGCTCGGCTAAAGGAAAACGTCGGTGACACCATTATGTCTGTATACGGCGTCGACGATTATGCGGGGCGATTAAGTATGTGTTTAAACCGTCTAAAGGATAAGAAGAGCAGTTACCGAGATAGATCTGGAAATTTCGGGACAAGGTGCATGTGAAGAAACCGCAGAAGACGGTTTTGCCTTGTGCTGGTCTATAAATAGTTGGAGATAGCTCTTTGTAAGGGGCCAATCAATCAACAATCAAATACTTATCTTTTGCTTTGCAATTTATCTTATCAAGCATTAACCTTTATCGCATTTTACTTTATTTCCCTGTTTATCTCCTTTTGCCATTTATTTACTTCCTGTTCGGAATCGCTACAAGAGCCCGTTTAAAACAATAAATCCGAAAGCTGGACGCTCGTCGGTGAAAGATCTTTCGTCGCGGATCATTTCCGGCAAAACAAGCTTCTAACTCTTTTTCCTCTCCTTTTGGTCTTGGCTTCAAAGCTTATGAACTGATTTTGTGAGTAGTTTGGTATTGAGTTGTCCAGAATGTGATTGATTTGCGGATGGTGGGTTTGGTCTTCAGGTACATATGTAAACATGCTTGCTGTTATTTCCCTGTTACTCTGCACGGGGAGGATATAGAAGCCTTTGATCCTAATCGCGCCTATGGTCAGTCCCTCGCATTCTTCTCGTTCTTCCAGTTGATTTAATAAAAATTAGGTTGGGGTGAAAAGGTTTGATGAATATGGTATCAATGGAGAACATGACTGTTGATGATTTTCAATGAGTCACGCGTCTATAGTAGAACTGGAATGCACCCACACATCCAGTAGTGTTTTACGGGGTTCTCTTCACTGGTCTCCTTTGCCCTTCCAAAATGTGGAAGAGGTGCAAATTTTGTCAGTCTTTTTTTGTCTTCTGAACATGTTTTGCTTGCTTTTCTTTTACCTGACTTCACATTTACACAACAAGAACGGAGCTCTGCACTGACTCTTCTGGACAACTCCAAAAATTGGATTCTTCTAAACCTACCATGTGGTTTGTACTGCTATTTATGATCTCAAATTCCATTTGGCAGGTCAACAAGGTGCACGGCAAGTTTGTCGAAGCATTCAGAGACCTCTTTGAAAGGCACAGGCAGGCGTCGGCCACTCCGATCTTGAGCAGAAAATTCTTTGAACATAGCTTCGATTCGTTTTCATTTGCTGAAGACATTGTTTGTATGTTTCAGTCAATTAGGACTCATACAACCGTAAAGAGAGGGCAATTGGATTCACTGTACATTCCAGCATCCCATGCACACATTGATGTTAGTCTTGTTCCTTCTCGCTCTGTTGTGGCTTTGGAAGTAAAGAGAGAAACTTGATTGGAACCCCAAAAGTCCAATATGTACACAACCCTCACAATCGATTACGGTGGGTGCTACATAGAATATCAGTCGGTCCTGCCTGGTTTGAAAATGCAATTGTGGCTTCTGCTCCTCAAGATCCTTCCGACACTAACATCTAGTTGCCCTAGTATATCCGGGGCCTTGGAGTTGACGCGAAGTCTCCGAATCTTCCTATCCTGGTCACCCTGCACTCTCATCCCGAAGTCTCCGAATCTTCCTATCCTGGTCACCCTGCACTCTCATCCGCGGACTCTAATCACGCAAAATTACAGCGATAACAGAGGACATTGCACTGAATTTGAAGGGCCGCATGAATTTTAACATGCCCCTAAATTCCCCATTATCATACATGATAAATTTTAACGTACAATGTTGTTCCAATCCGAACTTATGATCCATCCCTTCGGATTACCCAAGTTAA
Source organism: Rhodamnia rubescens (assembly GCA_021437795.1). Lineage (NCBI taxonomy): Eukaryota > Viridiplantae > Streptophyta > Magnoliopsida > Myrtales > Myrtaceae > Rhodamnia > Rhodamnia rubescens. The sequence continues at coordinate 3,438,983 of JAILYA010000004.1, read as the reverse complement.
TGTTGACTCAAATGATTTTTCCAAGAGCTACCCCCTCTGAAGCTTCCCTTGGGGCACTCGGACCAGGTTCACTACCTACTATTTAAGCCTACAGCATGCCTACTGGTACATCCACAAGGCCAAAATAAATCTAACTCGACATATTTACCAATTTTTCACAATGCTGGTTCGGTTGCAAGCTCTTCGCACTAATGTACACGAAAACTAATGTCCTAACATACCATCCTAACTTTCAAACAAACCATGAATATAATCGGTGCCCAGATGAAACCAAGATGCGCAAGCAATATCCCTGCAAGCAGGCTTCTACCAGGATGCAAATTCAGGTTGACAAGCTGAATAAATATTGTTACATGCCAAAGCTGTTGCTAAAAGAGAACGACCAAATATCTGGCTGTAAAACTTTGGCCATGCGCATTTGACGCCTAATTTCTTCCTCAAGATCCTTCCGACACAGATCCCAAAGGGTGAAAACATCACTTAAAATATTTTAAGTACTTCCTGAAGACAACTTCTTTTCGCAGAATCGCGACACCGCCTCCACCAAGGGTGCAAGGAATCGTCCGATCTCCTCCCATAAACATCAAACCATGAGCCTTGTATGCATGCAGCTACGGATGTTATCACAATTCTAGAGATAGAAAGAAAGAGTGAGAGTACCTTCGCTGGTTTTGGAGCATCCGTGGAGTGTGGTATCTTCATTGCGCTATCCTTGGCGTCACTAAAAAAGGACCATCTTGTCTCTGAATTACTGAGAAATAGATGTTGAAGCACCTCTGATGCCTTTGGCCTGCCAGTTACTAAAAGCAATTAACTATTGACTAGAATGCTCAAACAAATCAATGACATGAACAAGGCTGAGATGGACCGACTTCCTGTGTTCTAAAGCATCAAATGGTTGTCATATTTATGACAATTAAAATTCAATTAGCTCAATGAGAGCACTCTCACCTCAATAAAGGGTCCAGGTTTAGTAATCTCGATATCAAATCATGAGCCTCCGGTATGGAGGCTACCGAGGATAGATCCATGTTGTTGTTCATGATATTGAAGTAAGGATCCTTGCCAAATGGATGTTTTCCACCAGTGACACAAAAGAAGAGGACACAACCAAAACTAAACATATCAATTGCTGGAATTGAACGACGAAGATGTCTATCACGTTCTTGCCATCCTGGGGTTCCACCATCTGCAAGACACATCAGACATCAACAACAACAAAAGAAGAAGAAGAAGAAGAAGCAATCACCACTGGGACAACGTACAGATGAATATGATAGATTCACCAGTCAACGAGGAAGGGAGACAATTGCGTTAAATCTGCGAGAGCACTTGCTAATGTCAGATCCTAAATTAGATAGCTTAGCAACTAACGGTTTTCCAGTAATCGAGATATTTTGAGGTTTTAGGTCCCTATGGAGTAATCCCAAGTCATGCAAATGGCCGAGTCCTGATACCACCTCCCTGCATAGAGTAGACATTACAAATTAAACAAACAATGCAACCAAATAGTATCTTAGGCCACTCAAAATCATTGGAAACAAAATTACATATCCCGTATCAATCGCATCATCATTCACGAAGGTAGTGAGCTCTATGAGATCCTTCTGAATCATGTAGGTATATGTAAGCGAGGTCACTACAAATACAAATTCGAAACAGTTAAACTAATACTTCATCAATTTCAGCAACAAGGGTTAGGGACGGCCACTACAAATACAAATCCAAAACAGTTAGACTTTTACCTCATCAGTTTCAGCAACAAGGGTGAGGGATGGCCACCATCCGTCCACAAGCTAACATCCTGCATCCTATCCCTAAGATACCTCAACTTGCTCTTACATATAAACATTGATTGTGAATCATCAGGTGAGACACACAAATCTGAAGAATCTGACGGGGCTGAGAGTGCTCGAATCAAATCATACAAGCTGCAGGTACAGCGCTCTTGGGCAATATACATGAAACCCTTGTGGTTCTCACTTCCCCAATACCGAACAATATTTGGATGTGTCACGCCCGACTCTCGAGCCCGCGACATCCCTACCAAATCGCCACGAGGTCACGAAGGATAACGTCCCAGGCGCGTTATCGACCTTTCAATTATATACGCATGCGGAAACGGTTTACTCCCGGACAATAAAACAACAGGGGATAGTAAAGCGGGAGATTCATACCAAAGCAATAGATCAAAAAGCCACACGTACGGTCATCAAACAATGAGATGAGTCTAAACCCCACTTGAGCTACGAAATATACAACCCCACACTTCGGGGTAGCTCACTAAGACCTCAAAAAGGTACCGGGTCAAATAGGGTTAACTTCTCATCTACTTCAAAAGAATACCCTCATACCCCCGGCCTTGGTATCCATAAAGCTCCATCACTTGGGACCTGAAAAATGGTTCCCATAACGGGGTGAGATATAAATCTCGATGAATCAAGCCTAAGCTCGGTTAGGATACTGATTCGCCCAAAACATCCTAACCACGAGCATTATAAAGATCACGATATAACCATATATCCAACAATCATATCACAAGGCAATAATCACCCACACGCATACTTACCGGCCTTCACCACACATAATGCAATGCTTGACTCCACTCGACAGCCACATCGTACAACCAACCGAACACGCATCACGCTCACAAGCATGTACTTGGACACCACACAAGTCCATTTATTAACGATGATCGCGCTCTCGGCGCCACAAGGACGAGGATCCACGCTACCGGCGTGATCAACTCTCACAAATAATGCGATCCCGCATTCTTCCGGCAGGACCGGGCAACGTTCCTTTTCCCTCTCAAGAACGGCTACTACAAGCGGTGTATCCAAGTGCACTCGCACGGCACGGCAAGTAGGCATCCCTATACGGGCGTCGGTCCATCACAAGCTGCGACCGGCATCCGATAATCCCTTAAAACCGTACGTACCATACGGGGCATGAATTATCGTGCATCCGGCAAGTCGTGTGGTTCCATAAAAATGGTACAAGTGTGTACTCCGTGTGACAAAGACGAACTTGCCAGGAAAACCCATCATCGTTCCTTCATATGACCATGCAAAGACACCCGACACATCAATCAATTTATTCTCTTTGATTTAGGCCGGATGCTCACACAACGTGCTCAACGACTCGGCCCAAGGCCATTTTAATGCCAAATTATATCTTTGATGCTGTATACCGGTCATATGAATGCAAACTACCAATTAAATATGGCAAGATCACACGGGATAATTAATCCCCAAACAACACCAATCCACTCCACGAATATTTCAACGAGCATTTCAACGAGGCGAACCGCCCCAAAACACAATCATCAACTCCACACGAATAAGCCATTTCAATTATGCCCCGTAAGGCTCAATTTCGTGCCGAGTCATTGATTAGCCAATTTGATTTAAAAATGCCAATCGATCGCTCGTTCTTAACCTATCGCTCGCTCGCGATCAAATCACCACGCATACCAAATTCGCTAAACAACAATTAGCCACAAACAATTCTAACTTAATCGATTATGGTCATTTAGCCTAAACCCGGTTTCTAACTAATCCGACCATAATCAAACCTACCTCAATACCCTACCGACTAACTAACTAATTCTAGGCGCAATTAGCGCCCTAACCAAGGATTAGGGTCAACTCACCACAACGGCGGTCGAGGTCGTGTCGGGCACGATTTTCGAGGCGGGCCCGAAAATACTATTCACGCCGGAAAAACACTGTTCACGCCGGAACACTGTTCACCGACGGCATCAGCCTTTCCGGCGACACTGTTCACGGCCGAAAACAATGACGAGCTTGTGGCGCACAGCACTAGGCTTGGCGACGGAGCTCCGGCGACGGCGAAGGCTACGGGTCGAGGACAACCCTTGGGACCACTGGTGGCGGCGAACGGCGGCCGGAGGCGGCGGAACAGGGCTGTGAGAATCGGCGCGAACAGGGCATAAAATAGGGGAGGCTGGCTTCGGTTCTGTCCTAGGCTGTTCGTGGCGGTTTCAAGGCGGTTGCGGTGCGGCGCGCGGCCGTCCGGTGGTGGCGCAGCTGGCGGGCGGAGATGGCTGGAGGCGGAGGATGGTGGCGGTCGAGCAAAAATGGCCGGAGGAAAGGAGGAGGACGGCTGTTCGTGCGGTTGAGAAACGAGAGGAGAGCGCGTGCGTGAGGGGGAAGGCTTCGCACACGCGAGAAGGAAGAAGAAAGAAGAAGAAAGAAGAAGAAAAAGAAGAGAGGAAGAAGGAGAAGAAAGAGGAGTCGGTAGTGGGGGGGGAGCAAGCGGCAGACAAAAGGAGAAAAGGGGGAAGGAAAGGAGGAGAAAAAGAGAAAGAGAAAGGGAGGGAGGAGGAGAAAAGGAGAAGAGAGAGTGGGTGGTGGGGAGAGGGAATGATGTTGGTGGTGGGTGTCACAACTCTCCCCACCTAAAAAATTTCGTCCCCGAAATTACAGATCTGATCACGACTCTTCAAAAAGATACGAGTAAATGCTTCTTCATAACTTCCTCGTTCTCCCATGTAGCTCCTTCAAGTCCATGGTGTTGCCAAACCACTTTCACTAGCGGAATCGTCTTACTCCGGAGCACTTGTTCTTTCCTATCCACGATCCCGACCGGGCTGTTCCACATATGCACTCGTTCATCTAGCTTGATTTCTTCATAACTCAAGCACATGAGCGGGATCCGGTTCGTACTTTCTCAACATCGACACGTGGAATACATTATGCACTTGAGCCGGTCTTGGCGGTAACGCAAGACGATATGCCGGATTTCCAATCCGTTCCAAAATCTCAAAAGGCCCAACATATCTAGGGCTCAACTTTCCTTTCTTGCCAAAACGGGATGTCCCTCTCATAGGCGACACCTTGAGAAAAACATGATCGCCCACTTGGAATTCTAGAGGTCTACGCCTCCTATCTCGCATAGCTCTTCCGGCGACTTTGGGCGCCTTCGCCCTGTCTCGATAACTTTGGCCGACTTCCATAGATCAGCTGTACCAACTCGGGACCGAGTGATTTTTCTTTCGCCTACTTCATCCCAACAAACCGGCGTCCCGCACGCTCTGCCATACAATGCCTCGAATGGCGCCATCTTGATACTCTGCTGAAAACTGTTGTTGTAGGCGAACTCAACCAAATGCAATCGTTCTTCCCAACCGCCCTTAAAATCCAAGGCACAAGCTCTCAACATATCCTCCAGAGTCTCGAATTGTCCTTTCGGATCGACCATCTGTCTGCGGATGATAGGCCGTATCGAATCGGAAGCTTCGTTCCCATAGCGATCTGCAGACTTTTCCAAAATGTGGCAGTGAACTTGGGATCACGATCCGAGGTGATTGTCACGGGTACTCCATGTAGTCTCACGATATGCCTCACATACGATTCGCATATCCGTCCAAGGCAAAATCTTTTCTCACTTTGGAATGAAGTGTGCCGACTTCGTCAATCTGTCTACAACAACCCATATCGAATCATGTCCTTTCGACTTCTTGGCAATCCCATCACGAAGTCCATCGTAATATGCTCCCATTTCCACTCCTGGAATCTCCAAGGGTTGCAATGATCCTCCAGGCTTACAGATCTTTGCGCCTTGACTTGCCGGGACAAGTCGACACTTAGCCACATACTTGGCTATATCCGCCTTCATTCCATTCCACCAAAGAGTGTTGTTTCAAATTCGATACATCTTCGTACTTCCGGGATGGATACTATAACTGCTACGATGTGCCTATGATAGGATATCCTCCCTTAGACTTTCATCGATTGGCACAACTAGGCGTCCCCTAAACTTCAGTATCCCATCCTTGGCCACTTGAAAATCAACCCTTCGCTTAGCTGCGTCTTCTCGAAGGATCTTTTGAACAATAGGGTCCGTCGATTGCAGGGCCCTTATTCTAGTCTCGCACTTCGGCTCAATTCTCAATGTAGCTACCGGACTCGACACCGACTTATCTCCAACTTGAAGTCCGAGTCTCTCACTTGCTCAAGCGACGCCATTCACTAACACATAATTGAGCAATCACCGATTTTCTACTCAGGGCATCCGCAACCTTATTCGCCTTTACCCGGATGATACAATATTTCACAATCATAATCCTTGAGCAGCTCCATCCATCGACGCCGCCTCATGTTCAACTCTTTACCGAGAGAACAGATATTTCAAACTACAGTGATCCGTATACACTTGAAAACTTTCCCCAATCGATAATGCCTCCAAATCTTCAAGGCGAACACGACCGCAGCCTAACTCCGGATCGTGCGTCGGATAGTTCAACTCGTGGGGTCTCAGGGCGAGACGCATACGCTACTACCCTTCCATGTTGCATCAGGACACAACCCAAACCTCGAGAGACGCATCATCAGTAAATCTCGAAACCTCCGAGCCGGGACGGGATCGTCAACACCGGAGCCCGTAGTCGCCTTATGTTTAAGCTCTTGAAAACTACGCTCGCATTTGTCTGTCCACTCAAACTTTGCGTCTTTCTTCAATAGCTTTGTTATAGGCGAGGCAATGACCGAAAATCTTTCCACAAAACGTCTATAGTAGCTTTGCCAATCCCAAGAAGCTTCGATCTCCGTCACTGTCTTCGGTCTTGGCCAATCCCTAATCGCCTCGATCTTCGATGGATCTACTTCAATTCCTTCTCCGGAGACCACGTGGCCTAGGAACGCCACACGAGTTAACCAAAACTCGCACTTGCTAAACTTCGCATAAAGGCGATGTACTCTTAGAGTTCCCAAAACTACCCTTAGATGTTGCTCGTGCTCCTCTAGGCTCTTCGAGTACACCGAATGTCGATCTATAAATACGATCACAAAGAGATCCAAGAACTCTTTGAACACCCGTTTCATCGGATCCATAAAAAGCAGCAGGAGCATTCGTAAGACCAAACGGCATCACCTGTGAACTCATAGTGTCCATAACGCGTCCCGAACGCCGTTTTTTTGGCACATGCTCCTTTTTTAATTCTCAACCGATGGTATCCCGTCCGTAGATCGATCTTAGAGAATACCGATGCTCCTTGCAACGATCGAACAGATCATCAATCCTCGGCGGTGGGTACTTATTCTTTATTGTCACCCGATTCAACCTGTCGATAGTCTATACACAACCTCATCGACCCATCCTTCTTCTTTACAAACAAAATGGCGGCACCCCAAGGTGATGCACTAGGACGAATGAACCCTTTATCCATTAACTCTTGCATCCCACCTTGAGTTCCTTTAGTTCGACAATGCCATCCTATACGGCGCCTTAGAGATTGGCTCCGTCCCAGGAGCTAACTCTATTACAAATTCTATCGCCCTTTCCGGTAAACCGAGTGCATTCTCGAGGAAAGACATCCGGAAATTCGCGAACTACTGCAATGTCCTCAATCTTCGGCTCCTTAACCGATACATCCAATACGGTCGCCAAATACCCTTGGCATCCACTTTCCAACAGGACGCGTCGCTTCCAACGACGAAATCAACAAGGTTGAGGTTCCACCTCGATTTCCCACAAATTCAAAACTGCGCCATTCAATGGCCTAAATTGAATCGTCTTACGATAGCAATCCATCGTAGCCCTTTGCTCGTCAACCAATCCATGCCCACGATCATATCAAAATCGTACATCTCCAATACGATAAGATCTATCTCACTTTCATGACCAGCTACAACTAGTCTACAACCAGGACGACTCTTTGCAGCCTACCACACTATCCTTTAAAGGTGTAGACACGTTGAAAACAACATCTAATGGTACCACATTCAAATAAGCCAGTTTAACAAATCTATCGGCCACAAAGGAATGCGTAGCACCCGGATCAAATAAAGCATAGGCGACTTGATTATGCAAGAGGACCGTACACAGTAACGGTCGGCGAATCCTTCGCCTCTTCGCGGGTGACGGCAAACACTCTTCCTTGAGCCATGGGGCGATTCGGGAAGTTTGGTGGCGCGGCTCCCCTTAGTGGTCCTCTCGGTTGTAGCGCCGCCTTCCTTGCTGCCTCTGCGGGCGATCCTTCACCTGATGGCCCACTGGCCACATCCAAAGCAGGCTCCACTCCTATATGGGCACGGACCAGTCCATGTCTCCAGTGACACAGATCGCGCACCTCAATCCGGCGAAAAACAGGTTTATTGATCGCTCCTCTGTGATTGGGTGGGATGTGATGTCTCGCCTCCATACATAGGCCTCTTCCCTTGCCTCTTCTCAAATCTATTTGAGGACGTAAACCGCGACCCGGATGCGGCGATCCTCTCGGCTAAGTCTTGCTCCACTATCGGCGCCCTCTCATAAAGATCATCATAGTCCCGAAGGTTGAACGGGCGCTAGTATACTCTTAATCTCGGGTTTCAGCCCGTCCCTAAACCTTCTAGCCCTATCCTCGGGGTCTTCAATCAATCTCGAAGCATACTTAGACAATTCGGAGAACTTGGCTTCATATTGATCGACAGATCATCCGATTCTCACGGAGACGAACGAACTCGGTCATCTTCCTGCTCTCTAGCTGTCCTCGAGAAATACTTGTTATTAAAAGCCTCCACAAAGGCATCCCACACCGGACCGTACCTTCAGGGAAAATTCTATCCTTGACGGCTCCCACCGCCATCTGGCGTTACCCTCCGGTTGATAGACGGCCAGGACTACCTTATCCTCATTTGAGCATCTAAGCAAGTTAAACACTTTCTCCAATCCTTGAATCCATTGGGTGGCGGCCTCGGGGTCTCCGCTTCCAGTGAACGTGGCGGCTTCAACTTGAGAAACCTGTTCCACTAGCTTTTGAGCTCTACGATCCTCAATTACAGCCACAGGTGGCACATCCACTAGCGGAATTACAGGTGGAACTACGGTGGAGCTTCAACAGCGGCAGCGGCAAGCAACGTTTTGATTTCTTATCTCATTGTTCTATCCTCTCTCCCATAGCTCCTAAAGCTTGCAAAACTTCGCCATAGTCGGCTCTTGCTTGAGCGGGACTAGCTACGGGAGGTGCAACAGGAGGTGCCGCTCCAACATCGGCGATCTCATCTATCGGCCTCACGAGGCCTCCTTCGAGGTGCTCGAGGTGCTCTTCTACCGCGCCCGCTCATTATACGAAATGATGCGGAGTCCCGCTTTACCCCAAAGCAAAGCGCGGTCAAAGGCTACCCCAAAAACTTAACACACAATTAACAATCACATGCATATCAATATAAATCCTACTAACTATCCCATATCCCATCGCTCCTTATTACTCCGGGCCAATGACCGGATGGATCAGGCGACCTTGCTCGATACCACCTTGGGGCGGGGATGTCACGCCCCGACTCTCGAGCCCGCGACATCCCTACCAAATCGCCACGAGGTCACGAAGGATAACGTCCCAGGCGCGTTATCGACCTTTCAATTATATACGCATGCGGAAACGGTTTACTCCCCGGACAATAAAACAACGGGGATAGTAAAGCGGGAGATTCATACCAAAGCAATAGATCAAAAAGCCACACGTACGGTCATCAAACAAATGAGATGAGTCTAAACCCTACTTGAGCTACGAAATATACAACCCCACACTTCGGGGTAGCTCACTAAGACCTCAAAAGGTACCGGGTCAAATAGGGTTAACTTCTCATCTACTTCAAAAGAATACCCTCATACCCTGGCCTTGGTATCCATAAAGCTCCATCACTTGGGACTCGAAAAATGGTTCCCATAACGGGGTGAGATATAAATCTCGATGAATCAAGCCTAAGCTCGGTTAGGATACTGATTCGCCCAAAACATCCTAACCACGAGCATTATAAAGATCACGATATAACCATATATCCAACAATCATATCACAAGGCAATAATCACCCACACGCATACTTACCGGCCTTGACCACACATAATGCAATGCTTGACTCCACTCGACAGCCACATCGAGACAACCAATCGAACACGCATCACGCTCACAAGCATGTACTTGGACACCACACAAGTCCATTTATTAACGATGATCGCGCTCTCGGCGCCACGGTGAGGATCCACGCTACCGGCGTGATCAACTCTCACAAATAATGCGATCCCGCATTCTTCGGCGAGGAACCGGGCAACGTTCCTTTTCCCTCTCGAAGAACGGGCTACTACAAGCGGTGTATCCGGTGCACTCTGCACGGCACGGCAAGTAGGCATCCCTATACGGGGCGTCGGTCCATCACAAGCTGCGACCGGCATCCGATAATCCCTTAAAACCGTACGTACCATACGGGGCATGAATTATCGTGCATCCGGCAAGTCGTGTGGTTCCATAAAAATGGTACAGTGTGTACTCCGTGTATGCAAGCACGAACTTGCCGGGAAAACCCATCATCGTTCCTTCATATGACCATGCAAAGACACCCGACACATCAATCAATTTATTCTCTTTGATTTAGGCCGGATGCTCACACAACGTGCTTCAACGACTCGGCCCAAGGCCATTTTAATGCCAAATTATATCTTTGATGCTGCACACGGTCATATGAATGCAAACTACCAATTAAATATGGCAAGATCACACGGGATAATTAATCCCCAAACAACACCAATCCACTCCACGAATATTTCAACGAGCATTTCAACGAGGCGAACCGCCCCAAAACACAATCATCAACTCCACACGAATAAGCCATTTCAATTATGCCCCGAAGGCTCAATTTCGTGCCGAGTCATTGATTAGCCAATTTGATTTAAAAATGCCAATCGATCGCTCGTTCTTAACCTATCGCTCGCTCGCGATCAAATCACCACGTACGGTCAAATTCGCTAAACAACAATTAGCCACAAACAATTCTAACTTAATCGATTATGGTCATTTAGCCTAAACCCAGGTTTCTAACTAATCCGACCATAATCAAACCTACCTCAATACCCTACCGACTAACTAACTAATTCTAGGCGCAATTAGCGCCCCTAACCAAGGATTAGGGTCAACTCACCACAACGGCGGTCGAGGTCGTGTCGGGCACGATTTTCGAGGCGGGCCCGAAAATACTATTCACGCCGGAAAAACACTGCTCACGCCGGAAACACTGTTCACCGACGGCATTTGTTCCGGCGACACTGCTTCACGGCCGAAAACAAGGACGAGCTTGTGGCGGCGGCGGCAGCTAGGCTTAGCGGCGGAGCTCCGGCGAGCGGCGAAGGCTACGGGTCGAGGACAACCCTTGGGACCACCCTGGTGGCGAACGGCGGCCGGAGGCGGCGGAACAGGGCTGTACGAGAATCGGCGCGAACAGGGCATAAAATAGGGGAGGCTGGCTTCGGTTCTGTCCTAGGCTGTTCGTGGCGGTTTCCGGCGGTTACGTGGCGGCGCGGGCCGTCCCGGTGGTGGCGCAGTGGCGGGCGGAGATGGCTGGAGGCGGAGGATGGTGGCGGTCGAGCAAAAATGGCCGGAGGAAAGGAGGAGGGCGGCTGTTCGTGCGGTTGAGAAACGAGAGGGAGAGCGCGTGCGTGAGGGGGAAGGCTTCGCACACGCCGGAAGGAAGAAGAAAGAAGAAGAAAGAAGAAGAAAAAGAAGAGAGGAAGAAGGAGAAGAAAGAGGAGTCGGTAGTGGGGGGGGAGCAAGCGGACAAAAGGAGAAAAGGGGGAAGGAAAGGAGGAGAAAAAGAGAAAGAGAAAGGGAGGGAGGAGGAGAAAAGGAGAAGAGAGAGTGGGTGGTGGGGGAGAGGGAATGATGTTGGTGGTGGGTGTCACAGGATGTATCAACTCGGGATACCAATAGGCAAGCATGCGATCATCCAGTGGGCATCGTTTGACCACAACAGGTATACAATCATTGTAGAAGCCCTCGAACACTGTGACTTCACCACTTTCCACATCGATTGCTGTATCCGATAGAAAGATCTTACCAATCCTAGTCCATCCAAGTGCCACAATCGGGAGGAAGAAATCCCTCGGCCATATCGCTTTCCAAGTCGACGAGTAGGTCGCCAAAGGGAGAGAGAGAGAGGGGAGGAAGAGGGCGAGGTCGGTGCTTAGGAGCGAATGGGATTAGACACCCCAAGTAGTCCTAGTCGTAAACGATGGATGCTAAGCGTTGTGCGTATCAACCCATGCGGTGTTGTAGCTAACGCGTCGAGTATTAGAGGATGTTCAAGAATGAAACCCCTCATTTATTAAGAAAAATTGAGAAGCTTAACATAAAGAGAAATATCTGTAAGAATACAACAACGTATTGGTCCCAAATTTGCCGGTCCTCAGGACAAAAAATTCTTTCGCAAAACAATCCACCCTTTTCCGATTTTTGTAGAGGGCGAGGGACGTGCTGAGGTTATGGTTTATGGCAGAGGGTGAGTGGGAGAGGGGAGGGGCGAGATAGACTTATACGGAACGAGTTGTCTGTTTTTATTCTATTTATTTTTTACGTTTTTATAGAAAATTACTCACGCCCCTCCAATACTTCGAAAGTACCGGACATTTACCTCAAAACAATCGCCCTTTATCTTATTGCGCCGCGCATCCTCAATTATCATTTCCGTTAGCATGTTCAATTTTGAGGGATAAAAGTATATTTTCACTTTTTATTCTTGAAATGCTGTAAAAAAAGAAATTTAAAAACATAAAAACCAGAGAAAGCTAAAGTTAAAGTACTAATATTACAAATATATACACCAGTAAAAAATATTTAACGTAGGAACATACATGAATTGATCGGTTACTTGTCTATTTACGTAGCGTTTAACTTGCGTAAAAAATGGTTGGTGAATAAGTTTACTTAAAGAAAACATGAAAAAGAAAGGATGTCATAGACTCATTAAAAAAAATAATCAACCAAAATATAAAGCGATATTTTAAAATACTTTTTATATTATTATTGAGCAACCATTTTTTACATTAGTCACCTTTTAAAAATACATAATGGAAAAAGAGACATTTCGTTAACAAATCGAGATAAAAAAAATTACGCTTTTACCTTCATGTACATCGACACGTGCTAATGAACAAATAACTGACGAATTACAACTAAATTAATAGGTGAAAATTTATATGGTATTGCTTTCTTTTATAAGGATTTTACTAGAGAGTGCATGCAATTAAATAAGAAAAATTATATCAATCGTGTTGAGGGATGCGATAGGGTTCGATTCTTGATAAGGTGCGGAGATTTATGGAGGCTTATTCAGCTAATTACAAATTTGGCAATTTTCAATGAATTTGCTTTTATAATCAATGATACGGATATTGAAGAAATCATTATAAAGTATGTTCAAACATTTGCCTTAAGTGTAACTTTTTTCGATGGGGAGAAATTACTTTCTAAGTACGTACCAAATCTTTCTAGGGGAGATGAAAGTAGATGCCGGATCTATATAACTTCTAACTCATCACGTCAATCGAGTAAAATATGAGTTAAGACTAGGCCTAATTCCAAAAAGAACTCGCAGCTTTGGGTTTAATTCCAATCCGAACATTTTTTGATTTAACAAAAAAAATTACAAAATTTTACGATAATCCCAAATCTGCCACGTGTCCAAACATCACGTGGCAAATAAGAACTAGTATACTGAGAAATGAAGGTGCCACCATACTTCATGCCGCTAGGGATTATGAATGGATTTTCCCCATTCACTAGTCAGGTATTTAGAAGTTCGGGTTACTATTGTAATGTTTGGCTGAGATTTGTTGAAAATTCTAATGTTACTATTAATGGCTTCTCGTTTATACATGTTGGAGTAGAAAAATAGATCCCATGAAAGAATCTTGTTACATTCTACTAATGAGATCGTCTTTTTATGTAGATGCAACCATGCCGCTAGGAATTACGAATGGATTTTCCCCATTCACTAGTCGGTATCTAATATGAAAACCATTTTAGATCATAGTGTTCTTTCATTTGTAGTAAACTATTCTTATGTTTATTGATAATAGTTTTTTTGTCAATAGACATTGTAGTACCAGAATAGATCCTATGGAAACATTTTGACTCAGGTACAAGTTTCCTCACTTTTGTTAATGTGGGATCATATGAGATAATGTCTATGTAGGTGGATTGTTTAGTAAACTGTGCTCTTTCTCAATATTTTACTTATCCTTCATATAGGGGATATTATTCGCAAAATTCTCAACGCAAGTGTACGTGTCGAACAAGTAATATAATGATGAGAAAAAAAATATCGTCCCACGTAGATTGATGATTAATAAACTAATTAATTACTAAAATGGACTAATTCTAAAATTTATCTAACAAATAAAAATAGAATTGAGAATAAAATAAAACTGACAATCTTAAAAGCAAGAATTTCGAACTAGATACGGTAAATCAATCAAATAAATACGTTAGAGCATCCGATTTCACCATAACCACTAAACATGAATTTCATATCTTTATTCATACAAGAACGACATCAAACATGTGATAGCGGAATTTTCTCTGCTATTTGCTATCCTATCTCTAAGTATAGTGAACCTACTCAGTTTATCAATCCACTATATTTCAATGTGAATTTAAATAAACATAAGTGCATTAAAATCTGTGAATATTCTCGGTTTATAATGAGTCTTTTGGATCACTTTATCACCGAAAGCTACACAAATAACATGGTCTATTTCTATCCTCATTGCAATTCATGGTTATATATTATAATGAGCAATTGCATATTATCACTTTTCGCTTTCAAACATGCACATCGAACATTCAAATGGTGGCCATCACTTAAAAGCATTAAGCACGATAATATATAACTCACATGAACGAAATCACTTGCAAAACATAAACATCATAAAATTCATATCATCATGGTCGGCTACATCGTAGCCCTAACGAAAGAAAATTAGAACATAATAGAAAAGGAAGCAAAAATATAAATTAAATCAAACATCTTGAGTCCAAGGACAAAAATTCTGTCACCACTTTGTCTTCTCTTCAAACTTTTTGAAAAAAATCCAAGAACAATGAAAGAACGAAGCAAAAAAGTAAAAAAAGAAAACCTAGACCTCCCTCTTGCGCTTCATGTTATTCTCTTTTTGAATAACATCCAAGATTCCTAAAAACAAATAAAATCTTAAAGATAACATGAAATATCCTAAAATGCAACCAAATCTCTAACGATGACACTAATATATCCTAAAAAACAAAGCAATCTTTTGACGATTTTGCCTATATCTTCTAACAATTCTATTGGTGGCATCTTGATTTCCTTCTTTTTTTTTCCTTGTCTTCTCCATATATCATTATCCTGCACAAATAAGAAAAATTTGAATAAATAAAAGGAAATTCAAATATTTTCTCAAAGATATTATATTATTTGTTGCCTAAAATAGGTAAAATAACTCTATTTTCTAGAGTTATCAAACCCCCAAACTTAATATTTCGCTAGTCCAGGGCAAAAGCAGCAAATAACACGTATCAAATTCTTCCATGGCATTCTTCCATAATTGTTTGTATTCACAATTCGAAGAAAAATAAAAATTTCATCCAAACATTAAAAATAAGTTAAGACTAATTCTAACTATGCGATCCAATTGTGTGTGTCCCCATCTTTTCAAATCATGTGCAATCCGGATAAATTCACATTAATATGCAACTTCTCAAAAACTCTCTATAGTATGACCAAATCTCATAAGTTTGATTTTCATTCCTCTCTCCACTAATGTAAGCTAATCATCGAATCAAAAATCAATAGGACTTTCTCAGGTTGTAATGTAAGGCTGGGCTAATGGTGAGACAAAGGAAAATTTAAGCTCGGATCACCCATCAACACGTTGATTTCTAGGATATAATTAGAGTCAATGCCACTATCTCCAATTTCACTTCTTGAATATAATCTCTATGCCACCTCTTATCATCATCCATTCATTCTTTTTTTTTCCTTCTTTGTTTTTTTTTCTTTCTTTCTTTTCTTTCTTTCTTTGCTTTATGGCAGAGTTCCTCCCCAAGTCCCTCATGATATAACATGAACATTCCCAACCCTTTGAGTATCCAAAAGGCTCACTCAATTGAAAGTTGGATAGGGAACCATAAAAGCAATTTTTTTTTTGAATGATACACCCCAAACAACAATAGCAATCAATTTTTTTTTTCATACTCCACCCTTCCTCCCAACTTGCTATGATGCTCAAATAAACTTTTATCCTAAACATCAACATGTTCATGGGCATGGGATAACGACATAAATTGGCAAAAGATGAGCTAAAATCATGTGGGTGTCGATGAAAAATTGGATAAGAATTAAGGTTCAACAAGGTGACTAGAGATAAATAAATAGGGTTGGCTTGAAAGGCTCAATCAGTCCAAAAAATTTGCCTAAATCATTTTCTCGCGTTAGATGTAGCTTAGGATTTCGCCTCAAGAGAAAATCAAACAAATTCTAAGATTTGGGTGAGATCTAAGAAAATCACGCACTTCACACGAATTTTCTCTCGGATGCACACATAACTAAAAAAATTAAGGACTTTTAATGCTCAATAAGTGGATAAATAGAATCAGAATCAAAATTAACTCACATAGTTTGAACAATATTTAAATTTCCTAAGAATCACAAAAATTCACAAGAAGGAATGCAACCATGAAAGAAAGCATGAATCATGACAAAAAAAAATCAGATTTGCTTTTTGTCTTCCCCCAAACTTGAATAAACATTGTCCTCAATGTGAAAAATAAAATAAAAATAAGAACAAGAAAACTCCCCTTGCTTTAAGATGTGTCCATCGATGGCCTTGGTAAAGAGAATTCCAATTAGATGATCTCTCGAAAAGAAAATTAACCTGCATAAAATAGAGAAAAATTATTATTATTATTATTATTATTATTATTATTTTGCCTTTTTTTGTGTGGAAAAAAATGAATTTAAAACATTAACAAAGAAACATAATGAAAACACTTGGGTTGCCTCCCAAGAAGCGCTTGCTTTATAGTTTTCAGCCAAATTATCTCGATGTCTCTATTCGAGGATGCGCTTCAATGGTGGTCTTTTGCTTATTGTATCCACCTTCAAAGTAGGGCTTCAGGCGTTGACCGTTCACCTTACATGTACTCTTGGTGTCATCTACAACTTCAACTGTTCCGCACGGAAATACCTGTGCGATCGTGAAAGGACCGGACCATCGGGATCGTAACTTTCCCGAAAAAGTTTAAGACGAGAGTTATAAAGTAAACATTTTTGCCCAATTTCGAACTCTCTTCCGAATATTTGCTGGTCATGCCATCTCTTTGTACGCTCTTTGTACATCTTAGCATTTTCATAAGCCTCGTTGCGAAATTCCTCTAATTCATTCGGTTGCAACAATCTTCTTTCACTCTTGACCGCATGTCAAAATTTAGAAATTTCAAAGCCCAATATGCTCTATGCTCTAATTCCACTGGTAAATGACAAGCTTTTCCAAATACTAGCCTAAAAGGAGACATCCCAATTGGGGTTTTAAAAGCTGTCCTATAGGCCCAAAGTGCATCATCAAATTTCATTGACCAATCTTTCTTAGAGGCATTCACTGTTTTTTTTTCTAAAATTCTCTTGATTTCTTTGTTTGAAACTTCTACTTGACCACTAGTCCGAGGATGATACGGTGTTGCAACCTTATGGGTGACTCCGTATTTACTTAAAAAGTGCTTCAAACCTGTTTATTGCAAAAATGTGTCCCTCTATCGCTTGTGATTGTCCTAGGTGTGCCAAATCGAGTAAAAATATTTTTCTTCAAGAATTTAACCACAACCTTAGCATCATTTGTTGGCAATGCTATAGCTTCTACCCACTTAGATACATACTCCACAGCAACTAGAATGTATAAATTCCCATAAGGTGTAAAAGGTCCCATGAAATCAATACCCCAAACATAAAATAATTCACACACAATAATGCCGTTTAAAGGCATCTTACTTTTCCTAGAAATATTTCCTGTTCTCTCGACACCGATTACATGAAGTGACATAGGAATATGCATCTTTAAAAAGTGTGGGCCAATAAAATCCAGATCGTAAAACCTTAGCTGCAGCTTTGGTGGCACCAAAATGACCACCCGCCTCTCTGTTATGACAATGATGTAAAATGCTTGTCCTCTCTTCGTCTGGAACACATCTACTTATTATTTGATCAGCACATACTTTAAACAAGAAAGGATCTTCCCAAAAATAATTTTTAACATTAGAAAAGAATTTTTTCTTTGTTGATATGACAATTCGGGAGGAAGAACATTACTTACCAAATAATTCACAAAATCAGCATACCAAGGAATGTTTGTGGATTTGATGGAAAATATTTTCTCATCGGGGAACTCTTCTATAATTGGGTTTACCTCTTCCCTTTGAATTCGGGATCTTGGATAAGTGATATGCAACTAGATTTTCAATCCCCTTCTTATCTTTGATTACCAAATAAAATTCTTGCAAAGCAATAAAATCCACCCAATCAACCGAGGTTTTGATTCTTTCTTTTCCAGCAGATACTTAAGAGCAGAGTGGTCGAATAAACTATAACTTTCGAGCCAATTAAATAAGAACGAAATTTATCAAAAGCAAAAACTACCGCCAAAAGCTCTTTTTCCGTTGTTGAATAATTCAATTGCGCACCGATAAAGTTCTACTAGCATAGTAAATGGTTTGAAAACTCCATTCTTCCTTTGTCCCAAGACAGACTCCCACCGCAGAATCGCTAGCATCACACATTAGCTCAAAAGATAAATCACATTCCGGTGTTGTCATGATTGGTGCCGACACTAACTTTTTCTTTAAAGCATTAAAAGTATGTACGCATTCATCGAAAAAATTCAATGGTGCATTTTTTGTCAAAAGATTAGATAGGGGTTTAGCAATATTTTAAAAATCGTTTATAAATCGCCCGTAGAATCCCCGCCCGCCCTAAAATCCTCCCGACAAGTTTCATAGATGTTGGTGGAGGCAATTTTGCAATAACCTCCACTTTGGCGCGATCAACTTCAATTCCATTTTTGGAGATCTTATGCCCAAGCACTATTCCTTCCTCGCTTTGACTACTTCTTGCATTTTTGGATTCAAACGCCTCCGAGGTTGGATAGGGATTTGTATTGTTCCTCCATCAAAATTTTGTGCATGCAAAGTGAGGGGCTAATTCCCTTGATGTCGGTTATTTTCCATCCAATTGCATCTTTATTCTATTTCAATACTCGAGTAGTTTCTCCTCTATCAAATCATCAAAGAAGAAGATATAATTACTTGGCAAAGAAGAAACTCCGTCTAAATAAGCATATTTTAAATGAGTAGGTAAGGGTTTGAGTTCAAGAATTGGAGGTTCTTCAATTGATGGTTTAGACTTTGTTGAGTGTTGTCCCAACTCCTCAAATTTTGTTGCCTTTTGCCTTTTATATGGTGGATTTGCCTCCATAAAATTTGAGTACTCCTTGATCTCATCATTCTCAATTTCTTTGTCCCTTGATTGAACCAGGACACACTTCAAGTGGATCTTTAAAATATTTTCTTGAAAAATCTTATTCACCAACTTGTCAACTGTTTCAACCCTAAAACAAGAATTATCATTAGAGGGATATTTCATGGCTTTAAAAACATTAAAGGTAACAACATTATCTTGAATTCTAAGAATCAACTTTCCTTGTTGTACATCACTAAGAGCTCTTCCTATTGCTAGAAAAGGTCGGCCTAAGATAAGTGGTACCTCAAAATCTTCCTCCATGTCTAGAACTATGAAATCCGTGGGAAAGATAAACTTGTCAACCTTTACCAATACATCTTCCACAATAGCTTTCGGATATTTAATTGATCGATCGGCTAGTTGAAGCGTCACCGTGGTTGCTTTTACTTCACCCAATCCTAGTTTCCTGAAAATCGAAAAAGGCATCAAATTAATACTTTGCACCTAAATCACATAATGCCTTTTCAAAGTAAGAATCCCCAATAGTGCAAGGAATTGTAAAACTCCCCGGATCTTTTTAACTTCGTGAGGTAATTTGTTTTGCAAGATGGCTGAACACTCTTCATTCAACTTCACGGTTTCATAATCCTCTAATTTCCTTTTGTTTGCCGAATCTCCTTCAAAAATTTCGCATAGCTAGGCATTTGCGCTAAAGCATCTGCAAAAGGGATGTTAATGTGCAATTTTTTAAATACATCAAGAAATTAGAGAATTGCTTATCTATTTTATGCTTTGTTGAAGTCACCGAGGGAATGGAATTGGCGGCACATATGGATTTGGATTATTTGGAAAAAGTTTACTCTTGTTTGCTTCCTTTGGTTGTCTCTTGACTTCCTCTTCTTTGCTTTTGGAAATCTCTTGTTCGACATCTTCTTCTCCCACTTTTTTACCACTTCTCAGGATTATAGCTTTTGCATCTTCAATTGGATTTTTCTCTATGTTGCTAGGTAAAGAACCATGTTATCTTCCCCGACATCATGTTTGCTAATTGACCCACTTGCATCTCCAAATTTCTGATTGAAGCCTCCTCGGTTCCCAAATCTCACATCCGTGCTCTTGATGAAGTCATGAGTGGTGCTAGCGAGTTTGGTGACTATATGTTCCAAATTGGACTTTGTCTCTTTTGATTGTTTAAATCCTGGTGAGGGTTTCGTCACATTCCGATTACTCCATGAAAAATTTGGATGATTGCGCCACCCCGAATTGTATGTGTTGGAATAAGGATTATTCTGCAACTGTTAAAATTACCAACAAAGTTATCATTTTCGCTAGGTTGTGAAAAAGTGTTACTTGCCCGACACTTTGCGCTAACATGTCCTCCACCACAAAAATTGCATGTCATATTTTGAATTAGCATGACAAAACACTCATGTTATCTATCTTTCCGTTGAGCACTTCAAGTTGTGCAAGAATTGCGGTGACAACATCCACTTCATGAAGTCCGTTGGATTTTCTCACGGTAGCCTCTCGGAGGCCACCGATAACTATTGGATGCCATTTCCTCTAACAGTGGTAGGTTTCTTCGGTGTTTTATTATTCGTAGTTCCCCTATGTGCATTAATCATAGAACAAATATTTGCACTAGACCCATTATAAAAAGTTTGTACCTGCATCCATACCGAAAGTCCATGATGTGGGCATCTTCTAAGAAACTCCTTGAATCTTTCCCATGATTCATACAATGATTCATTATCGATTTGCATAAAATTAGTAATATCGTTACGCATTTTTGCGGACTTTACAGTGGAAAGAACTTACTAAGAAATTTTTGGGCCATATCATTCCATGTAGTGATTGATCCTCGGGGAGAGAAGAGAGCCAGCTCTTAGCTTTGTCTCTAAGGGAAAATGGAAATAATCTTAATCTAACAAAGATCATCTCAGAACTCCATTATATTTAATTGTGTCACAAATTTCAAGAAAAGCATCAATGTGAGCGTTTGGATCATCGCTTGATAGCCCACTAAATTGCACCGATTGTTGAAGCATCCCGAATGAGTGATGGCTTGATCTCAAAGTTATTTGCTTGAATTGCGGGTCTCCTAATGTTTGATGTGGTGCCCCGAACTATCGGTGCAAAGCATAATCTCTCAAGAGTCTACGTGGATCTTCAAAGCATCTCCCATCTTTTCAAGTGTGATTTCTTTGTGCTTTTAGTCACCTCTTGAATGTACATTCAATTTCCGGATCAATCTCAACAAGTTTTCCTTGTTGGCTATGCGTCATACACCGATGTGCATCCGTAGGGAAAAAAAAAAGCTAGATTAAACTTAGAATTATCTCGGTATCAATAGTGATTAGTATTAAACAATCAATCCCCGCAACGGCGCCAAAAACTCATTCGCAAAATTCTCAATGCAAGTGTACGTGTCGAACAAGCAATATAATGATGAGAAAAAAATATCGTCCCACGAGATTGATGATTAATAAACTAATTAATTACTAAAAATGGACTAATTCTAAAATTTATCTAACAAATAAAAATAGAATTGAGAATAAAATAAAATTGACAATCTTAAAAGCAAGAATTCGGAACTAGATACGGTAAATCAATCAAACAAATACGTTAGAGCATCCGATTTCACCATAACCACTAAACATGAATTTCATATCTTTATTCATACAAGAACGACATCAAACATGTGATATCGGAATTTCCTCTCGCTATTTACTATCCTATCTCTAGGTATAGTAAATATACTCGATTGATCAATCCACTATATTTCTATGTGAATTTAAATAAACATAAGTGCATTAAAATCTGTGAATATTCTTGGTTTACAATGAGTCTTTTGGATCACTTTATCACCGAAAGCTACACAAATAACATGGTCTATTTCTATCCACATTGTAATTCATGGTTATATATTATAATGAGCAATTGCATATTATCACTTCTCGCTCTCAAACATTCACATCGATCATTCAAATGGTGGCCAATCACTTAAAAGCATTAAGCACGATAATATATAACTCACATGAACGAAATCACTTGCAAAACATAAACCTCATAAAATTCATATCATCATGGTCGGCTACATCGTAGCCCTAACAAAAGAAAATTAAAACATAATAGAAAAGGAAGCAAAAATATAAATTAAATCAAACATCTTGAGTCAAAGGACAAAAATTCTGTCACCACTTTGTCTTCTCTTCAAACTTTTTGAAAAAAAATCCAAGAACAATGAAAGAACGAAGCAAAAAGTAAAAAAAAAAAAAACCTCGACCTCTCTCTTGCGCTCCATGTTATTCTCTTTTTGAATAGCATCCAAGATTCCTAAAAACAAATAAAATCTTAAAGATAACATGAAATATCCTAAAACGCAACTAAATCTCTAACGATAACACTAATATATTCTAAAAAACAAAGCAATCTTCCGACGATTTTACCTATATCTTCTAACGATTCTGTTGGTGGCGTATTGATTTCCTCCTAGGAGCGAATGGGATTAGATACCCAGGTAGTCATAGCCATAAACGATGGATGCTAGGAGCTGCGCGTATCGACCCGTGCAAAGTGCTTTAGCTAACGAGTTAAGTATCGGAGTATATTTGCAAGAATGAAACCGCTCATTTATTAAGAAAAATCGAGACGCTTAACACAAAGAGAAATATCTGCAGGAATACAACAATGTATTGATCCCAAATACGCCGGTCCTTAGGACCAACAATTCTTTCATAAAACAATCCATCCCTTTCCAGGTTTTGCAGGGGGCGAGGGAGGTGCTTAGGTTAGGGTTTATGGCACAGGGCGAGAGGGAGAGGGAGAAGGAGAGGGGGAGGGCGAGATAGATTTATACGAAACGAGTTAGTCTGTTTTTCTTCTCTTTAATTTTTTTTTTTGTTTTTAGAGAAAATTACTCACGCCTCTCCAATACTTCGAAAGCACCGGACATTTACCTCAAAATAATCATCCTCAATTATTATGTCCTTTAGCATGTCCAATTTTAAGGGATAAAAGTATATTTCCATTTTTTATTCTTTAAATGCTGTGAAAAAATTTAACAACATAAAAACCAGAGAAAGTTAAAACTAAAGTACTAATATCAAAATAAATACCATTAATAATATTTAACGAAGGAACATACATGAATTGATCAGTTATTGTCTATTTACGTAATGTTTAACTATTGTAAAAAATGGTCGTTGAATAAGTTTACTCAAAGAAAACGTAAAAAGAAATAATGTCATCGACTCATTAGAAAAATAATCAACCAAATTATAAGGCGATCTTTTAAAATACTTTTTTTTTATTGCGTAACCATTTTTTTTACGGTAGTCACATTTTAAAAATACATAGTGGAAAAAGAGAGATTTGGTTAACAAATTGAGATAAAAAAAATTACACTTTTACCTTCATGTACATCGTCACGTGCTAATGAACAAATAACTGAGGAATTACAACTAAATTAATAGGTGAAAATTTATATAGTATTGCTTTCTTCTATAAGGATTTTGCTAGAGAGTGTGCAAGCAATTAAGTAAGAAAAATCATATCAATCGTGTTGAGGGATGCGATGGGATTCGATTCTTGATAAGGCGCGGAAATTTATGGAGGGTTATTTAGCTAATTACAAAATTGGCAATTTTCAATGAATTTACTTTTATGTTCTTTTCTTCCTCTTTTGCCGTTCTTGTTGGTTTGGGTTTTCTTTCTGTTCTTGCATGTTCCTGGGTGACATGGTGTACCTACCGACCTCGCGAATCATATGAATCGATCTCGTGCAAGAATCCGAAAGAAGCATGCTCTTATTGAAAATTAACTGCTGCTACATTGAGACTCCTTCACAGCCAAAGTCTCACGCTCATTCAAGTTTTCTTGTTACGAAAGACTCAACAAAGTTCTCTGCTCGGTAAACGTGGCAATTTTAAGGCATTTCGATATGCAGAAATTTGTCCTTTCTGCCATCTATAAGTCTATGGATGACTTGGAGCAGTCGATGACATTGCTTAAGAAGGCTTTGAAGATACATGCTAATGCCCCTGGGCAGCAAAACTGTTGGAGTTGGCGAATATTTCGGGAAATCTTGTTTCTCATACCGGGCATGCCCGTGTGAGCTTAGAAAAATTGAAATATAAACCGACGACATGTAATCACTGCGCATGGAATGTCGGGGGTCCCACTGCTCGGACAGCGGGCGGGCGCCCGAAATAACTTCGAGTTTTAGGCTTGTATTTTAAGTTCGCCCGTTTATTGTGAGATCAAAGGGATTCGGTTAGGTTTAGGCTTTTGGTCCATTTTAAGTCCTATATATTGTACTTGTATGAGGGATCATTGTAACAGGTGGTCGTGATTGTAAATCTAAATGTCATAGTGGAATCTCTTTGCGGAACACACCCCTATTCTCGAGTGAACTTGGGTAAAACTCATGTGTCATCTTTTTTCTATTTTGTGTGATTGTTCTGATTCTGTTTAGGATATAATCCATCAAAAACATGGTTGCAGGAGTCGAAAATATTTACACCTCCAGGGCGACAAACCTCATTTGTTTAAAGCAATTCGGTTTATGTATCGTATGTTGCGAAAATATTTACACCTCCATAAATTCTGCCGTTCCGACATTCGGAACAGTACAGAGTAAAATTCTCCCTTGTTTGGAATTGCTTTAAACCAAATGGGTCTGAGCCTGCGCGCAATCTCATGCAATGTACGAGACTGCAGAACTCTTCAAACATTTTCGAAAAGGAATATGGGCCATATCACCCTGAAGCATTTTGGTTGGCACGTATGATGCAATGAGCAGGTACGACTGTTTGTTCTTAGCTTTGCTCGTGATTCTTGCCGTCTCATTTGTATTTCTGCGATCTTGTCTCCATAGCATGTATCGTTTCTGGGCCAAACCTCAAGTTTTTACCATCATCTCCAAGTCCCTTGAAAATGACAGCTTGAGTTAGACTGTTCTTTAATTCCCTTGTTGGCTTTTGGTTCGCATTACTGCTAGTTTTTTTATTTATGGAATGGAATCTAATCGGCAGTAGAATCAAGTCCCCAAGACCATTGAGGCGTGATCTTAGAAGATGGTGGCATCAAGGTATTGTGATCTTGACGATGTACATACTTACATAGGCATGAAGCAAATTTGAGAGAGAAAGTACATAAGCTATCTATTTCTGTTGAACAATCTCTAAAGCAAAACAGACATAACAATTAGAAAGCCACGCCCTTCTTATTGGATATCTGGTTTTATAAGTCATTTTTAAAGCAACCCTTGTAATATTTTCCTTGTGAATGTTTCCTGAAATGTGCTCCGACAGGAGTGATGTTTTATTTAGGACCAGAAAGTAGAAAAGGAAAAGCAAGATTTGTCGCTCTTTTTCTTTGCTTCTTTTGGATATGACATCTTCAATCTTGATGCTGTCAGTTACGGACAAGCATTGGAGATTGGTGTAGGTGGGTCGGACATGGAACCATTGAGGATGCGTGAAGAGATCCACGAATTGGCTGCATCCATGAAATGTATGCCGTCCCAGCCAATTCGATCCTGAGGATCGTCACAAGCATCTCCATGAACAGTGGTTCCATTTACGTGTGCTGACAGTCCACACATCACGAATGTCGGCACGAAGGTACCACAGCAGTAGTTCAGTGGATCAACAAAACCTGCCACCAGATTTCATCAATGGTTAGAACATGATTTACACAAGGATATCTGCTCATTAAGTGTATCCTCCTGTTAATTGCGGATTGCCAAGTTCTTCTCTACATTTACCTCGTAGATCTGCTCATTAAGTGTAGCCTGAGAGAGCTAGTACTCTCTGATATGCAGAAGATTACCTTGATTTTTAGCATCACTTGTCAGCGATAGGCTTGGCTGAATATAGGTCGACGTATGTGAATGCAGCCACGGAGAGATTATTTACCTGTTCTTTAAGCTGCTGATTGAATTCTTGAACGGAAATGCCTTTAGGAAAGCAGTATAAAAATTAGCAAGTTTTGAGCATTATTGTTAGGGTTTTTATGGATCTCAGAAATTCTATGACTGACCATAACTTACTTGTATTGCTGCGTCAAGGATGCCAGGAATTGCAGCGACAGTTTGACCTACTGTCATGTTGTGAAAGCAAAAAAAAAAAGATCGTTCTGTCCTATATCAAATGTGTAGATGACCTTTGAGAAATCATCAGGATGCGGAAGGGACACGCTGCTGCCACTCTCGATCATCCCTGAATTTGACGCCACTTTTTTATATGTTGTCAGTCTTTACAAAATTATTCAGATTTGAGCACAAACTGAAGCAAATGCGATTCTGGGGACTCTTAATTGGATTAAGTGGCATATCCAGATTACTTGCCTCAGGTGCCATAATTCTGGCTAATGAACCGGAGAAAGTTTAAAAAAAAAAAAAAACGGAGAAAGTTGAAGGACATAATGGCTCACCATAATCACTTGAGTTCTTATAGAGTTCTGTTGTGCGAGATTTGAACTGTTTGTTGTGGCAAAGTTTACACCGCGTCGAAAGTTCGTCCCTACGGAGTCCAAGTATGCACGCATGTATGGTAATCCTAGTTTCTCAGCTGCAGAAAGTTAGAGAAAACCGATTATACCTCTGATATTGTACAAATATTAACCTGTAATGACCTTTATCAAGGCATCTTTTGTCAAGACAATGGACTTCCAGTGATCAAAACATGTTCATCCTGACAGGGGTGATTAACCACTAAGTTTCCCTCGTTGCACGCTTATGGGATTCATATAAGGAAACCAATGACTCGAATGTTTCAAAGTAGTCCACTAAGAAATCTCACTTACGAAATCGAGGATGACATTCCCATTGGATAATCTCTTGGGAGGATTACCAAGGTTGGTTTCGCCGTAGGGAGGTGGAATTTGTGTGAGTGCGGCAGAGCGGCCTCCGGTGTCCGAGTTTGAATCCCCAAAGTTGCAGGTAGTAGGAAAGTTGCAGCTAGATGAACTGCCAGACACCATATCCCTTTTGTGTCATTGCCAATCCCAAAACCAGCAGTCCCAAAATGCTGAGTATTTTTGCTAATGCCACCGTTCCTTCAAACTCAAAAGCAAGTGATATCACGCTGTCCTTGTGTTAGTTGTGTCCTATGGCTTTTCCAGGACCTATTTTATACTCTTCCAAACGCAGACCACAACGGTCGAAAAAAGGGCGGCTCGGAGTTCACGTAAAATGGGAAGATTGGGGTTCGCGGAATTGCCTCTAGCTTCATGCCGCTCGGCATCGGATAGGACAGGCTAGAATGTTCCATCCCACAACTTGAGGACTCCTGAAAATTACAAAACTGAAGTGATAGGCAATAGCATGAAATCTTCTACTTGCAAGCTTGGACTTGGAATTAACATCTTTCTTGATGCCTCGTCTCATGCTGGCATAGTTATAATCGACGAAGCAAAGTTGTGGTCTTAATGAGAAGAGGGACAAATTGGTTGGGAGGGAGAAACTTCTATGTTCTTTATATGGAAATTGGGCCAGCTTTTTCTAATCTACTACGTTAATATAGATTACAGAAGTAAAAATTCACCGACAAAATGGATTTATGCTCCAAAAGATTTTTGAAGAAATCTACTTTCGTAGTAGTCATCATGCGCACCAACTCCTAAAGGCTGACCTAAGTATGCGAGAAAAGAGAAGAACAAAAAAGGGGACCACAACATATGTAGACAAGAATGGGTATCGAATGACATTGATGGCAGATCAGTTACCTCGGCAACATTGATTTGTCTGATAATGTCAACTTAAGCAGGGGCATATTCACTCATTTCCAGGATTGGCAAAGGTGCTCTGTCTTAACCTATAGGCTTCTTTATTTGTTCAGATTTTAGATGGAACCTTTCTGATGGTTGTTTGCACCAAAATTTAACCAGGTCATTGATATAAGTAGACACGTGGCTAGAAGACAAATGGTTGTCGACACTAGATATGCGAGCCATTATCCACGACTGAAAGAGTATTCGATATCAATATACATCGATGATCATGAATCGGCTGGGGACATACGACCACGCACGGTTGACGATGGTCATAGCAGAGCTTGTCGACAAAGATACCAACGAAAAAAAGAAGATAAATCCCCGATTAAGATACTGTTTCGCTAGAAACCCGTGAGTGAAGCAAGGTCACGGGAAGCGTCATAGGCTGAGAAACGACAATCAATTTGATTCACATAGGAATGTACAAGCACGAATCGTGCCGGAAGCTAATCGATAAAAAGATTAGGTAATACGGACTCGATGACGTAATCAGATGTAAATAAACTTTGTCGGAATTTAATGGACCATACATCTTGAGAATGCGAAAAGTACTACGCCAGAATTTAACCAACGACACAGTACTCATGATAGATACATGCCGGAATTTAATCGATGACGCGAATCCGGAATCAACAACTACGAAAGTAAAGATAAATATAAATTTGTTTGATTTCAAAAGTTGCCAACTCTTTAGCGAATTTATTAATTTTTATTTGAGTGACTTACCGGCTTTTATCACCAGCAATTCACCTCCCTTCTAGTTAATTTTTTGGAGTTCATGGACCTCACGTTCCAATCCTTTCCTTAGTTTTTGCAGTGTTAGTCCGTTTTTCTGTTTTTGAATATTCCTCTCTTATTTAAAGAAACTGGATCTTATGGAAAAAACCAAAGAAGAATATGAACTCTACCCATTGTTCATATTTCAAACTGGATCTTGCGACAGCTTCATGATCTACTTGGGATATTTCAAATTTAGCACGAGTTGTCTCAAATCTTTTCCTTGAGTGTGGCCCCAAAACTGGTCTGAATCGCCAGTATCGAACTCAAACAAGAAGCAAAAGCTACAGCTTTCATGGCGAATAAGTCCACATGCCGGTTCTTTTGAAAGCAAAGCTTTTGTTATTCCCCCATGTGAATATTACATGACGTGCTCCGACTGGAGTGATGTTTTATTCAGTAATCAAATGACGGAAGTTAGCAAAGCGAAAAGGAAGATTGTTCTCTCGCTTTCGTTTTGCCTCTTTTGGTTCTGACATCTTCAGTCTTGATGCTGTATAGTTACGGACAAGAATCAGAGATCGGTGCAGGTGGGTCGATCATGGAACCATCAAGGATGCGTGAAGCGATCCATGAATTGGCTGCATCCGTGAAATGTATGCCGTCCCAGCTGATCCGATCCTGAGGATCGCCACAAGCATCTCCATGAATGGTGGTTCCATTCACTTGTGCTGACAGTCCGCACATCACGAATGTCGGCACGAAGGTACCACAGCAGTAGTTTAGTGGATCGACAAAACCTGCCGCCAGATTTCATCAACAGTCAGAACACAATTTACACACCTCGGTAGTATAAATTTAACTAATCATTAGGCAAAAAGGACCTCCTGTTATTGCAGATTGCCTAGTTTTTCTCTACATTGACCTCATGGGGTTTCTCATTAAGTGTATAGCCTGAGAGAACTAGTACGCTGCAGAAGATTACCTTGATTTTTAGCATCACTTATCAGCGATAGCTTGGCTGAATATACGTCGACGTAGGTGAATACAGCCATGGAGAGATTTCTTCTTAGCTGGTCCACCCTTTCTTTAAGCTGCTGATTGAATTCTTGAACGACATTGTTTTGGTAAGTGACGCAGCCATTCTGGTCCAGGGTGCCATTTCTAAATTTGAATGGTAGAGCCATGAAAGGCAAACATCCAATTGGACCGGTGTTATGTATCCAGAAAGCTCTTGCTCCTTCGCCGTAGAGTTGCTGAAAATAAACAATGGAAATCCCTTTAGGAAAGCAGTATAAAAATGAGCAAGTTTTGTGCATTTATGTTAGGCTCTCTATGGATCACAGAGATTCTATGACTTCCCATAACTTACTTGTATTGCTGCATCGAACCCGTCAAGGATGCCAGGAATTGCAGCGACAATTTGATCTACTGTCAAGTTCTGAAAGCCAAATGTAAGATCATTCTGTCCTATATCAAATGTGTAGAGGGCCTTTGAGAAATCATCAGGATGCGGAAGGGACACACTGCTGCAATTTTCGATGATCCCTGAATTTGACGCCATTTTTTTATATGTCATCAGTCTCTACAAAATTATTCAGCTTTGTGCACAAAGAAACTGAAGGAAATGAGATTACGGAGACTCTAAATTGGATTAAGAGGCATATTCAGATTACTTGCTTGATGTGCAATAATACTGGCTAATGAACTGCAGAAAGCTGAAGAAGGATATAATGGCTCACCGGAACCACCCAAATTCTTGTAGAGTTGTGTTGTGCGTGATTTGAACTGTTTGAATTGAGAGATCTGAACGCCGAGATCGAAAGGGCTGAAAGGACCAGGTAGAATGGAAGAGCCTCCGGTGGCGAAGTTTGCGCCGTGTCGAAAGTTTGTGCCTATAGAGTCCAAGTATGCACTCATGTATGGTAGTCCTAGTTTCTCAGCTGCAGAAAGTTAAAGACAACCGATGATGCCTCAGATATTGTACAAATGCTAAACTATAATGACCTCTATGAAGGCATCTTTTTGTCAAGACAATGAACTTCCGTTAATCAGAACTGTTGATCCTGACTGGTGAAACTAATGACTGAATTTCCTTAGTGCATGTTCATGTGGTTCATATTCTGCTCTAAAGAAACTGATGACTCAAATGTTCCAGCAGTCTGCTAAAAATCTCACTTATGAAATCGAGGATGACATGCCCATTGGATAATCTCTTGGGAGGATTGCCAAGGTTGGTTTCGCCGTAGGGAGGTGGAATTTGAGTAAGTGCAGCGGAGCGGCCTCCAGTGTCCGAGTTTGAATCCCCAAAGTTGTAGATAGCAGGAAAGTTGCAGCCAGATGAACTGCCAGACACCAAGTCCCCTTGTGTCATTGCCAATCCCAAAACCAGCAGCATCAAAATGCTGAGCATTCTTACTAATGCCATTGTTATTTCCAACACAAAAAGTAAATGATATTTAGCTGTTCGTGAGTAGCTGTGTCTTATGGCTCTTCAAAGACCGCTTTTATACTCGGATAAGAGCAGATGATGCAGCGAGAAAAGGGCAGCTCGGAGTTCACATAAACTGGGACAGCAGAATTCCCGGAATTGTCTCTAGTTTCATGTCACTTGACATTGGATAGGACTGGTTACAATGTTCCATACCACAGCTTGAGGGACTCCTGAAAATTATAAAACTAAGAGGCAACTTGCAGTCAACATCTTTCTTGATGCTTTGTCTCATGCTTGCATAGGTGTAATCACCGAAACAAAGTCATGGTCTTCATTGGAAGAGGAACAAATGGTAGGAAGATAGAAACTTCTGCATTTTTTACCAGGAAATTGGGTCAGCTCTTCATAATCTAGTGCTTTGATATATAAGTTACAGATTGGTGAAACTTGTAAATGTCGACCAAAGTATGCGAACAAGAAGAAAAAAATGGACAATATATTTTGCCAAGAATGGGTATCAACTATCAAATGATATTGATAACCAGATCAATGACTTCAGCACAAATGATCTGTCTGATAATGACAACTTAAACAGGGGCATGTTTCACTCATTTCTAGGATTGGCAAAGATGCTTTGTCTTAACCCACAGGTTCCTTCATCTGTTTAGATTAGATGATTACTATATCAAGGTTCATATTTTCCTTAATCTCTGCCTTATGCATCAGGTAAACTGGCAAATGCCGAGTGATCTCTGCCTTTGAAATGAGTTATGATTTAGGTGAGGGTGGGGGATGGACAGACGACGCAAGTGTTTTTCAAATGGCTGTTATCGTCACCTCCGTGTCTCTTGAACATGGCAGTTTAGATTAGGATGATTTTCAACTTATGTATTCGCTTTTCATTTCAATTTCCTTTCTTTATCCCTTCGTAGTTATGGTATCCAGTCGGTGGTAGAGTTAGATCTCCAAGAGCTTTAAGTTCTTCATTCTTTGAATCAGTCATCTTTAGCTCGAGTAGATCCTTCTTTGTTTACATCTCTAACAATTTGCACAGGTTGGATGAGGAGATTGAAATTCTGGGGTGTATTGTTGCCATTAGAGAGGAGGTACTTAGGGACAGGGAACCCTGATGCGGATTGAACAAAGAGGGAAGGGATTGGAGTGGAAAGTCCAGGACACTGGGAACTTTACTTACACTTGACTCTTGCATCAAGGTACTGTAATTCTGATGCTGTACATATCGTTTGTGCACATGAAGCGAAGTTGATAGTAGAAATACATAAGGCTGTTCGTTGGCGTTGGAAGAATTCTTGCGCCCAGGAAAGCGACGCCAGCCACACCATGCTGGAATTCTAGCTTATTGGTGTGGGTTGTTGAAAGCACGATTAAGGTTAGATTTTGCACGTCATTTTGGAAATAAAGAATGGTCGCAGATGTAGTCCTCTAATTGTTGGTTGCAAAGGCAAATATGCACTTAAATGGCTATTCCATTCGGCATTCCCAGTAACTATCGACCTATGTTAACCTTTGTCGATGAGAGAACAATCTAATTATTTTCCGGAGAGCGAACGAAAGAACTACAGAAGTTTTACATTCACCTTAATGGGTTGTTTTGAATCGTCTTCCTGCAGCTTCATGATCTTCTTGGATCTGGTATCCAATGAAGCAGAAGATGATTTAGCATGAGATGTCTGA
Organism: Rhodamnia rubescens; assembly: GCA_021437795.1. NCBI lineage: Eukaryota > Viridiplantae > Streptophyta > Magnoliopsida > Myrtales > Myrtaceae > Rhodamnia > Rhodamnia rubescens. The sequence continues at coordinate 3,406,103 of JAILYA010000004.1, read as the reverse complement.
AATCTGTTTCTTGAGTAAGGCCCACAAGTTGGTCTGAATTTCCAGTATTGATGTCAAACTAGAAGCAAATACTAAAACTTTCCTAGTGGGAAACGTCCACGCTTGTGTTATTTCCTTTGTTGATGCTACAGGACGTGCGCTCTGAGTCTGACGGGAGTAATGTATTAGTAAGACTGAATGATCAGACATCGGAAAAAAGAAAAGAAGATTTTTGGTGCCAACGTCGTCGCTCTTGACATGGTGACTCTACTGCTGACTGGATACCGTAACCACGAACAGAAAAGAAACACCAGCAGAACCTGAAATGAGAAGCCAGTACATAAGTTGAAAATCATTCCAATCTAAACTGCCATGTCAAGAGACCCAGAGATGATGATAAAAGCCGCTTGAAAGAACATGAGTCATCTGTCCCACCTAAATCATAACTCGTTTCAAAGGCAGACGGACAGATCACTGGGGATTTTCCATATTACCTGATGTGTAAGGCACATATTAAGGAAAATACGAAAGTTGATATAGTAATAATCTAATCTAAACAGATGAAGGAGCCTGTAGGTTAAGAGAAAGCATCTTTGCCGATCCTAGAAATCAGTGAATATGCCTTTGTTTAAGTGGGCATTATCGGACAGATCAATGCGCTGAGGTAATTGATCTGGTCTTCAACATCATTTGATACCCATTCTTGGCAGAGTATGTCGTTCCCTTTTTTCTTCTTTTTGGCATACTTAGGTCAACGTTAGGAATTTCACCAACTGTAATTTATGTAAGGGACTAGATTATAAAAGGCCGACCATACTTCAAGGTAAAGAACACAGAAGTTTCTACCTTCCCACCGTTTTTTCGTCTTCCAATGAAGACCGCGACTTTGTTTCGTTGGTCATAACTATGCAAGCATGAGACAAAGCAACAAGAAAGTTGTTTTGACTCCAAGTCTGCAATTAAAAGATTTCATGCTTTTTTCCTATCGCCAAAACCTTATCCGAGTTGCCTCTTAGTTTTATGTTTTTCAGGAGTCCTCAAGCTGTGGTATGCAACATTCTAACCAGTCCTATCCAATGTCAAGTGACATGAAACTAGAGACAATTCCGGGAATCCTATCATCCCATTTTGTGTGAGCTCCGAGCTGGCCTGATTTTCGCTTGTCACCATCTGCTGTAAATCCAAGTATAAAAGCGGTCTTCGAATTGCCATAAGACACAGCGACCCAAGAACAGCTAAATATCATTTACTTGCGCAGTTATAAAGAACCGTGGCACTAGTAAGAATGCTCCGCATTTTGGTACTGCTGGTTTTGGGATTGGCAATGACACAAAGGGACTTGGCGTCTGGCAGTTCATCTAGCTGCAATTTTCCTGCTATCTACAACTTTGGGGATTCAAACTCGGACACTGGAGGCCGCTCCACTGCACTTACACAAATTCCACCTCCCTATGGCGAAACCAACCTTGGCAATCCTCCCAAGAGATTATCCAATGGGCATGTCATCCTCGATTTTTAGCAGACAACTGGAACATTTGAGTCATCAATTTCTTTAGAGCAGACTATGGATCACATGACCATGCACTAAAGGAAATATAGTGACTAGTTCCACCAGTCAGGATCGACAATTCTGATTAGTAGAAGTTCATTGTCTTGACAAAAAGATGCCTTGATAAAGGTCATTACAGGATAATATTTGTACAATATCAGAGGCATAATCGGTTTTCTCTAACTCGACGCAGCGCAAACTTCGCCACCGGAGGCTTCTCCATTCTACCTGGTCCTTCCAGCCCTTTTGATCTTGGGATTCAGATCTCCCAATTCAAACAGTTCAAGTCACGCTCAACAGAACTCTATGAGAATTTGAGTGATTCTGGTGTGCCATTATATCCTTCAACTTTCTGCAGTTCATTAGCCAGAATTATGGCACATCAAGCAACTAATCTGCATATGACACATAATCCAATTAAGAGTCCCCATAGTCGCATTTGCTTCAGTTTGTGCATGAATCTGAATAATTTTGTAAAGACTGACGACATATAAAAAAATGGCATTAAATTCAGGGATGATCGAAAATTGCAGCAGCATGTCCCTTCCGTATCCGGAAGATTTCTCAAAGGCCCTCTACACATTTGATATAGGACAGAACGATCTCCCATTTGGCTTTCAGAACATGACAGTAGATCAAATTGTCGCTGCAATTCCTGGCATCCTCGACGGATTCGATGCAGCAATACAAGTAAGTTATGGGCAGTCATAGAATATCTGAGATCCATAATGAGCCTAACATAAATGCACAAATGCTAATTTTTATACTGCTTTCCTAAAAGGTATTTCCGTTGTTTGTATTCAGTAACTCTATGGCGAAGGAGCAAGAGCTTTCTGGATACATAACACCGGTCCAATTGGATGTTTGCCTTTCATGGCTCTATCATTTAAATTTAGAAATGGCACCCTTGACCAGAATGGCTGCATCGCTTATCAAAACAATGTAGTTCAGGAATTCAATCAGCAGCTTAAAGAAAGGGTAAACCAGCTAACAAATAATCTCTCTACGGATGCATTCATATACGTTGACGTATATTCAGCCAAGCTCTCGCTGATAAGTGATGCTAAAAACCAAGGTAATCTTCCACATATCAAAGGGTATTACCTCGCTCAGGCTACACTTAATGAGAAAATCTATGAGGTAAATGTAGAAAAAAAGTAGGCAACAATAACAGGAGGTCCTTTTTGCCTGGCGGTTCACTAGATCAATACTACTGAGGTGTGTAGATTGTGTTCTAATGATTGACGAAATCTGGTGGCCGGTTTTGTCGATCCGCTAAACTACTGCTGTGGTACCTTCGTGCCAACATTCGTGATGTGCGCGGACTGTCAGCATAAGTGAATGGAACCACCATTCATGGAGATGCGTGTGGTGATCCCCAGGATCGAATTAGCTGGGACGGCATACATTTCACGGATGCAGCCAATTCATGGATTGCTTCATGCATCCTCAATGGTTCCATGTCCGACCCACCTGTACCAGTCGCCAGGGCTTGTCCGTAACTTACAGCGTCAAGATTGAAGATGTCAGATCCAAAAGATGCGAAGAAAAGGGAATAAAAAATCGTCCCTTTCCTTTTCTAATTCCCGGTCATTAACTACAAAATAAAACGTCACTCCTGTGGGAGCACATGTCATGTAATATTCACATGGAAAATGATACAGGCGTTGCTTTCAAAAGAACCAGCATGTGGACACTATGAAAGTTCTAGCGCTTGCTTCTTGTTTGAGTTCATACTGGAGGTTCAGATCAAGTTTTGGGCCTTATTCAAGGAACACATTTGAGACATCTCATGTTAAACTTGCAATAACATAAGTATATCATGAAGCTGTAGCAAGACAATTTGACACCATCTGTAAAGGTCATATTCTTCTCTTTTTTCCTATACAAATCTATTATTAAGAGAGGTATATAAGAAAAGGGAAAAGATAATAACACTTAAAATTAGCTAGAAAGGAGGCAAATCACTGGTTCTGTCACCATAGGTGAATATAGGTCGATTTTTACTGGCACTGGAATAGCCGTTATTAGTACCTGTTTGCCCTTTCAACACACAAGAGATAATGAAATCCTGACCATTCTTTATTTGCTAACAAGAAAACATCAACGATTCCTTGGAAAGAAGTATAAAATCAAACCTTATACATGCCCAATATGCCACAACAAGCTAGATATCCAGGAGGGCGCGGCTTTCTTATTATCTCTTTATTTTGCTTTGAAAATTCTTCAACAGAAGTAGATATCCTATTTATTTCCTCTCTCAACTTTGCTTCATGCCTATGAAAGAATGTACATCGTCAACATCACAGTACCTTGGTGCCACCATCTTCTTAGATACGAGAGTTAGTATCAAGTAGAGTCCCCAGAGGCCTGGACTTCCTGCTCCAATCCCTCCCAGCTTCTTTCAACAACTCAGCCAACCTTTGCTTCTCGGCGTCCACGTCAGAGTTTGCTGTCCCAAGTTTCTCCTGTCTAATGGCAACAACGCTCTCCAAAATTTCAATTGCATCATCCAACCTGTGCAGATTGTTAGCGAGGTAAGCAAGCAGTGGGGAACTGCTCTGCAGAAAGTATAAATCATAGAACAATGAATTAAATGCTCTTGGGGACCTAATTCTACTGCCGACTAGATTCTATAAAAAAAAAATAGCAGCAGCACAAATGAAATGCCAATAAGTCAATTAAAATACATTCAAACCTGATTTATGCCATCGTTTAAGATCCTTGGTGATGATGATAAACCATTTCCGAGTCGACGAGTAGGTCGCCAAGCGGAGAGAGAGAGGAAGAGGGTGAGGGCGGTGCTTAGGAGCGAATGGGAATAGATACCCCGAGTAGTCCTAGCTGTAAACAATGGATATTAGACGCTGTGCGTATCGACTAGCTAAAGCGTTTAAGTATCGGAGTATGTTCGCAAGAATGAAACCGCTCATTTATTAAGAAAAATTGAGAAGCTTAACATAAAGAGAAATATCTGCGGGAATACAACAACGTATTGATCACGAATACGCCGGTCGTTAGGACCAAAAATTCTTTCACAAAATAATCCATCCTCTTTCGGTTTTTGCAGAGGGCGACGGTGGTGCTGAGGTTAAGGTTTATTATGGCAGAGGGCGAGAGGGAGAGGGAGAGGGAGAGGGCGAGGGCGAGGCGATATAGATTTATACGAAACGAGTTATGTTTTTCTGCTCTTTGTTTTTTCCGTTTTTTGGAGGTACTTCGGAAGTTCCGGACATTTACCTCAAAATAATCGCCCTTTATCTTATTGCGTCGCTCATCCTCAATTATCATTTCCGTCAGCCTGTCCAATTTTGAGGGATAAAAGTATATTTTCACTTTTTATTCTTTAAATGCTGTGAAAAAAATTTTAAATACATAAAAACCAGAGAAAGCTAAAACTAAAGTACTCATATTACAAATATAAATACCAGTAATAATATTTAACGAAGGAACATGCATGAATTGATCTGTTATTGTCTATTCACATGATGTTTAACTAAGGTAAAAAATGGTTGGTGAATAAGTTTACTTAAAGAAAACATAAACAGAAATGATGTCATCGACTCATTAGAAAAATGATCAACCAAATTATAAGGCAATCTTTTAAAATACTTTTTTTTTTATTGAGCTACCATTTTTTACATTAGTCACCTTTTAAAAATACATAATGGAAAAAGAGAGATTTCGTTAACAAAATTGAGATAAAAACCTTCATGTACATCAACATGTGCTAATGAACAAATAACTGAGGTATTGCAACCAAATTAATAGGCGAAAATTTAGAGGTAAACGGGTACAAATCCCAAAGTTCGGGAGGGTTTTATATAATATTGCTTTCTTCTATAAGGATTTTATTAGAGAATGCAAGCAACTGAATACGAAAAATTATATCAATCGTGTAGAGGGATGCGATAGGGTTCGATTCTTGATAAGGTGCGGACATTTACGGAGGGTTACTTAGCTAATAACAAAATTGGCAATTTTCAACGAATTTACTTTTGTAATCAGAGATACAAATATTGAAGAAACCATTATAAAGTGTGTTAAAAAATTTGCCTTAAGTGTAACTTTTTTCGATGGAGAGAAATTAATTTTGAAGCAAATACCAAATCTTTCTAGGGGAAATGAAAGTAGATGCTTGAGTCTATATAACTTCTAACTCATCTCGTTAATCGAGTAAAATACGAGTTAAAACTAGGCCTAATTCCCTAAAAGAACTAGTGACTTTAGGTGTAATTCCAATCGGAATATTTTTTTTTTTTTTTAACAAAAGAAATTACAAAATGTTACGATAATCCCAAATCTGCCATGAGTCCTAATCAACATAAGGGCCAGTTAGAAGTTCATTACCAAAACATGCGTCTTCACTAACACTATCACATTCATATGGAACAACAAGCAACCTCCACGAGTACACAATTTCGAAAAAGCCGGTGCCGATTTTTGGACCCAGGGCAGATTTGGGAGCAAAATTGTCTCAAAAAGTCCCAAACTTATTGTACTTCAAGCAATTCAGTCCCAAACTTTTTAATTGTGCCTACTTTATCCTAAGCTTTCACACGATTTGCTAATTTAATCCTAAAAATTTTAATTTTATCAATTATGTACTAAACCTTTGGACAATTTGCCAATTTAATCATAAACTATTTGTCCTTTACGCCAAATAATCCAAATAATAAGTTTATGACTAAATTGGCAAACCTTCAAAAGTTTTAGGATTAGATTGACAAATCGTCAAAAAAATAGTCTAGGATTGAATTAGCCGACCTACAATAGGTACATGACTTTTTTGAAAAATTATCCTCAAATTTGTGACTACAGTGAAAGTTTGTGATTTCACTTAAACAAAAGAAATTAGGGACAAAATTGAGATTGAACCTAAAGTTTGTCTCTTTTTTTTTTCCTTACAAAATAGGGCTTAAGGATAATGGAAAAACAATGCAAAGTACGAAATTGTGAGGAATTCTGCCCATAATTTGTATTAGCAAGCTAAGTTAACATGAATACTCACTTTCTGGTCCACCCTTCAATGAGATTGATTTGCAAATAAGAAGGTGTAATCTTGACATTCGCTTCGAATTGAGCTCCTACACAACTATTATAGTAGCTATCATACATCCACATTCTTGCCTTTTCTTGGATATTGACCTTTCTATAAGCTTCGAGCTAAATGTACTCTTGTCTCATATCTTAATTTAGATGCTGGGATTGTTTGTAGCGTATTATTTATCTATTTTCGGTTAGAGGTAATGCAATTTTGAAATTGCTTCACAATGATATCGCATACTACAACATCTGCAGCAACAAAGAAATGTGAGCTGTTTTTGGCTGATGTTAATACCCTACTGAAGAACAAGAATGTTACAAACTGATGTACTCGTCATTATAAGCAGCAAGAGGCCTAGTTGAGAAGAAGAGATCAAACCAGAGAAGAGATATGAGGGAGGCCAAAAAGGGAAGAGCTCGTTAGACCTCATTTGAGCTCAGAACAAGAGGAAGAAAACAAGAGAGGGTTTGAGAGATGGGGTCTGTTCTCGTAGCTTGCTCTGGGTAAGCCAAAAAAGAAGAAGGGAGAGATAGCATGCCAGGAAGTTTCATAGGGGTTGGATCTAAAGAGCAGAAAAAGAGCAAAAGAAAATAAAAAAGAGGTGAGAAGGTAAGGATGTTCCAGTCCTGGGGTTCTGCTGAGTTCCTTTTCCGCAAGCATATCACCGCTCCTCTTCTCTAGCACTCGTCTCACCGGTCCAGTCACATGCCCCGGCACTCCAGTTCGCGACAACCTTCGGCGACCTCTACAGCTGTTAGCCGTATAAGCCTAGAACTGTGCAATCTATGAGGCTGTACCTAGCAGTTACCCAGCAGCCTCTGTAACGCGCTCTGAGACCTTCGTCTTGGCCGAGCTTCGCAAAGTGGTTAGCCAACGAGGTGAAGGAAGTAGCGGGAGGAAGGAAGACAGAGGACCGACAACTGTACTCTTCAGAGTTGGTTGAGATTCCTTTCTTTGACCTTTTTTTTTCTCAGCTCAATCGAAGTTGGTAGCTGGTGTTTTTGAGGGAGCGATCACAGTAGGTTTGCAAGGAAGAGGACCCACGAAGAGGAAGAATAGGAGGAAAAAAAAAGATAGAGAAAAACGCGGCTGGGAAGAAGGTTTAGAAAAGAGGTTAATGTGTGTATTTTTTTCTATTTGGATTGTTTCGTTGGGCTTTAGGAGTAATTTTGGGACCAATGAAAGAGAAAATTGAAAAAAAAAATGGGCCTATTCTAAGGAATGATTTTGGCTTAGACCAACTTGAGTCTTTAATCCCTGAGTCAGGCTCTAGTGAAGTGGGCTAGGTCGGAGTTGGTCGAGATTCCTTTCTTTGCCATTTTCTTTCCTGAGCTCAGTCGAAGTTGGTGGCTAGTGTTTTTAGGGAGTGATCACAGTAGGTTCGCGAGGAAGAAGATTCATGAAGAGGAAGAACTGAAGAAATAAAAAAAAATAAAAAGATATAGAAAAATGCGGCTGTGAAGAAGGGATAGAGAGAAGGTTAATGTGTGTTTTTTTAATTGTTTCGTTGGGCTTTATGAGTAATTTTGGGACCAAGGGAACAGAAAATTAAAAGAAAATTTGGGCCTAATCCAAGGAATGATTTTGACTTAGACCAACTTGGGCCCTTAAGGTTGAGTCGGGCTCTAGTGAAGTGGGCCGGGTTGGAGTTGGTCGAGATCCCTTTTTTGCCCTTTTCTTTTTTAGCTTAGTTGAAATGGGTGGCTGGTGTTTTTTAGGGAGCAGTTACAGTAGAAGTAAAAAAGACCCACGAAGAGGAAGAATCGGAGAAATAAAAAAAAAGTAAAAAGATACAGAAAAACGCGGTTGGATTGTTTCGCTGGGCTTTAGGAGTAATTTTAGGATCAATGGAACAGAAAATTGAAAGAAAATTTGGGCCTATCCCGAAGAATGATTTTGGCTTAGACCAACTTGGGCCCTTAAGGCCTGAGTCGAGCCCTAGTGAAGTGGGCCGGGTCGGAGTTAGTCGAGATCTCTTTCTTTTTCCCTTTTCTTTCCTGAGCTCAGTTGAAGTTGGTGGTTGACGTTCTTGAAAGAGTGGCCACAATAGGTTCACGAGTAAGAAGACCCATGAAGAGGAAAAAATCGAAGAAAAAAAAAATAAAAAGATTTAGAAAAATGCGGCTAGGAAGAAGGGTTAGAGAGGAGGTTAGTGTGTTTTTTTATTGTTTCGCTAGGTTTTAGAAGTACTTTTGGGACCAATGGAAGAGAAAATTGAAAGAAAGTTTAGGCCTAGCCCAAGAAATGATTTTGGCTTAGATCACCTTAGGCCCTTAAGGCGTGAGTCGGGCTCTAGTGAAGTGGACCGGGTCGGAGTTGGTCGAGATCCCTTTTTTTTGCTATTTTCTTTCCTGAACTCAATCGAAGTTGGTAGCTTGTGTTTTTGAGAGAGTGGTTGCGGTAGGTTCGCGAGGAAAAAGACCCACGAAGAGGAGGATCCAAAGAAATAAAAAAAAATGTAGATACAGAAGAGCGCAGGGGGAAGAAGGGTTGGAGAGGAGGTTAATGTGTGTGTGTTTTTTCTTTTTTTGGATTGTTTCGTTGGACTTTATGAGTAATTTTGGGATTAATGAAAGAGAAAATTAAAAGAAAATTTGGGTTAGCCCAAGGAATGATTTTGGCTTAGACCAACTTAGGCCCTCAATGCCTGAGTCAGGCTCTAGTGAAGTGGGCCGAGTCGGAGTTGGTCGAAATCCATTTCTTTGCCCTTTTCTTTCCTGAGCTCACTCGAAGTTGGTGGCTAGTATTTTTTAGGGAGCAGTCACAGTATGTTCGCGACGAAGAAGACCCACGAAGAGGAAGAACCAAGGAAATAAAAAAATAAAAAGATATAGAAAAACGAGGCCGAAAAAAAGGTTAGAGAGGAGGTTAGTGTGTTTTTTTTTTTTTTTTGGATTTTTTTGAGATGCCTCTACTTTTGGATTGAGATAAAACTTCTCTTATTGTGATGCCTCTACTTTTGGATTTTGGCTTTTTCTGTTGAAAGAGAGATTTTCAGATTCATCAAGATTTCTTATGATCTGATGTTGCAGCAAAATTGCTATCCACATTGGTATGGACACTGATAGAATGAAAAATCTGTGATTTCTGACGTGAGAAATCTCTTTATTGATAGACATCTCATCATTATATTATTGTTGCATATCATGATTTGTCCGAAAAACTAGATGAAGCTATTCTTGACATAAGTTTAAGAAGACTCGCTCTTATGGAGGTACCAAAAAAATGAAGCAGAAGTCATTTTTTTTATCTTGTTCATTTGTGTTGATAGCTTTTTTTGGGGTTCGTGCTGCGCAGAGAATGATAGATATGAAATACATATGAAAACAGTTAATTAAGTATATTGGAGAGAAATTACTCTAGATGAATTATGACATAAAGCTCTCATGAAATCACTTATTAGTTAAAATACATGCATCAGAATTAGATGGTCTTAGTGGTAGTAGAATTTAGAAAAACGAGGCTGAAAAAACGGTTAGAGAGGAGGTTAGTGTGTTTTTTTTTTTTGGATTTTTTTGCTTTAGGAGTAATTTTGGAACCAGTGAAAAAAAAATCGAAAGAAAATTTGGATTTAGCCTAAGGAATGGTTTTGGCTTAGACCAACTTGGGCCCTTAAGGCCTGAGCCGGACTCTAATGAAGTGGGCTGGGTCGAGTTGGTCGAGATCTCTTTCCTTTCCTTTTTCTTTCATAAGCTCAATCGAAGTTGGTGGCTGACCTTTTTTAGGGAGCGGTCACGGTAGGTTCCCGAGTAAGAAGACTCACGAAGAGGAAGAACCGGGGAAACGAAAAAAAATAAAAGGATACAAAAAAACGCAACTCGGGAAGAGGGGTTAGAGAGGAGGTTTTTTTTTTTTTTTTTGGGCTCTCCCTCTAGTCTTAGGCGAAAATTTCAAGCTGAGTTTGGTCCGGCCGCAAGTCGAAATTAAGCTCAACCGACTCACCTCTAACATGACCGACAAAAAATAAATATGCAATGCATGAGAAATTATTTTTACGAAAATTATGACTAATTCTTATTTTATGCTTAAATGAATGATTTTCTAAAAATCAAAATTTATGTGTCAACAAGGGTGGCGATGGGTGGGAGGGGTTTAATGGAGAAATAGTCGGTGGTCAAGTGTACACTGACTTTAAACTTCGGATGACCGATTGTCATAAGCAAAGTTGGATCTATGACCGGAATGAGATTGAGTTAGATATCAAGAACATGTGCTAAAATATACCTATTTGGTAACTAGTTAGTTTCTTGTCATCTTTCAAAACATGATTTTGGCTTGTTCTTTACGATAATCCGGGAAGACTCTAGTACTCTATTTAGCGATTACCGTCTGAAAATTATCTGTAAATTGTAGCTTCCGCTGTATATTTAGATATGGATAGAAACTGTGGTGGTGAAGAAGTTTTAAGGAAGTACTTTAGTTTCTTTACAAATTAGAGATGCATTACGCCACACAGAATTTCTCTTCTATGAGTTATCTTTTCATTAAAGAGAGCCAGACAAAACGGCATTGTAGCTACACTGGATTTTGACAATACATTTTGAGTGAGAATAGAATAATTGATCAAATGTTGAAACTAAAATATTATTGTAGTAGTAAGGGAATTTCAGATGTTCAAATTCTTGTTTTTCTTCTCATTCCTCTTGATTTCTCATTTTTGGTTAAAACTTCTCTTATTTAGATGCCTCTACTTTTGGATTTTGGCTTTTTCTGTTGAAAGAGAGATCTTCAGATTCCTCAAGATTTCTTATGACCTGATGTTGCAGCAAAATTTCTATCCACATTGGTATGGACACTGATAGAATGAAAAATCTGTGATTTCTGACGTGAGAAACCTCTTTATTGATATACATCTCATCATTATATTATTGTTGCATATCATAATTTGTCCGAAAAACTAGATGAAGCTATTCTTGACATAAGTTTAAGAAGACTCGCTCTTATGTAGGTACCAAAAAAATGGAGCAAAAGTCATTTTTTTTATCTTGTTCATTTGTGTTGATAGCTTTTTTGGGGTTCGTGTTGCGCAGAGAATGAAATTTGTTGATGAAATCAAATTAATGGCAAAACAATTCTTAAATTAGAGGCCTTGTCAAGCAGAAAAATTTCAGTTAGCTAATTGTTAAATAGGTGCAACATTATGTGCTGTTTGAGATTTGAAATGATCTAAAGCTCTGATTTTCTGATTATATCTTATGATTTGTCACTCTTCTTTTAGATTTACTACATTTCACTTGGATTTGTGGTGACTATTTCAAGTAGATGATTTTCTTGTTTCATTGTTAACTCATTAATAGGATGCCGTGGGCATTTGTTATAAATAAAATACGGCAAATCATTAACATAAATCAAAAAACATAAAATATGCTCATGATTCTTTATCCGTTGGACATTAACATAGGTGGAATAGTGAACATCTTGCTCCTTGCTACGGCTCTTCATTGTCCTCTAGACCGCGAATTGCATCTCCAAGCCCTAGGCCATGCATGGCACAATACTGAAAATTGACAGAGTCAAGCGACGAAGAAGGTCATGAGAGGCCTGCGACCAAGGCACATGGCCTCCATCAAAGTGTGAATCCATGAAACGCAGGTCGTAACCTATTTTCCGAATATCCGCCCAACCTTCAAGGTTTTTTTTTTGTTAGAGTACGAAGAAAGTGCCAAGAACAAGCGATGTTGTCAAAAGATGTTGTCAAAAAATGAAATGATGCTGGAAGGGTTGAAAACATTATCACTTAAAAGGTAATCTTAAGTACTAGGAACAAGCGACGTTGCTGAAAACCTTTGGGAGGAGAAATGTAATGTTTTTTTGTATCGCTATGCACCATCTAATCTGTCAATTCAAAAATTGAAGTCATATCCTTTGCAATGAAGCAAGACAAAATTTGGTATGAGAAGCAGAACACAAATCGTTTTCAAATACATGAATGCTATATACTCTCACGCTCAGAAACCAAAGATAATTGAGAGACAACCAAGAAAATATCGCAAGAAATAAAGACAGATTCAGTTTGTTCCTTGTCCCAAGTGAAGGATAGATATGAAATACATATGAAAACAGTTAATTAAGCATATTGGAGAGAAATTACTCTAGATGAATTATGACATAAAGCTCTCATGAAATCACTTATTAGTTAAAATACATGCATCAGAATTAGATGGTCTTAGTGGTAGTAGAATTTATTGCTTAAGGCCTTAACCATATGAAAATCTCATCTTTCATTTCCTACTAACAAAGCCAGCTTGACATGTCACGCCCGACTCTCGAGCCCGCGACATCCCTACCAAATCGCCACGAGGTCACGAAGGATAACGTCCCAGCGCGCGCTATCGACCTTTCGATTATATACACATGCGGAAACGGTTTACTCCCGGACAAACATATAAACAAATAGGGATAGCATAGCGGAAATACATACCAAGGAAAATAGTCAAAAGTAACATCCACAATTCTTGGACAAGTAGATGAGTCTTAACCCTCTTGGGCTACGAAAATACATACAACCCCACACTTCCAGGGCAGTTCACTAAGACCTCGAAGGTTACTAGTTCGAGATAAGATTTACTTCTCATCTACTCCAAAAGACTACCCTCATAACCTGGCCTTGGTATCCATAAAGCTCCATCACTTGGGACCTGAAAAATGGTTCCCATAACGGGGTGAGATATAAATCTCAATGAATCAAGCCTAAGCTCGGTTAGGATACTGATTCGCCCAAAACATCCTAACCACGAGCATTATAAAAATCACGATATAACCATATATCCAACAATCATATCACATGGTAATAATCACCCACACGCATACTTACCGGCCTTCACCCACACATAATGCAATGCTTGACTCCACTCAACAGCCACATCGACAACCAACCGAACACGCATCACACTCACAAGCATGCACCTTGGACACCATACAAGTCCATTTATTAACGATGATCACGCTCTGGCGCCACAAGGACGAATAATGCGATCCCGCATTCTTCCCGGCGAGACCGGCTACGTTCCTTTTCCCTCTCGGCAACGGCTACTACAAGCGGTGTATCCAGTGCACTCTGCACGGCACGGCAAGTAGGCATCCCTATACGGGGCGTCGGTCCATCACAAGTCATGACCAGGCATCCGATAATCCCTTAAAACCGTACGTACCATACGGGGCATGAATTATCGTGCTTCCGGCAAGTCGTGTGGTCCCATATAAAAATGGTACAATGTGTACTCCGTGTACAAAACGCACTTGCCAGGAAAACCCATCATCGTTCCTTCATATGACCATGCAAAGACACCCGACACATCAATCAATTTATTCTCTTTGATTTAGGCCGAATGCTCACACAACGTGCTCAACGACTCGGCCCAAGGCCATTTTAATGCCAAATTATATCTTTGATGCTGCACACGGTCATATGAATGCAAACTACCAATTAAATATGGCAAGATCACACGGGATAATTAATCCCCAAACAACACCAATCCACTCAACGAGCATTTCAACGAGGCGAACCACCCCAAAACACAACATACAATCGATCCCTAGTATATATAGAGCCACCCCAATCGATCGCTCGTTCTTAACCTATCGCTCGCTCGCGATCAAATCACAACGTACAATCAAATTCGTTTAACAACAATTAGCCACGAACAATTCTAACTTAATCGATTATGGTCATTTAGCCTAAACCCGGTTTCTAACTAATCCGACCATAATCAAACCTACCTAAATTCCCTACCGACTAGCTAACTAATTCTAGGCGCAATTAGCGCCATAACCAAGGATTAGGGTCAACTCACAAATTCAATAGCTCGGGCGGTCTCAACTCGGGCGACGGCGATACGAACTTGGCTTGGCCCAACGACGATCGGAGAATCTTGAAAAATTCTTCGGCACGAACTTTGAGACCGGTGTCGAAAAATACTGTTCACCGCGGAGTTACTGTTCACGGCTGGAAATACATTCACGACCGGCGAGGCACTGTTCACCCGAACACCGTTCACCGAACGGAAATTTCGACTGTGCGCTCGAGGGACGACGATGGGGCTGCGATTTCGGCGGCGACGACGAAGGATGGCTCGGATCAACGGTGTCGGCTCTCCGGGCTCGCGGATCTAGGGTCACGGCCGAGATGGAAGGGGGGCTCGGGCCGGCGTCGGGAGGAGACGGTCGGGTGGGTGCAGCTCGAGACGAGGTTTCGGATCCACAGATCTAGAGGTCGCGGGGTCTCACGGTCGGCCGAGCTGGGACGACGATGGGTTGAGGAGTTGGGCGATGGCAAAGGCTCGCGGGTCGGTGGTGGCCGGGACGAGGTGGACTGCAACCGTGGAGGAGGTGGCCGGGCCGGGCTTGGGCGACCGGGACGGAGACGTTAACGAACGTAGGTGGCCTGTTCGAGAGCTCAAGTTGGCGGCGACGCGACGACGGACGGTGGCCGGCTCGCGGTTGGGCGAGCCGGGACAACGTCCGGTTCGTGGCGAGCCGGGACAACGTCTATCTTGGCAAAGAACGATTTGGTGAGGGGGGTGGAGTGTCGCGAGAACCGAAGAAAAACGAAAGAGGGAAGAAGAAGAAGAAGAAAAAGAAGAGAGGAAGAAGGAGAGGGAGAGAGAAGACGCGTGGGGGAGGGGTGAGTGGCGGACAAAAGAAAAAGGAGGGGAAGGAAAGGAGGAGAGAGAGTGGGTGGTGGGTGGCATGGGGAAGAGGGAAATGATGTTGGTGGTGGGTGTCACATGACATGTAGTGTTCATTGTTCATAAAGATGCCAAAGTTGTCAAGTTATATAATCCACTTAAGAACAGAGCGGCAGATTCGGCGGTGATTTAACGAAGCTTGGACGAGAAGCTCCCGACGTCGGATCGATGTACCGTCGGTGGCTTGGGATAGATCGTCAAATGCTAAACGTCAAGGTACTCGGCACGAGTCATTCGGAGCAAAGACGGCAACGCACCGTCAATTTGCGCGAAATCGCTCCAAGCCGCCAACAGGATGGAACTTTGGCCATGACTCCCTCTCTATCTCTCGAAATTTCTCTGAACTTTCTCAACGTGTGGAACTCATGAATTGCCTATCACGTGAGCTTGAACCGAACCCTAGTATATATAGAGCTCGAGCTCAAAGTTCGAATAGGAATAGGACTCGTTTAGGGTAGTCGAATCGAGAGTCCTATCTAGCACGGGATCTAACGTAAGCCATTGGATTCTAAGAATCCTAATCCATTAAAACTCTCGATTATTAGCTAAATAATGATAGAGTTTTAGTTTTCTAAGACACCCATTAAGATTAGGCCCATTAATTAATGAAACTCTTGACCAAATTCTATCCTGGAAGAGTCCAATCTCACTATGACTTTATCAATTTTCGGCCAAATGAATAAGGAGAATGAAATTGCTGAATTCTTCATGTCTTGTGGGGACCTTGGCTAATCAAATGAGTAATTAACTAAGGGCCTTTTACAATTATAAGAGCTCAAATGGACTGAATTGAGCTTGAAATAGATCCGGACCCATATGCAAATTCGGCCACCCCTATGCTCATGCCCATGCCGATTTTTCTCTCGATCACGTAGTAGGTTCGACTTAAATTTTCGGGCTCAATTAAGGCTCATTTCAAATAATGGATATCAAACTACAATCCTTATTCATTAAGCTCAAATGGACTGGATTAAGCTTGTAAATGAGTCTAATTAGCTCACAAAAATTTGGCACTCTCTCTAGTCATAGGTGAAAATTTCAAGCTGAGTTTGGTGCGGCCGCATGTTAAACTAAGCTCAATTGACTCGCCTTTGACATGACCGACAAAAAATAAATATGCAATGCTTGAGAAATTATTTTTGCTAGTATTATGACTAATTCTCATTTTATGCTTAAATGAATGATTTTCTAAAAATCAAAATTTAGGTGTCAACAAGGGGTAGCGAGGGCGGGAGGGGGTTAATGGAAAAATGGCTAGTGGCCGGGGTATGCTGACTTTAAACTTCGATGATAGCGCTTGTCATTAGCAAAGTTGGATCTATGACCGGAATGGGATTGTATTAGGTGTCAAGAAAATGGTGTGCAAGAAATTGGGTTAGGTGTCAAGAACATGTGTTAGAATACACCTATTTGGTAATTGGTTAGTTTCTTGTCATCTTTCAAATCATGATTTTGGCTTGTTCTTTACAAGCAATTAGGGAAGACTACGGGTGTTCTATTTAGCAATTACCGTTTCAAAATTATAGGTAAATTGTAGCTTCCGCTTCCATTGGCCAATGGGCTAGTAGTATCAATGAGCATTATACTTGTAATTTATTGAATTAGGTTATTAAATATACCTATGGGATGCAAGCTTTGTAGGACCCTATTATACAATCTTTGATTACGACTTAAATAGTTGAGTCAAGTGAGTCATTTTTCGGGACCCTATTCTACTATTTTTGTTTATTATTTGAGTACTAAGTTAAGTGAGTCGAGTTTTGAGCAATCGTGGAGAGATTTTAAAATTGGGGACCAAGTAATTGGGATCATGGCTCTAGGGAATTCACAATTACAAATTGTGCACTATTTGTTATGGCTGTAAAAAAGGCTTTCCATGTCAAGAAGTTATTATGTGGCAAAATTAAGTCTATATTGTACATTTTGATCTTATAATTCATCAAGTTCTTTAGAAGAGTAAGTTGGATCCGTGACTCCTTAATATTGGTTGTGGTATCACTCTAACTAGTTTCATAGTTTTGCTCAACCTTGACTCATGATATGCAGCTGGTCACAAATATTACTTTTGATGAACCTCACCCTGAACCGAAGACAAAATTCTCTTTTACAATCCCGGATCAAAGGTTTGGCCGAGGTAAGTGACAGTGTATGTCTTTCTCTCAAAGTTACTTTTTAAAGCACAATTTATCAAATTGTCTTTACATTTCTCCAAAGTACTACCAACTATCTTGTAGTGTGTCAAGACGGTAGATAAAGAATGATGTGGCCGGCGTTACGGTACCTTTGACGGATGCCCGCAGAATGACAAAAGTGGAAAGTTAGGCGATGCTTCTAACAATATATTCGAAGTGTGGAATAGCTTGGTGAAAGGATTGGCGATTCTATCCGTCATTGTATTGTTATGTGTATATCGGAAAAAATTGGATAAGGTAGTCATGGGAGTATTGTTTTTCGGGGGAAATTATGGCAATGGATCTGCCGTGGTGAAGCGGCTTCACCGTGAACTTTGGCGAGTAACGAAAGAGATAAAAGACACTATTAAACTATCGTCATCCGAATGTCGTAATTTATGATGGTGTACTGAAAACGAAGCATTTTATATTTGTTTGCCAAGATCTTTGCAATGGCGGCAGTCTTTTGGACTTAGTTCAAGCAATTTCGCAAATAGAGACTTCTCTTCGTTCACTAGTATAGAACACAAAGAAAAATTGAAAGTTCTTAAGAGCGAAATGGAGAATTTTGAATTATGGACGGCTAGGAGGGAAATGGAGAATTTTGAATTATGGATGGCTAGTGGGCATCTATCATTACTTTTGCTAAAGCTAATGAGGTAATTCTTATGGCTTTGAAGACTTCGATTATCTAAGATGTTATTTAGTTGCTTGATTTTTTTTATCATGTCTACTTATTATACATGGAAATGATATTAGGATTGAGTCATTTGCATGAATTAGATATCATCCATGGTGATGTAAGGTCTAGTAATGCCCCGATCACTAGGAGCAAAACATTATCGGTCAAATGGACCAATACAGGAATTAGCAGATTGCCCATTTGGAAAAATTCAGACAATGGTAAGTTTGATCTTCTACACTCCTTTGAGATTTTTTTTTTAAATCCCCGACGTGTTGTGAAACCTCGGGATGGCGAGCGCCGGTGATGTTTTGTCCCGAGAGGCAGCCAACAAGAGGCCGACCTATTTAGTCTTGGGTGCGTCTTCTTCTTCTACGCCACCTCTAGAAATCACCCCGATCTACTATATGATGAAATGGGGCATCTAGATCACGATAGAATTGAGAACCTAGTGCAATCCGTGACCACTTCATATGAGGCTCGTCATTTGATTTGGACATTATTGAACCCGGATCCTAGACAGAGGTAAGAGGGCGGTCTCATTGAGCTAATATGGTTTTAATTTTTTCATAAATTGCACCAATCTATATTTAATTGCTTCTATTTATTGGCAGGCCAAAAATATCAAACGTAATTGATCATCCCATGTTTTGGGATTCTGCGAAGAGACTGTTGTTTCTACGTAATGCCAACGACAAACTACAATCAAAATAATTTGCTTCAAATCTTAGGAAAGAAATTCATATGGGGGGCAGTATGGATTCTTCTCGATCATAAAGATTGGTACAGGATGGTAGATTATGATATTTTGCTGAACTTATTACCCCATGGGCTCAGTGTGCCTCACAGTTTTGTTCGTGGTGGCATCTTTGCTACGAGCTATTAGGAATCGCTTCAACCATCACACAGAAACCCCACACCTTCATCAGATCGAAGGGCCGTCTCCCGATGGCCTTGATGCATATTATTCTTGCCCATTTCCTGCTCTTTTGATGCATGCATATTTAGATATGTATAGAAACTATGGTGGTGAAGAAGTTTTCAGGAAGTACTTTAGTTTCTTTACAGATTAGAGGTGCATAGCGCCACACAGAATTTCTCTTCCATGAGTTATCTTTTCATTAAAGATAGGTAAACAAAACAGCATTCTAGCTACATTGGATTTTGACATTGTATTTTGAGTGAGAACAAAACAATTGATCAAATGTTGAAACTAAAACATTGCTGCAGTAATAAGGGAATTTCATATGTTCAAATTCTTGTTTTTCTCCTCATTCCTCTTGATTTCTCATTTTTGGTTAAAGCTACTCTTACTGAGATGCCTCTACTTTTGGCTTTACACTTTTTCTGTTGAAAGAGAGATCTTCAGATTCCTCAAGATTTCTTATGATCGGATGTTGCACCAAAATGCTGTCCACATTGGTATGGACACTGATAGAATGAAAAATCTATGATTTCTGATGTGAGAAACCTCTTTATTGATATACATTTCATCATTGCATTGCTGTTGCATATCATAATTTATCTAAAAAACTAGCTGAAGCTATTCTTCACATAAGTTTAAGAAGACTCGCTCTTATGGAGGTACCCAAAAATGGAGTAGAAGTCATTTTTTTTTATCTTGTTCATTTGTGTTGATAGATCTTTTGGGGTTCGTGCTGCATAGAGAATGAAATTTGTTGATGAAATCAAATTAATGACGGAACAATTATTAAATTAGAGGGACCCTTGTCAAGTAGAAAAATTTCAGGTAACTAGTTGTTAAATAGGTGTGATATTACGTGCTGTTTGAGATTTGAAATGATCTAAAGCTCTGATTTTCTGATTACATCTTATGATCTGTTACTCTTCTTTTAGCTTTACTGCCTTTCACTTGGATTTGTGGTGATTATTTCAAGCAGATGATTTCCTCGTTTCATTGTTAACTCGTTAACGAGATGCCACGAGCATTTGTTATAAATAAAATACGGCAAATCATTAACATAAACCAGAAAACATAAAATATGCTCATGAAAATTGACAGAGTCGAGCGACGAAGGAGGTCATGAGAGGCCTGCGACCAAGGCACATGACCTCCATCAGAGTGTGAATCAACGAAACGAAGGTCGCAACCTACTCTCCGATTATTCGGCCAACCTTCAAGTTTTTTTTGTTAGAGTTCGAAGAAAGTACCAAGAACAAGCGATGTTGTCAAAAAATGAAATGATGCTCGAAGGGTTGAAAAAAATTATCACTTAAAAGGTAATCTTAAGTACTAGGAACAAGTGACGTTGCTGAAAACCTTTGGGAGAAGAAATCTAATTTTTCTGTAGTGCTATGCACCCTCTAATCTGTCAATTAAACAATTGAAGTCCTAACATTTACAATGAAGCAAGATAAAATTTGGTATGAAAAGCACAACACCAATCGTTTTCGAATACATGAATGCTATATTCTCTCACGCTCAGAAGCCAAAGATAATTGAGAAACAACCTAGAAAATATTGCAAGAAATAAAGACAGATTCAATTTGTTCCTTGTCCCAAGAGAAGGATAGATATGAAATGCATATGAAAGCAGTTAATTAAGCAAATTGGAAAGAATTGCTCTAGATAAATTATGACATAAAGCTCTCGTGAAATCACTTTTTAGTTAAAATACATGTATCAGAATTAGATGATCTTAGTGGCAGTAGAATTTATTGCTTAAGGCCTTAACCATATGAAAATCTCATTTTTCATTTCCTACTAACAAAGCCGGTTTGACATGTAGTGTTCGTTGTCCATAAAAATGCCCAAATTGCCAAGTTCCAGAATCCAATCAAGAATTACCATAACAAATTAACAGAATATTGATAGACAAACTAACATTGTAATGCAGCTAGCTAAGAAATAGCACAACAAAGTCGAACTGCTACAGCACAAGCATTGAGAGAAATTTCAAGATTAAAACAAGCATACCACTCCTAAGACCAGATGATGTGCTTGCATTGCTTGAGGCCTCCTTTATTATCCGAATCACACCATCCACATTATCGAGTCCCATCACAACGCGCTGAGGATCATAGGAAGTTTATTAAGTATTGAAAAGCTTAGAAGTCCAAAGCAGAAGAGAGTATATACAATTGCCAATATGTAGAGGTCTCAAATGGATGGGTCGGGTCGAATATTATCGGGACCCATCACAATGCCCTGATTGGCTCGATCTTTTGTATCCAAACAGCTCTTGCTCCTTCGCCATAGAGTTGCTGAAAATAAACAACGGAAATACCTTTAGGAAAGCAATATAAAAATTAGCAAGTTCTGTGCAATTATGTTAGGCTCTTTATGGTTCTCAGAGATATTATATGGCCGCCCATAACTTACTTGTATTGCTGCATCGAATCTGTCAAGGATTCCAGGAATTGTGGCGACAATTTGATCAACCGTCATGTTCTGAAAGCCAAAAGTAAGATCGTTCTGTCCTATATCAAATGTGTAGATGGCCTTTGAGAAATCATCAGGGTGCGGAAGGGACAAGCTGCTGCAAATTTCGATCATCCCTGCATTAACGCCGTTTTTTTAATATGTCGTCAGTCTTTACAAAATTATTCAGCTTTGTGCACAAAGAAACTGAAGCAAATGCGATTATGGGGACTCTTAATTGTATTAAGTGGCATATTCAGATTACTTGCTTGATGTGCCATAATTCTGGCTAGTGAACTGCAGAAAGCTGAAGAAGGATATAATGGCTCACCAGAACCACTCAAATTCTTGTGGAGTTGTGTTGTGAGTGATTTGAACTGTTTGAATTAAGAGATCTGAATACCGAAATCGAAAGGGCTGAAAGGACCAGGTAGAATGGAAGAGCCTCCGGTGGCGAAGTTTGCGCCTCATCGAAAGTTTGTGCCTATTAGGTCCAAGTATGCACTCATGTATGGTAGTCCTAGTTTCTCAGCTGCAGAAAGTTAAAGAAAACCGATGATACCTCAGATATTGTACAAATGTTAACCTGTTGATCCTGACTGGTGAAACTAATGACTGAATTTCCTTAGTGCATGTTCGTGTGGTTCATATGCTGCTCTAAAGAAACTGATGACTCAAATGTTTCCAGTTGTCTGCTAAAAATCTCACTTATGAAATCGAGGATGACATGCCCATTGGATAATCTCTTAGGAGGATTGTCAAGGTTGGTTTTGCCATGGGGAGGTGGAATTTGAGTAAGTGCAGTGGAGCGGCCTCCAGTGTCCGAGTTTGAATCCCCAAAGTTGTAGAGAGCAGGAAAGTTGCAGCTAGATGAACTGCCAGACACCAAGTCCCCTTGTGTCATTGCCAATCCCGAAACCAGCAGCATCAAAATGCTGAGCATTCTGACTAATGCCATTGTTCTTTCCAACTCAAAAAGTAAAGGATATTTAGCTGTTCGTGAGTAGCTGTGTCTTATGGCTCTTCGAAGACCGCTTTTATACTCGGATAAGAGCAGATGATGCAGCGAGAAAAGGGCAGCTCGGAGTTCACATAAACCGGGACGGCAGGATTCCCAAAATTGTCTCTAGTTTCATGTCACTTGACATTGGAGAGGACTGGTTACAGTGTTCCATACCACAGCTTGAGGGACTCCTGAAAATTATAAACCTGAGAGGCAACTTGGAGTTAACATCTTTCTTGATGCTTTGTCTCGTTCTTGCATAGTTGTAATCACCGAAACAAAGTCGTGGGCTTCATTGGAAGAGGAACAAATGGTAGGAAGGTAGAAACTTCTGCATTTTTTACCTGGAAATTGGGTCAGCTCTTCATAATCTAGTGCTTTGATATATAAGTTACAGATTGGTGAAACTTGTAAATGTTGACCAAAGTATGCGAAAAAGAAGGAAAAAATGGACAATATATGTTGCCAAGAATGGGTATCAACTATCAAATGATATTGATAACCAGATCAATGACTTCAGCACATATGATCTGTCTGATAATGACAACTTAAACAGGGGCATGTTTCACTCATTTCTAGGATTGGCAAAGATGCTCTGTCTTAACCCACAGGCTCCTTCATCTGTTTAGATTAGATGATTACTATATCAAGGTTCATACTTTCCTTAATCTCTGCTTTATGCATCAGGTAAACTGGCAAATCCCGAATGATCTCTGCCTTTGAAATGAGTTATGATTTAGGTGAGGATGGGGGATGGACAGACGACACATGTTTTTTTTTGAAATGGCTGTTATCGTCACCTCCGTGTCTCTTGAACATGGAAGTTTAGATTAGGATGATTTTCAACTTATGTATTCGCTTTTCATTTCAGGTTCCCCTAGTGTTTCTTTACCCCTTCTTAGTTATGGTATCCGGTCGGTGGTAGAGTTAGATCTCCAAGAGCTTTAAGTTCTTTGTTCTTTGAATCAATCCTCTTTAGCTCGAGTAGATCGTTACTTCTTGTTCGCATCTCTAACAATTTGCACAGGTCAGATGAGGAGATTGAAATTCTGGGGTGTATTGTTGCCATTAGAGAGAAGGCACTTAGGGACAGGGAACCCTGATGCGGATTGAACAGAGCGGGAAGGGATTGGAGCAGAAAGCCCAGGACACTGGGAACTTTACTTACACTTAACTCTTGCGTCAAGGTACTGTAATTCTGATGCTGTATATATCGTTTGTGCACATGACGCGAAGTTGATAGTAGAAATACATAAGGCTGTTCATTTGCGTTGGAAGAATTCTGTGCACAGGAAAGCGATGCCAGCCACGCCATGCTGGAATTCTAGCTTATTGGTGTGGGTTGTTGAAAGCACGATTAAGGTTAGATTTTGCACGTCATTTTCGAAATAAAGAATGGTCACAGATTCAGTCCTCTAATTGTTGGTTGCAAAAGGCAAATATGCGCTTAAATAGCCATTCCATTCGGCATTCCCAGTAACTATCGACCTATGTTAACCTTTGTCGATGAGAGAACAATCTAATTATTTTCCGGAGAGCGAACGAAAGAACTACAGAAGTTTTACATTCACCTTAATGGGTTGTTTCGAATCGTCTTCCTGCAGCTTCATGATCTTCTTGGATCTAGTATCCAATGAAGCAGAAGATGATTTAGCATGAGATGTCTGAAATCTGTTTCTTGAGTAAGGCCCACAAGTTGGTCTGAATTTCCAGTATTGATGTCAAACTAGAAGCAAATAGTAAAACTTTCCTAGTGGGAAACGTCCACACTTGTGTTATTTCCTTTGTCGATGCTACAGGACGTGCGCGCTGAGTCTGACGGGAGTAATGTATCAGTTAGACCGAATGATCAGATATCGGAAAAAAGACAAGAAGATTTTTGGTGCCAACGTGGTCGATCTTGACATGGTGAGTTATGGACAAGCATTGGAAATTGGTACAGGCGGATCAGACATGGAACCATTGAGGATGCGTGAAGCAAGCCATGAATTGGCTGCATCCGTAAAATGTGTGCCGTCCCAGCTAATTCGATTCTGAGGATTGCCACAAGCATCTCCATGAATGGTGGTTCCATTCACTTCTAATAACATTCCACACTTCACGGATGTTCGCGCGAAGCTACCACAGCAAAACTTTAGTGGACCAACAAAACCTGCCACCAGATTTCATCTACTGTATTAGCACAAAATTTAGACAGCACAGTGGTACTAGTCTAACGAAACATTAGGCTAACGGACCACCTGTTATTGCGGGATTGCCTAGCTTTTCTCTGCATTTTTCTGTCGTTCTTTCTTGTCAAGTGTGGCCTGAGAGGGCTCGTACACTTACGCAGATGATTACCTTGATTTTTAGCATCACTGAGCAGCAATAGCTTGGCTGAACATACGTCAACATATGTGACTGCAGCCATAGAGAGATTATTCATTAGCTGGTTCACGCTTTCTTTAAGCTGTTGGTTAAATTCTTGAGCTACGTCATTTTTGTAAGCGACGCAGCCATTCGGGTCAAGGGTACTATTACATGGTAGAGCCATGAGAAGCTAGCATCCGAGTGGACTGACGTTGTGTATCCAGAAAAATCTTGCTCCTTCGCCATAGAGTTCCTGAAATTAAACGGCGGAAGTCCATGGGAAAACAGTAAAAAGAGCAAGTTTTGGGTATTTATGGCAAGCTCTTCAAATTGGATATCAGATCTTCTATGGCTTCCCATAACTTACTTGTACTGCTGCATCAAAACCATTGAGGATGTGAGGAATCGCTGCGACGATTTGGTCGACTGTCATCTTAAAAAAACCGACTGCAAGATCGTTATGTCCAATATAGAATGTGTAGAGGGCCTTTGAGAAATCAGGGTGTGGAACGAGATTCCACTGCACCTTCTGATCATCCCTGAGTTTAGCGCCATTGGTTGATATGTTGTCAGTCGTTACAAAAACATTCAGCTTTGGATGCAAGGACACAGAATGAAGTGCAGTTCCGGAGACTCTCGATTGGATTAAGAAGCATGTGTCAGATACAAGGTGACTTTACTCACTGGAATCACTCGAGTTCTTGTTGAGTTCTGTCGTCCGTGATTTGAACCGTCTGAATTGAGAGATCTGAATGCCAAGATCAAAAGGGCCAATGGGGCTGGGTAGAATGCCTGAGCCTCCGTTAGCTAAGTTTGCACCGTGTCAAAAGTTTGTTCCTATGGAGTCCAAGTATGCATTCAAGTATGGTAGTCCTAGTTTCTCAGCTGCAGATAGTTCGAGAACACAACGATGCAGGGACTGAAAGTGGCCGATAACGGCCTAGACAAAGGGCTTTTTTTTTGCCAATTTAGAAAAGATCAAAGTGATAAGACTGATTGATCCAAAATCAACCAAGCTAGTGATTTTCCTTAAGCCGCTTCACATAAGTTAGAATGAACTCAATTAACGGAGGCTTAATAAGATAATATGTTTAATGGGCTTGGATAGAAAGACTCACTTATCAAATCGAGGATGAAGTCGATAACTCTGAATGGGACCGTTATATAGCCATTTTGGAGGAAATACAGCTGGATGATACTGCCAGGAGCCAAGCCGTTTGCCAATCCCAAAACCAGCAGCCAAGATGAAGAAACTTACTGTGCCATGGTTCTTTACAATCAAAGACTCTTTATACTCCTAAGACGCAGATGGAAACCGCCTTGGCTGTGATGTGGGTAAATGTCTCTAGTTTCATGTCACCGACAGTGGATGATTTTAATTGTCGGTGCTTTAGATGTTGAAGAAATTAGTCCTCGTCTTATGATTGACTGTTGAGATCGAATGTGCGGTGGTTGGAGTGTGAGGAATAACGTGTTCGAATATTTGTCAATCTTGTGTTGCCGACGGATGAGCCTGGGTAAGAAGATCGCCCCATGAAAGTGAAAATAACTTGGCATTGAAAATCGGGTCTGTTTTCGCCTGCATGTTCAAGATAAAGCCAAATGAAGGATTTAAGTCCTTTGTTTGCCACTTCTCTTCTTTGACATCTCCAATGATTCCCGCAGAAAATAAAAGAAAGAAGAGAGAGGAGTGACTATTTTGAGGACGTCCCCGTGTTATGAGGACAAGATAAAAACAATGAGGAGAAATGAAGAGAACGGTAACAGCGACAAGGGGAGAGGAAAGGTGATTATTAATTGGATAACAAAAACGGAGGAGAGAACAAAAATGAATGCGACGAGGACGATGCGGGACGAAGGTGGCACGGCGTGCTCAGGCTCCAGAAGATCTGAGACTTTGCAATGTAAGCTCAATGCAGCCGTAATCGGATTGTCAATTGGGCTAAGATTTTAATGGGATTGGATGATAATTCCATCAAATTGAGGATGGAAGTGCTTGAATCGGACCGTTATATAGCCATTTTGGAGGAATACATGGATGATACTAGGTACCAAACGTTGCCACCAGAAGAAGAAGAGGAGCTCCGCTGGGCTTCCAATTGAGGAGATCAGACCGAAGGACGAAACCTTGATGGGTGGGATCTATAAGTACATGGTGATTGTCGGTGAGATGTTGAAGAAATTGTCCTGTGGGCATGACTACTGTTGAGATCGCATCGTGCGGTGGTTGGGTGTGAGGAATACGTGTTCGTTTTGTCAATTTGTGTTGCCGACGGATGAGCCTGGGTAAGAAGAGGAGAAGAAGAAAATGGATGTGAATGCAAGTGGGAGTTGGCGTTTCCTTGTCCAAGATTCCCGCGGAAAATAAAAGAAAGAAGAGGAGGAGTGACTATTTTGAGGAGTGTAAAGCCAAAACATGAGTGAAAATAGCGCAATTGTGGGATCCTTAGGGCGCGCGTAGTAACAACACTATCGAAATCAACTTCGACGATCGGAAGTTGATTTCACTTCTCCTAAAAACAAAAGTTGATTTTTCGGGCTTGATGGTACATGATCGCGAGAAATTCGTTGAATAACGTTTAAAATTTTTTTTATTTTCGGCGGTGTAGTTGAAGAAGTGATTCTTAAGTGGAGAAGTAGAATTTTTTTACTTCTCAAAGTTGGGGCAGAAATCTTGCGGCGAAAATTGAAAATCCTGCCCATAAGTGGTGAAAATCCTATCATAAGTCAATTTTTTTAATCAAAACGAATTTCTAAATTGAGGCCGACGGAGGTGGACGCGAGCTGCGGAGGTCGGGAAGTTGAAGAAGCAAAGTTGGTCAAAAATCTTGCTATAAATTGAAAATCCTGCGATAAATTGAAAATCCTATCGAAATCAATTTTTTTATCAAAATCCGTAGAGAAATATTATCACGTGCATAAATGCAAATTGTTGACAAGATGTGTTGTTTCCATCTTGGCAAGGCCACGTTGGTGGGCCAACCGGTGGGCCAAGATCTCCCATGATGAGAATGGGCAGGAATAAAGAACGGAAGAATTCTTGGTTATAAATAGAAGTGTGAGCAGAAGGATGGAGTGGGCCAAATCTCTTCTTGGTGGCCGAGGAGTGTGCAGAGAGTTCTTCTTAGAGTTTTCTTCTGTAATTATACCCGACTGAATTAGCCAACAAGATTTTTGTGATTAGAATTTTACAATTACTTTTTAAGATTGACATTATTCCATTAGGAATTGCTAAAGAGTATTTGAGCATTCGCGTACTGTTATAATCTCCGATTGAGTGAAATTTTGTGATGTTCCCATGTGGACGGAGGTCATATTGACCGAACCACGTAAATCCGGAGATCCCGTTTCCTTTTGTTCCTTCATCCGATTTATCCAATCGCCTTGTCTTAATAGATATCATATGGTACGGCTGATTTGTATTGTTTCCTTCCATCCAAATTTAGGTTAAAAGAGATTGCTTTGTACATTTGGTACTTGGTGGTGTCGCTCGTATTGAATCAATGACGCCTCTTTATGATTAATTTGGGTTCCCGCTTGTAATCCGCATCATTTTTTTTGTAGTACTAGTGCATCTCATGATGCGGTAGTTCGATACTCCATTTCGAATAGGCATCCACAACTCGCTTTTGATTTTCAAATTGGTCGCTTCGTGAGGTATGTGATCTATAAGACATGCAAAGTAAATACGTCTTTGCAATCGTGACTTTTGCGATACATTAGCACCGACTCGTAAAGTTACGGGCGTATCCATCGACGATTCTCGAGTCTCGAAATGGAAACCACCTCAATCTAGAATACCATCTAAACACTTAAAAAGAGGGGGGAAAAAGAAAAGGAAAAATGTGGTCTGCTTAGGCCAAAGCCCACCTAAAGTATCACCCCATTTCTTAAAGTCATGAAGGAGGGTCTCCTCCCCTCCCAAGGCAGTGGGATCTAATGAATGGCACCTCCCCTCTTGCTTGATAGATGGACCATCTCCTGTGGCTAGCTAGGGTTTAATTTGGCACTGCCCTTCTTCAATGCCTCTTCACCTGCTCAATAATCCATCCGACAATGACCCAAAAAAAAATTGATTTGTTTACCATTATTTTTCTAAAAGGCTTTTAAATATTGGAGAACAAATTTCAGCTCACATTTTCTAGAGGTGCCCACCTAATTAAGAACAAGGGCCAAGGCCATTGATAGGAGGCAGTGATGAACACGAATGGTCCTTCTTCATTGCTCTGAATTCTGTGGACCACGTGTCTTGTCGACATTGGGTTTAATTTGTCTGAGTCGACAGCAGAAATTACGGACACCCGCATTTGTTGCGCTGCTCTAACGAATTGTTAAAGGAATGGAGATTTTCATGTACTAAAGTTAGAGCCCCTAGGACAGAGGGCACTTCCTTATGTTTTTTTTTTTTCCTGCAATTGGGACTTGTTGAGCACTGGTTTTCATGCTAAATTAAATCTATCTTTGGGTGCCAGTAAGTATTGCTTTGTCAAGTTGGCCTTTTCCTTTTAATTTGAAAAATCCAACCCGTATCCCTTGAAATTAGACCAGCCGAAGCTGTACTCGTGAAATAAATCGGAGCAAAGACCTAACTTTGATAACGTGCTAGAAAGTCAATTGAAAAATGCGAATTTATAAATAAAAGAAGACCACATTTTTACAATAAGCGTATAAATCCCATGGACAAACGATGTCGATATTACAACATTTTCTCCATTTTTTTTTTAGTTTAGGGATGGTATTAATTTATCTAGAAAGTTGCTTTTTTATGCAAAATTAAGATTATGTTACCATATCATTTGGAGAACCTAGGAGTAACACTACACATATTGAAACTTGTTTTCCATGATCGTGACGGCATTAGTCCATATGGATGCTTGTTAAATACGGGTCGTATATTTCAAACACTCGGTAAAAGTCTACCGAATTACTTAATCGAGATGAATCTTGTGAACCAACTTTCATATCCCTAACATTACTCGAAACCATCTAAGCCAAAGATAATGCGCGAACTCGTGAAAATAGGGTTTGGCTGATTATAGTAAACACGATAACACAACTGGCTTTGGTTGCATAATGTACTTCTTATTCCTAATTAGAAGTTGATGGAGGACTAATCTTCACCACAAAAGAAAAAAAAAAACTTGATTGCTTGGTTTAATTAAAGTTTTTTTTTTTTGATAGATTGAAGTTTTCTTTGTGCGCTGAGATGTGTGCCAAATCCACCCTCTTTTTTTAGCTTTTTTTTTTGTCCTTTTGTATGAGCCAGAAGATAATTTGGCTCCTCATACATGAATTCTGCCGTTCTAGTGCCGCTCGCTCTCTCTCTCTCTCTCTCTAGGGTCAAGATTCAGTCAAACCTAAAGGTGACAACATGGATTATAAAAAGAAAAAAAAAGAAACCATTTATTAACTCTATTTTAGTGGGCCCAAGTTGAATATGGATCACTTCAAACTTTAGAAAATGGGTCAAAAAGTCAATGTCTAAATTTATATAGGTCCAGTATGAGTTAGATACAAACCCATATGTAACCCATTTAACTTGAACTCAAAATATATGTAACTTACGAAGGCCTCGAATAAGCCTTGAGCTCGCCATGATCTGGTCGTTCTTGGCCTCAGTGTAGTCCCTCGATCGGCAATGGCCGGCCGTGTCGGTCGCCCTTAATCGTCGCCAATTGCCGGCGACCCTTGCCGGACGTAGAAGGAAAAAAGAAAAAGAAAAAGAAAGTAAGTAAGAAAATGGAACAATGTAAAAATGAGAAAAAGTCAGAATTCTTTTAATCCACAGTATTTGAGCAACATATAGCTTTTAAAGAAACTACAAATAAAAAAAAAGTTTAACAAGATGAATTTAATATTTGAAGTGTTTTAGCGGTATCAGCCGCTAGATTGTATCGTGTCAATAAAGATCGGACCATTTATGTTGTCACTGTCATTTTCTCATCGTTGCCTTTTCTCTTTGTTTCCCCCATTTTCCCTCTTTCCCTCGTTTACGTGTTCCCAATCTTCAAGCCCTTTTTATAGGTTGGAGCAAGTTTCTTGTGGCGGCATAGTCATACTGTCTTGACCTTTTCTCTCTTTTAGCCGCTCAAAATCAGCAAAGTCTGGACAGAGAGAGAGAGAGAGAGAGAGAGAGAGAGAGAATGGCAAGGACAAAAGCCACAAATGGGGTTGAGAACGAGCAGAAGAAAGGACTGTGGACAGAGGAAGAAGACAAGATTCTCGTCGGCTACGTCGAGGCCCATGGGAAGGGGAAATGGAACACCATTGCTAAGCGGACAGGTTCAGCAGTTTTGTTTGGGGGAATGCACTCTTCATTGGCTCCTCCTCCTCCTCTTCCTCCTCTCTTACTAGGGAAAACTTTCTGATCTTTGCAGGGTTGAGAAGGTGTGGGAAGAGTTGCAGGTTGAGGTGGATGAACTATCTGAGACCAGACGTGAAGCGAGACAGTTTCTCCGAGGAAGAAGAAGACCTCATCATTAGACTCCACAAGCTCCTTGGCAACAGGTTCTATCCTGATCCACATGGAAAATAGACTTCATATTATGCAGCAAATGAGATGATATTGCAGATTTGTACCATATCGTCCTGTTCCCAAAGACGCGGATTGCGGGTATATTTTAAAAAGTGTCGGCAAGTGTCACAAAAATATTAAATTTTTTTATATTAATTATCTTCTTGGTAACATTTTACTTAGTTATCAACTTTTTTTTTATAACATATGAGTTAACATTTTTGCTAACTTATCCATTGTTATTTTCATAACTTATTAACGTTACTAATTTTTACTGATTTTTATATGAAGTTACCTACCTAAATTAGAGTGAATTACCGGCTTTTATTTGAGTTATCGCGACAACTGTTTTTTTTTTCAAAAGTTGAAGGCGACAATAAAGAAAGGAAAAAGTTGGTTAATGATAAGAAATTAGAAAGGCGAAAGTTGGTTAATGATAAGAAATATGGATAATTTGCAAACTGTCTGAAAAATTAGATATTTTCATAAAAGTGTCGGTGAATTACCAACAGTGGAACGGAAAGTCAGGTGATCGGTAACCTTTTTTCACTAGCGGTGTTTAACACTCACCAGCTCCTTTAGGTATCTACTAGCATAGAAAAAGATCGATTTTTTTTTAGAATACTATCTTAAAATTGAACCGCATGACTAATGTATATTTCTTTCACATTATAATATAATGTGAAATATATTCATGACGAGTTTGTTTTGACCTATAATCAGACAAGGAAGACTTTGTATCTACACTACCTATGTACCGTGGACTCCCTAAATGTTGTGTGACTGGTCAACGTAAATTTTTCCTTGTGTTTCCTTCTTAAGGTGGTCTTTGATAGCGAAGAGAGTGCCAGGCCGAACTGACAATCAAGTGAAGAATTACTGGAACACTCATTTGAGCAAAAAGGTAGGTATCAAAGCGCAGGGCACTCGATCTAGCACATCGGCAGCTGCCAAGAGTTTTCGACGGCCAATTACTTCCATATATCCATGTTCCACTTCATCTCGTGACACAGCCGCCGAGAGAGATCCAGAAAAGAAGTCGGACAAAGACGCGAGACCTTATCGCACAGCATGGGACGCCAGCGAATCGATCGTTAGAGACCAATCGACAAACCACTTTTGGGATTTCGAGAGTGAGCTCGGCGAGCTTGGGATGACGGAGTTCCTGCAGGGGCAGTCTCACGATCTATCTTGGCTTAGTTCATGAACAAACTCTCAGCGGATCACGTCACTCCTATATCCTATCACAATCTTGAATAAGATTTGAGAACTTGGGCTGCGAAGACAGTCTCAATGCAGCAGCTGTTAAGTATTCAATCAAGGCATGATTCTTTAGATTTTATGTACAAGATTTGATTGCTTATATGATTCATGACTAGACCCATCGAAATAAGCCATGAGCCCATTTCTTAATTCGTAAATAATAGGTTGAGTTGTTATGTGAGTCGGTTATATTCGAAAAATAAGTCATAAATGAGTTTAAACATAATATGAGTGTTGAACGGGCTGTAAATGGATTTACAACTTACTTAGACCTTTGACCAAACCAAAAAAAAAAAAAAAATCCTTAGATCATCCTTCCTTTATGACTCTCTCTTCATTCACTCTCTCCTCGCTCAATTTTGCACTTACTTGCTATGCATTCTCACCTCAATTTGGGTGTAGGTTTTCTTAGATTTGGTTAAATATAAAAGTGTTTTAGGAATATGAGTTGGGTCAAGTATGACTTGAGTATGGGTTGCTTAGATTTGCATTGGATGGAAATGAGTCACAATAGGTTAAATTGGGTTTATATAGTTCGGACCATTTTTTATCCGACCCGATTCACTCATTTGATAAGTCTATTCATGACACATTAACACTCCAGAAAGATATAAAAAAATACAAAAAATAAAAATAAAAACAAGGACGGCAACAAGAAAAACGACATAGAAGAATGCCAAAATTTGATGTCAAGGTAGTTGGGAGTATGCCATGGACGTAGCTCAAGAGCGGCAATGACAAATGAAAGATCAAAGAAGCCGCCAAGGCTTCCACATACAGCGCAGGAATATTTCCGAAAGAGGTATCTGCTTAGCATTTCTTCGATCATGTATGAGATCAAAGCGGCGACTGAGTTCCGGATGTCTGTTCTGACATCAGTGTCGAGCTATTGCATCACAAGCCGTTGCTATGTCGCAAGTACTACCGAA
Organism: Rhodamnia rubescens; assembly: GCA_021437795.1. Lineage (NCBI taxonomy): Eukaryota > Viridiplantae > Streptophyta > Magnoliopsida > Myrtales > Myrtaceae > Rhodamnia > Rhodamnia rubescens. The sequence goes on along the minus strand of JAILYA010000004.1, from coordinate 3,372,548 downwards.
TGTATCAAGTTATAGTCACTGACAGTGAGGAGATGAAGAGGAATCACGGAGAGGCTTCATCTGTTTAACACAAGCAATACCATCAAAACCGTATAGCGTACAAGTGTACATAACCAAGCAGCCTAAGCTAAAATTTCGCTGCGTACCTGTGCATTTGCTGGTTTAGTTTGATTCGATCCTTAGCATTTCGATAGGCTGATTTTGCTGAGCATAAGCTGACCCTTCAACTGAACAAGTCCTGGTGATTGATTCTGTTCTTTCAAGGCCACTGATAAGAGCCAAAGCAACTGATCCAGAGTTCCCACATAAATTGCCGCTTCCGTAAGTTATGTGGTGGAACCTATTTGTCCCATCCAATGTCAAGCGCATGGATCAGCGAATTGTCACTGAATCCAACCATTACAGTCTACGGAACCCAAGCCGCCCGTTTTGCCGCCCATTTGCCTAGCAGAGTATAAAAAGTCCAAAACCCCAGAAGGCACGTCAACCCAGGAACAGAGAACATTCGGTTTGATTGTAAAGAACCATGGCACAGCAAACATGTGTGCATCTGGGACCGGTTTGGGATTGGCAAGACGAAAGTACTGGTTTCCGGCAGTCATCTAGCGCAAATTCCTCCATTTACAACTTGGGGATCAAACTCAGACACGGAGGCCACCCCCATGTTCACACGGTTTCGTTCCGCCTCCCAACGGCAAAACCAACCTCGGCAATCCTCCCAAGAGACTATCCGACGGGCAGTCATCCTGATTTCACAAGTAAGTCCTTCCATCTGACTCCAAGCCGAGATTGATTCAGTTCATTAAAACTTATGGAGGCAGCTTCTAGAATAAATCACTGGCAAGGATGATTTCAAATCAGAACTACATTCTTAATCGCTTCAACTTCTTGCTAGACATGGAAAAATAAAAGCTCTCTAAGGTTCAACGGTGACATTTGTGCCAAGTGTCGAGGCAAAATGTTTTCTGTACCGTCTGCAGCCGAAAAACAGGACACCATACCGAGTGCAAACTGGACCCATAGGAACAAACTTACACTGGGCAAACTTGCACCCCAGTGCTACCATTCTACCGGGTCCGATTAGCCCTTTTGATCTTGGTATTCAGATCTCTCAAATCAGACAGTTCAAATCCTGGACGATGGAACTCTACAAGGACTTGACTGATTCCGGTGAGTGAAAGTCACCTTGTATCGGACACATGCTTCTTAATCCAATTTAGAGTCTCCAGAACTGCACTTCCTTCAGTGTGCTTTTGCATCCAAAGCCGAACAGTTTTGTAAAGACTGACCACACGTCGACCAATGGCATTAAACTCAGGGATGATCAAAAAGTGGAGCAGAATTTTGCTTCCGCATCCTGATGACTCCTCAAAGGCCCTCTACACATTTGATATCGGACAAAACGATCTTGCATTCAGTCTTCAGAGCATGACGGTTGATCAAATCGTCGCAGCAATTCCTGGAATCCTCAATGCTTTTGATGCAGCAGTACAAGTAAGTTATGGAAGTCATGGAAGATCTTAGATCCATTTGGAGGGCTTACCCTAAATACACAAAACTTGCTCTTTGTTACTGTTTTCCTGGAGATATTTCCGCCGTCTAATTTCAGGAACTCTATGGCGAAGGAGCAACATCTTTCTGGATACATAATACTGGTCCAATTGGATGCCTGCCTTTCATGACTCTACTATATAATGGCATCCTTGACCGGAATTGCTGCGTCGCTTACCAAAGCAATGTAGCTCAAGAATTTAACCAGCAGCTCAAAGAAAGGGTGAACCAGTTAAGAAGTAATCTCTCTATGGCTGCAGTCACAGACGTCAATGTATATTCAGCCAAGCTATTGCTGATCAGTGTTGCTAAAAATAAAGGCAATCTTCTGCACATCAAAGGGTACTAGCTCTCTCAGGCTACACTTGATGAGAAGAAACTACAGGAAAATGTATAACAAAACTAGGCTATCCAGCTAAAACAGGCGGTCCAATTCTGCCGAATGGCTCATGAGACTATTACCACTGCGGTGTCTAAATTTTGTGCTAATAGTTGAAATCTGGTAACAGGTTTTGTTGATCAACTAAACTACTGCTGTGGTAGATTCACGCCAACCTTTGTGAGGTGTGGAACGTCAGTACAAGTAAATGGAAGCACCATTCACGGAGATGCTTGTGGCGATCCTCAGGATTAAATTAGCTGGGACAGCGCACATTACACGGATGCAACCCATTCATGGGTTGCTTCACGCATCCTCAATGGTTCCATATCTGATCCACCTGTACCAATTTCCAATGCTTGTCCATAACTTACCACTTCAAGATTGAAGATGTCGGCACCAAAAATCTTCCTTTTCTTTTTCTAATATCTGATCATTCAGTCTAACTAAAACATTACTCCGGTCAGACTCGGAGCACATGTCCTGTGACGTTGACAAGGAAATGATACAAGCGTGGACTTTTCACAAGGAAAGTTCTACTATTTGCTTCTAGTTTGACTTTAAAACTGGAAGTTCAAACGATTTTTGGGCCTTACTCAAGAAACAGAATTCAGAATCTGATGCTAAACTTGCATCCGCGGCTTCATTGGATACAAAATCCAGGTTGATCATGAAGTTGTAGGAAGACAATTTGAAACATCTGGTAAAGATGAATTTAAAACGTCTATCATTCGTTCGACACTCTTGAGAAAAATAATTAGATCGTCTCTAATCCACAAAGGTTAATATAGGTCAACAGCTTACCGAGCAATGGAATAGCAATTGAAGCGCCCATCTTCCATTTGCAACCAGCAAGAGAGGACAAACTGTGACCTTCCTTTATTTCTTTCAGAATGAGGTACAAAAGCAGACCTTATCTGTGCTCCAATAAGGCAGGATTCCAGCATGGTGTGACTTTCCAGTTGCGTCTTCATTTTGCTTTGAGCCTCCTTTCAACACAAACAAATAGTGCTATGTATTTCCCCTTCAACTTTGGTTCATGCCCGCGGAAAATATGTACATCATCAGAATGACAGTAGCTTGATGCCACCATCTTCTGATATTCAAGAGTTAGTGTCAAGTAAAGTTCCCGAAGGCCTGGACTTCCTGCTCCAATCCCTTCCTGTTTCTTTCATTCCGCATCAGGGTTCGCTGTCCAAAGCATCTCTATCTAATGGTAACAGCATTCTCCAAAATTTCAACGTCCTCGTCCAACCTTTGCAATTTGTTAGAGATGGAGTAAATAACTATATCATATAACAAGGATGTCAATGTCTCTTGGAGATGTGACTCTACTGCCGACTGGATACCATAACCACGAACGGAAAAAGAAACACCAGCAGAACCTGAAATGAGAAGCCAATACATAAGTTGAAAATCATTCCAATCCAAACTGCCATGTCAAGAGACCCGGAGATGACGATAAAAACCGTTTGAAAGAACATGTGTCATCTGTCCCACCTAAATCATAACTCGTTTCAAAGGCAGACAGACAGATCACTGGGGATTTTCCATATTACCTGATGTGTAAGGCACATATTAAGGAAAATATGAAAGTCGATATAGTAATAATCTAATCTAAACAGATGAAGGAGCCTGTAGGTTAAGAGAAAGCATCTTCGCCGATCCTAGAAATCAGTTAATACGCCTTTGTTTAAGTTGCCATTATCGGACAGATCAATGCGCTGAGGTAATTGATCTGGTCTTCAACATCATTTGATACCCATTCTTGGCAGAGTATGTCGTTCCCTTTTTTTCTTCTTTTTGGCATACTTAGGTCAACGTTAGGAATTTCACCAACTGTAATTTATATAAGGGACTAGATTATAAAAGGCCGACCATACTTCAAGGTAAAGAACACAGAAGTTTCTACCTTCCCACCGTTTGTTCGTCTTCCAATGAAGACCGCGACTTTGTTTCGTTGGTCATAACTATGCAAGCATGAGACAAAGCAACAAGAAAGTTGTTTTGACTCCAAGTCTGCAATTAAAAGATTTCATGCTTTTTTCCTATCGCCAAAACCTTATCCAAGTTGCCTCTTAGTTTTATGTTTTTCAGGAGTCCTCAAGCTGTGGTATGCAACATTCTAACCAGTCCTATCCAATGTCAAGTGACATGAAACTAGAGACAATTCCGGGAATCCTATCATCCCATTTTGTGTGAACTCCGAGCTGGCCTGATTTTCGCTTGTCACCATCTGCTGTAAATCCAAGTATAAAAGCGGTCTTCGAATTGCCATAAGACACAGAGACCCAAGAACAGCTAAATATCATTTACTTGTTCAGTTATAAAGAACCGTGGCACTAGTAAGAATGCTCCGCATTTTGGTACTGCTGGTTTTGGGATTGGCAATGACACAAAGGGACTTGGTGTCTGGCAGTTCATCTAGCTGCAATTTTCCTGCTATCTACAACTTTGGGGATTCAAACTCGGACACTGGAGGCCGCTCCGCTGCACTTACACAAATTCCACCTCCCTATGGCAAAACCAACCTTGGCAATCCTCCCAAGAGATTATCCAATGGGCATGTCATCCTCGATTTCATAAGTGAGATTTTTAGCAGACTACTAGAACATTTGAGTCATCAATTTCTTTAGAGCAGAATATGGATCACATGAACATGCACTAAAGGAAATATAGTGACAAGTTCCACCAGTCAGGATCGACAATTCTGATTACTAGAAGGTACATTGTCTTGGCAAGAAGGTGCCTTGATAAAGGTCATTACAGGTTAACATTTGTACAATATCTGAGGCATAATCGGTTTTCTCTAACTTTGTGCAGCTGAGAGACTAGGACTACCATACATGAGTGCATACTTGGACTCCATAGGGACAAACTATCGACGTGGCGCAAATTTCGCCACCGGAGGCTCCTCCATTCTACCTGGTCCTTTCAGCCCCTTTGATCTTGGCATTCAGATCTCCCAATTCAAACAGTTCAAGTCACGCACAACAGAACTCTATAAGAATTTGAGTGATTCTGGTGAGCCGTTATATCCTTCAACTTTCTGCAGTTCATTAGCCAGAATTATGGCACATCAAGCAAGTAATCTGCATATGCCACTTATCGAATTAAGAGTCCCCATAATCGCATTTGCTTCAGTTTGTGCACAAATCTGAATAATTTTGCAAAGACTGACGACATATAAAAAAAATGGCGTTAAATTCAGGGATGATTGAAAATTGCAGCAGCATGTCCCTTCCGCATCCGGAAGATTTCTCAAAGGCCCTCTACACATTTGATATAGGACAGAACGATCTCACATTTGGCTTTCAGAACATGACAGTAGATCAAATTGTCGCTACAATTCCTGGCATCCTCGACGGATTTGAAGCAGCAACACAAGTAAGTTATGGGCAGTCCTAGAATATCCGAGATCCATAAAGAGCCTAACATAAATGCACAAATGCTAATTTTTATACTGCTTTCCTAAAGGTATTTCCGTTGTTTATTTTCAGCAACTCTATGGCGAAGGAGCAAGAGCTTTCTGGATACATAACACCAGTCCAATTGGATGTTTGCCTTTCATGGCTCTACCATTTAAATTTAGAAATGGCACCCTTGACCAGAATGGCTGCATCGCTTATCAAAACAATGTAGTTCAGGAATTCAATCAGCAGCTTAAAGAAAGGGTAGAACAGCTAAAAAATAATCTCTCTACGGCTGCATTCATGTACGTCGACCTATATTCAGCCAAGCTCTCGCTGATAAGTGATGCTAAAAACCAAGGTAATCTTCCACATATCAAAGGGTACTACTTCTCTCAGGCTACACTTAATGAGAAAATCTATGAGGTAAATGTAGAAAAAAACTAGGCAATCTGCAATAACAGGAGGTCCTTTATGCTAGGGGTTCACTAGATTAATACTACTGAGGAGTGTAGATTGTGTTCTAATGTTTGATGAAATCTGGGGACAGGTTTTGTTGATCCACTAAACTACTGCTGTGGTACCTTCGTGCCAACATTCGTGATGTGCGGACTGTCGGCACAAGTGAATGGAACCACCATTCATGGAGATGCTTGTGGCGATCCTCAGGATCGAATTAGCTGGGACGGCATACATTTCACGGATGCAGCCAATTCATGGATCGCTTCACGCATCCTCAATGGTTCCATGTCTGACCCCCTGTACCAGTCGCCAATGCTTGTCCATAACTTACAGCGTCAAGATTGAAGATGTCAGATCCAAAAGATGCAAAAAAAAAGGGAATGAAAAATCATCCCTTTCCTTTTGTAATTTCCGGTCATTAACTGCTAAATAAAATGTCACTCCCGTGGGAGCACATATCATGTAATATTCACATGGAAAATAATACAGGCATTGCTTTCGAAAGAAGCAGAATGTGGACACTATGAAAGTTCTAGGGCTTGCTTCTTGTTTGAGTTCAATACTGGAGGTCCAGACCAAGTTTTGGGCCTTATACAAGGAAAAGATTTGAGACATCTCATGTTAAATTTGCAATAACGTAAGTATATCATGAAGCTGTGGCAAGAGACTTTGAAACAATCTGTAAAGGTCATATTCTTCTCTTTTTTCCCATACAAATTTATTGTTAAGAGAGGCATATACATGAAAAGGGAAAAGAGTAACAAGACAAAAGTAGTTAAAAAACTTTAGAATGTGAAGCCCGTAAACACTTAAAATTAGCTAGAAAGGAGGCGAATCGCTGGTTCTGTCGCCAGAGGTGACTATAGGTCCATTTTTACTGGCAGAGGAATAGCCGTTATAAGTACCTGTTTGCCCTTTCCAACACACAAGAGAGAATGAAATCCTGGCCATTCTTTATTTGCTAACAATAAAACATCAACGATTCCTTGGAAAGAAGTATAAAATCAAACAGTATACACGCCCAAATATGCCACACCAAGCTACATATCCAGAAGGGCGTGGCTTTCTTATTATCTCTTTATTTTGCTTTAAAAATTCTTGAACAGAAGTAGATAGCATATCTATTTCCTCTCTCAACTTTGCTTCATGCCTATGAAAGAATGTACATCGTCAAAATCACAGTACCTTGATGCCACCGTCTTCTTAGATACGAGAGTTAGTGTCAAGTAGAGTCCCCAGAGGCCTGGACTTCCTGCTCCAATCCCTCCCAGCTTCTTTCAACAACTCGGCCAACCTTTGCTTCTCGGCGTCCACATCAGAGTTTGCTGTCCCAAGTTTCTCCTGTCTAATGGCAACAACGCTCTCCAAAATTTCAATTGCATCATCCAACCTGTGCAGATTGTTAGTGAGGTAAGCAAGCAGTGGGGAACTACTCTGCAGAAAGTATAAATCATAGAACAATGAATTAAATGCTCTTGGAGACCTAATTCTACTGCCGACTAGTTTCTTCAAAAAAAAAAAAAAACTAGCAGCAGCACGAATGAAATGCCAATAAGTCAATTAAAAGACATCCAAACCTGATTTAAGCCATCATTTAAGGTACTTGGTAATGATGATACATTCATTTGAGAAAATGCATGCTATCTGCTTCATTCCCCACCCCCTCAAACTAACCACTACAACGCCCCCCCCCCCCCCCCCCACAAAAAAAAAAGGAAAAAAAAATCACATCTCGTTTCACATTAATGACAGACAGACAGCAAGTTTAGCAACCAATAACATCCGAAATGATTTGGCCTAGAAAGGAGATGCTATGGAGACAAGATCGCAGAAAAAAAAAAATTAGATGGCCAGAATAATGAGAAAAGCTAAAAACAAAGAGCCATACCTCCCCATTGCGTCATACGTGCCAGCCAAATTGCTGCAGACACCTAGAGTGTCAGGGTGATACGGTCCATATTCCTTTTCCAAAATACTTCTTGCTTCTTCAAAGAGTTCTGCAGCCTCGTTTATTGCATGACATTGCACGCAGGCTAGACCCATTTGGTTTAGAGCAATTCCAAACAAGGGAGACTTTTTCTCCGTGCTCACCCGGAATTTTGAAACAGCAGAATTTAAGGAGGTGTATGAATCAGAATATTTCCCCATCATATAATAGACAACCCCAACCTGTGCCTCGACTCCTGCCACCATGTTTTGCTGGCCCGGGGCATCAGCATGTATCTTCAAAGCCTTCTTAAGCAATGCGAGTGCCAGCTCCAACTCATTCATAGACTCATAGATGGCAGAAAGGTCGAGGAAGCCACCGGCAATCTCTTCAGATGGGATCATCGGGTTAGGCCTTCTGTAAATATGAAGTGCACTCTCACAGTAGGATTTGGATTCCTTGAACTTCCCAATCTTGTGGTACAAGTTCGCCAAGCGCACATAAATTGAAGCAACTTTCGGATGATTCTCGCCTTTGATCGACCTGAAGACTTTAAGCGCTTTCTGGTATGCAAGAATGGCCTCATCATACTTAGCGAGTGATAGGTATGTGTCTCCAATACTGTAGTCTATTGAAGCCACATCCATTTCTTGTCCATTTGATGCCATGGCCATGCTTGCTAGAACATAATGCTCAAGTGCAGACTCATATTCACCTTTTGAGTCGCAGATAAGTCCCATTAGTCTCCTATCAGCCGCTTCTCCAAGGACAGCATTAGAACCACTTCCCTTGTGGATGTCCAAAGCCATTTGGCAAAGCTTCTCAGCCTCGTTAAATTGCAATGCCTGGATGTAAGCCTCAGCCATATAATGGCATGTCTCCCCAACTCTAGGGTCTGTCTCTCCCAAAACTTGCTTTTGGATCTCCAAACCAGCCGTATATAACAGTAACGAGTTCTCCATCTGACCGAACATTGCATATGTATCACCTAGCTGCATGCACCCAGCAAATTTAGCAAGTGCATGGTTTTCACCATCCTCTAAAGCTGGAATTCCAATTGAGCGCTCAAGAACTGGAATCGCTTCACTATACTGACCTAAGTCACAGTATATTGCAGCCAAAACATGCAAACACATAACCAACCCTAAACTAGGTTTGTCATTAACTCGTTGCTCATACGAGCTCACAGCTCGAAGAGCCAATTCAAGAGCTTTCTGGGGATTAGCCCCAGTAGCAATCATGTCTCTTATTCTTTTGAGTAAATAGGGTCCAATGTCTGCATCGTCAAGTCCCAGATCAAGAATATTTTCTACATTGCAATACTTTTCCCCAAGTAAACCAGGATATCTCTGTTTTCTCCGAAGAAAAGAACCATTTGTTCTTTTTGCATGCTTCTCATTCTTTTTCCAGCAGGAGGTCTCTCATGGGGCACTTTGCGCCTAGAACTTGCTTCTGATGATTGCTCCTCTTTAACTGCAGTTTGATATCTACTTCCCATTTCGATCTTCCCATCGGTTAGATCAATGCCTTCTATTGGACAGTGATCACAATCTTTATCCTCTAGTCTTCTCTCTGGCACCGCATCCTTCATCATCTCCATTACACCGAAGTCTCCGACAAGATGGCCCAACTCTGAATCAAGTCTAGATTCCTCACCATATGAGAGAATACTAGACCTGGAGGGAGATTGATCAGAGCTCTGCATCTCAAACACGTTGTTATATAACTGCTCGATGGAGGTGTCCACCACACGATTGATGTAAAGATCAATGGAATCACTTCGAGGACTGTGCGGACTTAGTGGACTTCTTGGAGACCTTAACTGGGTGTAGCTTTCCTTATAAGATGAATTATTCCCACTGGATAATTCATCCGTGATGCTATGCACATCTCCAACTTCAGTGGCTAATCCAGGCATTTTGCTGAACATGAATCAACCCGCTTAGTAAACTGAAATATTTAGGATAAAATGTAGGAGAAATAAGATATACATATATTGAGAGAAAGAAAAATTTCAGGCAACTGTTCTCCTAAAGCTTAAAAAATTCCAAATTGGGCCGATAGTGAATATCAAGCATAACCAAAGTTAGCCCTTACATCTAAGACACAAGAATTAAAAGTAGGCACGTCAAACAATCAAAAGGCAGATGCGGAAAACAATCGGATGAGGAGCATCAAGAGTCCAATCATGACTTGAAATCTTATCCCCTGTCGTGCGACCATCAACAACATATACCAAGCACGTTCCTCTACAAAAGCATGACCCAGGTACGACCGAGGAACTCGAACTCCAGATTCGATTTCAGTCGCAAAATCCATTTAACACGTTCAAAACTCATTTTTTCAGAGAGCTTGCGAATGACCCAGAAACAGAGAAGCAAATGTGCTGGAGAAAAACATCGATCCCACCGAAGAAGCAAGCACGTGCGCAAGGCCCACCTCCTTCGAAGCTCGAGGACAGTTTGCATTCGTGGTGCTTCCGTGCGAAACGCAGGAGGAGGAGAGACGGAACTAGGGACGCGTACCTCGGTAGATAAGCGACGGAGGAGAGAGGTCGAGGCTCAGGGAGGAGTTTCTACAAACAGTAAGCTAGAGGTTCAGATGAAGCGGAGGATGGAGAGATGGGGGGTTGAGTGCAAAGCGATGCAGGGACAAAGAGCGAGAGCAATGGAGGAGGAGGAAGAAGAAGAAGACGGGTAAAGAGAATGCAGAGGCGTGAAGTCGCATGGAGTGTCGGAAGGTTGAAGCAATGAGGAAGGAAGGAAAGAGACCTGTCTCTCTCTCTCTCTCTCTCTCCCTCCTCTCCTCTCCTGGTGTTTTAGCTGGGACGTCGCAAGTTGGCGCGGCTAACGGCTTTTCGACGCCAGCGAACAGCTGGGGCGTCGATGTTTCGTGCCGCGTGGCATAAGCGACGATCCAATTCGGGGAGACAAAAAAGTTATAAGTATTTATAAATTCGCTTTTCTTATTAGAATTAATATTTCGAAAAAAAATTTAAATAAATACACATGTGACAAGTTCATATCCAAATTAATTTTTGGGTCACAAAGAATCCCAAACTAGTTACACATGACACATTTACTTTTCATTAGCTTCTATGAAATTATTGAACTAAATGGCACGTGTCAATTCCGAGAAGTAGAAGGGTAAATATATTTGTTCACTTCACTCGTTCAATCATTAGGCTTTATGAACCAAACTTTACCACCAAGAAAAGGTATGCTCGAGATATACCCAAAAATCTATGTGTTCATCTCTCAAATTTCTACGTGGATTTGTCGGGTCAACTCAATTACTATAATATGCCATCCAAATTTCGAATTTCACATTAAAATCGATGTAGCTTCAACGAAAGATAAGTATTTCGTTCATATATTAGAAGGGTAAATTTATCACGAAGCATACCAATTCGAGATTTTTCGTTATGTTAATCCTATTTATTATTAGTTAATTTTCAATGTAAATCTTCCGTGATTTGGCTTGAAAAAATTACTCAAGATAAAAGGAAACTCCTCCGGATTCGCGTGAATCACGTATAAAACGTGATAAGATAAAAGATGAAAAGGGAAATAGTCCACGTGGACCACAACTCATCTTCATCGCGAGCAAAGCCCGGCAGGTTTCCCAAAATGTTTTGTGGGCTTTCGGTTGAGCTGGACATGTGGGCCCAGAGAAAGAAAAGTCCAGCCATTCGGCCCACTTGTGAGCTGGATCTTACCTGGACGCAAATTAAAGAGGGAGCAATATATATACATACATATATATACATGTATACACATATACTTATATAAAAATTTTGGATCACAATTTCAGGCTCCATACCAATGACGACAGAAAAATATTTTTCTTCTTTGGTTCGAATTTTCAATTATTTTTTATTTTTATTTTCTTTATCTTTTTCTTTTCTTTTCTTTTTTTGCTCTACCGGCCATGACAACAGCCGAGGCTCTTCCCTCGCCTGTAGAAATAGAAGATAAAAAAAAAATAAAATTCGAAATTTAATCAAAATAATTAAAAAGAAATTGATAGCAAATGAGTGCAAGGAGGAAAGACGAGAAAAAATAATTTTCTCTCTTAAAAAAGAGAAAACCATTTTCTCCACTTTTGAAAGTGCTTTTTTTTCATTGGTGGAAAATGTTTTCCTTAGCTAGTTTATTTTCTGTAAACTAGACGTCAGAAAATCCAAAAAAAAATTTGAAAATTAATTTTCACGAAATGAAAAGAGTCTTGAACTCGCTTACAATTGAAACATTGCCTTTAATGATTATTGTAAATCCTGATTTGATGATGCAATGTCGGACACGCGTGGAGCGTTTACATCATAAAACCCAAACGTATTAGCCGAGCGACAACAGGAGTGAGATTTTGCGCCTCAAGAAAGAGGAGATTCGGGGCGGTTCCTACTCGATGTGATTTCTTCGAACCAAGTCAGAGGAGGCAACATCCTGCGAGTCCTCTGGCTCGAAGGTAGATGGGCTACCTTTGACTAGATTAAGGATACGCACATGGTCTCGTGCTCGAAAGCTAAGGTCGGGATAACACTAAACGATAACAATAGCCTCAAAAGCAAAATGAAGGAGGACACAAAGCTTGCCCGGTTGGTTTTTCACGATTTAAGGTAATTATAGAAGTGGTCCTCCAACTTATTTATTTTTGCTATTCAGTCTTTTAACCCTTTTTATTTTTAATTTTTGCTATGGATTTACTCTAGCTTTGCTCAATCTATGTCATCAAAGCCCATTTGTACATTGTTACTAGGTTTGTCAGACTACAGCATCTGACTGCTGAGTTTGTGATATATGACATTGACATGTAGTGGAAATTAATCTAATTACTAACAAGGGCTAATCCTATTCTTTAAGAATTGCTGGAGTAGGGTGGACGAGAAGATTACCAAAAAAAAGTCCTAAATTTATCGTAATTGTATTAATTCAGTTTTAATTTTTTTTTTCAATTGAGTTCTAAACTTTTGTATTTGTGCCAATTCGTTCATCCGGCCAATTCGGTCGAAAATCGTTGATATAGATAATTTTTAACAGTATTTTAGTATTTTTCAAAGTTTTTATTTATTATTTATTTATTATTTTCTTTCTCTTTCTTTTTTTTTTTCTTTCTTTCCTTCTTCCTCAACCGATTCTTTGGACTTCGAGACCAACTAGAGGCGAGAATCGGTGAGGTAAACCTCACCGAGCCATGGGAGGGGGAAAACTTAACCGAGATCTTGGCAAGGTCGACTTGATTAGCCCTCACCTTTGGCCGGTAACTAGATCTCGCGGATCGATTGGAGGAAGTAGGGAGGGAAGAAAAAAAAAGAAAGGCAAAGAAAAAAAATAAAAAAGATTAAGAATCTAAAATCTAAAAAATATTAAAATATTATTTAAAATTGTTCACGTTAGACGCCACGCCAGCCAAAGAATTTCTGCCAAACCGGCCGAATGGATCAATTCTCACACTTGTAAAAGAATGAGGACCAAACCGGCAAAAAAAAAGTTATGACCGAATTGACTCAATTACAATAAATGTATGAATTTTTTTGGTAATTTTTCCCAAGATTACTTATTTCGTAAAGGACAATTGATCAAATGCTTTAAGCTCAGATTTTCTTTTGATTAAAATGCTAGCGATAATAAGCAACATTAAGGTTGAAATTCGTTGGGGTACTTGTGATTTATGTAGCGCCGATACGACACACGGCACAACACGAATGTCTCCTTTCTGTCGACCGTTTACCCCAATGTATCCCAATGTGTCTTAAAGTGTCTGGCACGCGAGAATTGCCTTCGAGAGAGTGTCGGTGCTGCTGCTGCTGCTACATGTAGCTTGTGATTATGTGAACCGCCGATGAAGGAAGCAGCGCATCCGGTTCAGTCATTATCCGGGTCAAAATTATCTGACTCGGGTCAAGAACCGAAAGTCAGCCAATGGGTGGACCAAAGAATAAGGGACACGAAAGGAGAAATCCAAGTCCAACAACTCCTTCCTTCTCATTCGAAATATTTTAAAGATGTTCTTTCCGATTTTTCCAAAAGGCACGACGATGCTAGGAAAAAGCATGGCCGCCTTGGACACCGAAAAGCCAGTAAGGGAAGGACCAATCACGACATGCAGCGGCAATCGTTACGGAGTAAAATAATCACATGGTACGATCAAAAAATAAATAGATAATAATCGCATCGATTTAATTCTCACGTGGTGACCGGAACGAAAACTGTTGATTTCCAACTAGAATTAACCCATTAAATTAAGGAACTTAACATACTTATCGTTCGCTTTTTATCTATCGTGAGATTGACGGCATGTTAAAAAATAATTAAAAAATAATTAAAAATTATTGAGGATTTTTTAATCTTTTAAGAATTTGTGGCCCACAACATATTATTATTCTCATTGTTATCGAAATATGTTATGCTAGCAAAATTCTTAAATTAACGGCCTTTCACCGTTGCAGAGAAATATTCCCAAGTGACCCGAATTGATATGAATTTCATATACATAAATTTAAAAGATGTTTCGCTAAAATCGGGATCTGTCCAATTAGTGAAATGCCTTTCAACCAAAGATTGATCTTTGGTTCTTTGTTCAACGAGCTCAGCCGCAATTCAAACAGGAATTGACTTGTGCAACAAGCATCAAGAGCAATAAAACCAAAGGTAAGAAACATTGAAAATTGAAATACCAATAAACTAAGAGAAATACATAAGTTTTCATGATGATGATCGAGTCTCTTCAGCAATTACATACGGGTTTATATGGTACACAAAGCATAACTACTCCAAAAATGTTGCCACGCGCAGTGTGAGCGATTTCCTAATTTAAGTAAGTTTTTTTTATTTGCTAGTAGGAACACCAAATGGGTCATAATTTTCGTTTGGTAACGCAACTTCATTTTTCTACTCATGAGGTTTCGTTTTTCTTGGAAAGTAGGTTTGGAGCAAGTTTTCTTTAGCTGCATCAATCCTTCCTAATCCGTTCTTTTCATTTCCCTCCATCCAAATAAAACATCTTTGATAACTTTCCCTCACAATCCCCTGTAACACACATACCATGAAATCTCTAACAATTCCCATCTTTTAAAAAATGTTCCTCCTATTTGGTAAGTTAAACTTTTCTTTTTTGTAAGAAAAATAAGATATTTCTCTTTAACAAGGAAAATTAGCACACAAGTAAGAGATTTACGTAATTCGATTCAAGTGTCGGCATCTCTTTCATAGAGAGAGCCAATCACAATGCCAATAAATCCGCTCCGATACTTGCGAGTAATCAAGAGTGTACCACTGGTCAATCACTCAAGTGTTTCCCATCCTCTAATAACGTCCAAAATAGACTTATAAGTGTTATCTCGCATTTTCCTGCGGACGATTCACCTAGAACATTCACACACACACACACAAAAACCCTAATACTCATTTTACATGCTCTAGTGAGTAATGACCAAGTGTAATTCCATCTTCATATATCCAAAGTAGGAAATCTACTCATTAGGAATCTCCTCAAACTCGGAAGGAAGCTCCCACTGATAGTACTATAAATTATTATCGATCACACAATCTCTCAATCAATGAGTGTTTTATGTAAAATATCTTTGTGATTGTGTGTGGATTTACGGTTGAGATTGTATCGTCCCCGATAAGATCATGTTAAGGAAGCGTTTCTCAACTTAGAAACCTATCAAATTTGGAAACTGCTCAAAAGAGAAATTCTTTTCCACGAAGAGAAAGTGAGGATGCTACTTGCCAAAGCCAAAACGAGACACGCTTTTTCCCATGAACAGAAAGTGAGGATGCTAACTTGCCAAAGCAATTAGCGTCTCCCTTTCTCATCGCAAGCAAGCGAAGGAGAAGTTGCTCTCTACTCTTCCCTCGCCACTCTTCGCCTATGTATATCGAACGTCCCTCCCCCTCAGTACTTCACCAGTGTTTCATGCAATTTTCTTTCTTCTTCCTATACTGAAAATCTCTCGCTTGAATCGCTCCAAACTCGTGGACTGCGAGAATCGCTCCGGCTCGGAAAAATGGCGATGAAGTGCACTGGTTTGTCTGCCATCAGAGCTCTCTGTTCGTCTCCGAATTTCACTAGACATGCCCATGTGAGTGACCCTTTAGTCATTGCCGCTGTTTCGACGACCCGCTAATGTTGAAGTTCGCATGACCGCGAGCTTTTGTTGTGATTATTTCGCGCTTTTCGTTCGTGCTCGGGTCCCCGTTGCTTGTCGAATTCGGCGCTGGTGGCTTCTCTGATTCAAACACCTTTTTTTTTTTTTGGCTGGCTGCTCATGTGTTTTCTGTGGTAAACTTTCATCAGTCTACTGCTGGAGGCAAGAAGATTGTGGGTGTGTTCTACAAGGCAAACGAGTATGCCGAGTTGAATCCGAATTTCGTCGGCTCTGTCGAGAGAGGTCTGGGCATACGCGGCTGGCTGGAATCGCAAGGCCATCAGTACATAGTCACAGATGACAAGGAGGGACGGGACAGCGGTGAGTGCGTTTTCGGAATGACAGTCTTTTCTCTGCAGATTTGTTATTAATGTCGTGTTCATGTTTGCTTCGCTTCTCGCTTCTCATTTCAATCATGGTCGCAGAACTCGAAAGGCATCTTTCCGATCTCCATGTCCTCATAACGACCCCCTTTCACCCTGCCTATGTTACTGCGGAAAGAATCAAGAAGGCCAAGAATTTGCAGCTTCTTCTCGCTGCCGGGGTCGGTTCCGATCACATTGATCTGAAGGCTGCGGCTGAAGCAGGGTTGACGGTTGCAGAAGTCACCGGAAGCAACGTCGTTTCTGTGGCAGAGGATGAGCTCATGAGGATCCTCATTCTGGTAAGGAACTTCTTGCCTGGATATCATCAGGTCATCAATGGGGACTGGAATGTGGCCGGCGTAGCGCACAGAGCTTACGATCTCGAAGGGAAGACTGTCGGGACGGTTGGCGCCGGACGAATCGGCAGGCTCTTGCTGCAGAGATTGAAGCCTTTCAACTGCAATCTCCTCTATCACGACCGCATCAAGATTGACCCGGAACTAGAGAATCAGACTGGTGCGAAATTCGAGGAGGACCTCGACGCGATGCTTCAGAAATGCGACATAATTGTGCTCAACACCCCTCTGACTGAGAAAACAAGGTGAGAATCATTCGACGGAAAGGAGTTCATGGTGTTAAGTCTGCTTCAGGCTCTCAGTTTTCTTGCAATATGTAAGGTTTTGAAGTTCTTGTAAAAATGGTTCAGAGGAATGTTTGACAAAGAGAGGATTTCCAAGTTGAAGAAGGGTGTCCTCATCGTCAACAATGCTAGAGGAGCGCTCGTGGATACACAAGCCGTTGCCGATGCTTGCGCCAGCGGACACATCGGAGGTAAAACTATAGCCGGAACATCGGTCATGATCAGCCGTCATTTCCTAGCTATGTCCGATCTTCATCTGCCTATCTTTCACTTTCAGGTTATAGTGGGGATGTTTGGTTCCCACAGCCAGCACCCAAGGACCACCCCTGGCGTTACATGCCGAACCAGGCCATGACTCCTCATATTTCTGGCACAACTATAGACGCGCAGGTACTCTTAAACATTTCCAAACTCCTCGCCTCTTCTTAGGTACCGACTCGATTCTTAACCGTGTTTCCGACTTTCAGATTCGGTTTTTTGGTGCAGCTGCGATACGCGGCCGGGACCAAAGACATGCTGGATAGGTACTTCAAGGGAGAGGAATTCCCTCTCCAGAATTACATTGTCAAGGAGGGCGTACTGGCTGCTCAGTATCGGTGATTTCCTGGCGCCTCAGCTCGTGCAGTCCCGTGTTCGAGCCTTCAGGATCGTCGAGATTATCATAAGTTGCAGGATCCTGAATAAGTGTAATAATGCTCTATCCATTGTTTGTCTTGAGATGTGTCTTTAGTTTGTGCTGTATTGAAGATTGATGAGGTTTGTTTGAGAATGGAACTGCACTCGTTGTGCAAATTGTCTGCCGTGGTTTCTTCTTACACCAACGTTACTTTGGCCTGGTCCAGAAAAAACTTTTATCCACAATTTACGGATAATTATCATTTATCACCTGATATAATTATGAAACAACTCGAAGTACGGATCTAGAAAAAATCATGTAAATACATTTTGAATGCAAAATAATTAGAAATTATTGTGGGTCCAATCTTTAAGAATTTGTGGCCCACAACATCGTGTTACTTTCACAGTTTAATAGTCACCAAAAAATTATTATGCTAGCAAATTCTAGAAAAGCAAAAAAAATAGTGATTAAAAAAAGCAAAGCCTACAAAACAAAAATGAATAAATGCAACAAAAAAAAAATTAAATTCGGACGCAAATCTCGCACATTTTGTTTTTCACCATTTAAGGTGGCGCTCGATCTCGAAGTCAAAATATGCAATCGTGACATGAATATCTAAAATCTTACGCAAAATGCTTCTTTGTTATTGCTTGGCATCACTAAGAACATCTCAACTTTAAGGTGATTATAGAATTGGTCCTCCGACTTATTTATTTTTAGGAATACGAGAAGCTGAAAGTGTGACGGTATAACGGTGGAATCACAATCGGGAGTGTTATGCATGTCAAAAAAATAAATAAAAGTCAGGGCGAAACTCGCCTCCGATTTTATGTCCAGCCTTCCAACATGACACTGCAAACAGCATCACCGTAGCAAAGTCCTTATTTTTTCTATTCTGCCTTTTAGCCCTTTTTTTTAAAAAAAAGAAAAATTGTAATAGATGTACTTTAATTTGCTCAATCCATGTCATCGAGCCCATTCGTCTCACACCGTTGGGGAATTTTTATTTTTTTTTTGGGGTCGAATGTTGCGGAATTTGTGATTCTTGGCATGTGTTGCGAATTTATCAAATCACAAGCAAGTGCTAATTCTAATGTTACTTTAAACGGAGAATTGTTAAAGGAGGATGGACATATGACGTAAAGCACAATCAATCATCAAACACGGACGGCCTGAATTGCAGCCGCCATGCCTCCCAAATCCCAATTTCCGGGAATCCCTGTACATCTAAATCCCTCTTTCGATATCTATACAATAAGGGGGAAATAATATAAAAATCACGCCGGTGCTAACGTAAGGACTTAATTTTAATGATTTGTTAGGTTTTAAGACTCGATTGCATTTTTCGTAAGTTTCGGGACTTAATTGCACTTTCGTGATAAATTTTAAGACTTCTAGTGAACATATCTCGTAAAAGGAACAAGTGTATTGAAAATCTTGAAACTCGTCACGAAATTACAATTGAGTCGTGAAATTTTCAAAAACCGCAATCGATTTCTAAAAACTTATCACGAAAGTGCGATCGGATCTTGAAACTTGTCAAGTTAATGTATCAAGTTCTTCCGTGATTTGGTTGCATCGGCTGGATAAATTTTAAGATTTAATTATATTTTTTATAAAAAATTTAGGACTCAATCGTATTTTTATGTGATGAGTTTTAAGGCTTGGCTATATATATATATATTATTTTGAATATTTTACAACTTGATTAAATTTTTGCGATAAGTTTTTGATTTTTTTAAGGACATTTATCCTAAACAGAATGTGTCGTCCACGTAATCGGGCCTGTCGCGTTAGCGTGGAACCAACCACCAATGAAAGGGACAGCTCGTCTGATGACAGTCGTTATCCGGGACAGCGTCATGCGATTTGCTAGCGTCGTAATTATTGGACTCGGGTCAAAGATTAGAAGTGTCGGCTAAGGAATGCTGCCCAGAGAATGCCCCGACTCGACAAAGTCCCCACCTTTTCTCGGAAAATATATATATAAAAGAAAAAAGAAAAAAAAAAAATTCCCTTTGGTCTGTTTTGTACTTTCGAGCGCTTTGCTAATCAAAATCTCCATGCTTTCAATTTTTCTGATCTAAGTCATTTAACTTTCCTATCAGATCTATGCCACGTCGAACCCGGCAAAACATCCCTGTCGCAATGCTTATGCGACGTCGGAACATGACTTGGGTAAGATTGTGTGGGCCGATATCGGCATCCAAATTATCCAAATTTATCTGCATTATACTATGATATTATATGAATTGTATATACGTCAACACAGGTTCCTCGTATTCTGTCCGCACCGCACCCTATTTTGGCGAAGTTTGAAAGCTCCATCCCATGGCACGTAATTAGACAAACAAAGTACATAAGCTTAATTAAGAAAGCGAGAAAGCACGGAAAAGGAAAAGTATAATTTTTTACATCTTCTTTTACATTTATTCACTTCGATGTTGTTTTCTCTGAAATTTTTCAACGAGTAAAATACAAAGAAACTTCCGACCAAAAAAAAAATTAATAATACAAAGAAACTTAATGCTCTGTTTGGTTCGTGGAGATTTCTAGAAGTGTTCTTAACTATTTGTTTCTTTTTGAGAGCGAAAGCAGCATGAAAATCGTTACTACATCTCGGTTACAAAGCCAATCAGGGGTCCCAAAAGGGGCATGATGTTCGGATGAGCATGGCCGCTTTGGACACCGAAAAGCCAGTGAGGAGCAGAATTTGCATGGCCACTTTGGACACTGGAAAAGGCAGCGAGGAAGGACCAATCGGCATTTGCTACGGCAATTATTATAGAGTGAAATCGTCAATCGGATTTCATTTCAATCCGGACCAAAACTCAATTTGGACAAGTGAACTGTTGAGATTATCCCATTTCAATTATGGAAGAAGTTGATAATCGACTAGGATGAAAGAGGCTCAAGATTACCTAAAACCGATGTCATAACTCGGGTTCAGATAAGTGCGGGCCGATAATAAATACGGAAGATATGCGAGTTATTGCTCCTCCAGAATATGTCAAAGAGATTGTTGGGGCCTCATTCTTTAAGCTAATTTTCCCAATGAGAAAGGACCAAAATCATTCAACACAAACATGCCTTGCTAGGCCAAAGATACTTCGCTTAGCTTTGTGACAAAGCTCACATGGATAGATAAGAGACCACGAAGGAGATAGAAAGAAAAATGATAATTTATTCAAATGAGTGGGGTTGTGAGAATGTAAGCGAATATGCATGTGAATAGAGGTGAGCATGGTCCACAATAGAACAAGAACCCATATCGGTATTTTAGGATCTAGAGTATATAGGGTAAGTTTTAGGTGGAATATGAAACTCAGAACATTAAATAAGTTTTTGTATTTTTTTGGTTCTATATCTTTGCATGATCCTAAGCTATTCCATTAATGACGATTGTCTAATATGAAATTATAAGTTTGAGCTTTCATTTTCGACAATATCCATGATTGAGATATGATCGAGAGTTTTACTTTGTCGAATGTTTCATATTTTTCACGTGTCTCAATAAAAGATGTAGTTCACGTGGATTATAACAGAAAATGGCGGTCATTAAAGATAATGATTCGCTACAGTCATTTAATTGAACATATATGTCAAATTTGAATAGACCCAAAACCAAACTTAAAAAATTATGGTAGGGTAGATTTTAGTTTCAAAATATGTAGACTAGATTTTAAGTTCAAAATATTAGAGAACCGATTTTGACTGGTAAATTCTCGATGAAATCTAAATCAACTTTGAGATCACTAACCTCTCTGTACAGGAAAGCTTAAAATCTTAAGTGATGTTGTTTTAAAAGTGAGAATTATATTTGGCATTGAGTGCCCACGTCACATTTGCCTCTTGCAAGGGCAAAAACAAAAAGTGCAAAAAGAGAGCGGATTAACAATATTCAAATTAAATAAAAATGATAAATATTCAAAATTTTTCAAATCCACCATTTCTTCATAACTTTGAGAATGAGCCAAACCAAAAAGAGCGGTTAACGATTTCGATTACAAACGTCACCGCCACGTGTCAAAACCGACAGCTCTCATCAAAGTCTCCGACGGGAATGGCACACTCGCAGAAGCCAAGCGGTGAGTGGCACGCGCGAATCGGATAAGCACGTGAAGGTGAAAATAGCGCGACGATCACGCCACTTGCCAAAGGCTCAAAGGCAGTGTTCGTCGCAAAAGCAAGCGAAGGAGAAGTTCGTTCTCTCTTCCCTTGTGATTCTTCGCCCTTAAATATCGAACGTCTCTCTCGCTCAGAACTTCACATCTCACCGGTGTTTCATGCGATTTTCCTTCTTCTTCCGACACTGAATCTCTCTCTTCTGAATCGTTTGAAACTCGTGAACTGCGAGATTCTCTCCGGCTCGGAAATGGCCATGAAGCGCGCTGGTGTGTCCGCCATCAGAGCTCTGTGTTCGTCCCCGAATTTCACTAGGCATGCCCATGTGAGTGACCCTTTTTAGTCATCGCCACTGTTTTGATGACCCGCTACTGTCGTAGCTCGCATGACCACGAGTTGTGGCGGGGTTCTTGTCGGTGCTATGGTTCTCTTGCTTCTGTTTTTGATGTGTTGTTTGTTCTAAAGGACGCTTTTAGGCTTATCCGTGTTTTATCGGTCGTAGCACGCGGATTTTGATCAATTGATCGATGCGGTAGCATGTGACTGAGTTGAATAGCAGGACGATGGTTCACTTGATCGGAATTTAGAGGGTAGTCTTGGAGTTGGGTCATGGGGATTCGGGTTTGTGCATCGGCATCTGATCATCGATTGGTCAGGCTTCATTAAGTCGGAAAAATTGCGGTGATGACGAGTGTGTGACAGACTGACAGTAGGCCTTGTGGGCTTGTTTTGGTCTGCGTCATCTTGGCAATTAGGAAGGGGAAAACGGAAGCTTTTTCTTGGACAGTTGGAATAATGGAAGCTTTTGTCATATGTCTTAGTATCGAAATTTAGTCTGCCAAGGTTGACAGCATCAGACACTTAACGAATGCTTCTTCCATCGCAAATGCTCATCCTGACATCTGCAATTTCAGGGGAGATTGCTTTTTCTTTATAAGATTTATTACTTTACTTGACTATGTGGTGCAGAGAAAGCTCGTGTGAAATGTTTTGCCATTTTATCTTGATAGGGGGTTGCTGTTAACTTCTCAGATTGTTTGGTTTCTTAGGGTAATTCTTGTTTCAATTGATAATGTCATCAGTTTGTAATTGAGACCCATGTCTCTGGAATTTTGAACTGATGCCTTCTCTGCCTCAAATCTCCCCTTTCCGCTTCAAAATTTTGTTCTTTCCTGACTGCATACGTGTTTTCTTTGGTCACTTTTATCAGTCTACTGCTGGAAGCAAAAAGATTGTGGGTGTGTTCTACAAGGCCAATGAATATGCTGAGTTGAATCCCAATTTCGTGGGCTGTGTCGAGAGAGGTTTGGGCATACGCGACTGGCTGGAATCGCAAGGTCATCAGTATGTAGTCACAGATGACAAGGAAGGACCAGACTGCGGTGAGTGCGTTTTAGAAATAACACCGGCTTTCTGTATAGGTTTTTATCTACCTGGAACCTTTGGCTGTAGCTGATATCTGCCATTTCATTATTCTCGATGATTAATAATTTGGTTGTCGCCTGACTGTTATTCTATCGTTTTCTATAACTTGTTATTATTTCCTGTTTATGTTTGCTTAGCTTCTCACTTCTCAATATTATCATCACAGAACTTGAAAAGCATATTCCCGATCTTCATGTCCTCATAACAACCCCCTTTCACCCTGCCTATGTTACTGCGGAAAGAATCAAGAAGGCAAAGAATTTGCAGCTTCTTCTCACTGCTGGGATTGGTTCTGATCACATTGATTTGAAGGCTGCAGCTGAAGCAGGGTTGACAGTTGCAGAAGTCACTGGAAGCAATGTAGTTTCGGTTGCAGAGGATGAGCTCATGAGAATCCTCATTCTTGTAAGGAACTTTTTGCCTGGGCATCATCAGGTCATCAATGGAGACTGGAATGTGGCTGCTATAGCATACAGAGCTTATGATCTTGAAGGAAAAACTGTCGGGACTTTTGGTGCTGGACGAATTGGCAAGCTTTTGCTACAGAGATTAAAGCCTTTCAACTGCAATCTCCTCTATCATGACCGCCTGAAAATGGACCCAGAACTGGAGAAGCAGACTGGGGCCAAATTTGAGGAGGACCTCGATGTGATGCTTCAGAAATGTGACATTATTGTGATCAACACGCCTCTAACTGAGCAAACAAGGTAAAAATCATCTTAATTTTGAATGTTTATACCCCAAAAGAAGTTTATGGTGTTAGTCTGCCGTTCACAGAATTCTTGCAATGTGTATTGAAGTTCATTCTTTCTATTAGAAGTATGTTTTGAGAAAATTTCTGAGAAGAAAAGGCTTTCAGAGAGAGAGAGAGAGAGAGAGAGAGAGAGAGAGTTCTTGTAAAATGTTGCGAGCATTATGTGATGAAGGCCATTGTATATGTTATAGAGGAATGTTTAATAAAGAGAGGATTTCCAAGTTGAAGAAGGGTGTCCTTATCGTCAACAATGCTAGAGGAGCAATCATGGATACACAAGCAGTTGCCGATGCTTGCTCCAGCGGACACATCGGAGGTAAACTAGAGCCAGAAGATCGTTTATCGTCGTATTCTTTTTCTTGCTTTTTTCACCCCAATTTCCTAATTATGTGCGATTTTCATCCGTCATTCAGGTTATAGTGGGGATGTTTGGCTCCCACAACCAGCACCCAAGGACCACCCCTGGCGGTACATGCCAAACCAGGCCATGACACCTCATATTTCCGGCACAACTATTGATGGGCAGGTACCATACATTTCCAAACTCCTTGCCTCTCCTCCTCTATTAAAAGGTATCAACTCGCTTTTTGATCATCTTGTGACTTTCTAATTTGGTTTTGGTGCAGTTGCGATATGCAGCGGGAACCAAAGACATGCTGGATAGGTACTTCAAGGGAGAGGAATTCCCTCTCCAAAATTACATTGTCAGGGAGGGCGTCCTGGCCCCTCAGTACCGATGATTTCCCCGCTGCTCGGCTCATGCAGTTTCCGCTTTCGTGTTTTCACAATTGTCGAGCTTATAATAAGTTGCAGGATCTCGAAGAAGCGTAATAGTGCTCTGCTCCTGCAATGTGTGTCCTAAACTCCGTGTCACTAGCTTGTGCTGTACTCAAGATGATGCAGGATCTAGAACTAGTGTGCTAATGCTGCTCTTACAATTTAATGTCTTGACCTGTGTCTCTAGCTTGTGCTGTATTGAAGATTGCTGAGGTCTAATTGAGAATGGAACTGTAGTCTTTGTGCAAATTCTCTCTTGTGGTTTTGATTTACACCGATGTTTGTTGGACTTCGTCCGAAAGGTGGCATGGCATTGATAGGCCACGGTCCAAGATGCACTAAGCGAGAAACCGATACAACTCATGTCCTAATGTACTGATTGTAGGGGATCGTTGTCAACGCAGGAGGACATTTGTAGCTCATGCAAAAGTGGAGAAAAGTACGAAAAAAATCTTAAATTTATTGTATTTTATTAATTGAGTTTTAATTTTTTTCATATTAGTACTAATTTAGTATATCCAGTCAATTTAGATTTTAAATTGCTAACATAGACATCGGTATTTTATGTAACACACGATTGAAATTGACGTGAATATTTTTTCAAAATTTTCCTAATTTTAAATTTGTTATTAATTTTTTTCTTCTCTCTATTTTCTTTTTTTTTCACCGATCTCGCCGACCACTAGACAAGGGCTATGAAGTCCTCGTTTGCCATCAGCCTTGCGTAGATGTGGGCGAGACCCTGGTGAGGTTGACCTCACCAATGGTTGCTTGGCAAGGGTAGGGCGAGGCGCAGCTATGGGTGAAGCGACCATGGCCCAACCGCGGGTTCTCGGCCTTGTCCAAGTGGCCGACAAGCTCCAGCGATCCTCGTCGATCACTTTGGAGAAAGAAAATTGAAGAAAAAAATTAATAAAAATTAGAAAATATTAATAAAAATAAAAAATAAATATTTAAAAATTACAAAAATTATCCTCAACGCCCGCTTTGCACATAGAACAATCGACATTCGTATCATCAATTTCCTAGCAAAATTGAATGGATGAAATGAATTGGTATTGACGTGAAAGTGTTTAAAATTAAATTGATCCAATTGAAAGGTTTATAACCGAATTATATTTAAAACTGAATTAGTACTAATGCAATAGTTGGTAAGAATTTTTTTTATCATATCCATATAATCCTTTCCCATGAAAGGACTGAATCATATCCATTATTTTGGGGTCGCTATTTTCACTCCTATTTTGGTTAAGCTCTTTTTTTTAAGTCAAAAAATCGAAATACCGGGTTTCTCTCTTCAATTTTTTATTTCCTTTTTTATCATGCTAACCAATATAACTGCATTTATCATTAACTCAAGGTCTCATTTTTTTCAATTACAAAAGTTATATAAAGGGTTAGAAATTTCTAGTTATAACGTCTTATAAATACACAATTAACTACATATTTTATATGAGATAGTTTGTGAGAAATTTTATTTTAAAGTTGAAAATTATAACTCAATCTAATTATCTAACACATTTTGACCTTGTGGGTGATGTTCGCTGATTTGCGCTTTCTTTTGAGTTTTTGACATTTTAACAAGAATTGCAAGATGGGATTGAAAAATTATTTACACATTTTGCACTTTCAAACTCACATAAGATTTTTTTTTTTAAGAGGAAAATTTTAAGCATATTTTAAGGTTTCGATCCACTTGCTATGAGAATGAATTTGCAATCAATATCAATTGTTTTCTTCATAGCATGAGTTGAATAGCAAGAAGTTTTATTTTTTTCCTTTATGCGTTTTTCCTTTGTTAATATTTAGATATGGTCTAAATATAGATATGTTCTGATATTTGATCATGCTTTTAACAAATTAACATTTTCCATATGTTGATAAATTTTATTCTCCATTTTTATCAAGATCGGATAAATAATTAAATTATATTTTATTTTTTTGACATTGAAATATAGTTTTAGTCACCCTATTAGGAAAAAAAAAAGCACTTAGTTGTGTTCGTAGCGGTCATAAATAGAATTTCTTGTGAATGAGAATATGGGACTATAAATTAAAATTGACAATATTCTCTAAACAAAATAAAAATAAGATATAATAAATTGATATATTAATAGGTGTGATGAAGGATTTATATTGTGAAATTAACTAGAGAAATGATCTAAATAAAGGCGTTTTATGGATCAGCCTAATAAAAGAAAGAAATAATAAATTGAAGAGAGAGAGAACGGAGGGTATTTCAAGTAAATTAACTGAAAAAATGAGTATCTTAGTCAAAATAGCAGTAAAAAATAGAGTCGCTCTTATTTTGCTTATATGAAAATGATTGTTTTTCATATGAAAATTACCATCTACCGTATATCAAACATTGTTTTAATATGAAAAGTTACTATCAACAAAATAATCGTAGTTGAAAGCTATTTTTTTTTTTACCATGGAAAGTTATTTTTACTATGATCAACGCGAATTGCGCACAAGCTTTACTTTTTCAGAAGCTGCATGGACGACTATTATTGCTAATGGACTAAATCACTTTTCTTCCCGAAAATTATTGATCACATGGACAATTCACATAGGTACTTACTTTTCTAATTTGGAATACCGTTAACTATTGTTTTTGTTTTGGGGTCAAAACCGTTAACTATTGTTAAACAGTTACATAGTATACACTTTTTTATGAATTAAGATTTTTTCTGTCTAAAATGCTACTAATCACATAGGGAAATTACTTGTAAATAATTGGCTAATACGTGATTAGCAATTTTTCGTAAGGAAAAGTAAGTAACTACTGCCTTTACATTTTGAATTTATTAGTGTATATGAGAACGAAGCTCGTTTAATAAATTAAAAGTTTAGTGATCGCATTACACATTGAGTTAAAGTTCGGAATCACATCGAACAAATTAAAAAGTTTAAGGATCAAGTCGCATGTTAGGTCAAAGTATAGAGACAACCTTTGTGTCATTGTCCCTTGATATAAACTCGTGTATCTTTTTTTTTTTTTTTTGGTTAGTTGATAAAAAAAAACTCGTGTATCTATTGAAATAAATTGCGGTGAAAATTAAGAAAATGTCCAGGAAAAAAAGACCGGACGGAGAAAAGATGAAGTCAGTATTTCCTCAGCCGTCCGATTCCCCGCCCGCGTACGGCGAAGATGAGTCCAGAAAATGACGGACTACATGGGCCACGAGCGAAGTAAGAAACCCTCATTTCTCGCGTCGTTCGACGGGCGACTCTGACGGTCATCCATTTCGCTCCCACCCACTAACGCAGCAGCTTTCGTTTCAATCGTGACTGTTCTGAAAACCTAAACACAACGTGGAGAAGATAGATCTCACTGAACCTCATCACAAGTGCAGAGACTGAGGTGAATTTCTCCGCGCCATTTTCGTTGGATTTTATCCTCGTCGTCTTATGTTGTTGGAATATTTCCGCTGAGGATGCGTTCTGTTCTTTTTTTTTTTTTTTTTTGGCTGGATAAATTGTGAGGAGGAGTGCTTGGTCTCGCGATTATGGGCATGGGTGGGTTATCGTTTTGTTGTGCTTAGAGGTTTCTGATCGCCTTTTGATGGTCTTCCGCTGAGGTAGCGTTGATGTGGATTCTGGGTCAGTTTGGAAATGTGCGCCTTGATAATATGTTATATTCGATCTGGTTTATCTGGAATAATCCAATTGCGGGTGCACAATTGTGTGATGTTGTGTGTATGTGGTAACTTCGGATATTTCTCACATGTAGTAGAAATGAAAGAGGCGAAATCGACAGTGTTCTTGTTGTAATTGATGCGGGTTTTGGTTGCGTGGGTGAAATTAAGTCTGTAATTGTTGGTTTGAAGTGTCATGACTGATACTGATAGGACATTGTAACCATTTTTTTTGGCGGGGGCCACGTGGGTCCTCCGTGGTCATTCTTAGTTCAACTAGGATTAAGATCCACCTTGATTAACTGTAGTTTTGTATAGATGGCTGAAGCAAAGCCTGCGATGAGGAAACCAGTGTTCACCAAGGTAGATCAGTTGCGTCCTGGGACTAGTGGCCACACTCTCACAGTGAAGGTCGTGAGTTCGAAGATGGTAATGCAGAAGGGCCGTCCTGATGGGCCGCAAGTGCGTCAAACGAGGATCGCCGAATGCTTGATTGGGGATGATACGGGCATTGTTGTATTTACAGCTAGGAACGAGCAAGGTACCATTCCTTCTTTTCATTAACTGCATTACAGGGTGAATAGACTGCGAACAGTTTGTCTTCAGTGATATGTCATAGCAGAGTCTGTGAAGAAAAAAGAAAATTAAATTGAAGGCCTTTGTTTGTAATTTTCCGGTTTGAGGCCTCTTAAGTGTTGAACTTTCGCAATGTTTCTACAAGCCACGCGTCTCATCTTGTGGATTCCGAGTCTTCAGCAGTTAAGCTCAGAATATTTCCCGAATTTAATCAGAAGTAACATGCTTCTAACTCAAATATTATTAAATTTGAGTCCAATAGCTTCTGCAGTTAGGCCTCTCACAGTTTGCTGATTTTATGGACTGCAACCGTGGTATGGCTGCACTATTTTATGTTCAAATAGTGGTACACATGTTTACTGCAGTTGACTTGATGAAGCCCGATGCAATTGTAATCCTGCGGAATGCCAGAATCGACATGTTTAAAGGATCCATGAGGCTTGCTGTGGACAAGTGGGGACGTATTGAGGTGACCGAAACTGAACCGGCTGATTTTGCTGTCAAAGAAGATAACAACCTATCGCTTGTTGAGTATGAGTTGGTTAATGTTGTTGAAGAGTGATGGTAGGGAGTTTGCTTACACCGTGAATAAGACAGATTGAGAAAGGAATTTGATTAGCGGTTCGAGAGATGGTTTAAAAAGTGAAGTGGTGCGAGGATTTCCTAGTCGACTATGAGTATCGGTTACCGAAAGAAACATAGATCAGCTGTGGAGATGGTTCTTACTCTTGCCTTGGGTCTCATTTGGATCCTGCTGTTGAAACTGTCTAGATCAGTTTGGCGTGGCATACTACCGGCAAATAACTGCAGATGGAAAGTTTAGCAACTTATTTGGATGCATCTTATGCGGATATATAAATTGTAACAGGATGTTCGAAATGGGCAAGATGCTTCATGGGACCGTATTTATGTATTATGACAATATTCCTGTTGCGTTTTCGTTTGTAATTTGCACTGTCTACTCTTTCAGCATATTGTGGAGCTGCCCTTTTTTCCTTTGTGATTGTTGAGTTTGTCTTCTGCGGATGTTGTTTGAGTTTGCACGTTCCCAAGATAAGGGCAACTTCGGGATAGAAGAAAGTGAAATATGAAAGTCTTGACAGAGAAATGTTAAGAGTGATTAGGGGGCTTGCAAATTGGTACAGATCCTATCAGTAAGTATGATTTTATTAAATTGGTATCTTATGGCACTCATTACGACACTTCGGGAGTAGGATTTCTGTTTCGAAATCTTCCTGGAGAAAATCCATTTGATAATGTAACTTTTGAAGTAAAAATTCGTTTGATTATACGATTATAGATTTTTTATTTTTGAAGCAGAAGTGCTGTCATGCATGCCCTTAACTCTCTAGCGTGTAAACATAGATATGGCAAGAATTCATTGTTTCATTATGAATTTATTTTGCTATAATTGGGATGATCTTGTTCGACTTGTCTACACAATAAGCATTAGGACAATTCCTTGTATTTCTAAGTAGTAGTAATAATAATAATAATAATAATAATAATAATAATAATAATAATAATAATGTTTACCTAGAATCATGCTTTTGTATATTAGAACTTATTTACGTGGTAAAATATAAATTAGCTTTATTTAAAACAGAAAATTAGAAATAAAGTGATGCAAAATAGATGGCACGATCCCATTGGGATTGAGATCCGCCCGTGCGCCATCCCATGATAAGTGTGGACTATCGCTTTGTGGGCCGTCAATCCATCGTCAAAGCATCACCGACGCATTGGAGAACCGACTTATGGGTGTATGACTCCCTGGCTGGACTTCAGTGTTTTCAATCCATTTTCACCTAAGCCTTCAAATGTTTACTAATTCATTTACAGCCCTTCGCACGTGGGTCTATGATTCGTTTTGACGCATTTACCGGCTTATAATAATGATTACATCAGCCTATTTATTGACTTTACGAGATCGCTATCTAAGGTAATATAATATGCACGGCTAAATGAAAATATACGCTCAATCTTGAGAGATACATAGAATCAACAGAATTATCGAAGATCTTTAGCATAAGAAATTATCCTTATAGAAAGCCTAATTATCTCTAGTATCACATCAAACTTAAGGAGACTAAGTCACCTTGAATTTGAAATCAATTGTAACAATGCCGCGAACTCCATGAAATCAGCACTCGCGCAGTCCTCAATTGTGGGTGAGACGGCATCCGGCGTCGTCTAAAGGCGGCGAGTCTAATGGTAGTACTGACTCCTCAAAATGGCGCACGAAAGGTCAAAAATCGGAGGGAAAACAGAAAGTGGTCAACGCGGCTGGCTTTGCAAAAGCAATGCCGAGCAGGCTTTGACTGGGCATGTCTTCCTTTGAATAAGGTTCGAAGCGCATTGAGTAGTATCATCAACCGAAGCGAAGGAATTAGGCGGTCAGGCAACAAAAGTGTGGAAGGTACGAGGCGGCGTGTAAGTGGAGAAATACTTGCTTGGAATCGGATCAACTGGATCGGGTTCACTTCACTGTAGTGTGGCCGAATGATTAAGCGAGCCGCAAGTGGACCTCCCGTGGAGAGCGCGATCTAGACAAGAATTCTCGTACCGCATGCCGGGTTGCTTTGGATATGTTGCAATCGATTGGTAAATATTAGGACCGTCAAATGGATAGATCGGATTGAGTCGAAAATAATCCAATCTTTTTAACATGATTCGACCCATTTTCGTTCAATGTAAATATGAGGACTCATACCCGACGCGACCCGATCCATATCGATAAAACACATTAATATTTAAACTAATTTAGAAAAATTCATCATCACTCAATTGGCTTGCTTTGAGCTCTTCGAGTGCAAATGTTACTTGGATAATAACTTCATGGAAAATTTAAAAAGTAAATTTAAATAACACAAAAATTAGCGAGTAAAATAAAAAACGTAACAACCGATAAATTGAAATACTCATAAATAATTCTTGGCAAGAGAAACTCCGATGAACTAACCATTGACACAAAAATAGTATTTGCTTATAAGAACTCAACCCATTTTTCTAGTTTTCCTTCTTTCTTCTATTTTCTCTTTCTTACGTTACTTTTTTTTTTTGTAAATATCAGATACAAACGAAGTTAATTAGAATCTAAAATTTAAAATACCAACTTTATCACTAAACAAAACATGAGATAATTCGCTAGGAGGTTGCAAAGAGATCGTAGTATCCAATCGCTTGGCTACGCTAGTATTGGCGAGCATATCAGCAAGTCGATTGCCTTTCCAAACAATAGGATGAATTTTGAACTCAAAAAGAGAACCCCTAAGTCTTCTAATATCTTTAAGTAGTGTTCATCCCGTGTTGTCCGCTATACTCTCTTGATTAACAAGTTCGGTGATAATTTTGGAATCCATCTCCGATGAGCTTACGGAAATCAAGTTGTTTTGCTATGGTATGTCCCAACCACGGCGCTCGTAGTTCCGCTTGTGAAAATAAACATATTCCAAGAAATAAGATCAAACTGCCAAGGCAGTCATCCACTTCATTGAGAATAATCATATGGCTCCTACAAGTCCGAGATTACCTTTATACGCTCCATCCGTATTCATTTCAATTCATCCTGGTGGTAGAGGATCCAGGAGATCGTAATGTGAGAAGTGCGCGATCCACTTTTAGACAAGTTGATCGTCGACGGAGCTACGATTTTCTTCGTGTGTGGTTGAATTACTTATACATAGTGGGAAGGAAAAACAAAACTTTCTCAAAAAAGTAAATTGTTTCGTCATTGCAAAAAAAGTCAGATGCTCACACCAAAGATAATATTCCAATCATAATTGGGAGTTGGATCTCCCCTTGTCAGCCAAGTTGGATTTCAACCACAGAGATAAAATTTGAGGCGCACATCACAGTATTTTTTGGAGTAAAATTATTGTTTGAGAAGTGCTTTTGGATAAAAAAAATCTATTTGATAATGTAACTTTCTAGAGCAAAAATTCATTTGGCTACTTAATTTAATTTTTTCTTACTTTTGAAGCATTTTTTTTTTTTGCTTCAAGTAATTTTGAAGTCACATAAAGAAGTAAAAAGGAAAAAAAAAATTACTTAGCTCCGTAAGTAGCGAAATCAACTTACACTCGAAAGTAGAAATAGAAAAATCAACTTTATGATCAAAAATTGATTTTTAGAGCGAAATATTCTCGTGCGCGCCCTAACCTCACACCAAAACGCTTCAAAGGACCGATGGATCTGCGAGCGGCCCTCCGTTGTTTCTCAAACGAATTCGAACCATCTATTTCGCGCAATATCTGGAGGCCGCATCTTGATCACGGGCGGGGTACGGAGGGATTTAGAGGTGAGCACGGTTTCAAATTTTAGGATTACATGAGACAGGTTTCAAGTTTTAAAAATCGTGGAATCGGATTCCGATATAAATACATCCCAGTGTGAGACGAGGGGACGGAGAGCGAATGCGTGTGACGAGGAGCATGATACAATAAAGCAAAAGAGGAAAGGAGGGGAATGAAATGAGCGGGAGTGAACGAGCCCTAATAAATTGAGGCGAGCAGGATTCGAGAATATTCGGCTGCCGTCATTAACGGCCGCGCGGCTGCGTTGCTTTGCGCCGTGCCAGAATCGCGGAATGGAATGTCACCGCTCGGCGCCATCTTCACTCCAATCCCAATAATTTAAATCTTTTTTTATATAAAAAAAAGTGGAAAACCTCATTCTCTACTCCTCCCACCCCTGCTGCGAAACTGCGTCACGCCATTCCTCTTCGTCTTCCTCCCTCCCCGGCCGGCGATTCGCCTCCGTCGATTCCGGGCTCGATCCGATGGG
This sequence comes from Rhodamnia rubescens, assembly GCA_021437795.1. Classification (NCBI taxonomy): domain Eukaryota; kingdom Viridiplantae; phylum Streptophyta; class Magnoliopsida; order Myrtales; family Myrtaceae; genus Rhodamnia; species Rhodamnia rubescens. The sequence goes on along the minus strand of JAILYA010000004.1, from coordinate 3,338,960 downwards.
AGCTTATTGCAACGACGACCTCTCCCTGTCGCCCGCCTACAGCTTCCCCTCCGCTCAGGACTTCAGGCTCTCCAAGCACGTCCACGACAACCTCCACGGCTACATCTACCTCGATCCCGTGAGTCTCTCTCTCTCTTTCTCTCCATGTCTCTCACTCTCTGTAGTCGATTGCTGTTTCCGCGGGCGCTCTCGCCGCTAGCTGTTGTGTGGCTGATTGAACGGAACGTGGAAGTCCGAATTCGCGTGTGTGAGTTGGATGCGGATTGGCGAGAACCGGTACTGGTATCGGATTGCGGAGTTGCGTGCCGAGAGAGAGTTTGTTCCTAAGCAGAGAAGAGTCACAGAGTCGATTTACGGTGACGTGAGAGTTTGTACTGCGGAGCTGGAGTTTGTGATGAATGATCGGAGTGAGGTTGGCGAAGAAGCGGAAGTGAATTTCGTTATCTCCGTACTTGATATAAGGTGGTCCGCGTGACGTTGGCATGCTTTGACTCCTTTTTTCTTCATTTTCGAAAGGTTGCATGACTTACTGTGTCTGCTTGTCCTCGGGTCTTTATTTATGCTTATAAAAGGCTGCTCAATATGTTTTCTCTCGATTTTCCTTTTATATTTCTTACATGGATTGCATGTACAGTAATTAAGTACTTGTTCGATTGAAGATGGTGATGGGACATCATTTGATAGCTTTCTCTGTTGTTTCGACCTGCAGCTTGCCTTGAAGTTCATTGATACCGAACATTTTCAGAGGCAAGTTAGTGTCGTATTTGCCGAAGTCTCCATAGATTGCCAAGTTACCCTGTGGTTAACGATTCTTTTTTCTCCATTTTTTTTACAGGCTTCGTGACCTGAAACAGCTTGGTGAGTTCAATGTTTAATCGTGGAGTCTACATTATACCGAGTTAGATTTATCCATGCGATAGCTATGATAAATAGGGTCCCAATTTCTCTTGGCTTCCTGAAACGGTCCTTGGTTTGGCTCCTTCTTTTGGCTAAGAAAAGTTAACCATACATGCATCACCTGCTTAAAGAGCCACTGGATGGGTTTTAACCTATTTGTTGATGTCTGCTGATCATTTGAAACCATTGTGTTGTGGTTCTGCTTTCACTAGAGAAAGAACCAAGCTGCTCAATGCACTCTTTGGTAGTACTCTGGAGGGCGTTCCGTGCGCTTCTATGAATAATTGTTAGTCCTTCACGGGTCTAATAATTAGATACTCCCTTACACCCGAATGGTTTCCTGACTCACGCTAGAATTGCTTAATGACAGCAAGTTAATTCATGAGTCACGGGTTTCCAGTAGTGTTGAGTCAATTCTCATCATTTGTTCAGCTTCAGCTTTCCTAAATATATTAAGGAATCGCATCTCTTCTGGAAATCATAGCTTTCCAAATAAATCCCCATGCGTTTATCTTGATAAAGAATATCATAACATCTGGCAATTCTGCCTCTATGAATGCCACATGATCTCAGGTGTGACGAACATGGTGTATCCTGGGGCTGTGCATTCGAGGTTTGAACATTCTCTCGGGGTGTATTGGCTCGCAGGTGAAGCTGTTCAAAAGCTAAAAAATTATCAAGTATGATGATGTTATCTTTGATCCTTTGGTACTTAATCCTCGTCCTTTGTTAGAATGACGGAATTGGATTTGCTTTTGTCGTGCAGGGCTTGGAGCTCGGTATTGATCGTTTCGACGTTCAAACAGTTAAAATTGCTGGTAATTGCTGTCTTATACTCAAACCAACTAGACAACTAATTTATTACGTTATTCATCTGTTCACTCAACTTGTAGGACTTCTTCATGATGTGGGCCATGGTCCTTTCAGTCACTTATTTGAACGCGAGTTCCTTCCCTTGGTTCTTAGAGATTCCAACTGGTAATTTGCATTTCTAGTAGAGTGCATTCATGTCCATTCTCCAGGCTTTTTCATTACATGACATATTTACTAATTGAGTTCCAGTTATACCAACTAATTTCAGTGCTTGAGCATGAACTTTTCCTCGGTTCAGTTCCCCCCTGGGTCAACTTGCTTTGTCGTTCAAGTACTGTCTGGGATATTTGACGCTGTTTTTTCCATCCAGTTTTCCAGTTTCTTGATGTCACATGTTAGTGTTCTAGATTCTTGGCTGGTACATAAAAGAAAGTTGTAGTTTGCACCATTTTGCTGGCAGGGAGATTGTGGAACTTCTGTAGATAACGCTAAATTAATCTACATGTCCTCTACTGTTGGCAAATCATTCAGAGGCAACAACTTTTACATCTATGGTATCCTAGAATTAACATGGTTTTGTTTTTCTTGCTTTAATTACTTCTTTCTCATAAATTGATCTTTGATTTCTCTTGGCAAATAACAAAGAATTAAAAGATGCATGTTTTTAAGCAGTTGAGTTTTGCAGTTTCTGCTAAGATATTGTTGTCCTTTTTCATGGGATCTTACTTTCTAGGAATCATGAGGAAATGTCCGCGAAGATTGTTGACCATATTGTTGACGAGCATAAAATCGACATTGACCCTGACATGGTTAAGAGAGTTAAGGTATGCTGCTTTTATTGGAGGCATCTATTTTACAGCCTCTTTGTCTGGTGCATTACAATGTAACATTATCTCTATCTGGATCTGCTTCAAAATTTCACTCAGAAGGTTTGGTCACAATGATACAAGAATCTTGTGCGCAATGTTTTTGATTTGTTGGTTACTTGAGTTCTGTTCTGGAGATAAAGACAAACCAAAATGAAACAAGACTCTTGTGCAAATTGTATTCTGATTTGTTGGTGCTGAGTTCTGTTCTGGAGATAAAGATTTCACTAATTAGCTTGATGGTTGCATGTTTTGTGTGTTTGCAAGTCCTAACAGTCGATTAGCTAAGTACTTTTGTACCTGTGAATACAACCTTACTGAAACTACAATCATATCTTTTACTTCTCATGCATTATATGCAGTTGACCGCAGCACATTTGGGCTTTATTTATTGATGTCTTTCTGCAGTGCACATAAATTGCCAATGTAAGGTTCTGTTGAGCATTTGTTTGCATTCTAATGCAGGACATGATACTTGCCAGCTCAGAGCATTCACTACCCAAGGTGAAGTTCTGGTCGGACTTCGGAATTTGGGCATATTTCTAATACCTTATTGTCATGCAATTTTCGTTTTCACATGCGTATAGATTTTTGGCTGATATTGTTGCAATCTGTAAATCCAGGGCAAGAAGGAGAAGCTTTTTCTGTATGATATTGTTGCAAACGGTAGAAATGGGATCGACGTAGACAAGTAAGATCCCTTATGATCTGCCGGAGCCTTTACTTGATTGAGTCATTTGTTGAATGTTTTGTTTCTATATTGGAGTCACATGCATCTGCAGGTTCGATTACATTGCGAGAGACTGCCGAGCTTGCGGTCTAGGATGCAACTTTGAGTTTCAGAGGTATTTGTTGAATCCTATTAGTAATCCGCATGTTATAAGCGGAATTGCAGAATATATCTTCTCAATTTTGAAATTCTTCATCTAAAAGGTTAATGGAGACGATGCGGGTCTTGGGTGATGAGATTTGCTACCGCGCCAAGGATTGTCAGTATTTTTGTCCAGCTCTCTATATCATTATCTTTTATGCTTAGCTCTGTTAGATCTTATTATCATTGGAGAATTTGTTAGATCTTACCATCCAAAAGATGTTTGCAACTCGTGCTGATCTCTACCGAACAGTCTACACACACCCAAAAGTAAAGGTATGTGCTAATGTGGATTCTTTCTATTGATAGAGCCCTCTCTCTGTCTCTGTCTCTCTCTCTCTCTTCCAGCTTCTTGAGTTGATACGCTGTCATGTTGATATCTTTGCAGGCAGTAGAGCTTATGGTGGTAGATGCTTTGGTGAAGGCATATGATCATTTGGAAATTTTATCTTACATTCACAACCCTAGTGAATATTGGAAGGTCTTCTCGAGTTTTCATTTGTTTCCGATTGATACAGAGTGATTGCCAGCAGTTAGTAGATGCATTTTCCTTTTGCAGTTAGACGACACTATAATAAAAACTATTGAGACAGCTCCAGACCCAGAGCTTAAGGAATCTAGGGATTTGATTCTGCGGATTCGTAGGAGGAATTTGTATCAGGTAGGTACTCTAGTTGATTGATTCTTGCATTCCGCACCAAATGTTATGCAATTATGCTGAGTAGCCACTCTGCTCTACTGCTTTCACCAGTGAAGCTGTCATCTTTGAGTATTGATTTTTTTGTGGCAGTTTTGCAATGAATATGCTGTTCCAAAGGACAAACTGGAGCACTTTAAGGCCGTGACTGCACAAGATATTGTTTGTTCTCAGGTTTTGTTCAGATTTTACTGGGTGACTGGTTAAATATGGGAATGAGCTCTTTCCTGTTGGCAACACCATGCGAGCAAGATAGTAAAGTTTTAACCAGTCCTATTTAACAGAAAAATACTGGAGTAACCCTAAAAGAAGAGGATATCGCTGTAAGCAATGTTAGGATTGACTTGACGCGTGGAAGGCAGAATCCTCTTGAAAGGTACCTGAAGAGCTTTGTCACGGAGTATCTTGTATTGTTTTGACATATTATATGCATGACTCACTGACTTCTCGTTTTGCTGCCTTTTGTGCATGTATCCCTTCCAGCATCAACTTTTTCAAGGTACTAGTATTTTCACTATGCTGTTTTCCAGTTCTCTTTTCTTTTCAGCCTATGCAATAATCTGTTCGCATTGAAAGAACTTGATACGTCTGGAAAAATATAAACCATAATCAGAGGACATTTGGGTGGGTGGTTGTTTATCCTTAACATAGATAAATCCCATGCATGAAGAGTTATGTCGAGCTGCATGATAATGTTTGCATATAAAGAATAGGCTAGATCATCCATGAAGAGTTATTTTGGTTTGCAGCAGTGCATTATCTTCTTCTTGACTGCAAAATTCACGACTTCTACCAGAACAGACAGATTTAGTCTAACTAAGTTACATGATTTCAACTCTGCCTGAACCAACAACATGACCAAAGGGGAAAAGGATTTGTGTTTCTTGTTTGCTGCAGAGAGGGCCTTAACATAATGGAGTTCCTGAGGCCTTTAGTGAAGGTTGAGGTATATGTTTCTCCTAAGCAGTGTGGCCTCGGGAATTTGATCCTGCTAATGCAAGATTATAAGTTGATCATATTTTCCCAATTTACGAGTGATTCTCCCTAAATGCCTCGAGTGACAAAAGGTTCCTGGCTTGACACTGACTTTTCACAATATAAAGGAGAAAAAAGGGCGTCTCTTGATGCTGGGTCTGCTGAATTTTATCAAATTCCAATGTTCGACCGATAAAAGAAAATGTTTTCTGGAATAATTGGCACAGTTGCATTTCTAAACCATTCATAGCATTTTGAGCCTAGGAACTAAACATCGGATGCACGGCTGACCATGTTCAGTTGGCACTATCATGGATGTGGCTGCCCAATTTGAAGGCTTCATAAATTTCGTTGTTTGTAAATGTAACGTAAGATTTGAATTTCTCAGGACTACGAGAGTGAAGAGAAATTCACCATACCAGATGATCGCATTAGTCACTTGCTGCCAACATCCTACCAGGACATGATCGTGAGAGTTTATGCAAAAAAGCCTGAGCTGGTAGGTGAACTCACCTGTAGCGCTTAATCGCTAAGTTGTCTCTCATGCGTTGCATCTCCACGACTTTGCTTATTTGCCCACCCTGTTTACAGGTCGGAGCAATTTCCGACGCCTTTGAGAACTTTCAGTTGAAGACCTATGGAATTAAAGCACAGGTACACTCAACACCAGAGAAAAAGAAGCAACGCATATCATGAGGCCTCTAAGTGTGGGTAACATCTCTGTTCTAGCTGTTAGAGAATCATTTGAAGAATGAAGATAGGGTATACAACAGAAAATCTATTTCTAGTCTCTACCTCCTAGGCCTGTCTTAGTATTTTAATACCACTGCATCCTTCTCGTCTGTCTACTCCTTTTTTTTTTTTTGGAGGCGGGGGGTCCAAAGAATTAGATCATATCTAGAATGAATATGTACAGGTGGTGGTCGTCTATGAAATCTGTATGTCCTTACGGCGTCTGCTTACATTGAATATAACCGTTTCTTCTTTTCCTCTATTGGCCAAAACATTGGATACAGTAGTCTCTGCATTACTTGGGTACCTAAACGTTGAATATTACAGTTGATCAGTGAAAACTTGCAGTAGATCTTGCCGTCCATCTCTACTTCCGCCTCTTAGCATTTGCATCTGGGTGTATTATCTATTGGAATTGTGTCGGATCAGGCTGTGACTCTGTTACACCCGCCCTTTCCCTTGAGCAACCAAAATGAAAAGAGCCAGAGGACAGGAACAATAATTCACCGTTTGATTTTAAGACATCCTTTCAGTTTTCACTTCTATTGGAAATGTTTACAGCTTTCTTGTGCTCTATTTTAAGACCTTGGTTTCGTCCAAAATGAATGAGAAAATTTCACATTACCCGAACTTCAGAAAGGGTGCGTTTTTACTCTCTCCCAGTTTGAATCTTGCGATAATCGTTTGAATCCATTTAATCTTTCCTTGTTATCATGAACGGTACGTGTGATTTTCAAGGTTTAGATGTAACCATACTTTTCGTGTGATTTTCCTTTTGCAGAATAAATAAACAAGTAAAATTGAAGAAAGGAAGAAATTTCCAAAAACAATCTTCATCTTCTTATCTTCGCTTTTTACAATGAATTTCAAATTTCATCTCTTGCCCACACGTAATTTGCCAAATTGCCATTTCTCTCTCGTACAGCCCCCACCCTGATGAAACCCTATACCAACCTACGCTCTCTCCTCACCAGAAGGGCCTGCTTAATTCGACACACTCACCACCACACCTCCCCTAGCCACCGTGCACGCTGCCGTTGCTCCTTTGGAGTCCATCGCGAACCTCATATTTGAGGCCGGCGACGGTTGCTACATCAGCTCAAGGCCAGATCGAGCTGTGCTGCAAAGTTTGTGGGGCTCAACAGCCTGTCACAGAGGCTTGCGACCAGCCGTGGCCCTCGCAATGCATGGCCTTGGCAATCACAAGCCACGGGCTTAACCCGAGCTAACATGGCCAGAGAGAGAGATAGGGATGCTGGTGGAGGGGCGCGGACACGAGGCAAGGGCGTCTTAGGCGCTTTGTTTTTTTATTTTATTTTATTTTATTATTTTTTCAAAAAATGAGTAATTTGGAAGAAAATTTCAAAAAATGATTGCTTATGTCACTTTCAGTAATATAAAAATAATATATTTTTATCGTTTACGCAAATATTTAGATAAAGGCGGTTGTCCGTAGTGACAGTATTTTTCATTTATTAATTATTTAAATTACATGTGGTCACTTTTAAAAAATTATATTTCAACTTATTTATTTTTCAAGAAATAAACGAAGCGTTAGAGGGAGTTGAGTCGAGAGACACTACAATTGTTGTTACTTCGTGCTGCTACGTATGAGGAGACAGAAAGGGCAAGGACAGAGAGTGGGAAAGGGGTTTGGGTGTAGGTTTTCGGGGGGCAAGCGCGTCGGTTTAGGCTGAGGAGATGCGAATTGTATGTTTTGAAATGTGAAAAGGGATTTTGGGTTATGAAAGCCGAAAGAAGAAAGTATTTACAACGCAATTGAGTCCTTTTATCTATCAAACTTTGGGATTTACTTGTCCGTAGCTTATGGAATGTATTCATGAAGCCTACCTAGTAAATGAATATAAAAAATATGAGGGTATTTTATAGTTAAAGAAAAGTGAAGAATGATTTTCACAATGATCGGAATCAAGAAAACATGCATATTTGGAGACCATGACGACCATCTACCAACTCTTGTTGGAGTCGGAGGCGGGTCGACAACCGTTCCCCATTGCGTCTGAGGTGCCTTCGTCCCAGCACTATGTAGTTCTTTCACTTTTCCAAGGTTCCTTGTGTTTCTGTTCACTTTTCATATATATATATTTGGGTTTGTTTCATTATCCCAAATTTTGCCCAATTAACTGAGAGATTAAAAAAAAGCTGGAACTCGAAGACGAGAAGATTTGAATTGAGCAGTATGGACAGGTCGTGTTGGGCTGAGCGGTTCAGCCCGAGCTGGGCCTTATGGCTTGATCATATTTCTCTTATTCTGGCCCAAGTCCATGATGAGGTTGCGTTGAAAGAATACAACGAGAATTGGGAACACGTGAATAAAATGCGCAACTCTGAAAGAAACGTGTTGGGCCAACCCATCGTTACCTTCTCCAGTTGGAAAACCACCTACAAATTTTCAAGCATTGAAAAGCAAAAATGCGAACATGAGTCTTGTTCACTTCTTGACTTAGAAGATACGAACCTGACAGGTTACCATCATCAGGTTCCAAAACGAGAGTCGAAAAAACCTAACGTTTTCTCACTGCTACGACGAGTTCTCTTTCCTCAACTCAGCCCTAGCTTAATGCAGAAAAAAGAAAGAAAAGGAAGCGGCTATAAACATAAGACAAGTGCCCAGATTTTTTAGACAGAGAGCAGCAGTTGTGGGGGGTATTGTGGACTTGGGGGTAATGTTCCTCCATCACACTCTATCTGGTCCATCAGAAACAGCGAGCTGGATTTGAGGAGCCTTTGCATCGCCGACCTTCTCGTCCCTCGGCGTGGATCTAAAGTAGCAACCGTAGAGTATGAGCTGCGCCGTAGCGGCTAGCGCCCCAAGACCGTTGCTAATCTGCAGGGTGGTTGTTCCCAAGTTAATTCTTGTATTCGGTGGTTTCTTTACATTCTCACGCTTCTTGTCTTCAAAAGTAAAAGGGTTGAAAACAGAATTAATTTTGTTTCAATTACCAGAATGAAGATGTCGAGCTTGATGAGGGCATACGCAGTCCACACGCAGCCATTCAGAAAGTTGGCTAGGGAGAGATAGAAGGGCATGTACTCCACACTCCTGGTGGTGATCACTTTTTTCTGCAGTAGACAAAGGTACAGAAAGAGGCGAAAAAGCAATGAAAGGGTTGGCATTTGCCGGAACTGATGAACTAAGGATTTAGTTTACGACGAGGGAAGGGGGATGGATGTGTACGTACCATGATAATAAGAGGTGAGGCGTACATTATGATGTTGAACACGTCGCAGATGATTCCAAAGGCGAGTATTCTTCTCTTATGGTCGTGGAAAACCAGCAGGAGCACTGACGACACCACGGCAATGAAGACGACTTCCCCGCAGAGCCAATAGACCACTTTCTTCTGCAAAAAAGGAGGAGCGAGCATTAGCATATGATAGTTAACATCATCAATTGTAATTTTCTGAAATTTGTCAAAGTGCTTAGGAAGGAATGAGGGTTTGTATAACGCAAAATTTGGACATTGTAGTTTCTAGAAAACGGTATATAAAACTAAGGTGCCTTGACTTAAGGTACATTGACCGAAAACTAAGATATGTGACACATTCCGGGTTGTTGGATGAATGTTACATAGATAGGACAGAACATAATCACTGATGTTTGCCAGCAACGTTCTGTGGGAATAAATTTGAATTTAGGGACAGAAAGTATCCAATTATTGTACTGAAACTTGAAATGCGAAAATGGAACTTTTATCAGTTTATTGCAATATACTTCCATGCAGATAGCATGGTATAAGTAGAAAAGCTATTGGTCAGACAGTTTTGAGGGCAAATCTCGAAGAACCCAGATAAAAAAAATAAATGAACCGATAAAGCTCAAAGACATAACGCGCACATACCCTTCCCTTGTTTGGAGCATAGGCAAAGAAAATGCATAGGTAGATGAGCTCCATGACAAGCCCGACGCCGTTGATGGTGACAACAAGGAGGCTATCAGGATGGACAAAGGGCAAGCCGTAGATAATCCAGAAGATGCAGTTCAACACGGTAAAAAGGTAAGGATACACCTGAAATTCCTCCACCGACTTGTTCTTTATGATTCTATAAAACGTCGGACTGCAAAGCAAAACAAATATACAAAACTTATTAATTGAGAGCACTGTACAGATGACATTATTGGATTACTTAACCTAGAAAAACATCTAATACAGGGTTCTCTCTAGCAGAGTTCAATTTGAGCATACTATAGTGGTCCCCCAGCTAGAGTAATTTTGGGCCACCTTCTATAATTGTAGAACTAGGCCTTGGCTTCGACACCGAGTCATTTTCACTTGATGTAACATAATCACCAAGTCCGATGATCCTTCACGAACATTCACTTAATAATAAGCTCATTGCTTTTACAATACTATTTATCTAATTAAGCTCACTCTAGGGGCACAACTCGGATTATGACCACCCTGTACAATCTTCATGGTTCGGCATACGGGCATGTGTTTGAAGGATTGCTTTTCATTTTTCTTGTTCTTCGGTGTCGCAAACGAAGAACAAAGTATTAGATGCTCGATGTGGGTGACCCATATAAGAAAGTGCATCCATATCAGTAGATCTAATGGGTCCAACCACATTCAACGTATAAGATCCTGGATGATCCAAATACATTTTTGTGGTACGCCACGCTCACAAATTGAGATGGCTCTACTTCTATAAACCACTCTATTTTAAAGGACTAATTATGCGGGATGGCATAGTAATGCATGTTAAAAGAATTAAATAACAATCATCTACATAATCCAAGACTGAGGCAAAAAAATAAAAATAAAAAATACAAGAGGGTGAGCTAAAGTTTACCATGGCGATGCGAAGAGGAAGAAAGATATGACGTTCCCTGCTCATTGAAAAAGAAAAGACAAAAGTAAATAAACCCTCTTCGTGAAAATCACAATCAGAGAGAGATTATCAGAGTGAAATTTTTGAATTCCAACACAAGAGTCCTCATATATCCACCAACTTTTTTATCATATTCAGTTGCAGTTTTTATTGTTTCCTTTATTATCGCGCCTTCGATTTTGCGTTTCATCTTCATCGAGAACCAGAAAATTACAGAATGCATGACGACAATGGTTTGAAATCCAGTCCCAAACAAACGATCCAAGATAAACACACACAAAAAAAATAAATAAAAAATGAAAAAATCCACGAAGCTAGCGAGACCATCGCATTGCGCTCTCCGATCAGAGCATTTACGGCGTTGGCCTCTTACTCAACACATGTACGACGATTATTTTGGCAACAAGCTAGCTAGCTAGCTCCCGAGCGTCTCGCGCCCTCCTCAGAACAGTCAAAACGACAGTACAAAAAACGGCGGTTACGATCACTGTATAGCCTAAACATCTAACAGTAAAGCGCGAAGCAGAACGCAAATCCGTCACCGGCGACGACAATCCCGGCCGCGAACCATCACAGACAGATTCACGCGCGACATTACGGAACCCTAAAAATGCCGACGACCGACAAAACGAGATGCGCGATTACCGATAATGCCGACCACGTTCCTGGCTGCTTCAGCCGTCACCATCTTCGCTTTCCTTCACGAGCGATCGAGCGAGCTAGAGAGAGAGAGAGAGAGAGAGAGAGAGCGCGATGAGAGAGAAGCGCCTCGGTATCGAATCTGGTGCTGACGATCGGTGCGAGCTGCGTGTTAGTGCAGTGTGAGTGTGTGTATATATATTAAGGGGAGGAGAGAGAAAGCGGAGGGGAGAGATGGAGTTTCAGTTGGGAGTGCGAAATCCGACGGAGCCGAAAAAGGAGTACGACTCTCCTCTTTCGTAACTGACTCCCTCGTCCCAAAAACAAAACAAAAATCTCATCATCCCTACATTATCCATACATTATCTGCGCTCAAGATTACTAAACACGCACAAAAAAAAATCATTAAAAAAACACAATTAGCGGATAATTCAGCAAGATTTATGCTAAGAAGAAACCATGCGATCCCTACGCGAGCCCTTCATTCTCGCTACATCCATTCGGTTACTAATCCTCATCCAAATCCCAATCCTTATTTGGATTTTTTCAATATCTCGATCCGGATCGCCCGCCCCGCATTGCTTTGCTTGGACCTCGCCGATGTATAGGAGGGTCGAAGGGTGTTTTGAGACGGTGTTTATCCTCCGAGGATAAAATGACGGACGAGTTTTAAGCATACGGGCCGGGTATCCCTATTCGCTTAGACGATTGATCGATTTCCAAACCTGTAAGTGGAACGGCATCTTTATATCGACACCTGAAGTATACAAAAAGAGGTCACGAATTCCATTATAGACCGTGGTAGACTCAACCGATTATGTACATAACTAGCATAATTCTTGAGGATTAGATTGACATTTGGACCTCGAGTCTATGTTAGATTTTTTTTTTTATAAATATCTTGTGTCGTGATATTGGTTGCTTGATTTTTTGCAAATAACTAACTGCTCGACTTAACGGCGAGGGAAGCGAATCTGTAGAAGACTCGTGTTGTTATTATTATTTAAAAAAAAATACAAAAGGTTAAAAAAAAAAAAAAAAAAAATTAATTGTTTAATTTTATATAGGTCACTTGCCTGCAAGGCGAAAACAACGTGAGCACATTTGAGCATGCACACCATCCAGTTGAGTGTGGTCTCGTCTCGGGAGGAGATTGACGCGGCTAAACGGCCGTTTCGGGAGTTAGGTTGGGCCCGCCTGACCCATCTAGATCTACCCCCGCCCTCCCACTTAATTACGGTTCATGCCACTCGCTTCGAGCTTGCCATGAATATAAACACGACATAATAGGCCTAACGTCGCTAGTAGCATGATTCCCGAGTACTTCGGCCAGCCGCGCAAACGAGTCGAGCTAATCCGAGATCACGTAGTCGATCGATCGAGATCATCGGACGTGTTCGATTTTCTCGATGGGCAGGGTAAAGAGAGAAATAAGAACCTTTGAATTAGTTTCATGTAATTTTGTGCCGACGAGTATGGAAAAAACCGCATATAACTTTTGTCGAAGTTCATTTTTTGAATTCTTAACCCGACTCGAGTTTAAATGGCCTCCTGTGTCGGTTTTAATTGACGAGTGTTGTGGTAGGCCTAAGTCTAGCAGGGGTCTCTCAATTTTAAATCCGAGAGATTTTCTCCCCTATCTAATTCTAGATCTAGGGGTTTCAATGGTATCCACAGCATCTCTGATGCCAACTTTGTGATTGTTCAACATGTTTATGTCAAAAGCTTTTGTGTCTTGCACTTGCCAAATGGCTCACATTCTCGCAGGTGTCGGATCCGAGCTCGTTCGACATGATTCCGTTGTCTCCGCACGGTGATGGTGTTTGGGACGTTGTAATCTAGGCACACGCCCGGTCGAAAGACAAAGCCGTAGCTACGAGATGAAGATCGCAACATATGCTTATCGCTGATGATGATATGTGATTCGATGATTGATCGCGGATCATCTTGCTTTGATGCAAACACGGATCTCTTATTAAAGGACGAGCGTATGATTACCACTACCGACAATGCTATAATGACACATGCTTACCTTGTTATGGTGATTTCTGGGATTTCTTGTGGATCCTTTCATGAAGGTCCAATGCCATTAAGAGGTCGAATGTGAAAGTCCACTTTAGAAGTTCATATAAATAAAGACGTTGAATTTCGTACGCTAAAAAGTTGATTAAGGATGATTCTATTGTCCTCCGGTAAAGTTAGTAAGCGTCAAAAACTCACACAGAAAAGCCAACGGACACTTAATTTCTAACAATTTGTGGGTAACTTGCCGATTACTGCTGTGTGACTATTAACTATTTTTTTACAGCATGCAAATTACCGAGCTTTTTCTTAATTTTTTTTACCAATTTTTATCGATTTTCTACCACGCGAATGCGAACAATCAAATTGACCGACACGTGAATCAAAACGAGTTTTCGTGCAGTAAATTGAAACTTTGAAGTTTACATAAAGACACCGCGAAGCAAGAGGTCGAGGGCAACGTGTCCCTGCCCGAAAAAATCGCGGTAATTATAATCTTGTGGATTAGCGGATAAATGATGCGAATTAGCGGATAAGTGGAGCCAACGATTATGTACAGTTACCGTAATTTGAATTAGTCGGATATCAACAAAATAACAAATGACAAGAAAATTGAGAATATCTTTGGTAAAACATGGGGAATCCGTTACAAAGGATAAGCTAATATTTAGGTTGTCATTAAGGAGCTCCGTTTATTTCGCGAATAATGAATAATTTGAAAAATATTTCCGCAAAGAATATCGCTTCTGATTAATTATTTCAACGGATGCAAACGATTATTTTTATAAAAAAATTTTTAAAATTATTTATGTCTCGTGAAATAAACAGAGCCCCGAGTGATCTGGTCTTTTATCCATGTATGACCGTGGCTATCCATAGCCCAGTGTTTGCTGATTCGGACAAAGAGGGGCCTACATATATAGGAAGCCAGCCTGCGGATGCGCAGTTCCATTTAGGTTGCATGTAATTAATATAGTCGAGTCGATCTTAATAAATGGCATTGATGTTCTCCTTTTAAGTGGATTCAATTTCGATCTGCATCGACGCCTAGTTTGAATCAGCCGAGGAGCTAAGTAGCATCGACATTGGCACGCGGCACACGACACACACGACTCGACTCGATACGATACGACAAAACACGACATGCCGACACGTCATTTGTCAAAAAAAAAAAATTACCACGTTGAGACGTATATGTATATTATATTATCATGTATATATAAAAATATTAGCGATGAGTTTCTTTTCCTTCTTCTTCCGTTAGGAATTCACGGTTAATTTCTTTCTTTTTTTTTTTTTTTGAGCGAGTATATTAATTTTGAGGTGGTTGGATATATGACTCAAGTAAGTATATACTTTTTTATAAATTTACATTATTAACCCTAATTTATTGAAAATGCTTAAAATTGACCTCATGCTTGTCGAAATGGCACGTCGAGATCTTTGGACTCACGTGTCACGGCGTGTTTGGGGACCGATCACATGTCGATCACATGTTGGAGAGTGTAAGAGTGTCGGACACAACACGGATGCCTCGGAGAGTGTCGATGCTTCCTTTCCTAGCCGATGAGTTGGCGAAGCGATTGAGATTGCATATCGCTCGGTGAAGGTGAGTTTATGCTCGATTTTTTCACTCCGCGGCAAAGATCTCTCTCTCTCTCTCTCTAAAGACCAAAAAAGGAAGAGAACTGAGATGAATCAGCGTTCATGCTATTAAATATCCGCCGAGAACCTTTGAAGTCGGATCGACGAATAAATGTAAATTCTATGATGTTCGATTCCTTGATTAGATGCGGATGAATATTGAGAAATCAGAATCACAAGTGTAAATTTGCTGATTTGGAGACGAATCAGCAAACTTGAATCGGATCACGAATAAATGTAGATTCTATGGTGTTCGATTCCTTAATTAGATGCGGGTGAATGTTGAGAAATCAGAATCACAAGTGTAAGTTTGTGATTTGGAGAGAATCAGCAAACTTTGAAGTGGATCGACAAATAAATGTAAATGTTGAGAAATCAGAATCATAAGTGTAAGTTTGCTGATTTGGAGAGTGATTCTTCTACCTTGGATGCATTGACTGTTTCCGTTCTTGAGAATAGCCGGTTCGGTAGCGTGGGGCTGTTCCCCCTTCAAGAATTGAAGCCGAGCCCTGTTCACGTGGATTGAGCTCCCAAAAGAAAGTGTCATTTAATATCCGCCCATTGATCGGGCCTATCAATGTTGCCGATTAGCCAGCGATAGGCATTTTCGGCATGGCGGGCCGTGGCTTTTCGAGAAGGTATGCCACGGCCCAATCAATCGTTTTTGTAAGGCTCCAGTAGAGAAACGCGTCCGGTTGGAGACAAGGCCCATCTAACACTTGGTGACATTCCGCTTTAGCTTGGCTAATGGCCTCAAAGACCGCTTCTCGTTACCAATTCCAATCGCCAGGATGCACTGGCGCAGCTACTTTCTGCAGTATTGAAGTACCAAAGACCTAGCCTCGTGCACAACCTCCCCCTTCTCTCTCTCTCTCTCTCTCTCTCTCTCTCTCTCTCTAAGCCATGTGACAGTGAGGCTGCGAGCGCCATGGGGAAACTCGGATCAAGAAACCCGTGTAAGGCGGCGGCAGCGGCGGCGGAGGCGGAGGCAGAGGCGGCAGCGGCAAAGCAAGGGGTTAGAGTTTGGGCTTTGTTGGGTAGAGTTAAAACGACAAAAAAAAATGGTGCGAGAATATGAGCAGGGTAAATTTTTGTAAGGAGAAATAAAAATTTCGCGAACGAATGTTCGATTTTATTGAGTCGAGGGAGCGTATTCATGTTTCTCGAAAATTGATGTATGTTTTGCATATCATAGTGAAGATTAGTTGCGTTTCATGTATTTTGAATAAATGATGATAGAAGACGTGCCCATGCTAGCCGAGCTAGCTAGTCCTACGGAAAAAATTATACAAAAGCCTCGAATTTATTGTAATTTTATCAATTTAATATTAAATATTTTAAACATGTCAATTGAGTTTAAATATTTTCACGCTTTCACAACATGACGTGGGCATCGACCGTCCAACGTAGTATGCTGAAATGACGTGACAATTTTCAATAATATTTCAAGATTTTTTAACTTGTATTTCAATTTTTTTTTTTACAACCGTGGTCGGCAATGATCCTTCGGCGATTGTAAAACAAATAAAATAAAATAAAATAGACAAAACATTAGGATATTTTCTAAATTGCCTACATCGGCAATTTTCTAAAATATTTAAGAATCAATTGACACAATATAAAAAAGTTTAAAACGGAATTGATAAATGCGCAATAAATTTAAATTTTTTGGACAATCCCTTTTTGTGGTGAATGACTCATATGCCCCTATGGTCCCCACCAATTTGTTTTTCCCCAGAGAGAGACTTGAGGGCAAAACACATTGGGATTGCTACACGTGGTCACCGTACTTGGCACATTTTGGTGGGGGGAGGAAAGGAGTGGAATTAGCAACAACAAAAAAAAAGGCAACCACTACCTTATGCTCCCACTTTATCATTCATCAATGGCCTTTAATCAGCCATGCAACACATCACATCCCAAAAGCTAAGTTGTTCTTCTTCTTCCTCTTCAGGTGCTTCCTCCTTTTCTAAAGCTCAAAACTTGCCAGAAAAGATAAAGCAAAAAAAAAATCTGCAAGCCCCTTTTTTTTTTTTCCTCCTCCTAGTGAAAAGCACCACCGTTTTGGGTATCTTAACTTAGCTGTGAAGGAACATGTACGTTAAATTCATTAATTTCATGTCGTTTTTTTGGGTGAGTGACGTGTTGGTTGCAATTGCAAGGTTCATTGTACCATCCCATTTTATGTTTTTACTAAATGTTGGATTTGTGCCTCACTGTGCCTCCACATGCTTTTTAGTGATTCCATTCTTGCTGAGGTGTCCAAAGCCATGCATCCTAATTGGATATGGCTAACTTTGTGGGTTATGATCTAGGTGACGAAAGGGGGTTGTGAAGAAAATACGTGCCTAACCACATATACATTGATACGATATTACTAATCAATAAATGGAATTCTGTACAAATTGGAATGACGATATAATAATTGATTTGGCTGACACTTGGCACTTGTTATGTATTCGCCACGAGGATCCCCCCCTCGGGCAGATAAACCCTAGTCAATGAAGCACTCAATCACCTCGTAAAGAAGGAAAGACAGCGAAAGGGTGCCCTCTAAACATGGAAGCATTTGCACCTGATGATGATTAATGTGTGTTTTAATTCACACACATGAATCTGTTCTGATTCAATTGAGTAATTCATATGAACACTCGTTTTTCGTGCGATTTATTTTATCTGGGATGATGGGTGTTTGATATTCTCCAAAACCCACTGGCCATATTAGCTTGGGTGGAGAATCCGCACAAAAATCTGCCACTTACTTGTAGTCCAAGCACTTTCTAATTTACTCTAATAAAAACCATACAAATTCAAAAGCAATCCGTCCTCCACGCTCACTGGCTGGGAGGTCAAGGGCATCCAAAAGGAAGAGCATTCATAGGTTGGTGTTCCCCCCGATTCCACTGACATTTCATCGAGCAGGTGGCGCTCATCGCCAGGATTATAATAAAAGGAAGATGGAAGGTTGATAGCTAAAGCCCTTCTGGAAGAATCTAACGAGGCTTTCTTGTTATCCTTTTGGGAAAAGAGGGGTCTCAACTATTTCATGATTTGCTCCGGCTCCAACCGAGGGGACTCACATTGTTTTATTTGGACTGAGCTTGATGGCTTGAACTTTATTAAACCAAAGCACTGCCACTTTGCAAGTCCTTTTCATTGCTCAGCAAGTGGCCAACACATGGTGAGTGGTGGAATTGAGCATCACTATATTCATTGCGCTGCAAGAAACGAACGGCGTGACGAGTCGGTAAACAAGATAGGAAATCAAATCGAGCTTCGTACTTACATGGTTCGGTGGATGCGACATAAATTCAGGAAGAGAAGGCGGTAGAAAATTTCACTATAAATCAAACAATATAACAGATGATTATAACTATACTTGAGTCGAGTCACCTAGACGATATTGATATATCTAGGCACACAATTATACCTAGTAATGTCGCAATTCAGCCATCACAATTCTCTGCGAAATAATCTCTCAATCTCACGAAAGATTTACAACGAGATTTTCACGGCTTTTACGTGGGTCGTAATTACAATGTGGAGTCAAATTCCCCTTTTAGCGACATTCATTGGTTTTTTTCCAAATAACATACACACATATGAAGCCCTACGCTCTGAATTATACAATCTTAATCTTTCCTGCTCTCGAGTGCAATTTTTTTCGGTTAAATCGATATTTCAAAATAATTCAAGGACCCAATCGAATTGAAAATGGAATATACCAGCATCAGACATAAAGAAAATTTTGATTCCTTGGGTCCCGTAGCTATGCGGTTCTTATTAGTACCATTGAACATTGATGAAGCTTGTGTGCAGTACACTGCACCAATTAGTTTCTAAATCACCAATGATTTTCGTGTTATTTACTCTTATTCTTCTATATAAATTTCTCTTTATTTTGTTTGATTAATTTGTCTGAACGACTCCTGTTGCTTTCAGTCGCGCCAATCATCTCTCTCTTTTGTGACTTCTTATTCACAGGTCAATGATCCTAATTCCTTAAATTTACTCCAACTTAGAAAAACCCTTAACTTTAGGTTCAGTTTTAAATATATCCTAAACTTTTTCTTATCTCAGAAAAAATCATAAACTTTATTTTCAATCTCACATTTATCCTAAACTTTTTTTTTGTCTAAGAAAAAATCATCAAGTTTTAGTTTAATCCCAAATTTGCTCTATTACCCCTCGGTCCAAATATCTCCGTTAGTCATCCATAATTTGTAAATCCTAAAACGATTTCATTTTGGAGAATTTTTTTTTTATTGGGGTGAATTTAATATCCATGTGAAAATGCCACGTTGGTCCGTTCCTATCGCCCATTATTTTGCGAATATGGATGTTTTTATCGATGTGAAAATTTCATATCAAGTTGGGACTTGGACCACTAGGTATATTTGAAAAAACATTAGGAATTTACGATTTTTTTAAGACAAAAAAATTCGGGGTATATTTGGGACGATGCCCGGAGTTTGAGTTTTTTTTATAAACAAAAAACAAGTTCGCGGCAGATTTAAGATTGGACCTAATGGTGAGGGTTTTGTCCGAGACAAAAAGTTCGGGTTAGATTTGGTATTGAACATAAAATTGAGGATTTTTTAAGGAACTAGGCCTCGCACAACAGCTGTGTGTGTCGACTCGGATTGTTTTATTCTATTTCCTTCTTTTTTTACTTTCTTTTTTAATATTGAAGCTTTTGCTTATGAATTTTGTTCATGTGAACGACCACGAGATTGTCGGGCTATTGCTTGTGGTTGGCTAGACTCGACGTTTTGGATTTTTCTTGTACTGGTCTGTACCCCAGAAAATAAAAAAACAAAATGAGTATATTTATGTATAATGGATTAAAGTTGTTTTCTAATTAAAAGGTAGTTAGTGGATTTAATTAGTTTGTTAATGATATAATATATCGTGATTCCCCGTCTTTGCTGTCTCGCATTGGGCGCGGGCGATGTGGTCGGAAATTGGAAGGTTCGTACATAATGACATCACCTTTATGGCTTTATTTTCTTAGCGAGTAAATATGTAGTTTTGTTTGTAAGTTTTGATTCGGTGAATAAAACGGTTTTAATTTTTGGATGGTTAACTTTTGTGTTTATGGAAAAGTCTACCTTAAGAAATCAACTACGATTTTAACTCATTTGGACAGTCTGAAGCACTTGAGAGTATCTCTTAAGCTTTATTTATGTCACGAAAAATGAATGATTTGAAAATTATTTTTTAAAAAAAGTGGTTGATTGTAAACGAAAAAATATTTTCTCGTCCACAAAAATGTTTAGATATATATTGTTGCCACTAATAAAAATATTTTTCATTAATTAATTATTCAAGCGATCGTTTTTACGAAAATATTCTCTAAATCAATCATTCTCCACCAAATAAATGGACCTTTAATATGAAATCAAGTGGGGTTGAAACTTAAACATGAACACGGCATGCTTATTAACCATGTCGATGTGGTTTTTGTTTTGGACTAGAACATGAAAAAAAAATTCAGATAAATGGGGAGCTTGCCTACAACAGTGTCGAAATAATAATATAATTATTTAGTCGTCGAACCTCATTGCATCGTGTCCCTCCTTGAATTATTTGGTCACAATTCTCGCCTACCTCCGATACGAACTCCCCGATAATGGAACCCACTTGCTAAATTCAATCGCAAATGAATTAAAGTCCTTTTCTCGACTGGAATCATAAATGGTGAAGGTACTGAGTCAACGTTAAATAGTGCCCTAGCGACAAGTTAAAAAAAAAATATGAATTTTAGTTGATTATCTTTTCTCATGTTACATTTGGTTAATACTTTTAGAAATCGAATCTTTTCCTATTAAGTATGCTAGAGAACGCTTTTTAGACTCTCGCTAACATAATTTTTACTGTGAATTCAAGCCCGTCGACTTCATTTTACATTTGAGTACACTACATCGTAATTAAAATTTCAAGATTTGTATTTTGTGTGTGTATATATATGATTTATTTTTGCACCGCAGCTCAAAGAGTTGACTAAAATTCGATCCAACGGAGCTCCGACCGTGAAGCATGGGACCCTATTCCACAGTCATGGGTGGCACAAACTTCCCCGCCCCCCATCTCCAACCGTTCGTAGACAAGAGTTTGGATACGAATCCAACGGCCCGTGATCGTCAGCCCTACCAATCAATCTTCAGCTTACTATTGCTTAACAAAACCCCCCAAAGAGCCACAATTACAAAATGCACCTCGAACAAATTGACCAAACACCCTCCCCTGAAAAATAATAAATAAAATAAAATGGGTTTCCATCAGAATTGGATTTTCAAAAGGAGAAATTACAAACAGGAGGAAAAAAATTATTCTAATAACTTGAGATTATGCAATAAATTATGCATATAACCGGTTGGTAAGGCTTTGCCAGATGATCCATGATCTCTAGGTAGCCGGGCCTCTGAGTCTACGGTCCCGAATTACCGATACAGCAGGTAATTTCGGATTGTTTTGGAAGTATTATACTCAACAAATAACTTAGTAATTGAGGTATCAATATCAGCATTTGAATGTAATAAAATGATCATAAATATGGGCCAAATCACGATAGACGCGATGTTCTTTCCAATAAGGATAGATAGGTGTTAGCTGAAGCCTCTCTCATTAAGCAATCGACACCTTTTTCGCTTAGCGTTTCGTCTTTCTATCGGATTTCTTTCTAGAATGACTTTTAGCTTGAAGGTGGCCAGTCAGTCATTTATATAGGAGGTTAGCTAAGGGTTTTGATGAAAAATGAAAGATAGACAGGCCACTTCACCTCGGTATACATCCAACGATGCACAAGAATCAGATTTCGACAAATAGCTTCTTTGTTTTGGGGAACAAAGAGAGAAACAATATCGTTTTAGAAAAATAAACTTAGTGTAATTCAATACTCATCTTTACAACTATGAGTTCATTGCTTGCCACCGATTGCCACAGACCATCCGTCGCCGCCTCCACTAATATTTTTATAATTTAAAAAAAGTTGAGAATAAAAAATTCCAGGGGTCGTACCAAACACATTTATGTTCTTTTTCTATTTTTTTTGGTCGAGTTCTTTTTCAATTTCGGGAATGGAAATTTTATGCAATTATCAAACACATTATTCTCGCTTAGAATCTGTTTTCAATAACGGAATAAAAAAGCCATTTCTACTTGAAAATTACTCCCGAAAATAGAAACGTTACCGAACACACCATAATTGAACCTCCTTTAGAATAAACATGTAAAAATTTAGTAGAAATTTAATTGCACATCAAATAACTCAAGAAAAAAAAAGCGAAAATTATATTGAATATTCACTTCAAAGATCGCTTTTAGATTGTAATATATAGATTCAATGTATATCAAGATGAATTTTTCTTACATTGTTTTGAAATAAATGCATTGGGAGTTCTTAAACTTATCACGAAAGTATAATGAAGTTCTAAAATTTTCAAAAAGTACAATGAGATCCTAAAACTGTCGCAAAAGTGCAATCAAGTCCTATAACATATTAGCATTTTTCGTTTGTCAAGTTGGAGAAAGTTAATAGAACGACTTGATTGCAACAACTTGACAAGTTTTATGACTTGATTGCGCTTTTTGAAAGTTTTAGAAATCAATTGCGCTTTCCATTACAAATTTCTGGACTTAATTGTACTTTTTAAAAATTGTAGGAATCAATTATACTTTCATGATAAGTAAAACTTCTAGTACACTTATTCCCTCTTTTTTTAATAGCCACAACTTAGAGCATTAGAAACTTGAGTTCCATTGTATTATAAACCACAAATCTTGTCATTTATAATTCTGATAAAATAATTCTTATAATTCAAAGACTATAGGCTGGTTTATTTTTACTTATCTTAAGCCAAAAATCGTGGTAGATGAGATTTCGAAGTTATTGTTGAACTCAAATTAAGTGTAGCTGATTCAATAAGTGAACACGGGCATCTCAAATCTTTTGCGGAAGAATACATATTCCCCATATTTCCTACGGAAAATCGAAATTAAAAAGAGAATCGTCATTTGATTTTACAAGAAAATCGTCTGTGCTTTTATAAGTAAATTTGGAAATTCACTACTATTCATTTTTTTTTGTCGCACACATAAGCACGTCATTTCTTTAGAGATAAAATTCAAATAAGGACCTAAGTGTTATCATTTTTTCAAACAATGGCATGAAATACCTATTTATTTCAAAGAATGGCTGATTAAGGGCATTTTCATCATTTTCTTTTTTGATTTATTTTGTCCTTTTTTTCCTTTGTTTCGGTTGGCGACCCTTGCGCGTGGTTGTTGAGGCTAGGGACTCCTCGCCCGTCGAAACAAAGGAAAAAAAGAAATTAGGAAAAAGAAAATTAAAATTAATAACAAAAATGCCATTGATCGATATTTCTTTAAAACAAAGAAAGACTTTAGCGCTTTATTCGAAATAAGATCCAGGTTCGGTCCTCATTTGAGAAAATAAAAGCGTTCAAGATCTTTATTTGGGATTTTCCCTTTCTTTATTACCATATTAAGATTTTCAAAATATTCACCCTGCATATCACTAGAACATACAGAGCATTGGCAATTATATTTTTCTATATTTAGTTACTTAATATGTGGCTAAGGCAATTTTTTCAATAAAATCCGAAAAAGGAAAACCGGAGATTCCGCAAAAAATGAAGAAGGCACGACAAGGGCATTTTGGCCAATTAGTCTCGACAGCTTCTCCTATAAAACCCGCTCATCTCAGCACTTCAAACTTTAGTTGCGGCAAAAGAAACGAAAAGCTCCTCCGTTTCCCACCTCGAAACTCCGGCGACCCTCTGAAACTTCGCCGTTTCGCCGGACGAACCATCTCTCTCCAATCGATCGGTCCCCGTGGAGGTCTCGTCCTTGTAGCCTCCGCTTCGTCGCCGTCGGAGTCTCGGGATTCGCGGGGAGGAGCTGGGAGAGGCTGTCGTAGGGAGTGGCATGATGGGATTTTGCATATGCCCGTTGGATACTCCGGCGAGGTTGCTCTGGAGCACCAGCTTCTTCCGCCACAAGCTCATGCTCTTCTAATTTTTCGCGACATCCCTAGCACGTGTTTACTAGTACTATCTATCTATAGTACCGCCGGTCGCGGGCTAAGCGGTCTCGTGCCTCCCGGGTCGATCTCCCCGGCGGGCCTCGCCAGAGGAGTGACTCTCCGGAGATTTGCGACGCGGACGAAAGTACAGAGAGATTGAGAGGATGAATTCTATGGAGTCCGGACGATTTCTCTTTGATCAATCTGCGTGCCACGGCAACATGCTGTTCCTTGGGAGTAGAGATTCCCTTTTGGGAGGTGATCATCCCCTTCTCTCTTTCTCTGTGCGAGTCTATGGTTCGTTGCTAAGTTGTCTGACTGTTGATTTTACCTGAACGGAGGGAGTGATTTTCGCAGACAAAAATTGATTTAATTTGCTTAGCCTGACATTGATAAGCTGTCGTGATGTTTTGAGCTCTTCTTATAGTCTGCTAGGATTATGTTGGTGAAATTGGGGTTTGATGAATCTCAAAGACCCGAAATCGAACGATTTCGAGTGAAGATTTTGAATTTTTGTTGTTGGAATTGTCATCATACTTTTTCCAGAAACCGGGCACAATGGAGAATTCAGGCGTACAATCATTTGAGTTCTTATGAAAATGCTGAATTACATGAACTGTAAACTCAAAAGTGGAATTTTTTTTCCTCCTTCCCCTGCATCAGCGCCTAATTCTGAAAAAAATTGAGCATCGACGGGTGTTTTGGGATGGATTTGTTCTGTTTTGCTAGGAGGGGGATCAGCTATAGGAATTGAGGAGGCCGTGAAGAGGCAATCGATTTTCAGCTATCCTGATGAAATTTACAGCGAGGAATATTATGATGACCAGGCACCGGAAAAGAAGCGCCGCCTCACTCCTGAGCAGGTCTGTGATACTCGGAACAGGCTCTGATCTGTTGAATCAATTTATGCAGTATCAACAAACAAGCTACATCTTGAATTCCAATCCTATTCGCCCTGAACTTTCCTTCTTTTAAGTGTTCTAGAGCCAACTGATTAATGTGGACTTATGATTTGTGGGTTCACATCCTCAGGTTGGTTGCTTGTGATATGTTTATCTAAGTGATCAAATACCAAATCTCTGAAACATTTCTTTCTTGTTCTAGCATATGCTCATCCTCTGCAGTAAAAACAACTTTTATCTGCAACCAAGCAATAGATATGTCTTCTTAGCTAAGTAGAGCCGTAGCATTGCTAAAGAAGAGGAGTTAGATCTCCTCATAATCTATTCCCCGTTGTATTGAGCTGTCAGGTTTAGGATTTTGTAATTGGTAAGCAATTATAGCTTCAAGTCTCGTGATTTTGACTTTTGACAGAGATTAATTGAAAATCTCTTATCTTGATATTAAGGTGCATCTGTTGGAGAAGAGCTTTGAAGCAGAGAACAAACTGGAACCAGAGAAAAAGACCCAGCTGGCAAAGAAGCTGGGCATGCAGCCGCGGCAGGTGGCTGTGTGGTTCCAGAACCGTCGAGCCCGGTGGAAGACGAAGCAGCTCGAGAGGGACTATGATGTCCTCAAGTCGTCTTATGACTCCTTGCTCTCAAATTATGACTCCATCAAGAAAGAGAATGAGAAGCTCAAATCTGAGGTACGCTTGGTTCAGAGAAACTACGCATGGTCAACTTGGCTTAACCCTCATTATGAAACGCCCGCTGCTTTAGCAGAATTTTCTTCTTTCTTTTCCTAATCGTGAGAGCAAAAGTGAGGCAAGTTATTCTTGAATTTGCTTGTTCAAGATCATGTACATCTCCTGTAGATGTTAGTCAAGGGGAGAATGAAAAGATTTAAAGAATATATCATGGGTAACACAGCTTTTTTTGGGCCATTTTGGCATTAGATAGTCATCTGTTTTCCAAGTCAGGATGCCATCATATTCTTCACGCCACTGAGGGTTCGACAATTCGAGACTGGTGTGTAGTGGGGTACACCCTTTTGATTCGATGGCTATGGCCAAAGATGCATTCCAAACCAAGCATCTGTTCTTAAGCCCCCACTTTGATCAGAAAAGACAGTTTCTAAAGTGACTACAAGAACATGCCATGCCAATGGCGGGCTTTATTCTGTTGCAGAGTTGAAAGTTTTGGCATGAGGACAATAAGATAAATCCCACGACTATCTGTTGATTGCCCCTTACGAATACTGTATGCGCTTTGCAGGTCAATTCCCTGAACGAGACGCTGTCAGCCAAAGATGTCGCTGGAGCACCGGCCTCGGGTCAAAGTCCAAATGCACCTCAAGTGGAGGAAACCCGAGATTCATCCCTCGGGTTTGTGGTGAAGGTGGAGGACCGCCTGAGTTCCGGAAGCGGCGGGAGCGCCGTGGTGGATGAGGATGGGCCGCAGCTTGTGGACAGCGGCCATTCCTATTTTCAATGCGATGACTACCCGGGATGCTTAGTAGCCATCGACGGGGTGGTGTCGGAGGAGGATGATGGAAGCGATGATTGCCTGGTTTACTGCTCGGGGATTTTTGCCGCAGCTGAAGAGCCGCATCAAGAGGGAGGCGTGCCTATGGGGTGGTGGGCGTGGCCCTAGTTTTAGGTTTTTACCTCGGTGTCTATGTTCTCAGTAAATGGTTCAAGTCACTATGGACTCGTGACCCTATGCAATGTTCCACGAAGGCGAGGAAATTGTAAAACTTTACCAGTGTAGCTGAAACCCTGAAAACTGTAACTTTGGACATGAATAAAACCGAAATGTTCGGTCAAATGCTCTTTGATCTTGGCTATCTACATTTGGTTCTTGAAGCAAATAATAAGATCCATACGCGGGCCCGCCAGGAAGAGAATTCACCAACGATGGCCTATTCCATATGATCCACGAAGAAGTTCGAACGTGGCCGCTCATTTCGCGGAAAAGGAGTTGCGACCAGACACGTGATCATTGACGTACGCGGCAATTTCTATCCAAGGCAAGACAGGAATCTTTTGGTGTTCCTGAAGAAGTAAACAAGACAGGAATCGATCCTAAAGTTAGACTGGGAACAAGGGGCGTCATAGAGGGCAAATCATTGATGCAACTGTCGGATTGGATCGAGCATCGTGAAGAGAAATGGAAGTTGGAAGCCTGTGCCATGTGATTGTTGCTTCAGATGTGTAGCTGGTACCATGTGGAATCATATTCTGCAACACAAGCTCTCTCTCTGCCCATGTGAGCGAGCCAGCTTCTTCGTAATCCCAATCTCCAGAGCAGATTCAGGAGATGTGGCTGAGCGGTTTCATGATCGGTCCACAACGATTGTCATTTGCTACTATAGTACAAGATAAATACAAAGGCTGATATCAGGTCGTGGAATTTGGAACTTGAAATCTACCCACTAAAACCGATTCTTCATCAAGAGCGAGCCCTAGTCCGATCCCGTGAACGAATTCAATTAGACCCGCATTCACCAAAGAATATAAACTAGTGAGTTATGAGCCAAACCTAATATATTAAATCTTTGCGCGCCATATTTTTTTATATGGGCGTTTTCTAACACCACTCGCATGTGTAAATTTATGTGTGATGTACGGATACGCACGTACAAATTCGATTCCATGAAACCATTCCAACTTCAGCTTTCGCAATCATCTAGCTGTTCATGAATCTGAATCATCATGAATTAACACCACAGGAGGGCAAAAAACAAAAAAAATTCCTGGCGACATTCCCCATTATGTGATCTAAACATTTTGGAGACCCAGCTCAGCCATTCTTCCTCCTTATCCTTCTAGTGGGTCATCCCTGGCAGCTCCCAAAATGAACAGTCTCGGGCTACAGTCTCAAATCGGGAATAAAGTCAAAAGGGATGTAACATCCCAATTCCCTCCCCCTTCAAGATGGTGACGGGAGTACGAATCAAGAGATGAGAAAGGTTCAGGAGAGAACAGAATCTCGTAAAGCCATACAGGTTTTTTTTTTTTTGGCTTCTGGCATAGCCGAAGTGGTCTGTGACGTGAGACCTCGAAGTTCTTCACATGGGTTTGTCATCTGAACGTTCACCGTGCCGTCGCAATTTGTCCGTATAATATTCATCCCATCTAAAGGAGCTTATCTTAACTTTTTGTCTTTAACCCTTAATGCACTATCGAGCATGTTGAAAATATTGGAGAAGGTGCCAAGGTTGCGTCCCTCAAACTTGTGCCTGCCTCCATTTGCGAATTCGACGTGTAATGCGACGCTTTTGGTTGCTTTTTAGTTAGGATATGCTGTCATTAAGCAAAGGTCAAATTGGTAGATGGAGGCTCCCGTCTATCCCAATGCCTCAATTGGTATTATATGCGGCCTCACTGTGTTCAAGTCGTCTGTGGCAGGTGCGAACCCACTCTTAAGTGGCTTGATAGCTTTAGTGCTACGAGTTGTTCTTTTTTTTTTTTGTTTTTCTCTCTACTTTTTGTATAAATCTATATCTTCATGCGACGAGTGGAGGCACGATGAAACATTACGTACATCCCCAACAGAGACCAGAGAGGGAATTCACGTAGCTATCATATACCGTGCGACCACAGCATGTGATCGAATGCCATATCACGGGGGGGCAACACTATAACGTGTGGCCCCTTTCACGAGGAGCTGAACCTTCCCCGTCGGAGCTTTTGGCTATAACCACTCGAAATAGTAATAATGTGGGGGTGATTTTATTTATAAATCACTTCATAGGGGGTCTCTCTCTCATCTGACGGAGGATTTCAAAGATCTCACTAAATTCCAATTTAAAAGTACCGACACCTGTTGGTTTTACCCAAAAATATAATTGATTCAGTAGTTGCAATCGATTTGCGATATTTTTTTGCCTTTTTTTTCCCTAGCTGCCTTGTATGTTTGAAACTTGAGAGCATCTCATGCTATTTCAAGACAAAAGAGAAGTGAGGTGGGACCAAGCAAATTGATCCTTCCTTTCCTGTCCGAACGTTGAATAAAGAGATTAGCGGGTCTCCAAAAAGTGACACAAAGATAAACTTTTGATAACCAATAGCATATCTTGCAACATTGTGTACATGATTAACGGACAGGCGATTCGTGTAGCTATCATACCATTCGACGGTAACATATGATCGAATGGCATATCACGGGAGCAACATCGTAACGTGTGGCCCTTTCCACGGGGAGCCGAACCTTTCAATTGGAGCTCTTATATATATCCACTCGAGATGGTAATGGTATGGAGTTGTTTTTACTTATAAATCACTTCGTAGGATCTCTTTCTCATTTAACGGTGGATTTCGAGGTCTCACTAAATCTCATTTTAAAAGTATTGACACCCGTCGATTTCGTCTAAAAATATAATTGATCTGGTCGTTGCAATCGATTCATGATATGTTTTTTTTTTTTTTGCTTTCTCTAGCTGCCTTGTATGTTTGAAACTTTGAGAGCATCTCATCCTATTTCAAGACAAAAGAGAAGGTGGGGGTGGGACCAAGCAAATTGATCCTTCCCTTCCTGTCTGAACGTTGGACAAGATTTCAATGTCCAAAATAGACTCGCCGGGAATCATTTCGTCCATCAAGGATGAGATCGGCCCTCGATTTGTTCATGGGCTTTTCAAGCGATTGTTGGCCCAATAAGATTGGCTTACAGGGCTTTTCAAGCGATCATTGGCCCAATAAGATTGGCTTACAGGGCTTTTCAAGCGATCATTGGCCCAATAAGATTGGCTTACAGAGTAACACGAATGCCATTTTTTAACATGAAAGAAAATGACTAAAGCCAAAAAAAAAAAAAGATCAACACTAATGACAGTAGACCATGATTTTAATCCCGGTCAAAAAGCTTGATTAAAGCA
Organism: Rhodamnia rubescens; assembly: GCA_021437795.1. NCBI lineage: Eukaryota > Viridiplantae > Streptophyta > Magnoliopsida > Myrtales > Myrtaceae > Rhodamnia > Rhodamnia rubescens. Next base: position 3,309,144 of record JAILYA010000004.1, on the reverse strand, counting down.
CTAAAAAAAGGAAAAAAATTTGAAGAAATAAAGATAAGGCAAACAGTGAAAAACAGTGTGAAGAATCGAATGTTTCTTCCTTCTTCTTTCATTGTGGTTTGTGAGAATGGACAAGTTGGATCATGTTGGCGCCCGACACACGATCCCAAGTCCCATGTGGTGGGTGCGCCGGAGCCAGCCAGAACAGATCCTTGGGACATTGGATCTTGCCCTCTCCATTATTGATTGGCAAGTTCATGTTGTCCCCTTCGACCCTTTGACATTTTGGGCCCAAAAGATTGGAAGCATTCTCTCTTTATAGTACCCATAAACTAGCACAGTAGCCTAGTGGTTGAGAGATCATGGCTCGAGCTATGTCATAAGTGAATATATGGCCATGGCGGTGTTCCGGCATGCCGGTGAGACTACATTGGCGGAGTAGTTATGGCTAAAATCAAACGTTACGGAGAGAGGTCAATTGTGCTTGTTGCCTTCCTTATGCTCTAGTTTATTCCGAAAAAACGGTCACCGCACGTTCACCTTATCGTCGGAAAATTACATGCCGCTTATAAAAACCTAAAGCCGTTACTCGAAGTTTGTTGCATTTGACAAAGGGTCCTCGCGTTTAGTGAATCGAAAGAATTGGCCGCACTCCTATCTCTCTCGCGACCTACGACATGCTAGATTGCGAGAGATTATGCGTGATGTTAGTATAGATGACACATTAACCATTAATGCTGACGAAAGCTTTTAGTGTTCATTGCTTGGAAGAGACCTGCCTACAACTACAAAGAGCTCTCCACGCACGTTTCCATGACAATGTGACATACATGCTTGTTCCGAGATTCCATAGAAGTTGATTTGACCAGGTGAGATTGTACAAGGTTTGGATGGAATGCCATAATCGAAATTTCGCGCTAAAAACCGATCGGATCAAGATCAAAGTGCTTCAATTAAAAAAAAATCACTACGTGTGGTGACGAAAATGCATTACCGATTGAAAAGGTGTGCTAAACTTCACACTTTTTTTTTAATTGGAAGGTAAACTTCATTAACTAATGGTGGAATTTACCGTTCAATTCTAAACTACTCAAAGTAATGCTACATCTATTCTAAACGGATCTAGGTACGTGATAAAATGTACTTTCATGATTTGATAGCTTTTTTAGTGTCTACCTCGACGAAAGCATGAGCGATTGATTCAACAGAATATTTCCCAAGTTAGCAAATGGCAATCACACTAATGATAAAATATCATTAAGATAATCTCAAGTATCTAACTCAAGCAGGACATAATCACGAAACGGGTGGGTTGGGATCACGGATCAATACAAATTTTAAAAAAGGGGGATTAGTTAGCGATTAGCACCGCGTCAACCTCCTGCCCGGATTAATCAATTCGCTAATCACCATCGCACGATAAAGCATCATTTCGAAGGCTTCGTTTTCTGGTGTTGGAGCGTCAGTTCGAAAACCAGAAAAAGTTCGGCGCAAGGAACCCAAATCATTATCTCGAATTCAAAAATTATTTATTCCTTTTTTACTTTATTTTCCGGGGGCAAAAAAAGGAAATTAAAGAACACCGAGAATGGCAACTTCTGTAATTAGGCAACGAAATCGAGGGCATTTAATGTTTATTCGATAGAGCGGAAAATGTCTGGGAAAAAAAGATACAAATTTGGGAAAAATTCCACCAATCTGCCAAGTTAAAGCGGTCACATGTAATATCCCGTGGTTGCCGGCCAAGGTCGGGGCCCCAGATACGACGCCGTCTTCGCGTAGTCTCCGCCACACTCTCTCTCTCGCGCGTCAAAACTCTCTCTCGTCAGAGACGGAGGGGACTCTGAGCAACGACCTCGTCGCGGTTGTTCTCTTCTCGCAACCGATCGCGTCGCTCTTCGAACTTCGCTCTGGTACTCTTCTCTCTCTCTCTCTCTCGCTCGCTCGCCGACCGTGTCGCGGAAATGGCGGTGTTTATGCTTGTTTGGGCGATGAATCGGTTTGTGTGTTCGAGTGAAGTTGAGTTGAGGGTGATGGGAGTCGCCGAATCGGGTTGAGTGAATGCTTTGAGCAAGAGGAAAGGAGATCCGTAATGCGGTGCTTGGGAGATCTTTCCTTGCCATCATTCCGTTGAATCGATGCGAGTGTAGTACTCTTTTTTTTTTTTTTGGGGGGAGATTGTTTCGTGATTCGGACCTCGTCTATAGATCTTGGTAGGTCTTTCGCTTGCAACGATGCGATTTGATTTGTTTGTATGTGGATAATCTGCCGCAGTTCTTTGCTGTGATGTTCTCAGCATAATTTGGCGAAGCAGAACTGGAAATGCATCGGGTTCGTAATTGACATTGGTACGGGGGTAGATGTTGTGCTCTTGTTAGGTCGTTGAAGATGGTAGTTAGACGATTGCGTTGCTGATTTTTCATGCATTCGCATTGTTGTATGTGGGCTAAGGGAAGCTTTTCTATCTATGTTGTGTGTTATCACTTTTTAATCCGTTTGGAATGTACGGTGCGTGCCCGTTGCTACAGGTTGTGATGTTGCCAAGGCTTAGTGGAGACTTTTATTGTCTGTTTCACTGCCCTTTGAAAGGCACGTCCATGTCATGAACTTGGGAATCATGAAAGGGAAGTTGAATGGTATTTCAATGGAGCGGGTTAATTGTGAAATAGGTCATTCCTAGTCTCGACTAGAGTAGTGGTTATTCGCCCGTCAAGGGATTCCCAGCTAGACTTTCAAGCACGGCGATTTTCTAAGAACAGTATTTATGTTGATTGTGTCCAGATAATGACAGCAGAATACACTGTAAGAATCCAACTTATCAAGTTGAATTTACATATAACAATGTCCACTTTGTCCTGGAGTGGAAATTTTTCCCTCAACAGTGGAATTAATCTATTGTAGAAGTGGCCTTCAGAGTTGTATGTCAAGGAAAAATTGTTACATTAAGACATTCATTTGCAAACGCATTTACGCAGTCATTATATCCTAAGAATTTGTGTTTTTATGTTCTGGATGAGCTTCCCTCTTTGTCATGTCTGATCACTAGCATAGCTTATATTGCCAGACTATCCTGAACATGCTGTTGTCTTGATCAACTTTATTTTGTAATTCTGGTCGATAACAGTTGTATTTCGAGTTCAGCCCGTATTTCGAGGGTGATGTCACAGAAAGCCCTCAGAGATCTGAATGCACTTCCTGGATCTGAGAGAAAGATTGAGAGTGCCAACAAAGGGAATCTAATGAAGCCTATATCCGAGATCACTAATGAGAATACAGAAGAATGGCACAGAAAGAATGATGCTTCTTTGGCTTCCGCGCCTGCTAGTGAAAATGGAGCTGCAAAATCTGGAAACGAGGTGGTAAATGTTGAAATAGAATATATTGACTCCGAGGACTTGAATGGTCTTGAAGATGTTGATACGACTCTTAAGGTATGAGAGCTTCTCCGTTTTCTGTTGGGATCTGCTTCACTTCACATAGTGATTGAGGCATAAAGTTATAGACTCAATTTTTCGTCTTTGACAGTGTGGTCTCATGATAGTTTATTTTTAGCTAATGCCCTTTGCAATTCTCTTACATCTGGCAGACAATTTTGGCTGGACTAGATTCTAAAGACTGGGTTCTGGTGTGTGGAACGCTGAACAATGTACGAAGGTTGTCTTTATTTCACAAGGAGGCAATGCTTGAAATGGTGTAAGTAGATCATTTATATGTGATGGTCTCTGTAAAACCCTTGGATTTTACTTTCTTTTCTTCTCTGGGTTCCGGACCTGAAGACTGCATTTATTTTCTGCTTTTTTTTGCTATTATAGTTATTTGACTGTCATATTGGGCTAGTCATTCATCTGTTGTTCTACTGCACAGGGGTGAGGTCATTACACTTTTAGTGAAGTCCCTGAAGAATCCCAGAAGTGCACTCTGTAAAACTGCAATCATGACATCAGCAGATATGTTCCATGCCTATAACGATCAACTGATTGATTTTTTGGATCCTCTGGTAAGATGCATTATTTTTTTTTGGCGGCTCAATCTGCTTACCTTTTGTTTTGCTAGTCAATGCATTCTTATGCTTCCACTTTACCAGTTATTCATCCGTGCAGCTGGTTCAACTTCTGCTCAAGGCTTCACAAGATAAAAAATTTGTATGTGAGGCAGCTGAGAGAGCTTTAATATCAATGACCACTTGGGTTTCCCCTTCATTACTACTGCCAAAGTTGCAACCTTACCTTAAACACAGAAATCCTCGTGTTCGAGCTAAAGCCTCAATGTGCTTCAGCAGGAGTGTTCCACGACTGGTAATAAGCTATGTCCATTTTCTATATGCTTTGATAATATATCTACTTTGGACTTTCGAGTAGTATACTGGTCTTTTTTCTGTATTTCGATGAAATACTCCACTTTTGTCTCCTTTGAATATGTTTTGCTACTACCACACGATTCATCATTGGAGATATCTGAAAAATGATAATGGCTGCTATTTTGGAAATTTTGAGCTCTCATAGATTTCTGGTAGTTCATTCTTCCAGTGTGGAAAAATTTATTTTAAAATCTAACATCTTCGTGCATTCTGTATTTTCTGTCTCTATTGTTACTCCTGTTAGTCATACCTCTCTGCTCTCTCTTAGAGAAGTTGATTTGTCTCAATGGATGTTTTGGCTAGATTTGCTCTGTACTGTTCATCCCTGTATCGTGTCATTGACGTTATCTTGATAGCAATAATGGAACTTAGATGAGGCAATATCATGCAGAAGTGAATATGTGATTTGGTTTAAGATGGTCAATTATTCTTTCGCAAATAACCGTGATGTTATCAGGAACGTGCTGGCTGATTTTTTTGGATTGTTTCATCCGCAAGTTTTTCGTCAGTTAGATTTTGGAATGATGAGGAAAGGACAGTGCTGCTATGATGCGAATGAAATTCTTCAAAATATAGCTCAGTCTACCCCATAGGTTATGCATCTTTCTAGCTTTAGCTGATTCCTGGTCCTCTTTAACGTTTGGTTACTAATACGAACAGGGAATAGAAGGCATAAAAGCATATGGAATTGACAATTTGATCCAAACTGCTGCTTCTCAGCTCAGTGACCAGCTTCCCGAGTCCAGGGAGGCTGCTCGAGCTCTCCTTTTGGAGTTACAATCCGTCTATGAGAGCTCACTCGAGTTCACGCCATCCACAACAGTATCTGATTCTCCCGAGCGGGGCTCATGGGAGCACTTCTGCCAATCGAAGCTCTCTCCTATTAACGCACAAGCCGTGCTTCGCGTGACCAACATTACTCGAGAGGCTCTCGTGATTGGTTCCTAGCACAAGGCTGGAACATGCATTCGGGCGGTAGTAAAGATTTCGCGGATTTGCGCACATGAGCTTTAGAAAGCAGAATCTGCATTCATCATATTTTCTTCATTGCAATTTCTTTTGATATCCTTAAGAGTCTGGTTTGGATTGATTCTTGTAAATGCAAAGCGGCAATGAGGTGCTTGGAAGTGCATGTAGTGAGTTCCTAGTTAGGTTACTTTAAAAATTCATTCGGGTACTGTCTATTGGTTTTACTACTCAGAGTCAGGCGTCAGTTTCACGGATGTATAGGGTGAAGATATCTCCCGGAAAACTTAGCTGTTGCCGCCATACCTTCTTCAAATGTAGTTTTGATTTGTGATGATTGTTTGTTCACGTTGATGTAAAGGGAGGGAGGGCACTACCCATTATATATCTTCTCTTGATACCGCATTGTGAATAGTGTTTCTCTTTCCGCACTTAAAAATCAATTGAAAATCAGTTCTTGTCGGGTTAAGGTTCCGTTTATTTCGCAGAGAATAAATAATTTAAAAGATATTTTTTTAAAATTGATATTTTGCATTGTTTGAAATTATTAGTTAATGAAATTTACTTTCATTATTGAGAATAATTTATATTTAAAATATTTTCGTGAGAGTTAAAAATATATTTTGTTTATTTATTTTTGTAAGTAATATAAATAAATATTTTTTTGAAAATATATTTTGAATTATTTTTTTATTGCGAAATAAACGAAGAGGAGTGACGCTATGACATGGGCTCGATACAAAGTCTGTAGCATCATTTTCGACACGCGTAGCAGTTTCCTAAAAGTCGTTTTGGGCGACCATGGGTACGGATTGTAATCTGGTTGACCCGTTGACCACGGCCATAGGAAAGCGGGTCCCGAACTACCGACTGTCCAGGGTCCCCCTCTGTCTGGGCAAATCCTCGCCACGTGCCTTTTTGACGACCAGGTGTTTGGCCTTGCGTGCTAAGAGGTAAAAGGCAACGCATGCATAAAATATTACGGAAAAGCATGCAATTTTCCTTCATATTTCCAGCTTCACATTTAGTCACGAGGAAAAAGTTGAAAACGCTTTCCGAAAGTAAGAAAAGAGATGGGGTAAAAGAAAAAAGAAATGGAGTTTACGTATCTATTGCTGTTAAAAAAAGGGGGTCTAGCTAGAGTCTATCAATTCAATCCCTTTGATCGCTAATTTTTGTTTTAATCAGTGTTGTTCATTCTACCTATACATCATCGGGATCGAAGGAGAAATCAGGATCATCTGGCTTGAACAGCTTGGGCATCTTCAAGCTGGTGGCAGCAGGATCAACCATCGGAACCCTCTGGTTGACGCCTCTCCTCGTGTTCGCAGCAAATTTCGAGGCCAACACGGTGGCTCCGAGGTGTTGGGCATGAGCACTCTCTGTCGCGTCCTCGTAACGGCCGCTGGCGATGCCGTCGTAATCGCCGTCCTGGCCTTCCATCTGCATATAGTAGAAGCTCTCTTGCATGGCCAACTCCTTCACTAATCTTCTCTTCACGTGCCTTCTCCAAGCAGCTTGTATGAAGCAAGCGCCCCAAGTCCTCCATTGGTGAGAGTAGTACCTGAAGGCGTGCTGAAGCTTCTTGCTGTGGAGACGCTTGAACTGATGGGCCACGTACTTGAGGTCTTCCGCTCCAAGCGCAAAAGCTTCGACTTCGGAGAGGGCTCGCACGGTCCGAGTTGAAGAAGGAAGGTTTAGGCTCGGGTTCGGCACTAAGGCCCATGTAAGCAATTCCTCGCCACAGAAGTCGCCGGGCCTAAGCGTGATTGAGTTGAAGAAGCCAGATCTCCCTCCGTTGGTGGTGGAGCTCTCCAAGTGTCCTCTAATGATGAACAGCATCTCGTTTACTGGATCTCCTTCTCGCATGGTGTAGGTGCCTTGGGTACTCAAAGATGAGACTAGGCGTTCGCATATGGCATCGAGAAGCTGATCATCCATTTGTGCGAAAAATGGGACCTGCACACTCAAATGATACACAAACCTATGAATTTTATCGGTAGACAATAGATTGGCTACTTACTTGCATCTGTTCAGGGTGGCTGTCTTAATGACTAATTAGTTGTTCAATCAATTTACAGAGGAAGGTTCCTGTAAAAGCTCCTGATTGTAATTCCAAGTAAATGGCCAAATAATCCTCTTTGTTGCAACCAATTACAAGGAAGACCAGTCCTTGCCATGCCATGGGACAACCATGACTCAGGTGTCACTGCGTTACCCCTCTTTTTGCACATGACCTGGCTAGGAGGGAAGATTAGATGGACAGATCTTTTCAGAGTGTTAATTAGACTCGCGGTACCGTGAACGAAGTATTTAGCCGAGTAAGTTAAGCCTTAAGGAACTAGCTGGGAACAATGGCATGCACCTCTTGTTTACCAAGCATGGCAGAAAACATAAACTACAGATGATAGAGGCAGACATACGCGGCGAACAAGGTCAAGGCAGAGATGGCGTTGTATTTCACGGCGGAGATCCAAAGGCAGTATTTGCAGAATAGACTCTTCATTAACTCCTCTGGTGGCCAGCCATTTGTATTGAGTGAATTGGTGAACACGTTCCTGCAGGTCTTGAGGTAATTGGCGATGTCTCATCCACTCTTCCATATCTCTTCGTTTAACCCTCCATTCTTCGACTCTCACAGTCATAGATTGCAGATACGTCTTTCATAACAAGAAAAGACAGAAATCTCAACATCAGATTCGACCGTTATCATATATAGCATTTTTAATTTAAGCTTTTCATGCATGAATCTCTTAGACACATAGATGCAAGATGCTGCTGCTGTTACAAACAACTAAAGGAGCAACCCACCACAGCAGCAGAAGCGACGATCTGACAGGATAGTTCTTTTCCAAAAATTAATTAGATTGGTTAGACTATACTAAGAATTGCCTATGTGTGAATGTGTGTGTGTGTGTGTGTGAGAGAGAGAGAGAGAGAGAGAGAGACTATACTAAGTATTACCTGCATATTTCCAATTAAGAGAGAGAATAATATCAGCCCAGCGATGCATATGAAAATAGCGAACAGTGTCTCGCCAAGATAAATGCTTGTGTCCAGATTCTGTCCATATGAACTGCAGCATAGAATAAAGTAGTACTTAAACAAACAAGTAACTTTTCGTAGAATAAATGGTGTTGATAATAGTTCATTTTGCGAAAAGAAAATGAAGAACAAAAATGCATTTGGACCACCAAATTGACACATGATTTCCATTTATCTGGACAATGAGTTTAATGGGGAATTTCACCTCTAGGTTAACCACCAAATGTGAACTTCACTGTGACAAATATACTTGTGCGTGTTTTGATTGTGCGAGCAAAGCAAAATATCAAGTGATTGTGAACACTCAAATTTTTCGCTTACACTTTTTTTTCTTATTATGCACACTTAAGGTGCATAATTATGTATTATCTAGACTTCCGGTAATTGCAGGAATCAAAACATTGAAATACGGCAGGAAATATAACCACTGGAGGAAGGGCAATTCTGTTCCAACAAAACAACTATACCTTAAGTTTTGTAAACCCCACCAGAGACAGTAAAGGTACTTCTGAATAAAAGGTGAAGAAGCAACATCATTAGTAAATGCATCTGCAAACATCCCAAACTTGAATTCGTTGCCTTCATTGCGAGGATCACAGTTGGAGAGCACGTGAGTCACATTCAACCAATACTGGCGGTCAGGTTGCTGTGCACTACTACAATCCAGAAAACTTGGAAGACAGGATATGATCTGTTCCTTGTCGCACTCTGTTTTCCAGCATTTAAACTGGCGTCCTATGGATAGAACGTACCAGCAGGCTCCAATCACCTGTGTAACGAATATAGAAAATCAATAAATCTGAAGCGTTGAAGTTGCAGTCTCCGATTTACTGCAACTGCCAAAACAAATCCATAGTGAGGCTAAGAGTAAGTGAAGAGCAAACCAAATTCGCAAGGAATGAGCTTACATGACTTGCCAGCATGTAAAGAATCAAATTGTATGCAGCCCCTGCCCAAGCAGTCTTAGCAAAGACCCCGGTAGTCTTCACAATCCGATGATTCAAAGGGAAAATGAGAAACATTCTTGGAACATATTGGATAAGAACTATTAAAGCTAGCGTGTTGTTAGCATGGTCGGCTCTTGAAGATTTCGTTGCCGGAATTACTAACCAGTTCACAATCTGCAAGGCCAAGAAAAATCTGAACTATGAGCAGGGGGAATAAAATCGTGACCATGACAGGAACATTGCTTGTGTATACTTTATGATTTGAATTTCAAGAATGGAGAAATGTTGGAGCGACAATCGAGTCTTCTTATGTTCTTTAAAGGGTTGAGCTAACATGCGCTCCTTGAAAGTCCGTTATTATACTACACTTCAAAAGCATGAGTATTTTACAAGAAGTTCCATTTCCTCTGATGATGGAAGAAAAACTGCCCCAATCTGTCTATTTAACATGTATCTGCCATGTTGAAGAAAAAACATACTGATGAATCCTAACTAGCACGTGCTCTCCATATATGAAAATCAACCGTGTTCTTATCTACATGAAGTATCTGTCCTTGAATCCTAGAGGCAAGGATTTAGAGAACTTTGGCTTTCGAGAACCAAGACTTTTTCATCTATTTTGTAGGGTATCATACATTTTTTTTTTGGCGGACATTTCCTTTCCAGAGGGACCAGGAGATTGGATCTAGCCGCATATACCGTCTCATCGTCCTAACACATTGAAAAATGTCTGATCATATGCATTAATTTTTTAACTTATAATTAATTGTCTAATGGTTAGCACAATTGTCAGGATGTTTAATTGAAACATCAGGAAATCAATATAAGAAGCCGATTCTGGATCCAAGTTAATAAACAGAGGACAAGTTCATCATCATCAAGAATTTTACTGATGCTTACAACAGAATTAGGTGCATTTCCCCCAAAAATAGTAAATAAATTTCCTCCTCCGGCAACGGTGAGGCTCATAACCTTACAAGCCGCTGTAGTTTCAATCACATCAAGGAACAACAGAATTGCTCTCTCGATAGAAAACTTGCACATCAAGACCCTTAAACTTTGCCTTTGGGACAATGTCACCTCCCCAACCTACTATTGCAAGATCATCCTTGCAACCTCAACTTTCGAATAATTATGTGATCCCTCACCTGAATAGTCATCCAAGTAAAGGACACGTCCGAAAATAATAACAGAAGGACCCTCTAATTGTATCCAGAACTACGTTAGGAAGTCTCTAATTCTGCAAGATAAGTTGGACACAAAGTTCAGGGGAATCCACCATATATAAGCTTATCCTTCGCCTTGAAACCCCAAGTACGTATCCACAGAGACATTCCAAGCAAATAGTAACAAATCTCAATCAAGCCACATGAAGAAACTTCACAACGAGAATGCACGAAAACAACTGACTTGCCTGAGGAAGGGGAAGTGTGGCGGCAAGATCAATCAAAAAATCAGACCTCAAATACCTCCTCGCGATCTCCCTCGGATCCATGACGAGGTCGCCCCTGCCAAAAACCCTAGAGCTGGGCGAAACGAAGGCCGTCCTGAACTTCATCATCATGTGCAGCAGGTAGAAGAGGTCGGCGACCGTGCGGAAGACGGTGACCGTGACCTTGAGGGAGGTGTCCGTCTCGAGGCACACGGGGCCGCCGACGGAGGGGAGGTAGAAGTAGAGAGGGTCGATGAAGAGGGCGATGAGGCAGGTGATGAGGAAGACTTGGTTCCAGTGCGTCACGATATCGCTGTCGGGCTCGAGGATGCGGTGGTGGCGCCATAGGAGGTAATAGGAGGGGGTGGCGGAGGAGTGAGGGCGGTGGTGGCGGTGGAAGTGGCGGAATTTGGAGGTGGAGGAGTGTATTATCCTATTCATCTTCCATGGCGGAGTCCAGGTTTGGTGGAGTCCGCAGAGGCGAGCGTACAAGCGAGATCGAGAGCGAGAGCGAGAGACAAATGGGAGATGGCGGTTCTGATTGATGATCAGGCGACGGAAATCGGAAATGTTGAGGCGAAGGGATCAGCAGGGGCGGAGGATCACGACGGCGAGTGGTGGTCGTCGTTCGATTTCGCGAGACAGAGAAGAGAGAGAGAGAGAGACAGAGGGGTGAGGTGCGTTGGTGGTTATTGTCGAGATTTTCGCGGGAAAACAGAAGAAAATGCATGGACCTCGGAGAGACGGGACTTAGGTGTCATTTCCGAAAATCACAAGGGCAATTATGGAAAAAGCAAAAGAGGCTCTGTGTTTGGGCCTGAGGCCAGCGAAACTCAATTAGATGGAAATGATAATATACATATGAAGGAATATAAAGGTTTACAAAAATAGAAAGTGGCAGCACTATTTATCAGGCACTAATTAAATCGATTTAATGTAACGGCATAACATTTTTTTCGACATGGACACTCGTAGCGTTAATAACATTTTCAATGATTAGTAAACAAAAAGAAAATAAAAGCGATTTAGGAAAAAACACAAAGAAACGAAATAACTATAATGCATGAAATATCCTGGACCAGATCAAATATAAAGTCAAAACAAATGTAATTAAAGTTAACGGAGGATCGAATTGCATGAATTTTAAGTTTATTTATTTTATTTATTTTGACAGGATGAATTTTATTTATTTTAACTACGAATGAATTTGAGTATTGGGAATTCTAATGAGGACATAAGTTACGAATATATCTATGCTATGTTGATTTTTCAAGGGTTGTGACTCTTTGCGCAATTGGACCGCTCCTTCCAAAGCCCAAATGATAAGGAGCCGAACTCGAATTAATGGGCCTAAAGTGAAATTTGGTGAATATTGTATTTAATTTTTAATGGTGAATGGAGGCGAATTAATGGACCTAAATCAAAATCTCGTGAATACTCTTATCTAATTTTTTTTAGTGAAAATAGGCGAATTAATGGGCCTAAATCAAAGTCTAGTGAATGTTATATGTCACTTTTTATAGTGAATAAATATAGGTGGAAAAATGTTTAAAAAGTTCTAAATCTATTGCATTTTTTTCAATTCAATCTTAAATATTTTGTTTTTGTACCAATTGATTTCATCCGGCTAATTTTGATCGGAAAACACCGATGTGGATGCCGTTTGTCCCATTATGACACAATGGCGCCTACATTGACATTTTTTAATATTCTTTCATGTTTTTCATGATTTTTTTTGGTTTTTTTCTTCTTTGATGTACAATTTTTGTATTCAAAGCCGGCGAGGGTCATCGACCCATCCCTCCCGAGCCCAAGCGAGGGCTCGACGCTAGCCCTCAACAAAAAAAATTACGAGAAAAGAAAGAGGAAAATAAAAAAAAGTCTACATCGGCGCCAGCCAAATGCCACATGGGATAATCGGCGTCCACATCAGTCATTTCTACCAAAATTGGTGAATGGACTTGATTGACACATATGCAAAAAATTTAAGACCGAATTAACATAAATACAAAAAGTTTAAAATTGAATTGACACAAATATAATAGATTTATGACTTTTTTTTATACATTTTTCCCGAATATAGGCGAATTAATGTGCCTAAATCATAATATTTCGTTCTAATGGGCCCACACGACAGTGCAGTACTAATCATAGTTGTGGAGACCATCAATTTCACTTCCAAATCCGAATAGATTTTTGTCTTTTTTTTTTGGACAGAAATCCGAATAGATTCGAATTTTGCGATTAATTAATGTCTTTTTTTTTTTGTCCTTATTTGTCGCCACGTCATTCCTTGTCAACTGTCATACATCATACAGCTCAAAAACAAAGGAAAAAAGAAAGAAAGAAAGGAAAGATCAGGATCCGAAGCATTGGGCTCTATGCTTGATATTATTTTATATAGAACTGACCTGTCTTTTTTGTGAAATATTATTTTTTTTATTTTATATATTATCGCATTACATGAATATGTATTTTTTTTTTTTTTATGTACTAGTTCCTTTAGATATAAGGTCAGATATTGGAGTACAAAAATAAAAAATACAAATGAAGGAAAGAGTCAATGGGTTTTTTCGGAGGGGATTAAGGATCTAGACAACTAGAAATGTCTGAGATCAGATGCACACGACTCGTGGGCCTCGTATGTCCGTGGCAGAACACGGCCGGGAGATTCCTCGGGATAGCTTGATTTCCGAAGTTAATCTCTGAATATGCTCTCTGGTAAATGCATTGAATAATAATATTAATAACAACAACAACAAGATTAATACCGCGAAAAATTCTGAATTGATACACATGTATTAAATTTATCCCAAATTAATTTTCGACCACAAAAACCCCAAACTAAATACTCCGTTAATTTTCGTTAAAGTTGACTATCAAATCGCCGAGAGTTAGATAGCAGCGTGACAGTTTGGGGTTTTTTACCCTCCATTTGTCACGGGTATATTTATTCCAGATTTTTCGTGGTATAAACCCAATTTAATGAAAATTGGCATAGGATAAAATTGTCATAGGTGTATCGGTTTGAGACTTTTTATGATAAAAAAAAATTAGCTTGACATAAGTTTATTATAAATGTACCAGTTTGAAATTTTTTGTGGTCAACAAATTAGTTTATAATAATAATAATAATAGAACAATAAAAATAATTCATGAAGAATGTTTGCTTAGCGTAATGGAAAAGTTTAATAATACTTTTGTTATGAGATTGGACTAAAATATCAAAGGCTCGGACATGTTGTTGCATTAGTAAGTTGGGCTAGTGTTTTTGGCCAAGATCGCATGGAACTTTGCTATTTCGTTTCATATTTATGGTGCATCCATTTCGGAAAAAAAATTAATGATTTGGAAAATATTTTTCGAAAAATGATTATTTATATCATTTAAAAAATTAGTCAACAAAAAATATTTCCATCATCGATAATAATTTATGCCTAACTATAGTAGATGATGAAAAAAAATCATTAATTTATCTTTATAAGTAATATAAGGAATTATCTTTTGAAAAATACTTTTAAAAAATAGCTCATTTTTCGCGAAAGAACGCATCCTTAGTATCGAAAGCGATGAAAGACAGTTTAATGAATTGTCCTGTAAAATGATAAGGCGGAATTTGAAATTCTGACAGTCAATGAAAACATGGATGTCCGAGACGCGACCACCCTACAACGCCGAGCATCTGACCGAATCCGTTCACGCGACCGTCCTACAACGCCGAGCATAATGTGCATGAAATGTGACCAATTTGGGCGCCCGCGTGGCCGCCATGAAAAAACGACCGAGTACGATGCGTGTAAAAGCCGACCAATTTGAACGCCGACGTGGACGGCTATGTCGGAAAATTTTGTCCAGGCCACACTCTGGATGCGCCGTCAGCTAGGTCGTGGGCGGACCTTGCGTGACGTGGACTTGACCAGAAAACTTGTGAAAAATATAAGAATGAGTGCTTGGTCAAATATCTTTGAGTTGAAAGGTTGACTGCACATTATTGCATTTGCTTGCGTTGAATGGGATAATTGAAAATGCCAAACAATAGACCTAGAGGGATTTAAACTCGGAACTTCCGGCACTACCCGGTCCTCGACTCTTGCCACCGCCGCAAAAGGGCATAGGAGAGAAAAGAGGGGGACAAAAACCGGAGCCGGCCGAAGCTCGGTCTCACTGTCCCCGTGCTTTTACGGGCGCGGGCGGAGGCGAAAGGCTCACTCCAGCCGGCCGGCCGGCACACATGCATGCATCAAACGACGTGGTAGAAAGTGACGTGCGGACATGAAGGGCGTGATCGGTTGTGGATTACAGCGAGCGTGGAATTTGATATTTGGATGCATTCAAGCGGGAGCCAGAAAGGAGATACGTGCGGATTGATCCCACCTTGACCCCGCATGGATTCCCGGAAATCGCTGGAAAACAGCCAGAAAAGAAAACTAAAAGCAGAAAGAAAAGGGGCAAAGGCGGCAGAGAAAGAAAGCCAAAACAGTAGAAAGTGTCCCACTGCCCCCACAACCGAAGCATCCAGCCACAGCTTCTGCGGTCGCAATGGCTCCTGCATTTAGGTGGAGCAACTTTGTTTGACAGATTGATTGGTTGCTCCAAGTTTTGTTAATTATGTGCCTCACCATTGATGTATCGACATAAATCACTGTCGAAACAACCTTTCGAGGATGACATAATTACGAGCCATATGTCGGTTTATTAGAAGCGGCACGTTCTGTGTTTGATATGAACTCGTTATCGGGGTAGGACGTTACAGATAACCGATGGCACGGAGTAAGGAAGTCACATCATTTGTGCAATGCGATACAAGCAATTCTATCAATCATATTAAGTTTGAGACAAGTATTTCTGGGATAGTTTAGGGTCTAAGTTGCAATTGTTTCAAAAAAGCTGTGCATATTTTGGAAACCCTAGAAAGATTTCTTTTTTTCTTTCCACGTGATCATCGAATAATCAATTGCTGTATGATGTAGTTGTAGAAAGTTTTATGATGTATGGCTAAGTCGAATAATCAATTGCTGTACGATGTAGTTGTAGAAAGTTTTATGATATATGGCTAAGTGACTTTTGACACGCAGAGACCCCCCATTCTCCGAGGCTCGGTTTGTTTCGTGAAAAGTAATTTTTAGGAAAACGTTTTTGAATTTTTCGGCATTTAATTTGCGGAAAATAAGCTAATATGAAAAAATATTTTCCACCAAAGAAAAAAATCCTTCAAAAGTAGAGGAAATATTTTTCTCTTTTTAACTCATCTTTGCTTTCTCAATTCATTTACATTCATTTTTTTAACTATTTTTTTTTATTTTCCTTTTCTTCTTTTTTCTTCTTCTTCCTCCTCCCTTTGCGAGCGGTTCCTTCCTTCTTCTTCCTCGCCAATCGCGGACCTCGGCAATGCCCGGTAGCTTGACGATTAGCCTCACGCCGGCCGGTGAGCTCAAGGCTTGCCGGGATCGGCCGACCATCTAGCTCGCCTGCTACCAATCGCCCGACATAAATCAAAAGGAAAATAAACAAAAAAAAACAATGAAAAGATAAATAATTAATTTTTTTTCAAAAAATGAAAATAAAAATAAAAAATTATCGAAAGAAGTGCATAGAGGAAAATCAAATTTGATTTCACATATCAAACGATGGAAACTATTTTTTTTTGGGTCTTTTTCATATTTCAACCAAATACTGGAAACACTTTATTAGTAAAAATGCTATTATAGTCTTTCAAGTAAAGAAATTGATAAGTGGGATAAATTACACTATACCTATGTGCGAGTGCTTGACACGCCTAGCATTTTACACGCTTGCGGTTTAGAATTGGCACTAATCGACAATTATTTTTTTTTCTATATTCGAATTTATAATAATAAATTAATTGTTGTGTAAATTTTAAGACATATCATTTTTTTCGACTTGAATAGTTGTGTCCAAATAAACTTTTTTCCAAATATAAAAAGTCGCGTCGAATAAACTGTCTTTGGAAAATGAAGAGCCGCGTTCGAATTTACAGTTTTCGGACACGAAAAGTCATGGAGCAAACAATTCATTAAAGAGATTGTTATCACGCCTCGGAATCCGATTCCATTTGTTCTCATTCGTTCACCATATCGGATCAATAGTAAACACGTCTACCTCTTCAACAATCGACTCGATTTTGTAGCGTCGGATCAATGCCCGAACCCGAGAATCGCCTCCTTTCGATCTGATTTTCAAGTAAGTATCCGATTCTCAATGTCTTGGAACCGAAATACGGAGATCTGCTCGAGTCCAAAGGGAAGCGAGCAACATCTTCACCTCCATACAATGTAAAGAACAGGTTAAAGTTGATCTGAACTTTTTCCATTGTTAGATTAATTAACAAGGTTGAACCGGATCGACCCTTTTGTTCCATTGGGATATCATGCTCTCCAAGTGGATATCTCGAACGGAAAAGCACCAAACAAAAAAAAAATCATTAAAAAAATCAATCTTTTGAACAATTCAAACATCCCCAGTTGAAGTGCCCTCTAGAGAGGCTGCATGCCAGCAGCCATTTTAGCCCAACCCCCATGCAGAAGAGGCGAGTCCAAGGTCCATTCCTCGCATCTGAGTCAAAGGTTGTCGAATTGCCCGTGCTCGGATCAACGCCGCGTGTTTGAATTCGTTTCCAATGTACACTACATCGTATGTCGTAATTTCCAATACGAAATGATATTTTTTTTTGTACGAAGTAATTCAAATAATCTGCAACATTAAAATGAATTTTTTTTATTTAATTCTGGGGATTATTTGCAGAGGAGGCCACCACCACCGGCACCACCCTGCCAGCCATGCCTTTCTCGCTTTCTCCAATTGAGTGGCCAACAATGTTCCCATTATCTCAATTCCTCTCCTTTCACTCAGCTGAATTCGAATCCTCTCTTTCTTCTTCTTCTTCTTCTTTATTATTATTGGTGTTGATCATGTTGATCATATCACTCTTCAAACGATTAGCACGTTCGATGTATTTTCTTTAGGGAGATGTATCGGTCCCGATCCAACTCGGGAACCAAAACCGGACCGGCCGATTTTGGATGGCTCTCGAGGGATCGGTCCATTTCCCGATTTCAAATTTTTGGAACCGAGAATGACTAATCTGGTTCCTGGATTTTGAGGAGGGATCATATCGAAATGGCGGAACCGGCCCAGAGCATGTCACCTTTTCTCATTCAACGAGGGCAAAAAGTATAAATTATTTGTGAAAGTAATCTCTTCTATTTACAAGGAACATCCTTGTGATCAGTAACTTCATCATACATTGGAGTAACTTTTGATATATTTAGGAACTTTTCAGAAAGGAAATAAAATACTTGAAAAAAAAAAAAATAACACGGTCGATTTACGAGATAGCCCGGGAACTGGATTTAGACAGGCCGATCCCGTCCGGTCCAATTCTAGGGTGGACCCAGTTTCACTGATCGAGACCGACCATGTCTGAGCTGATACTTGGTTCTAGGGTGAAAATCGACAAATCCTAAACTCGATCACCCCTAATTTCCTCGTCACACGGTATGCGGGGGTGCGAGGCATGACTTTTCTCTAGAAATAAAAATGAGGAAAAGCCTTTTGTTCTGTCGACAGAGCCACACAGACGTTGAATCGTCGCCCGCATTCTTGCTTATAGAGCTCAACATGTCGATTTCAAGAGTTTCATTGTCGATGACGCGTCTTTCAACCGGAATTCATCCAAGTCCTGTCCAATAATGGCACGCCCCCACAAACGAATAAAGATTAAGCAAATTTTGTAAATTCTATCGAAATAAGCAGTTTCGTATCGAATGAGAAGTTGTTTCCTACTCCGGAATGGGCTATGCGATCTCACTCTTTTCTTTTTTTCTTTTCTTTTCTTGTGGGAGAGGCGCGATGGCTCATATTAACAGTGGAAAATATCTTAAATGAACCCGACGCATCTGAGTCCAATTCTCATGCATCGTTGAATGAGGTGGGATCTGCTTAGGACCGGTTTAAATCGAACGGCACATGTGAGTTGAGCATACGTGTACCTGGTGCAGGCAACATCTGCTGCGCAGCCGAGAGCTCTTTTTCCATGGCATTGTTCTCGTTTGATAGGCAGTCCACTGGGAGAAGATAACATCCAAGTTAGATAGCCAGTCATCGAGTCCAGAAGATATTCTCTCTAGAATCTCAGCTACTAGACAAAAGCTAAAACTTCTCCCAAAAAAAAAAAAAAAAAAAGAAAAAGAAAAGCCAATTTTTTTCAAAAAAAAGTTCACATTTACAAGAAAAAGTGGAAAGAAAATAGAACCCAAGTCCACCACACACATTATTGGCACAATCATCAGATGCAAACATCTCTCTCTCTCTCTCTCTTTCCCCAATTTTTTTTAGCAGCAATAGCAATCACCAACTACCCTCCCCGTTTCTCACATTACTTGCACTATTCTCCATATTTAGTTTGTGGTGTTTCGTGTTTGTTCTCCGTTTGTCTGCATTGGTGGGCATACGCTTTTGTCCAGGCAAGTAAAACAAACGTTCCTGTATGTTGTTGGCCGACTCGTTGCTCTTCTCCTTCGCTTGCTCCGACTGGGGAAGGTATTTAGCCCATCTGGGCCTTCTTGTTTCCCTTCTGAGTTGAGTCTCAGCTCGTCAAAAATGAGTCTTGCGCGATACTGACACTAGCCCAGATGGATCTTGAAGGCGTGATCAGCAACAACCCAATAAAGGTACGACATGTGGCGTTTCGGCTGCTGAATCACCTTCGCAAAGATTTCAGCTTTGTGGGTTCTTTCTTTTTTGGCCTGCTCGATGCTCATTTACTTGGTGATTTCGTTCTTCATTGCTGTTGCAGAGAGATTCATGGAAGACGGTGTTGACTCTCGCTTACCAGAGCTTAGGCGTTGTGTATGGAGACTTGAGCACCTCCCCATTGTATGTGTACAAGAGCACTTTTGCGGAGGACATAAAACACTCGGAGACCAACGAGGAAATTTATGGGGTCTTGTCCTTTGTGTTCTGGACATTGACATTAGTGCCATTGGTGAAGTATGTGTTCATTGTGCTCAGAGCTGATGATAATGGTGAAGGTGGGACTTTTGCCCTGTACTCGCTGTTGTGCCGACATGCCCGGGTTAATTCGCTGCCGAATTGCCAGCTCGCCGATGAGGAATTATTCGAGTATAAGAACGATGGTTCTGGGAAGAGGAATATTGGGTCTAGCTTGAAATCAACTCTGGAGAAGCACAGAGTGTTGCAGAGGGTGTTGTTGGTGTTGGCTTTGATCGGGACGTGTATGGTGATTGGAGATGGTGTGCTGACTCCTGCACTTTCTGGTACAAAAATCGCAAAAATTCTCTGGGACTAAGTGTTTTCAGAATAATATTTTTCCTCCGCAATATCAAATTTGAGAGGCAGTGACTTTGATTTCTGGTGATGCTTGCAGTTTTCTCTGCTGTGTCAGGGTTGGAGCTCTCCATCAATGCTAGGGAGCAACACAGATGTAAGTCTCCATGACTGACTTTGTCCAATTTGGATTACATTTGTGTCATCAATGACAATCACAGGGTCGTCTTCTATCTGGTGGATATTTTAATCTGCAACATAGAGTTTTACCTTGTCATATAGAGTTCATAATCCATTCCGATTTCTCGTGGAAACTACTCAAGTTGGGATTCTGTCTGGAGATGCATTTTTGGGAATTATCCTGAATACGGAATGTCTGAGAATTAGAGATAAACAATTTCTGTCTGTTTTAGTTGCCTGAAACATCTTTTTTCCTTGGATTATTAGGCATCTTATGTGCTGTGAAGTTTCATTGCGAATACATTCAAGTCTTTAGTCGTTTGAAGTTTCTTTTCCCACTGTTTAGCACGTCCAGAGCTTTGACTAGTTTAAAATGGCGTGAACCTTTGATTCCTGTTCAACATGATGACGTGAGATCAACAAACAAGCAGAGATTACCTAACTGAAATGAACTCATGCATTATTTTTGGTCCTTAAGATAAACAGCCCTCCTTTAATAAAGCCAAATCGACATCAACTTTTTTAAAATTAGCATTAGATGGGAAGTGCTGATGCCACCGGTCTTCTTATGATATAAGACAGGAAAAGATAAGGCTAAGGATATGAGCTTGCCACTAATAAAAAGATCATCCAGTGCCTTTTAGAAAGTCTGGTCAGGAGTAGAAACTAAGCAGCAGTGAAAAGAATAGGGAAGACTTGATAAGATCTGACAATTAAAGAAATCATTAAGATCAGTCTAGAATACATTTTTTTTTTCCGGATTGGATGACCTAATTCAGATTTTGGCCTCATTAGACTGGTTGGCGTAATAGTTAAACCTGCGGATGGAGTTCCCCATGAAGCACACATAATCATGAACGCCGATTCAGCAAATTTGACCTGCTTTTTCACTCTCCAGAACATCATAGTGGATCTAATACAAGAATGAGCTTATCATCATCATTCCTTAAACTACTTCGACAATATTTGTCACATCGGGAAGTTCGGTCACTGGGGCTTGCTTTTGAGGACATTTTAAGCTATCCAAATGGCCACTGATGTTCCACTTTCATCTTTATCGCTATCATGGAGATGGCCAGCTTGTTGGCCACTATAACCATTTCAGTTTTTTGGCTTTCCTTCTGGTCTCTCTTTTGATGGTCCTTCTGTTAAGTGCCTTCCTTTTCTGCATGTGGGCCAAGCAAACTTTGTCAGCCATACTGCATAATTCCATGCAAGGAAAGTGCGATGAAAACCCAGGTCCACTTATTTTAGGGAAACGAAGATGCCAAATATGCCTTCAATTTTGATTTTGTCGTTTGAGCTCCGCAACTACTGTCTTTGGTGAATCATGATGCTTGGACTAAGTACACTAGAGCCTCACTTCCTACTCTGCTGAACTGAATTTTTCAGAAACTTTGACAATGCTCTTTTCTGCTCGCTGACAGCATTGGGCTTGAGTTCTAAACCTCTCTTCAATATAATAAATAAAACAATCTGATCAATGATCTCAATTATTTTTCATGATACTTCCCTAAGTTAGAATCCTGTCATACATAGAGAGGTGATGAATGTGGTTCTTCAATACAAGTCCTTTACCTCCAATCGCTCAGCTATAGGAGAACTTTATAGCTGCCAAAACTTCCATGAAGGTCACGTTGCTTCACCAATCCAAGCCATTTGGTCAACTTAGCTTCTAACTTTTTGATGGATTCATTCTCGTAAGTCATCTTAGCATCTTGTCACCTTTACAAATCCTATTGTGTAGAATACATTACATCCTACTATGGCGAAACAGGATAGTAGCTTGCACTTTCACTCTAATGAATGATTTCCACAATTACTTCACAATTGACTATGACAGGGCAATGGGTGTTGGCAAACCCTCCCTGGCCATTCACTGCCATAGGACTACCACGATAGCGGCTATTCATTTCCTCATCTTCAAGTGCTTGCTGACCCTTCAGGCTCAGTAATTCTGCTTTCTTAATTTTGCAGATGTTGAAGTCCCTGTAGCTTGTGCCATACTTGTGTTTTTGTTTGCTCTGCAACATTATGGGACCCATCGAGTTGGTTTCCTTTTTGCGCCTGTGGTGATTACATGGCTCTTCTGTATCAGTGCTATTGGTGTATATAACATCTTCCACTGGAATCCCCATGTATATCAAGCACTCTCTCCATATTATATGTACAAGTTTTTGAAGAAGACGCAAAGGGGAGGTTGGATGTCCTTGGGAGGAATTCTACTGTGCATTACAGGTACAAGAGTATGCACTTGAGCTGCATCATCCCCGTATCAACTTGATTTGGTGCTACGTATTCCCCTTACACGGTCTGTTTCTGTATCTCAGGCTCAGAAGCTATGTTTGCTGATCTAGGTCATTTCTCCCAGTTGTCGATCAAGGTGTTGGAGATATGTTACCCGTTTCACTGGACATTATTAGCTCTGACTTTATTTTCACCTCTTAAGTGGAATCTATTTTGGATTGATAGATACTCCCTTGGTGTTTTTTTTTTTTCCGTTCGTTTTGGGTCAAACTCCCTTGGTGCTTAATAGGACCTTAACTGCAAGAACCTCAAGTCTACTTGACAAGTGCTTCAATCGTATCTATCCACAATAGAACGCTTTTGCTGTCTTCCCATGCAATATCATTATGGGGAATTTGGTCGGTTCTTTCAGCATATTATCGGGTGCACGTCTTGAAAACATGGACAAAGGAACCACGTTTGTTTTCCCTACAAAACCACTCCGAAAAATACACTTGAGCAGTTTTGGGAACACACTTAGAACTTCATCTTACTAATCAAAGTTATTGTTGGCGCAGATTGCTTTTACCTTGGTGGTTTATCCATCCTTAATCCTGGCATACATGGGACAAGCTGCTTATCTGTCCCAGCATCATGTTATGGATAGTCACTACCACATTGGATTCTATGTATCAGTACCAGGTACGTCACGAAAGCGTCATCATCTGAGCGAGTCATCTAAATACTAATTTGAGCTATTATCTTTCCATTTCAGAGAAGATAAGGTGGCCCGTGCTGGTGATAGCAATACTAGCAGCAGTAGTGGGAAGTCAAGCGATCATCACCGGGACTTTCTCGATAATAAAGCAGTGTTCTGCTCTGGGTTGCTTTCCAAGAGTCAAGATAGTGCACACATCGTCCAAGATACATGGCCAGATTTATATTCCAGAGATCAACTGGACTCTGATGCTTCTTTGCTTAGCCGTGACTGTTGGTTTTAGGGACACCAAACGGATGGGAAATGCATCAGGTAGTGTTTTCTACCATTTGCAAACCACCATCTTCATATTTGTTTGGATGAACACTTCATTTTGCATTACCAATTTGACCTCTCCTTTGTCCGCTTTATGAGAACTTGAGAAACGTCCTCCTTCTGGCACAAATCAGGGTCCTTTCATTCCAAGATTGTCGCCATCTTTAAGCGCAAAATTCAATTGGTTTAGCATAAATTTTGACGCGTTCTTTCTTAAACTAACATGCTGAATCTCTTCTTTATCTGAATAGGTTTGGCAGTTATTACTGTCATGCTCGTGACTACCTGCCTGATGTCTCTGGTTATGGTCCTGTGTTGGCAGAAGAGTGTTCTATTAGCTCTGTGCTTCATTTTCTTCTTTGGCTCGATTGAAGCGCTTTACTTCTCCGCATCCCTCATCAAGTTTCTCGAAGGAGCATGGGTCCCGATTGCCCTCTCGTTTATATTTATGATCATCATGTACGTGTGGCACTATGGGACGCTAAAAAAGTACGAGTTCGACGTCCAAAACAAGGTTTCCATGCACTGGCTCCTAAGTCTGGGTCCCAATCTAGGGATTGTGAGAGTTCGGGGGATTGGACTGATACACACAGAACTTGTTTCAGGAATCCCGGCTATTTTCTCCCACTTCGTCACCAACCTTCCGGCTTTCCACCAGGTTCTAGTCTTTCTCTGCATCAAATCCGTCCCAGTCCCGCATGTCAGGCCCAAGGAAAGGTTCTTGGTGGGAAGAGTAGGCCCCAAGGAGTACCGGGTATATAGGTGCATAGCCCGGTACGGATATCGTGACATTCACAAGGATGACTTGGAGTTTGAGAAGGATCTCTTTTGTAGCATCGCAGAACTAGTTCGGTCGGAGAAGCTGGAATGCACCCCTAGGATGGAGGATTCGGAGGATGAGAAAATGACAGTCGTCGGGACGTCTTCTTCCAATCTTGACGGGGTAAGATTGTGCGAGGACAACGCGGGGTCCTCTCGAAAGGAAGGCGCCTCATCAGAAGTAGTAGAGGTAATTACTCCGCAGAAGCCGAGGAAGAGGGTGAGGTTCTTAGTGCCGGAGAGCCCGAGGATGGACCAGGAGGCGCGCGAAGAGCTGAAGGAACTGATGGAAGCGAGGGAGGCCGGGCTGGCATTCATTATGGGGCACTCACATGTGAGGGCAAAGAGGGGTTCAAGTTTTATGAAGAAGCTAGTCATCAATCTGGGGTATGACTTCTTGAGGAGGAACTCCAGAGGGCCTACTTATGCTCTGAGCATCCCTCATGCATCAACCTTAGAAGTTGGGATGGTGTACCAGGTCTGATGATGCTGCTGTAGTAAAAGAAAATGCAGCTTTTTGACTTGCCATGTATATGTCAGAAACAGAGATATCAAATGATGTTGTTTCATCCTAAAATAGGACCTCCCTGTTATTATCTTACCTTGACCGACCCTCTTGGCGAACTTTCATCTCTTTTCGGATCATTTTTTTTTCGCCTATATTCCATTTCAAATGTGTAAAGGTTGAACTTGGAACTTGCCGATCCATTAGCTTGGATGACTCCCGAGTCCATAGCAGATTGAGTCTGAGAAAAGAGTCTTACTGGTTTCTTGAGTGCATTAAGAAGATGGTGTCGGCTTTCATCCTAGAAAAACCAAAAGTTGCAGAATCGGTCACTTATCAAGAAGATGCCCTTCACTCACGTTTACACTGGATCATCAGAAGTGATAATGCTCCATTGGATCTTGGAAAAGGGCTGTATCCGACAGTTTAAGTTGAAGATCTCTTGGTTGCAGTGTAGGTGAGTTGGGCCTTTAAGGGCGCGAACGACAGCCATCCTGTTCTCGGAAGATATTTTTGGCAAAAAATAGGTTTTTCCATTTCTATTTCTTAGGCAAGTTTCCGAGCAGATAAACGTATTTGATAACGACACAAAATTTCTATTCCCGAAGATAAATTTATTTGATAAGGACATAAAATTTCAATGGTTGCCGGCCATCGAGCCTCACACGGCAACCGGTGACCGGCGAACAACGATTGGAGACCGGCCGCCGACGAGGGATGCGAGAGAGGGGAGTGAGCGATGAGAAAAATTCTTATTTCTGTTTATGCTCAAAAATAGAAAAGTATAAACTTTCTACTTCTCATTTCGACTCCAAACCTATTTCTGGACTAAAAGCTTATCCCGAAAATAAAGAAATAAAATTATTTTACCAGATAGATTTCTATTCCAAATTTATCTCGCGGATGGAGAAACAAAACAGTTATCGAGTTGCGCTCTAAATTTACGCTACACGTGGGGGCTTTCATCGGTTTCTTAGACAGATCTTGATCAGCCCAAGGGACCTCTAAACTTGGACATGATTGATGATTCTTAATCAATTCCAGATTCTAAATCATTAGATGGAAAAAGATTGGGCTTATTTCTTCAAGGCTAGGCATTCACATAAGTGCATCCCGACCATTTAATCTAATGGCTCCATTTGCTTCATATCTTGAGACTGCTTTACACATAAGATCCATGTGATCAATCGACCTCACTGGACTCAAGGTGCCTACGGGACAATGAGTTCACGCAATAATCTTTCCTTTCAACAAATCATTTCGATCGTGGCTTCCCACATGGATGATACATGACTTTAGATCCTCATACTTGTGTATAGGAAGTTTCCTTGAACTTAGCCTTAACTACGAGAGAGGCTACTAGCAGCAGTGACAATGGTCTGTTCATGTTTTCTGTGCTTGGCAGCCAGAAAAAAAGAAAGAAAAACGACAATGTATCGAACTGTCGCAATCGGCTATAGCAAGCAAATGGCAAAATCCGTAAAGCGGAGACAGATCGGCTTTTCACGACAGACGCCTATGCTTAGAACACTCGAATGGTCGAATTTCAAATTCAGAAGCATGGTTAGAAACTAGTTCTAGTGAAAAATAGTGTACAGGCATTGGGAGGGAATTGCAGGTCAATTGAATCTGTAGTCTGTTAGCTTTGCTATTGGAAAGTAAGAAACCAAGGGAAATTGCGATAATCCCATCGAATCTTGGGAGCAGGAAGAAAACGTGAAGAGGGTGAAGTGAGAAAAACTGCAAATTTGAAGGGGCCAACGTGATAATCTTTCTCAGACATCTTCTCCCACACACTTGCTTCTGCATAAAGCCAAAATGGGTGTAGCAAATCTAGGCTTACATACACATTTAACAAAGTGAAGTACCCATCAAATGACCTGGTAAAGCAAATTGGCATAAGCAAATTCATGAGACAAGAAGCAGAGGGCGTGATTCCTCCTTGCAGGCTTTTGCCTTTGCTTGCTGGTTCTGTCCTTGAAGGCAAGCCTTCTCATTATATATATATAAGACTCTCCCCTCCACAATCACTGCCACCACACTTCTTTTGTCCTTTCTGCTCTCTCCCTCTCTCTCTCAAAAGAGGATTCTGCTTGTCAATGTGCAAAAGTGGGACATATTGTCTCTCTGTGGGTCAGTTCTTGAAATGGGGTGCTTGAATCTTCATGTTTGAGCATTCTGTCCAATGTTTCTGGTGAAAAACAACAATGAGCAGAAACTGGGTTGTCTTTGTCCTCATCCTAGTGATTCTCTGTGGAGGGTTCTCATCAGCTTCAGCTACTCCTGCAAGTATGTCTCATCCCTCTCTCTCTCTCTCTCTCTCTCTCTCTCGTTTTTGTGTCTTCTTCAATTTCACCGTGCGTCTCATCTATTTCTTGAACAATCTAATTCTGGGTTTGAAATGTGTCGAACTTCGGCATTGTAGAAATTCTGGGCAGTGCTGTGTCCAATGTAGCATCTGCTCTTGTGAAATGGCTGTGGTCGCTACAACAATCCACTTCCAAACCACGTAAGATTCTTGATCGAGTTTTTACCCATGCATCTCTGCACTTCCTTTCTTTCTTTCTTTTAAATGAAATGTTCGTCTCCAATGAGCCAATTAAAAGGTGATTGCCCGAGACACATTGGTTAACAACT
The DNA here is from genome assembly GCA_021437795.1 of Rhodamnia rubescens. NCBI lineage: Eukaryota > Viridiplantae > Streptophyta > Magnoliopsida > Myrtales > Myrtaceae > Rhodamnia > Rhodamnia rubescens. The sequence continues at coordinate 3,281,712 of JAILYA010000004.1, read as the reverse complement.
TGGGTAAAATTTGGTTTTTTTTTTTCAGCTGTTCCTAGCCGTTCAATGATGAAATTCGAAAGTGGATACACCGTGGAGACAGTTTTTGATGGTAGCAAGCTCGGAATTGAGCCCCATTCGGTTGAGGTCTCTCCTAGTGGGGAGCTCATGGTGCTGGACTCTGCGAATAGCAACCTCTACAGGATTTCATTCCCTTTGTCCCGTTGTAAGATCACATCGCCTGTGTAATAATTTGACTTTGGTCTCTGCAATACTCCACCGACATTCGGGTGCTATTCGAGAGTTCAATTTGATGTTTTGCTTGGTTCATTTGTTAATTAAACTATCTGTCAGCATGCTAGGACATTTGGCTCCCTGACTACGAACACTCTTGTTCTGTATATTCTGAACTGTTGAAGGTTAGCACTATGCTGTTCTTTTTTCAAATCTACATGTATAATGTGTTTCTGCATCACCGAAAATTTTGCTTTTACCGCGCTGTTGGGTTTTCGCTGTAACTTTTTGATTTCTGGTTATACTTCTCCTGGTTTTTGGAGTATCTGCTTTTTCGCACCCCTAGATTCAGATCATATAAGCAGCAGAGAAAGCTTGTTAGTTACTTCTCCTGTGGCCCTTTCGCTCCTTTATTCTTTTCTTCTTTACTACTTAAGTTGCTTCATGCTTTTACCGAACAGTGTTTCTAACCTGTTCGAGTATGCAAAGTGTCAAATTTGCAACCCTCTTGAAGCTTTGAAATATGTGCTCTAGTTAATATGATGGAACTTGACTGCTTTACCTATTTAATACACGAGAATTGGTTCAGTGAAGACAATACGACTATACGATACAGTCAATTTAATCTTGGACAAAAATAGCTGTGGTTACGTGTGATTACTCTAATTACGTATGCAGGGTTGTAGAGAAAAAAATCTCTTTGTCTGTAAGCCAATATCGGTTTAAGTGCAATATCATATGCATCTTCATAACATGTTTGAGGCATTCTATCTATGCTTTGGGATGAATCAATTAACTGCAGATCATTTATCCATTACAAATCCATATAACTGCAGATAGCAGGCCCAAGCTCATTGCTGGCTCGCCCGAGGGGTATTCCGGGCATGTAGACGGGAAGACTAAAGAAGCGAGGATGAGCCATCCTAAGGGGCTTACTGTTGATAATAGAGGGAATATTTACATTGCCGACACAATGAACATGGCCATCAGAAAGATCAGTGACACAGGTATAGAACAAACTAGTGAATACCCACGGTGTCTTCATGGCATTGTCCAGGTTAAGACATGACACGGTCATTGGTGACGCTCATAATGACTGGAAGCATTTTTCTTGAATAGGCATGTCAACCATAGCTGGTGGGAAAAGGGGTCGAGGTGGAGGTCATATTGACGGTCCAAGCGAGGACGCAAAGTTTTCAGATGATTTTGATGTTGTTTATGTTGCTAGTAGCTGTTCTCTTCTGATAGTAGACAGAGGTAACCAGGCCATTCGGGAAATACAACTTCACAATGATGATTGTTCCCATGCCTCCAATGGGAGCTTTCATTTAGGTACAAGTGCAACTACCAAACTCTCAATTCGATTCTCCTGTTCTCTTTAAGGTGGTAATTTTCAATTTACTTTTGCTTCTAATTACAGGAATAGCAGTACTTGTTGCGGCTGGCTTTTTTGGTTACATGCTGGCACTACTGCAGCAAAGAGTGAAGGCCATGTTTTCTTCCCAGGGTGTATGGGACCTCACCTTTTGAAATCTGTTGAAACATGAGAATGTGAATCCATGCAATTTGCAATAAACGTGTGGATTGAAAATAAGCATCTTCGTCGTGTTCTCTCATGAACTAGACCTGTTAATTTGGATATCTTTTCTTTGCCTTCCTGTTGATAGCATTTCTCGGACAGATTTAGCTGAAATGCCTGACTTTCGCTCGCCAAAATCTTTCAGAATGCGCTTCTTGTTAATGCTCGGTCTTTTCTTTGATGATTATCAACTTGGCTTATTCTTGAGAATCAATCTGTGTGCATAAGCAAGTCTTGGTATTGATGTTCTCATAAAGACAATACTTAGTATGTTGCTGAGCTTCCTTATGGCTAAACTTCAACAAGTTCCAGGGCCTCATTTCTGCTTCTACTGCAGGATTTAAGACCTCCAATGAAGAAAGCTTCGCCTGTGCCACCATATCAAAGGCCTCCTAAATCGGTTAGACCCCCTCTCATACCGCCGGAGGAGGAATCTGAAGTACCAGAAGAAGAGGGTTTATTTTCTTCGATTGGGAGGCTTGTGGTCAACTCTGGCTCGTCCATGGCTGAAATTTTTTCTGGTTCTAAAAGGAAAACCCAGCACTACGACCTCCGTCAGCAGCAGCAGCAGCAGCTATTCAATGAACACACCAATTCATGGCCGATGCAGGAGAGCTTTGCGATCCCAGATGGAGATGAGCCTCCGCCACCATTAGAGACCAGAACTCCGAACCCCAAGAGGACCTACCCATTCATGAGCAAAGAAATCGAGAAGAGTCAACACTTCAGGCAAAGCCAGGGTCAGTATGGCAGGTGGGTTGGGGATTACTCCCCGCAGCAGCAACAGCAGCAGCCAAGGCAAATGCAGCACCACCAACAGCACCACCAACAGCACCACCACCGGCATTACTCACCCGAACCAAACACGTACTACGAGAGGAGCTGCGAGACGAACGAGATAGTCTTCGGGGCTGTCCAAGAACAAGACGGCCGGCGCGAAGCCATGGTGATCAAGGCGGTCGACTACGCAGATCCCAGGTTCGACCACCGCAACATTCGGCCTCGAATCAACTACATGGGCTACTCTCATGGATACTAAAGGACCGGATCTCGCAATCTCACATGAATGGTAGATACACAAGTTTGTATTATTATGTTTTCCCGTCTTCTTACTTTCTTTCTCTCTCTTTTTACCATTTCTGATAAGTAAGTCTGTTATGTGGAGCATGAAAAATGATGGCAGAATCAGGGCTGTGGATATGAGAGTTAGGCTTTAGCATCCATCTCTTTCTTTTTACCTTTTCTTCTCCGGTGAGGAACGTATCAGAGATAGCGTGAGTGAAAGTAACCAAGTGATTCCCCTGCAATTTTTTGTTCTTTTTGACCAGCAAAGATCGCTCTTTTGTGATTTCCTATGTCGTACATTATCTACTTGCATCTGTGTTCGAGTTACGAATCCAGAAAGGACAACTGCCTGAAAGATTTGTGGGGGTAGTAGCAGCAGCGACAACACCAGCGGAAGATGACGACCAGAATGGTCTAAAGCATGCCACAAACTACTTCATTTATCAGTCCAAAACAAAATCCTCGCCGGACGCGGGCAAGGTGGTATCCCAGCCCCCGCCTATAGGATGGCCGACGTCCACATTAGTAATTTTCGGCCAAAGATAAACTCAATTAGCAAAATACGAAAAGATTTAAGACTCCATTAACACTAAATTGGCAGAAGTGTAATAGGTTCAGGACTTTTCGGATAATTTTTCCCAAAACCATTTGAAGCTTGTAAAGGTTGTGGATAGTCTCTCAGCGATCATCATCTGTTCGTGAAAATTTTAGCCTCGTCTTCACGTCCAATCCCAACTTGTCAATCGTTGGTGAAGGAACATGGCAGGAGTTTTCCACCTCGAAGATCAATCCTACCTGGTGTTTTTCATGTTTTCCTGAAGCTGCTATATATGTTTTAGCACAAGATAATTTCGTTAGGCAAGAATCAGGAAAAGAAACGACTGGTCCCATCACGAAACTGCTCGGACATTTGGTGGGCTTGGGATTTACACGTACAAAGTGGTTTTCTCGTCAACTTAAATTGCAAAAAGAAAAACCCCTGAGCATGGCGTTGTCGCTAGAGAAGGGGGACAAGCATAAAAAAAAAAGTCCTAAATCTATTTCATTAGTACCTATTCGATTATAAATCTTTCCATTGGACCAATTCAGTTCTAAATCACCTTACATTCGTGCTAATTCAATCCATCCACCAAATCGAAGAAAGCGAGGGCGAATCCACCAAGTATTGCACGACAGTTTGATCGAAAATCGCTAACGTCGGGCGCGCTCCCGACGGGGTTCCGCCGCCCGTGGAGGCCGCCCCACTCGCCGGTGAGCGGGCGGGGTTGAGGCGCCCGAAACCTCTACGGTTTGGGCTTTTATTTAAACCACCGTATTTAATTAAGAGATTTTAGGCTTTTAGCCGTTTTATATATATTTTCCGATTTTATCATTAATATAAACCAAAAAAAAAATAATAAATAAATTATAAAAATTCTAGAACCCAATCGGCGCTTTCAATCTTTCGATTCTCTGCGATCGTCGATTCGGTTACGATAAATCCTAAAAGCACCTTCCCACGTGGCACTATCGATGCCGACATGAAAATTTTTAAGTATTTTTGTTATCTTTTTCCTTTCTCTAATTTTTAAACCAAAAAAAAAATAAAGAAATTATATTAAGATATTTTATAATGTCTATGTCCAAAGGCATGCCACACAAAATGGCAAGGCCTCTACTGATTTTCGGCCTAAATTGGTTGAAAGGACTGAATTGGATCGATAGAATAGATTTATTTTTTTTTTTGTATTTTTCCCCAACAAGTGGGTGTAGCTATCACATTCCATGCGAGAGCGTGCCAAGCAGCACCCATACCTATCTTCTTGGCTAGTCATCTTCTACTGATTGGCTGGACCAATTAAATTCCAAAATTGTTGTTTTGTTGCTGAGCCATGACAAGGTCCGCTCAGCATCGATCTGAACTGAAGCTGACCCTGAAATTGCGAGGGTCACAAGCACAGTTGTGGCCCGGTGAAGAATAGGACAAGGGCATTGAGGGAAAAAGGACGGTATATGTGCCCAAAATTATGTATGGAGATCACTTCGGTGTCAAAGTTTTCTTAGGATCACTTCGATCTCAAATCGAGAGATAAGAAGATCACTTTGGTACCTCCGGCAAAATTTTCCGGCCAAAACTGCCACGTGGCATTAATAATTAATTTTTAATATAAAATGACATTAAAAAAATAAGTCCACGTGGATTTCTGCACTTTAAAATAAATTTAAATAAATCAAATTTTAAATTTAAAAATTAGCTAAAAATTAAATTCATTTAAATACAAACTTTATTTAAAATAAAATTAAAAATAAGCTAAAAAATCTAACAAAAAAACCTTAAACTTAAAAAAAAATGCATTTCGAGTAAAGAACCGAGTGACGAGGGCTATGCAAGCCCTCGCCACCTGTTCTCGCAAATGTTTACTTTTTTTTTTTAGTATTTACTTTTTTTTTGTTAATTTATAACATAATTTTTCAATTTATTTTGAAAAAAATTGTGTTTTTTTTTATTTTTCCATTTTTGTAAACCAATTAAGTTTGTATTTTTATTTTTAGTATTTTTTTTTCAATTTTTACCTTTTTTAATTGCTCACTAGACCTCGCCGAGACACGCCAGCCTTCAAATAATAGTAAAATAATGCCACGTCAAATTTCCGACGAAGCAAATCGGAGTTGTCACTCAAACGATCTTTTTCAAAAAAATTGACACTAAGTTATTCAAATGAAATTTTTGACATCAAAGTGATTTCCGTACATAACTTTTGGCACCGATAATATCCTTTTCCCGGCATTGAGAGATGGAATTTGGCTGAGCTATCTTTGGAATTGTGGAAGGGGGGCGGCTCTATGGACCCGAGCTGTGACTGTGAGTATCATGATTTGGCTGCTTTCTTTGACAACATTTGTAGGATATATATAAACATAGAAACACTTGGTTTTTACGGTTGACGAACAATATTTACTCTGAATTTGAGAAGTTGATAATATAACAAGATAACGCGTATAATCACAATCATACGTGTTATGAATGACAAAAAAAATATAGTAATTATGCAATTCACCATCATACACGTTATGCAAAGAAAACCCTTTTCTACGACAATCATTAGGGCTTGGATCCGATCCCCCAAAGATCCTTAGAAACACTTTTGGAAGTAATAACGGTACGCTCCTGTCGAATTCGCTCCTGCCTTACGTGACTAGACACGCCGGCAAAGTGCTTACTGCAGCTCAACTTGTCCTCGATTAAAATTTCACGTTTTCCGATCCAGCAAAACATCCATCCTCGTCAAGACTATTAGATTATCGAAGCACCATTTCCTCACTGTCTAATGCCGAGATGTCGGGGAGACGCCGACCCAAGAATCCAACCTAATACCTCGGACTTCTGGAACCCTGAAGGTGGGAAATGCTTCGCAAGCTCGATCTGCAAATCCTTTAGGATGATCACATTTGAGACCCTGCTTGGATCATCTGTCCTTAGGTCATGGCGAAATGTGCTGCGACCAAATAGTTTCGGAACATTAACAAATGCACGAACAACTATAGAATTAAAATTGTCAAGCCGAGCATCAAGTGGCTTACTCGACCGGCTTTAAACCGATCCGGATTGACTTTCACTTTCTGCTCGTCGCTTAACTTAAACTTCGCAACTCACATCCACTTTGATTTCTTCGAACCCGAACCTCCTGGAACTTTCAAAGCATCAGATCATAACACGTAAAGTGCCCTTCATTCGACGACGCCCGCTCCGAAACCGCGCTAGATGACCGGGAACCGGAACCATATCCGGAGCACATGAAGAGAAAGTGTCGTTCAAGAGAATAGTCCGTACGGTCACGAGGGAGCTGTTATTCTGGTGGAGGCGATGCGTGGATGTTACGAATTTTGAGCTGTATCTGTCGATCCCAGTAACGTTAAAACTGCCAAACTGTCCAATCCCAACCGCCACCGTTGAAGCAGAGACAGGAGGACATGCCCCCTCGTTGCTTGCATGTCTGCAGATTAAAGTCATAAGAGGAAAACCAAAAATAGAGATCGTGTCAGCGGGCCAAAAAAAAAAAAAAATTGTAGCCAATGTCGGTGACTTAAAACTATAATTGATTCGAAAGATTCGATAGTTATGGATCTTATCTCGACAGTCAATAACATCGTTTGGTCTAAATTTTCTTTACATCAGTGAATTTTTCTTTCTAAAAAGACAAGATTGAATCGATCGGATCGAAATTCCACTTTAAGTAAATTGACGGCTTTGGGTAAGTAAAACGGCAATAATATCCCTACATCCCGCCAGGAGCCACTCCAAATCATGGTCAAAATGTCCCGCCTAATCGGCCTATTTTAACGTCCTCTTCTGTCTTTCATTTTTTTTTTTCATTTGCAAGAAGGTGGAGAGTGGCGACCGGAGCTAACAAACCCCATTATGGACGTCGGTGTAACTCATGGGTGAGGCTTGAATGTCGATTGAGGCCCCCAAAACCGCGAGTATCGTGCGATATGTGCCGATTCATCGACTAGATAACGACATACCAGCTCTTTCTTCGAAAGATGTAAACGAATCATCTCACCCCATCTACGTTACGTTCGACCCGATACAAGTTTGACTGGCTCACGAATTGAGAGAGAGAGAGGGAAAACAAGGTGCATTAAGTCCCATCAAATACCATTTCCTTAGGAGCCACAAGCACCGTTTCTCATTGAATTTGATCATTAGCCATCGCAAATGGTGGGGTGGGTGGACAATGGACAGAGAACAGGACAGGGACACGAGCATCACACCGACCAACCAGCTCAGACAAATTGCTCAAAGCCACGCCAATAAACAAAGTCGTTGGAACTTTTTGTCATAAGTATATTTTTCCTTAAAGAACAAGACAACTCCCTCTTGTTATTGTTCTCCTATATAACAATTTGCCAAGTCTCAACCATCTCACCTGCTGAATTAAATCTGGAAACTACACGATAAGCACTCTTTTTCTTCAAACGTGTTTGAAGTTCAAGCCAACCCCATCATCACTGTACAGAGAAGCAAGAAACCAGTTCTTTGGGGAGTGGGGAGTTTTTAGTTAAACAAGGGCTGATTTCTACAAATGCTCACATGGGGTTGAGCATATGACAGACCCCACATCGTTTTGCAAGCTACCAGCAAGTTCTTCAATATAATACCTGTCAATTATGGCATAAACAGGAGGAAAAAAATAATAAAAAACTTTAACCTCAAAATGCTTCCATGGAACCCACCACAACCAATGCACAGCATCTCCATCCTTCTCAGCTCCATACATTGTTGTGATTTGGATAGATATTGCAGAGTGAAAAAAGAGTAACTGGGAACCCTAAATAGGCAACTGATATTGAGATTAAAGATATTCCCCGATTGGGTAGAAGAATGCCTCCTTTCCTAAGAAAGAAATATTCGGTAGTCGAAAGTTAAAGACAGGACAGGGGAGAGGGTATTGGCTGGCTTTTCCATATTCTCCCAGATGAGAATGTTTTGGCGTGCTTAACATTGAGAAGAAAGGGAGGTTTGCACTCGCATGATCAGTCGAGGCACTTTTTCATTCGACAGCATGCCTTTGCAACTCTTACGACAGCTGAAGGTGACTCCATGTGCCGAATGAAAAGGCACAGCACAAATATCTTCGATATTTCAGGACGCAACTTCAGATTCCCAAACTCAATTTGTGAAGAACATATTTGCAATTCATAGAAAGGGAAACTTGTCTTGTGGTTCAATGTTCTTTATAGATTTGACACTCCAACTAGAATAATAAGAAACCGTTTGACACTTGAACAAGAAAATAAGGAGCCTCTCTCCACTAAATCCTTCCTCGAAGAGTAAGAGGAGAGACTTGGCTTAAACGCAGAAAAGCCAGAACATTGTGCGCACCACAGCCAACTCATTCAATTTCTCAATAAGCATTCGCAAGGATTGTAAGAGAAATGCCATGGAATTGCATCACAAGGTACTTTCAAAGAAATAAATCATCAGGCATCACAAAAAAGCAATGCATCGCATGTTCAATCTCAGTTTCTAAGCCACTAAAAGTCCATTTTAATAGAGGAAGGCATGTCCATCTGGTCATCTGAAGATCTAGAGAATTTGCCTTTTTTGGACCAGAGCCAAATTTTGGAAACAGAATAGCTCTCACCTTTAGCTACGCTTTTCATGTTCTTCTCCTCCATATCCACATGAACAGAGGAATCTCCATTAGGTTGTCCCCCTTCTGTGGTTCTGGCAACATTGCCGTGACGATCTTGATCATGTAAAGGGACCCGCAGTTCACAATCACCGAGCACGTACTGATATGAACCCATTGAATAACATCGCCGTGCATCTAAATTGCTGCTACTTGTCTCTCCGACTCCTTCATCCCTCGCATCATTGTTCATCCTTCTGAATTTACCAAGCCTCACTGGTACAACGCCCTTTTCCACGACAATTTCTTCGATATCTGCCGCTTTATGATTCATAGCCAATCCATTTTCTCCATTACCAAGATACCCATCTTCTTCTCTCAGATCATCATAGTCGAACATTGGGTTCTCAATGGAAAACCCCGGTGCGAAAAGGGTCCCTCTACAAAGTGGACACGTCGAGTTCGACAAAAGCCAGGTATCAATGCAACCAAGATGGAAAGCATGGCTACAGGTCGGCAGCAACCTCAACTTATCCTTCTCAGTGAATTCACAGAGGCAGACGGCGCAATCAAACGGCTCTTTCAGACCCACGATCTCCTTGTACTGGAAAACAGGAAGAGCATCTATAAAAGCCTGATCTAAACCGGAGTCATGGAGATGGAAAAGCTGCTGCAACTGTCTCTGCAGAGCATCGGAGCCCGAAATCTCCGGATATCTATTGGATTGAGAGGACGCCGACGAAGATGGGTGCTTTATAAGAAATCTCACAAGCAGGTGGAGGAGGCCAGAAATGAAAAACAGCACAGCCAAAATTATGATTATGAAAAGAACTGCAGGACTAATCCTAGCACCAGAAGATGATGGTGGGGATGGTGGTACTGAGGACGACGAGGACGGTGATGATGATGAAGAGCTTGCTTCTCTGTGGAAAGCACCGATATAGGGAGATGAAGGTGACAAAGGAGGTGGGCGAGTTGAAAAAAAACCCATCCTTTTGCTTGATTTGATGCTGATTCAAGTACATATTCACATGGGCACTCTCAAGATACAGCGTAAAGCCTCTAACTTCTGACATAACACATCACGGATCTTGTTTCACACTAAAAGACACCGATTCTTCTACTTCCACAAAGACGAAAGCGAAACCCACACTACTCAAACCCAGGCACCCCTGTGCTTCAGCATCCCCACCATATGCTCTTGCCACCGAGATTTTGAGTAGAAACAGATGCCCTTCTGAAACCAAACTTCCAGTTCTTGCATAGCATGTAGAGCGGGACTCTTGGTCACTGATTTAAGCACTGATTACAGAGACGCCAAAAGATGATGAGAAGAAGAACTTACCAAGAAAAAAAAAACTCGATTCACAAGACACCCACCATTTGCGCACGCCCCAAAGATGCTCTTCCTGTAGGTGGTTGCACTTGCAAGCAAGAGCTCGGGAGGGGGCAAAACCCTAAGGACAGAGAGGCTCTTCTCTTCTCTTTTTGGGGGAAGTGGCTTGTGCTTATTCAAATCTGTCCAGCTGAGCTCGTGAAGAGGAAAAGCGAAATGCATAAGGACCGATAGACGATGCCTCAGGTTCCTCTCCCTCTCTAGAGGCGTGAGTTGAGTGCGTAAGAAAGAAAGAGTCAGTCTCCCTCTCTCTCTCTCTCTCTCTCTCTAGAGCTGTTGATGATGGAGTGGGAAGTGGTGACACAGCGAGAGGTTAAAGGATGCCAAAAAGAACCTAAAGGCTCGTTAGTTCTTTCGTGCGATGTACCACCCGAGCGTGGTGTGACCAAACACCTTCCCTCCCTTTCACGACATCAAGCTTTCTCTGTTCCTAAGTTAAGAAATATTCACTGAATAAATTGCTCTTCAAAAGTAAATGCTCTCCAGGTTTTTCCATGCATATATAAGGAAAAATATCTAATTACTTACGTGCCGGAGCTACTAATATCCATAAGGGCCTCTCGCCCATCTCGACATCTATCTACGCATGTCTCGACAAATGATTGTTCGGTCCTAATTTGGGCAAGTGGTTGGGCATCTAGTTTAGGTACCGAGAAATCTCGTGTTCGAATCGCGGCGTCCCACGTCGAGTAATTTCGGAGGCTGCTGCGCTTTCTACCGTGCGGATGGCGTTATTGCTCAATTCATGTGGAAGCGCTTATGTGTACAACATGAATAATTGAGTATAAGATATTCATTACGTGAACTTGTTGAATCGCCACGATTTTTCTAGGAAAAAAATAATTTAGGAGACCATTTCAAAAGTTATCCAAAATTGGCCGCATCGGTTCGGGTCGGAAAAAGAATCAGCGGGTTTAAGATGTGAACTCGGATATCGGATCGAGCTTCTTCGGATCCCAATTTTCCAATCCATAAGTAAACGGAATTCTTCTTATGGGTACCGACCGGCCTTCAATCGGACCAGCAAGGATTCTTGCCCACCCTTAATTTTTTCTCACCGCTTTATTCAAGGAAGAAAGAAACAGAGAGAGAGAGAGAGAGGGGACATAAACTGTGGGGGGGGCGAGTGGGGGGCACGTGGGAAGACAGCGCGTGGGGGGGAGGTGGGACGCGGTCAACCATGAGTGACAAAGTGCCAAGTGTGGGTTACGAGGTGGGCCTGGGCCTTCTTTTCAAAAAGTCGTCGCGCGCCACTTCGAGTTGAGCCTGTGAAGGGGCGAGAGATTCCGCGCTTCGGGATGCACGAAAGCACGGACACGTGGCGTCGCGTGATTGCTTGGAGGTGGGTGTCAAGGCCTTTGGAGTTGTCTTAGCTTTATCGCGCCAAGAGAGGGAGAAAAAAAGAAGAAGAAGAAGATGAAAACAAAACCGGCGCTGTTACCGTGGAGAATAAGCTCACGAGATGAGACCTCCTGCGAATTCCTTTTTTTTTTTTTTTGGTCTCCTTAATTTAATCGAATGTCTAGAAAATTACAATGTCCCTTTTGGATTTCTGCTTTGATCACGACTTTTATTTTTATTTTTAAAAAATTATTATTATTGGACTTGGATGTAAGTATTGGAAAAGTGTCGGTTTCGAAACGTAAGAGATTGAGTTTTATTTCTTTTTCTCTCTTTTAACGTTTCGTTGGGATGAAATAATGACACGAGAGCATGACGGGCTAGTTATTTAAAGATTCCTAGAGGACTCTACAAAATCTCTAGTTCGTGCGTACGATCTGCGCGTGTGGTTTCCGACTCGAGAGCAATCTGCACCTCCGCAGATGAAGTTCGAGCGAGCTGACTTTCGATTCTCGGGGTAAGAAATCTACCGTCGCTCCAGCTCACGAAGCCGAACTTGGGGGGGTGATTTCTTCCGCTGAAAGTAAGTCGGACTCGGATGTCTTCTCACCTTTTCCAGTTACTATGAAGCTGAAATGAAAACTCAAAAAGCGATATACAAAAGAAAGAGGTTTGCATTGGCTATCCGCGCTTTAAGGGAATTCAGTAGAGTGGTGGGGCCCACGCAGAGGTCGTTGAGGGAGGAGACCTATCTATACCCCAAAAAAAAAAAAAAGGATTAAATAAAATTAATTCCCCTGAGGTTTCTTATTATTATTATTTTTTTGGCTGGAAGATCAAAGTAAGAATTGCGCTCGTTTAAGAATGAGAAAGAGTTTTGAGTGCCTTTTTTTTTTATAAAGGAAAACCTTATATTTTTCGGAAATTATCTTTAAGGAAAATGTTGGTTTTCCTTTGTTTGTTTTGTGGTGTTTGACCTAAAATATTTTTTATGTTTGGTTTTCATTTGGAAAATGATTCAAACTATATCTCTAGCCGAAGAAAATTCAAACTTTTAAATATATTTTTTTCCCTCTTTCGTGCTCCCGGTGGTCGCCGGGTCTCGGCGACAATCGGTGATCGGGCCACATGAGGTCGAGCCTCGCCGGCCATACATGGCAGGCTCGACCTTGTGTGGCCGATTGTCGGGCCTCTCGGTCGGCCGAGGAAAAAGAAAAAAATATAAAATAAAACAAAATATTTGAAATAATTTTTTGTTAGTAAAAATATCAAAATATTCGAGATGAGCAATTTCGAAAAATATTTTCATCTCTTTAGATTTAAGAACTCACTTTTCTAATTTTAAGCATAAATTTTTTGTTGGCCAAAAGATATTTTTCATTGATTAAATTATTTTTTGTGGACTAAACGGGTGAAAATTTAGAAAATTGATTTTCCGAAAAAAAAAATACCCTCACGTAAATAAACCCGCCCTGTGTTTGTTTTTTTATGTGTACTTTACTTAGAGAGGGCAATTAGGTGGGAGAGCCTAGAGCGACAATCATTTGCCAGCGGTGCGCCAAGATCAAAGGGCCATCGAGAAAGGACGTGACAAAAGGCCGTTCGGTGAGCCACCAGCCCTTTCAAAATCCTCTTTTGGTGCCTCCCCGCTTTGTCTCTTCTCTAATCATTTTGCTCTCGGTTCGACCTAGTCCCCGAATCATTCGTCCGATGACGGCGGATGTGACGTCGATCTTACGTGAGCAATCTCCTTTTATTTTTGTTTTTGTTTTCGAATTCACGACGCGGACGCATTACACGTCGGCTCTGTTTATTTCGTAAAAAAACAAATGATCCGAAAAATATTTTTCGTAAAAGTCGATCGTTTATATCGTTTACAAAATAAGTGAACGAAAGATATTTTCGTCATCCATAAATATATTTAAACATAAAATATTATCGATAATAAAATATTTTTCGTTAATCACTTAATTTGACAAATCATTTTTTTTCAAAATATATATATTCTTTAAATTATTTAAATTTTCGCGAAACATAGGAAGCGGGCGGTCTTATCTTTCTTTGCCCTTTCATGGGAGGTCGTTCATGATGGGTTTGATTTCTTGCTCCGTCTTGATTGCGGAGGAGTAGTTAGGGGTAGGCGAATGCACGAGAAATGATTGTTGTGAAGAAGATGAAGAAGTGGATTTATTATCGTGTCGGGCCCCGGGTAATTTTAATTCAACCTTTTTTTTTTTTCGATGACGAATTTTAGAGAAGTTAAAATAGTCATTTTCAAATATTAGAATCAATGAAAAGCGAATTGCCGGAAATTGATGGGAAACGGCTATTCAATTGAATCAGATTGAAGATTAAGTGCAAATGCATTTTCAAATAATTTGAAAAAATAAAATAAAATAAAGCGTTGCGCGTAATGGTGCCCTAATCACGATTACACAGACACAAAACTTACACCAAAGAAAATGTTTGATAAGTTCGGTATCTTTAGACCGCGTACCTCACCACGATTCCGAGGTATGGGGTTGTCATTGTAGTCTTGTTCGGTGAGGCGCAAATTCTCAAAAATCGGGTCTTGCTACGATTAAACATGCCTTACTATAGTTGTTTCTACATTTTTTTTTTTCCGTGGAGAAGCTGCATGTATTGTATTTGAGAAATGCTTTCCGACAAGACGATCGGGGACGGTACAATCTCGATTGTAGAATTCACACACCATCACCACGTGTGTCTTGCATAAAACACTCATCGATCGAGATATCTGCGTGATCGAAATAATCGACAATATCTTGTCAGTCATTGCTCGGCAAGCAGCTCCCATTGTCTTTGAGATTCTCTGGCTAGCACTGATCGTGGACTCCGATGATGTTACAGATGTTGATGAGTTCCGTATGTCACGAATTATCGTGGGAAAAATCGAAAAACTGGTGGCTCTCCTCTCTCCCCATTTTAGCTAGTTACGAGCCAAATTTGGGTCACTAGATTAGTGACCCGTGTAATTGAATCTTAGGACCCCGGGCTTGACTCGGCCCAGGCCCAAAATGGGAAACGGCTGGGCAGAAGTTTTCGCCCGTAGAACAGAGCTTATCAATGGACGGGTTGAGCTAGCACCGGGACAAGGATCGGGAAACTCTCCCTAAGCATGTTGTTTAATCGGGTGTGGCCATGCCGAGTAGAGATCAGGATCGGGCCGACGGTTCGGTATAGCGGTTCAATGCCAAACTATAAGTTGCTCGAGCTCGACAGAGTTACTAATCCAATGCGCTATGGCGCAACGACCGAAGCTGCTCGTCTATTGATAAAATTCAACTTAAAATAATATCCGAAATGAAATTTTTCAGGTACGAGATTACTAAGATTGTCCAGGGACATGAAAGTTATTGCTGCTTAATTGTTGATAGAAACAAAAAGCGAGAGTCATACTGCAAATTGGCAAGAAATATTACTTTACCTTAGTCCTAATTCCTATTACCACCCAACTGTAAATTCTCTATGATCTCTTTGGCGAGAGAGAAGGTTTAAGCCACATCAGATTCAGGGTTCATATGCTAGATAGAGAGAGACCTGTCTTCCTCGTCTTTTATCGTGGCGATCATGGAAGCGACCTGGGTCATGCTCGGCCTGGCCTCCGGCGAGCGGTTCACGCATTTGATGGCCACCTGGAGCAAGTACACCATCTGCTCCTCGCTCGCTCCTTCCAATATCAGGGACTTGTCGAACACTTCCACGGTCCACTCCTCCTGAACGACAGAGAGGACCCACTTGGGCAAGTCAAACCCACTGCCGTGGACCATCTTCCTGGTCAGCAGCTCTAGGAGGATCACGCCGAAACTGTACACGTCCGAACCGAAGGGTTTGTCGTCGGGTTTGAGCCCGGGGGTGGTCGATGGAGTCATGTCCTGGTGATCGTACTGCGCCATTAGACCATACTCACTGATGCAGGGCTCCATGTCCTTAGTAAGCAAGATGTTGGAGGATTTCAGATTGCCATGAGCAATGTCGACGTCGCGGAGCTCTTGATGCATGGCGGCTAGACCCTCGGCGATGCTGGCTGCAAAGTCGAGTCTGCTGCCCCACTGAAATGCTTTTCCCATTTGGGTTCCTGAAATTTACAAGCATACGATCAGATTTAGCCAAGGATGTTAACTAAGCACCATCCAATTCCTCAGGAGGCATTGCAAATGACTAAGATCCCATTTTGTGCTCAATTTTCCATGACAAACTTTCGTCGCAGATAAAGTTTTTGGATCCGACATCCTATTACAATGTTCAGACTCCGGTGGAGATATGTTCAAGCTGCTGATACTCTATGCACATTGACACAGCAGTCGAGGGAGAGAGAGAGAGAGAGAGAGAGAAGAGATCACAGGATACCATGAAGGAGCCTGAACAGGCTTCCATTCTGCTGAAATTCATAGACCAGAAGCTTCTCTTGCTTGGAGGAGTAGAAGGCAGCGACCGAGAGCACATTCGGATGCTTCACCTGGTCTATCCTCTGCATCCTCTTCTTGAAGTCCTCACCCGAGATCGCCCAGTCCTTGATCCTCTTCACGGCGTACGTCGCCCCGTTTTCGCATATGACCTTGTAGAGGCTCCCGTGCTTTCCTCTCCTGAGCATTTCGGCTGGAGCCCGAAGCAGCTCTTCGAACCTCAGCCCCTTCACGGTTGGGCTCGTGACAACTACGAGCGATGACGAGACCGTTCCACTCTCAACTGAGTTAGCCGAAACCTCGGATCTATTAGGAGTAGCACTAGTTCTGTGCTCACTAGACAGAACAGTAGCTTTGTTCCCCCTTCCGTTGATCGCTAATACCTTGTTTTCCGCGTCATCCTTGTCTGTCTTCCTCTTCTTCTTGCAGAGCTTGAAGACAAATATGCCGACAAGAATTGAACCCAGTATTGCATAGCCCGAGTACATAATTTCCTGGTCGCCCGGGCTGCCTTTCCCTTTATCTTGTGGACAGTTCTTCTGGAGCGGATTTCCACACAGTAACGGATTGCCGATAAAGCTACTCAAATTGAAATAACCAGCAACATCCGGGATTTGGCCGCTGAAGTTGTTGAAGGAGACATTGAAGTCGTCCAAGTTGGAGAAGTCGAACACAGGAATCTTCCCACTGAGCTGATTTTCCTGAGCCAGGAAAGTTTGAAGCCCCGAAATCCTGGACAAATTCGGCAAGGTGCCAGAAAAGTTATTGTACGAAACATTAAGGACTTTGAGATTATCCAGCGTGGCTAGCGAGTCGGGAAGTTTCCCCTCGAACTTGTTCTCGCCGATTTGCAAGTGAGTGAGCTTCCTGCAAATCGAGATCTCAGCGGGCACTCCACCGTGGAGGTTGTTCCCATTGAGAACAAGGCGAGCAAGAGATTGCGCGACCGCAGGAACATTGCAGAGAGAACCCACATCGAGACTCCCCGAAAGATTGAGCCCTTCGAGGCGCAATCTCGTCACGGAAGCATTTTCCACGTTACAAACTACGCCGTTCCAGCGGTCAAGGCAGGGGTCGGACTCTCGTTCCCAGCCGATAGCAGCAGCGCCGTTCGAGAGGTTTCCCAGGAAGCTGATTAGTGAGCTCCTGACCTCCACTTCGACCACCGAACCCGTCAAATCCAGGAGGCAAAAGAAAGGCACCGCCAGCACCCAGGACAGAGTTTGCCTCATCTTCGGACAATTCAGGATCGTCGCGGACTGAGGAGTTGTGCATCGAGAGATCTAAATCGGAGGGAGGATGTCTGGGGATCTGTTTAATGCTGGTTGTGGGATTGGGAGAAGATTCCAATGCTCCTGGAATTGCCAGTATCTCTTTAGTGGCATAAACTATTTCTGATTCCATAATGTAAGATTTGTACTCTTGTGGAATCCGTTGCACGGTGAGACGAGGAAGAGGCTATTTCGCTTCCTTCAACAAGAGGCCGGCCGGCCCTCTAGAAACGGTTCGACAGTGAAATGACATTTCAAGTCTGCACAAAGAAGGTTTTGACATCCATGACCCATTGATTTGCCTTTGTGAGTACATGTACATTCGTATCCTGGCGGGACTGGCTCGGGTTGGCCGAGTGATAAAACAACGGATCCTCGGATTAAAGTGACCTCTTGGTTCGATTCGTAGTTGATCCAACCACTCCGGGGCCATGCCACATGGAAGTCTGATCGAATTCGTTAGCCTTGGCATTCCATAGTCTAGCAAGTTGCAAATGTGGATCGAGTTTGGAGTCGCTATTCGCCATGCTGGCACTAGACCTGTTAAAATGGATCGTAAACTCATTTATTAACCCGCATATAATGGGTTGAGTTGTTGTATAAGTTAGTTGCATTAGAAAAAATGGGTAATAAATGGGTTTAAACATAATATGAGAACATAAATAAATTTACAACTTCCTTAGATATAACCCTTCTCTAAAACTCTCCTTATTCTCTCTCGCCGCCGTTCAATCTTGCGCTCGCTCATTCCGCATTCTCAAATCAATTTGTATATGGTTTTCCTAAATTAAATTAAATATTAAAATATTAAAAAAACATCAATCACATCGATTATGAATTGGATTTGCAAGGATCACTAGATTTGCATTCGTAAACAGATTAAATGAGTCTATTTAGATCGTATCATTTTTGATCGACCTAAGCTACCCGTTTAACGTGTTTACTAGACACTAACCACTTCAAAGAAGGGTAAAAAATAATGAATTCGGATTCTTTAGTTTTATGACTACTTATTTCAAGTTTTAGTTAAATCTAACCTATGTGAAATTGTAACTTTTTAAATCGGGATATTTTCTCGTGAAGTATGTTTAACAAGTGTCTCGACACATTCATAAATAAAACTCCGTAAAGTAGTCATTTTGGGAGAACTTGCAAATGGCCCCGTAACATCATCGAACGAAAAATGTTCACCGACCCCGGGATGAATCGACCTGTTGATACGATGCCAACGTCAAGATCTTCATCGAAGCAAAACCCAGACAAGTGATGGAAAAAGCCAAAGAAAAGCCACCGTGCGCGGCCGGTCGTCCCCGGACGGATCACTCTTTATTTACTCGAGACAAAACGGCAACAACCACAATTGCAAACAGAAGAAATCTAACAAAGGACCAAGGTGGTGGGAAAGCGAAAGATCTCTTTTTTTTTTTTACGGAAGGACCAAAGTCGACGTCAATTCATATTCATCTGGTTCGGGGGCAAAGAGTTAGCGGTTCGCAGATTTCTGGCCGCAGTAATAAGCAGTGACGACCATGAGAGCGACGGTGACGCCTTGGGCGATGACCCGAACCCTCATCAGCTTCTGCCCCAGGTGCGAGTCCCCTTGCTGGAAACCCATCAGCCCCGCCGCCAGCACTCCCACCGTGACGATCGCACCTGCGCGGTGGCGCAACTTTTGCAAGTTTTCAGGGTTTCAGAGTTAGCAGTTTACTGGGTAAGTTCAGCAGTGTGCATGTTGAAGATGGGGGGTTGTTACCGATGGGGACGAGGGGGTTTTGGGCGCGCCACCTCCAGTCGAAGATCTTCTTATTGACTTCCGGATCGGCGGTTCCTCGCATGTCTTTTCTCCGCGACGGCGATCTGGTGCACCGCACCCACCTCTCCTGTTGAGCGTCTCGATGGAGCCTGAAGTTCCCTAGACGAGACTTGGATTGATCGTGGAGAAGTTTGTGGGTGTCTCTCTCCCTTCCAGTCCTGAGTGGATACAGAGCTTGAGCCTTGTTTAGCTGAACCGAAGACGCGAAGCGGCGGCGGTTGTCTGCATTAGACGGCTATTTACTGGTGTCCTACGCCTCTCTTCACATACTCGTCCGTTTTCGAGTCGTCCCGAAGTCCTGTTCTTGTCCTTTTCCCGAGGACCCCCAATATTTTTTTTTCTCTCTTTTGACAGAAGTAACCATTTCTAATTTTCCGCAGCCACCATCCTCCGCCCACCGGCGACAGCTAACTACCATTGCTGCCACTGCCGCCTCTGCCGTCACGCACTGAGCAGCTCCAACGCCACCAGCCCTGCGCGGACCCAGCCAGCTAGCACCACCGCCATTGATAACCATAGCCACCCACCCGTACCCCGGCCAACGCGCATCACTGCCCTCTCGCACCGCCACCACCACTGAACTACCATCCCCACCGAAACACAACCGCAGCTCGCCACTGTCGCTCGGCCATAACACCGCGAACGGTCATCGTCACTTGCCCGCACCACCACAGCCCGCTTCCGTTTTAGGTCTTGGCCTCAGGTATAAGGTCGTCGCGCGAACCTCAGATCTCAGGGGGAGAGGGTTGTGTAAGATAGTGGGTGGGTGGTAGGGAGTTGAAGGCGGCGACAAGGTGGTGATACTATTGTCGATGACAACTTACAGATAATAAAATCATTTAACGTATTTTTGTCTTAATTAAAAGCGGTTATTCTTAGTAAATGTTCATCATATCATTAAAAACGAACAACGTTTCTCATGTCTTACTGCTAATTGTAATTCCGACCAAGGAAAAAAACCGCTAATTATAATTGCTTCATAATAGTCATAACTCTATGTCAACTAATTTTACTAAACAAAAAAAATAAAAAAAGACATTCTACTGTTGATATATAAATATTAAAAAATGCAGCGATCGTATAATTCATACTTCAATATGCATCATGTATATATATTTAAAGAAGAAGATAAAAAAAAGAGAAAGTCCAAGGAAGTGGTACGACACAAATCTATCACTTGTTCTCTATGATGGAGCCGATCAAGATTCTTTAAAGTTGTCTTCAAGATCATTCGAAAGCAAAAGTATTTTTTAATAATTGCGATTTTAGAAAAATTTAAATCACGTCTTCTTAGTGATATATATGTATCGATTTCGAAAAGTTGATTTAGTAATATCACATAATAAGATCGAATCAATATTCCTCTCACTATAATCGGATGTTGTTTGAATAAACCAACATGATTCTCCCACTCAGATATTATACGAGAAACTTCCTAGTTAAATAAATTTATCATGAGAAATATGTTCAAAAGATTTTATTGATTGTCCCGTTGACTATCATCAACATAATTATTAATTACGACTATGACCAGTAAAAATTTACATGACTCTCTTTATCTCATTTCTCTAGAAGTTAGCTTGTATAAAAAGATAAAAAGAAATATGAAATTATTAAATGATTTTAAATAAATAAAGATTAAATTCGAAAAACAATCTTAGTCATAGTTAGTAATATTAATTTTACTAAGATTACTGTAAGATTAAGATTTTTTTTCGAAGATTCCGAATGCGATCCACTTTGGTTGGCTTTTGTCTCCAAGAGGAACCATTGGTCTTCAGTCTCCACACGCCCAATCTCTCTCTCTCTCTCTCTCTCTCCCTCCGTCTGAATCAATCTTCTTCCGTCCCACCCTTTCGCTTGCTCGCTCGCTTCTCTGCGATTTCGACGATCTCCATCACCGCCCTCTTGAATTTCTCTCTCCGCCTCTCTCGGCCTCCGTCTCCGTGTGCTTTAGCTTGCCATTCGCAAGATCTGACGGCATCCTCGAAAATCTCCAGCTGAAAATGTCCTGCGTCTAGGGTTTTGGATTTAGCCTCGTCCGCCGCTTTCCAAGGTTCCAGTTTCACCGATTTCCCCGTTTCCGCTCGACCCCGAGGATCTCCGATTTCGGTTTTTGCGTTTCGGAGTGACCTTCGGAATCGATCGAGCTTCGCTTGATTGTGCGTTTCCGGCGCGCTCCGATTCGGGAACGCGATGTCACAGGGCTATGCGATCGAGCTCTACTTCGATCCTGCGCTCGAGAACCAGGTCCTCAAGGCCTGGAACGTGCTCGCTCGCCGCCAAATCAGCACTCAGCTCATCGAGATCGAAGCTCGCCCCCACATCACCCTCTTCTCCACGCCCTTCGCCGAGCCCTCGAAGCTCGAGAGCGTGGTCCGAGCTTTCGCCGCGAAGCAAGAGCCCGTCCCTCTCTCGTTCTTCGCGGTCGGGAGCTTCCCCGTCGACAACAATGTCCTCTTCCTCGCGCCCAAGGCGAACATGTCCCTCCTCCAGTTGCATTCTCAGCTGTGCGACGCGATGAAGAAGGAGGGCATTGAAGTAGGGGAGGAGTATCGCCCTGAATCATGGACCCCATATTGCACGGTCGCGCAGGACGTGCCGAAGACGCGGATGGCCGAGGGATTTTGTGTGTTGAGGGACTTGAAGTTGCCGGTCACTGGGTATGGAGTGGATATTGGGTTGGTGGAGTTTTCACCTGTTAGGGAGTTGTTCTCGTTTGTGCTGGGTAACACTGTAGAAGCATGAGATTTTGAGAATCAGTTGATATGAAGATTTAATCGCATGTTCTTATCTGAACATGGTGCATTTCTTTCTTATTGGGCTTATATAACTCATATTGATGGTGCTACTGAGAGAATATCCTCTCAGCATTTTTCATGCTTTTGAAGATTGGTGGCGGCTGAGCACATATGAGTAGCCATGTTTTGGGATTAAATATTTGTTTGCTTATGCCTGAAGATGTCAGTGTGACTACATTAGGTAATTGTACAGGCAATACTCTTTATAAATTCTTGTGATCTGACTAAAATCCTTTAGTGCTCCCGCAATCTGTGGTTTTGTTCCTTCTACAAGAATCCACAGAACCTAAGTACAACCTTTACCATAAAAATACCTTATGCAAGTTCAAAATATGGATTAACATATGGTGTCCTGCCAGTTGGTCGCAATATGATCCCAAACTGGCAAAATCTACTAACACCACCAACGTAACTTTTGCTGGAATTTTGTTTGTCTGAGTAGTTGTTTTGTGGCTCTTTTAGTATGTCATTGACCGCAGATGTTTCTGGTCCTCGATCCAAGGTATCGTAATGACTTAAGCTATTCTAGACAGGCCTATCTTAATATTATAACACGCTCTGAATATTATTTTGCATTCCATATTTCCCTTCTGCACTCACCTGCATGGCTTTTGCCTTTATATCCTGCTGATAAAGTCTCAGGTTGTGTATCTGTAATTGTTCAGCAATGATATTCCTATTCCATCCATCCATTGCTTTAGGCACACTGACTGTATGGCTTACAATCTTTGAAGGTTATTCATCTTGGCTGTGGGCCTCTTGTTCAATTGACTGCATCTTTGTTCCTGAATTGTGGTTTCTAGTGCTTTTGCTTCTACTGTATCTCTTTGGGTATTTAGGTGGAGATGCTGCATTACACCATGGACTTAACTTCCATTTTCTTGTGTTTCGTTGGTGGATATTGTCTGAAGCTGGTTACAAAATGGTCATTCTCCTTGTAAACTGCTTCACGACAATTAGTAATTTCATGAAAGTTCTGGCTTACATGGCTCTTGGCATGACTTGCTTCTTTAATTAGAGTTATTGCCCATATGCTGTGTTCTGAATCCTCTGCTCATTGTGGGAACTTAGAAGGCTCTATTCTTTTCATGGACATTTAGATTTCTATAAACAGGTGTCTGTCTTGTGAATATTCTCTTCATATAGATGACAATTTTACTTTTGTCTGGATTTGGCTATTAGCTGTCTGTTCCACAGGGAACGCGCAGCCAGGTCCTACGCCTTGATGACAAATCTTATGTAGTCCTCTCTTCGAGTTGCTCTGTGATTTGCACGAGCATGTCTAGCTGTCCTATACTTTTCTTTTTTACTAGTATAAGGACTTGTTTAAAGAATTTTTTGTGCCTAGCATCAAACTAGCCACTTGATGAAATGGCACCTAACAAGCAGTCTGCTGCTTTCTGTCAGCCATCTTTGCATGCCTATCATGGGCTAGTTGTGTCCTTCATTGGAGAGCTACACCGTATGGAAGAAAAAGGGAAAACCAAATGTCCCTTGAAACGTTTTTTTTCCCCCATTTTCTTCATCTTTGCCTGGCTCATCTTTCGGCTTTTTCTTAACAGTTCTGTCTCCATACTGGGTTTTTAATTTTTGTATCCAATGCATCACCTGTTCCTTTCTCTTGGTGAATTTTGCAAATGCCTGCCAATAAGGCCCGCCATGCCCAACTTCCAAAGTTCATCTCTGAAAAGGCTTCATTTTTTAAATCAGTGGTACTCTGCCGGAGCTCCATTAGGTATGATGAACACAGTTCTGACATCTGGGAGTTTTATTGTCTTTAATTGTTGCTTATCATATTCAAATCGCTATCTCAATCAAATGACCCGGTTCTTTAGCACCACCTGCCGCTCTATACCCTTGTTCAATGGAGTTTAAGAAAGTTCTGAATGACATCGTAGTTTGGCATTCACAACTCCTGCTGTTGCAACTATTATGGTCCATATTGATATGACTTCAACTTTATATTGAGCTGCTGAATTTGCGCCATTAGAAAGTGTGGATGCATTGCATTTCTGCTGTCTGCAGGAGTTGTGCTTGATGTATATCTGTTCTGCAGTATGGTTGCCCGCAAAGCATACTCAAAACACTTTTGATGTTCAGTGTGTTTTGTCGGGAGGGATTTGGAGATATGAGAAGCCATACCAACTCTGAAATCATGGTTGGAGTTTGTGTGTAAGTTGTATGCTCTCTGATATCTTGTGGTGGCTTATTGGATGCAACTTTCCTTTACACTTTTGTGTCCAGACTGAGAAGGATTCGATTCTGTAGACTTCAATTTTTCTTTCTACTTCGCAAGAAACTACAGTCGCCCCATTCTCAGCCGGCAGCTGCGATGGATACTTTGTATCTGAGCAGAGCTTGTGCTTAAGTCTGAGTTCGCGATTTTTTCTTTTTCCCAAACATGATGGAGTGAAAAATGGGTTAACTTGCTTGAAGTTCAGCACGGGAAAGTTCACCTAGCAAAGAAGAGGGAGATCTATTTGAAAAACTATGGTTGAGCGAGAATGGACGTGAGTGGATCGCAGGGTTTGAATGGGTGTCCAGGGTCCTTCGTAGACAGGGTTTGGAACTTTGATAAAGATCAAGCTATGGTGAGCTTTTATGAAAGCTGATATCGGTGCCAGTGAAAAGATTTCTTTATGGCATTACTAACTTGGCATCTAGCTACTATCGTTGGAAAGCTAGGAAAGTTGAGGAAGGGATCATGGACATCTCTGGTTTTCATATTTCACCTGGGGTCTTTCTATCAGAAAAGTGAATGGATCTGTTAACGATAACACCAGCACGACTGAGTTATTGTTGAATGCCCACGCCCACATCACTTGCAACTCTCGAGGACCTTCAAAGAATCCAACTTAAGGAATTATGTTATGGCTTCTTAGTAATCATACTTATTACGAGAATGCTTCAATATTTACACATGACACCAAAAGGAATAGTGAATCATTATTGGCTTCCTCGTCTTTCTCTCGAGGCCACCACACGATGGGCCACCTAAAAATCCATGCACATCATCAATTACTCTATTTAATGTTTATGCGCGACTCGTTTCATAATCTACTTTGTATTTTCATTTGCACGTTCATCAATAGTTTTAACATAAACACAATTGGAAAAATAATATGGTTTGGGAATCTAATCGACGAAAGAATGGTTAAAATATAATGAATAAGTTCCGAGACCAAGGATGAGTTTATAATCTTCTTTTTCAAAAGATTGGATAGGGTACGAGGGGTCTGTTTGTGCACGGCCATAAAAAATTCAGAAGAAAAAAAATGCAAAAAAGATTATTTTTCAAAACTTAAAAATCTATAAAAAGTTAATGTATGATTTTACGTGTCAATATTTCTTGGCTCACGCTTTTTTCCATTTCTCATATTACTTTGACACTTCATTTTCTGTTTATTTTGATCATTTTATCTTTTGTGTGGCCATCATCACTTTCGATTCAAATTTATATGCTTTATTTATTTATTTATTAATTTTCTCCTTTTTCCCCTTATGGGCCCCACTTTCGTCCACCTTTTTCTTCTTCCTCTCCATTCTCTTTTTCGCAATCGTTTACTAAAATAGTATCTCATTATTGCCTATTCTAGCAAAACCACCCATTAGAGTCATTGTTAACCATTGGTCGTTAAGGTGTCTTCTCAAAATACCTATATCTACAGCTGTGGCAAGAGGCGCATCATTTGGTAATACGTCAATTTGTCCGGTATTAGTAGATAAAATGATTTCTTTGCATTCCATCTGTATACCTCCCACTCCTTCTTTCAAAAACCCCAACGTACTCTATTGATTATTTATGATGCAATCAATATTGTCATCTTCCACGCGTTGGCCAGGACTAGCATTGGGCTCACTGGTGACCTCCTCTAGCAAGCCCCTTTTTCTCCCCACGTAGGTTCTTCTTGCACCATAAAAGGTAATACTAAGAAGCATCGCTTCGCTCTCTTCCCGTTTTTACTAAAGATGTTTGTAATGATTTCCATTCGCTTTACATCATATCCAAGCTCATTTACCTAATATCATTAGCTGAGGGGATTGGACCCTCAAGCCCGAATCAATCTACCGATACTTGTAGAGAGAGGCGGTGCTTCTCAATATTACCTTCTATGGTGCAAGAAGAGCCTGCATGCAGAGAAAAGGAGCTCTTGGGAGATCCTGGTGAGCCCAATGCCGGTGGTGGCAAAAGTGCTGAGGACAAATTGACATAAGAGAACGTCGGGGTTTTCGAAAGAAATAAGGAGTGAGAGGCGTACAGAGAGAATGCCTTGCGAGGAAGAGAATAGAGAAACTGGAGGCATGGAAAGGAAGAAGAAGGATCAGGAGAAAAGTGAGACCCATAAGGAAAAAAAAAAAAAAAAAAAATAAAATAAATGAGCGAAAATTTTTCAAATAAAGACCCAAAATGCTCTTAATTTCTCAAATAATAGTGTAAACGGAACCTTGTTACAAATAAGCGTCTAAAGTAACATAGCTCTTTCAAATAAGAGCTTGCAATGATTATGAAGTTTAAAAAAAGGGCTTGTCTTGAAGGGCATTTTCGTCATTTATCCTTCTTATTTTTTGATTTTTTCCTTTTTTCTATTTCTTTTTAAATTAAAAAATTTTGAAAAAAAAGAATACTCAAGAGGGAGGGGAAGGCGTTTTCGTCATTTTGGCGAAGGTCGGCGACCTCATCGACTAGAACCGAGAGAGGGTTGGGCCCCCTTAGGGTCACTAGCCCTCTCTGAGGCGCTTACGACCCCGTCGGCGTTCCCCTTGCTTTTGTGTTTTTTAATTTATTGGAAAGAATAATAAGAGGAAGAAGCAAAAAGAAGAAGAAAAAGATCAAAGAAAGGGAAATGATGAAAATGTCCTTAAGATCAAGCCCTTTTTGAGACTTCATGATCACTCAAATTCTTATTTGTAACAAAATTTATTTTAGGCTCGTTTTTGGGAAAATGATAAAGACTACAAATCTTTATTTGAAATAAGATTCACCTCAAACTTTTATTTGAGAAAAATAAAACACTTTATGTCATTATTTGAATTTTTTTTTAAAAGAGTTGACAAAATAATAAATAAAAAAAAGCATATAAATTTCTATAAAAATTGATGGGTCACAAGAAAATAGAATGGCAAAAACACATTTAAAAAAAAAAAACCAGAGTGCGAAAGTCGGCGATGGAAAAAGCGCGAGCCTTTGCCTTTCTCCAACAATGGTCATTTTTTACTTCGACCAATTCATACTGAAAGCCTCCGTCGACTGCGACGACGGCCGGAACTGGGAAAAAGCCACCGTCGCTGTGTCTTACCGCGCTCGGTCCGAGTTCTCCCCAGTCGCTCGCTCCAGACTTGCTTCTTCTTTGTCGAAATTTCTATTTTTTTCTTCTTTTAGTTTGCTTTTGTTCATTTTGCTAGGGCTTCTGCACCCACTGCGATCAAAGCTGTTCGTATTAGCCGCACGATTGTGAGTTGTCCTTGGGCTGGTGCAGTTGCCACTCGAGTCGAGTCTTATCACACTGGGCGATGTCGAAAAAGGGAGACGAGGATGCATTTTACGTTGTGAGGAAGGGGGATTTGATTGGCATTTACAGGAGTCTCAGCGATTGCCAAGCTCAAGCTGGATCTTCTGTAAATTTCTTTCCACGCTAACTCCCTGTTGCTTGTGCATAGTCTTGTGTGAATTTTATTGCTTTAAGAGTTTTGTTCGTGTATTAGGCTTTCTTCATGGATTACCGGGCACCCATTTGAATTTAGGCCCCTTTATACAAGGAGAACTGCCCTTCACGCGTGTACCTAAAGGGTGAATAGTTTCAGTGTAATTCCATTTGATGCCGCTTTGCTTGTATGTTCCTAGAGTATAGAGCGCCTCTCGCGTGATCTCCTTCATTTAGCAGTCATATGGTGTTCACCAACCGGTGCGGGTGGTCCACCGATAAAAATAGCCGGAAACACGTTGGCACATTAACCCCTGCATCTATGGGGCTGTATTTTCTCGTGTTATAATTTGTGCTGGCCACAGTTTTTGGTTGTCGAGGTGCATGTTGTAATATGTCAAAGCTTGATCTTAGGATCATTGAGTCTGGTTGAAGATGTGGTATAGTGGAACAATCTATTTCCTTAAGTCTTTGATTTGGTTCCAGTTCAAGAATTCTTTGCTGGGTTATAAGATATCGTGAGCTCACTACTGAGGTGTCTTTAATCCTGCTGAGCATTCTCCACTATGCTGATTAGAGAACCAACCTCTCTTTGACTTAGTCCTGCCATCTGGAAAACTTCCTTCTCCTCCGGTTTTTTTTATTGTTTTATTGTGAGAGCATAATCTAACATGGTTGCGCCGCCTCAAAGATAAATGGAATGATCAATATCTTGTGCTATGGCGTAAAAATGATTTTGCATGTTGTTTCAATGAGATCTTTTCCTCCTCCTTGTAGGTACATTCTCCATCCGTGAGTGTGTATAAGGCCCATGGTCTGCCAGAGGAGGCGGAGGAATATCTCAGGGCACATGGTCTTAAGAATGCTTCTTATACTATTAGTGCCGCCGACTTGAAAAATGTTATTTTGGGTGAACTTGTTCCTTGCCCATTTCAGGTTAGATAGCAAAAATTATCAGTGCTTCTTAGTAATTTGAAATGCTTCATTGTGGGGAATTAGCCTAATTGGTAGAGGTGTCAAATTTCAGTTAAATTTTTGGTTTGGCTGTTGTTAATGAATTACATTTTTTTTTGGGTCAAATAATGAATTACATTAGGATGCCGCTTTTTCGTCATTCACTTTTCTTTTTGATTTATTCATCTTCAGGCTCTCCCTAATGGAGAGAAGCTTTTATTTGGTTGTTTAGGTTAGGTGATTGCTTATAGCCTTAGTAGCTTCTTATTCCGTGTCTGAGATCTAACATGCCTAGTACGATTGACAGACTATCATAGCCGGGTCCAAGACTAAGAATCTTTTGCTTGTGTTCTTTTAGGACTTGAATTCATGAAAGTCCAATACTAGTAGAGAGCACTATTTGTCAGCTCACTGAACGGAGAGATGATGGAAACTTACTGTTTGTTCTCCTTGATTAATTTGGTACTTCGACATTATTTTCCTTTAGCAACCAGCCTCTTCGAGAGGAGCATCGTCTGACCAGGCACCGCCTACAAAGAGATCAGCGGAAGCGCTTCAGTGGGACATTGTGAGTTAAACAGTTTATCAAAAAAATTTATCGTGACTTTTCAGTTGGTGTCTAGAAATTTTCATGTTTGGTGCCACATGGAGTTGCAGTATTTTAGAGTGATTACTTAAATTAAGAGCCTATTGGATGGACAATAGTTATTTGAGAAGCTGCACATTTATAAGAACACATTGCTTGACAGTTAACAGAACAAGCGGAAGCCAGGCTGGAATATTGGGACTGATACTTAAGCTATAAGAACGCATTTATAAGAACACATAGCTCAACAGTTAATAGATCAAGCGGAAGCCAGGCTGGAATATTGGGACTGGTACTTAAGTTATTGTTCCTACATCCTAGAGTTGATCCCTGAGCTCATCTCTCGATTGCTGCATATGATTAACAATGGAAACAAGCTTCCTTACCATACTTGTCAGCATTATGCTTTTAATTAAGAGCCTGGTCGATGAGCCTTATGCATTGTGTTTCTGGATTTCTGTTGTAAGGGTGTGTGATGCATGTTGTTTTGGAGTTTGAACTTCCCTTTTAGCTTGAGTAAGTATGGGCAGCTTAACATACTTGTCCTGATCATCACTGTTTGGCTTGATTGTATGCTTACTAGCTTGGTTGATCTATGTCTTGTTTGTCTAACTGCAGGCGGTCAGTCCAACTTTGACCAATTGTCAGAGCAAACATTTGAAGTTAAATGATGGTACTGCAAGTCAGCCAGTTTCTTCCACTTGTGTAGGTCACAGACCGAAAAACACTTCTCTCATGCATATCTTGTCATCATATGTTAACTTTTCAAAGCCAGGTTGGCAAAAGTGTTGCTGTTGTTTTTGGATCAATCATACCTTTATCTGAAAATGTAAAGCAGAACAGTAAGTTCCACTGGAGAAAATTTTCCACTTCAGAAATATTCTAGCCATTTTAGAATTAAATCTTAACTTTAATAAGTATTCTGTGTTGCTTTTGTATCTATTAATGTGTTTTTAAGAACTTCTGCTTGCTGTATCTTTACCTCGTGGTGAATAGATTTTCTCTCTCACCTTTCTGCTCTTCCTAGCAGAGTTCTTGCTCACTGAAATTTGATGGAGCTTCAAGAGGAAACCCTGGACCGGCTGGTGCAGGAGCTGTCCTGCGTGCTGATGATGGGAGTTTGGTATGCAATCACTTGGATCGCCCAATCTTATATTCCTTGCTTTTAAAATAACTACTTTGGACCCTGAGTTTTTGGCAGGTTTGGCAGTTGCGTGAAGGTGTGGGAATCGCAACTAATAACGTTGCTGAATATCGGGCTTTAATTCTGGGATTGAGACATGCGTTACAGAAAGGGTTTAAGAAAATTCAAGTCCATGGGGATTCAATGCTTGTCTGTATGCAGGTTTGTCATTTCATTTGATGTCCCCTCATCCTTTACCAATATACTGTGGTGTTTATAATTGAATTTTTCTTCAATAATTTTTTTTCCCTGGACTACTCATATGATTTTTTTCTTTGGGAGAAGTGTAATTGTAAGTTGGCTCCATTTCTTTTGAATTGTTAAGATAGCATCTCTTAGAATCCTTTCTGTATGTGCTGAGACTTTGGACCATTGAGCTGTGAGCTCTTGAAGTACTTTGTATAACGAAAATGCTTGAGCAACTACAAGGCATGTATTTATTATTAACATGCTTGATGCTTGTTAGTGAAGTTGCTTACTCGAGTCTTATAAATTTGTTTGCGCAACAGCAATTTCTCTTAAGAGTCTTGCTCAAGCACTTTGGATGCTTGGCTTCTCTTGCCTGCTATTCTTTTGAGTTATATATTTTATTCCTCCGCTCTCTCCTTAAAGAAATGCCTATGCAACAGATTCAGGGAAAATGGAAACTAAAGAACCAGAATATGGCTGATCTGTGCAAGGTGGCCAAAGAGCTCAAGGACAGGTTTACCACTTTTCAGATTGATCACGTTCGTAGGGTACAAACACGAATCTTTCCCCTCATGTTGAATGTTATTTACACTATAGGATTTTGTGCACGAACAACCTTTCTTGGATTTCATCATGAAAGGCTCTCTTTCCCATTTGCTAGGAATTCAACTCCGAAGCTGATGCTCAGGCGAATCTAGCTGTTGCTCTCAAGGGTGTGGCTTTGTTCTCTCTGAGATTATGATGAATCTGACTAAGTGGGCATCGTACTTGATCTCAACAGTAACTTCAATTGCTTTTTCTGTTGATCTGCAGATGGTCAAGTCGAAGTGGATTGTGGCAGGAAATAGCTGGACCATGGAGCCGTCAGCGGCTTCCTGATTGTGCCCTCAGATTGTTGTGGAGAGAGAAAGAGAGAGAGTTGGCAACTCTTGGCTTGGGACTTTGCATTGCCACAAGGGAAAACTGCAATAGCATCATGTGTTGGCAAAAGGAGTACTAACATGTAAATTATGCAGACTGCCAATTTCCTCCTCCGATGCGATGCTGTCGGTGATTCTTTGGTCTTTGGGTATGTTAATAAGTAATGAAAACTTAGTTGTTGATTTCTGAAGTGGAGAATCGTGTTGGACCTCCAATTAAAGTGCAGGGAAGCAATAACCAGTGCCTTCTCATGCTTCAGTTGATCGTTCTTTGAAGTGGTGGCAAAAACTATCTTTACTAGGTTAAGTGAGGATGATGAGTGATGTTTAGCTTTAGAAGGGATGAGCACGCTGTGCCCAGGATCAGTTGTTTTGGACCAACAGAAAGAATTTTGATTCAATACTAACGGGATTTAAAATTCTCTTTTTGAGTCAATGAATTTTGCTTTTTGGGGATAAAATCCGAGAAAACATAATGAAATAAAAACGATTTTTTTAATTTTATTCTGTAATTCATTAAAATGACAAGAATCGAGAAGAAATTAGGAAGAGAATTGTGGAATGATATTTGTGGAATGGTATATATGTCGGTATTTTTCGGAATGTAGAAGAACATAAAAGAAATATAATCGGGAGATGACAGACAAGATTTATAAATAAAAAGAAAAAATTGATGAGACTTATTGGGTACATATTCTTCTCATTTGGAGAGGGAGCAAAAAATCGAGAAAATAATTTTTTTTTCTTTATGGAAGTCATTTTCAAGATCTGAACTTATCGTTTTTGTTTCCAGGCAAAAAGTTTTTCATGAAACAAAATGACCGACCGTAGTTACTCACGAAGTTGTCTGAGAGGTTTAGTTACGATAGCGTGGATTTTGTTCCGTCGCGCCAAGAAAGCGCAGCGCTTCCCTCTCTATCTGTGACATTTTGTCGAACAGTTAGAAACCGAACGGCAATGGCGGCTTCTCGGCTTTCCACCATGTCCTTCCTCGACTACAGATATCTCCCGCCTCCAAGTGCTTCCGTTCTTCGTTCGAAATTCAGCTCCACTGCCTCGAAAACTTCCTATTTCGCAGCAGCAACAAGAGGGCGCTCGCTTTTCTTCGCGTCAATAGCGCATGCATTCAACCCCAAGAGAGCTTCTTCCTCGAAGACCCGGCAGCTAGGCGTTTGGGAAGACCCCGACGACGGAAGCGGCAGTGATTACGAGGAAGAAGAGAAAGATGAGAGCGAGGACGACTTGGACTTCGAGAGCGACTGGGAACAGGACGGGGACGACGTCGCGGGCCTTTCTTCCGGTGTTGGGGTGTCTTCGTCGGACAAGTACGAGGAGGAATTGGTGAAAGGTATAGCCTTTAGGGGTTCCCTCTGCTTTTTCTTTTCCCGTTTTCATCATCTTCTTAGTGGGAACCCGTTGATCATTTTCGTGTTTAATTTGCTGTTGCAGAGGTTGAACAGCTCTTAGGACCAGAGGAAAGAGCTGTTCTGCGTGACAATCCCACTCCTAATTTGGCAAAAATATCGACGGTAAAAGTTATACACTCGGATTCGAGTTCTTTGGATCAACAGTTGATCTCTTTGGCACTGCATTGACTGTTTAAGCTGTCTGAATTCTCTGAGTTTAAGTTTTACATCTTCCTGTCTTAATCCAGCACAATTGGCATATCGGGCTATGTCTTAGCTAGTTTTCATTCATGTTCTCAGTCAAAATGGAACCCCCTCCATACTTTTGCGCTAGCTGGACAGATACCTTTCATGGACAAGCTTCTTGAAAATGGTCTTGATATTGATACTGTCGATGAGGCAAGTTTAGAGGATCGCCCGGTTCGTTTCCTACCCTCTTTTTGTCCCCTCAGATTGACACTCGATGGGTTTACGTCCGCAGTATGGTCTTACTGCCCTGCACAAGGCAATAATTGGCAAAAAGGAGGCTGTTATTAGTCATCTGCTGAGGAAAGGTGCTGATCCTCACGCTAGAGATCGGGTGCGCGACTTCATTTCATTGTTCTGAATCTTTGTAGGATTTTCTGGCCTATTACTCGTGTGTTCTGACACAATGGCGCTCTTGCTTATTGATATTGTGGTAGGATGGTGCTACGCCTCTTCATTATGCTGTTCAGGTAAGTGCCATGCAAACCGTGAAGCTACTCATCAAGTACAAGGTTGACGTTAATGTTGCAGATAATGTGAGTATGGCTTAGCTTTCTTTTGTGTACTCATTCCTCTTCTTGGTGAATATGAATCTCTATGAATCCTTATGATCCTATGTTTAATGTCTTTTTACAGGAAGGATGGACTCCGCTGCACATCTCTATGCAGAGTAGAAGTAGAGATATTGCGAAAATTTTGTTGGTCAATGGAGCTGATAAAACCAGAAGAAATAAGGTATCTTGATAAACTCTTCAACACTATGAACAAATGACTTACTAAAAGGTTGCCTTGTTTATGGGTCTACTTTGATACTTTACGATAATTCTTGGGCCTCAAGCCTGTGACTTGTTTGACTCTGCATAAATTGTTGATGAATAAAAGAAGAAGACTATCTGGTAGCTTTACTTCTTACTGTCAGTGTTTGTTCATAATTGATTTTGCTTACTTGCCATCAGTGTAAGATTAAATCTGTTCTATCTTCTTTCGTATTATAGTTCTTGGCTAATTTGTTTCAGGATGGAAAAACACCTCTAGATTTAAGTCTGTGTTATGGCAAAGACTTCAAGTCATATGATCTCGCCAAGCTGTTGAAGCTTGTTCCTGCTAATCAAGATTTTTGATGGGCAATGGGAGTCGAAGGTAAGTCAAAAGTATTCATCTGGTGTGGTAATCTTTTGAAAGTTTTGCATTTTTCTCAGTGATGTATTGGGAATAGCATCATCTCGGATTTCATCTCAGATTGGATTGGATTCTATGAAGCATATTCCAGGGGCAAGGGCCAGTATATGATTGGCTTCTGGGCATCATGCACTGATAAAGATCTGAAATTGGAAGCAAGTGAAAGATGATACTTTGTGCACAAGGAAACGCATCAGAGGATATGTGGGCCATTAACTTGAACTTATTCCTACCTAAGTATGCGAGACGGTGCTGATTTCCAAACATTTGCTGCTCCTACATTGGATGATTAATACATGGGACTGCTGGTTTTGAAACTTAGGAAGGTGATGTATAACCGGTCTTTATCTGTTCTACAGCTATTCAAGCTGTACTGAATATGAGATTCTCCAGGGTTAAAATCTGCGTTCATCTTGGCAAAATTTCGGTTCCCAGTTATAATTTTATAGCCGGTCTTCTCTTTCTTGATTTCCCTCCTCGTCCCTTCAACTTGGTGTACGAAATGCTGATTTGTGAATGAAACTCCTAAGCTCTTGCCGTGATAATCCCGTGGACAATGTGGTTAACATAGCTATACTTCGACGTTTCATGGTCGGGCAACTTATATTTCTAGGAAGGCATTTTGCAACCTGTAATGATCTTTCTTGCAAGCAGTTAGTGTTTCCTTCAAATAATTCGATTATTGGTTTACTCGTGTTCGAGCAGTATGCTTGCGGTTGTTTTTCATTTATTTTTCTCCGAATTAAAGGAGAACCTTTTAATTATTTCAGCTGTGTGATCATTGATCTGTCGAAGATGGAGGTGGGAGATGATTAGATCAGATTAAGTTTTCGCAGTTGTCCCATCGAGTCAGTCTACTCCGTCAGTGGCGCTCCAGCTGGCTCTTTTGATTGGAGTTCGTCATGTGAGCCCCCGTGCCCCTTCAGTCCCACATCGCTCCAAGACCATGCCAACCGCGGGATTATATTGTGATGCGAAGGGGCCTCGCCCGTTTCTTCCGTGCGCGAGGGTGGCACCCATTAATTGAAAAATGGTTTAATTTGTTTTTAACTTTGCCCCAAATTGAGAACGGTGAAATTACCCATCTGGATTTATATTTTTTTAGAGTTAGGGGTGCATGAAAACCATCTAGAAATTATAGTATTTCTATTCCAAACCTATTTCTGAATGGAAACTCGTTTGAGAACATAATTTAATTTTTCATTTCCGAAACAAAAAATTGTTTTAAATATATTGAAGGAGAAATGAGAAATAATAATTTTCTACTTTTCCGAGAAACAGAAATAGAAATCTCGCTTTTTCTCAAATATCCACAAATCGCCGACCACCATCCGCCGATTGCCTATCGCAGCCGCCACCGCCCTAGCCGTTTTCGCGCCCCCCGCCGTCGGCGAGTCGACGCATTTTCTAGAAGTCGTTATCAAAAACATTTTTTTGCTCGTAAACTCATCAAAAAACGAAAATAGAAAAACTATTTCTAGCCGTAAATCTATTTCAAAACAGAATGGTTATCATTTACCCCTTTAATGTCATGAAAAATCTCAAATTGATATATTTATAATAAATTTATTTCAAATTATTTTTATTAATTTGGGGTTTTTATCTTCTATTTGTAATAGATGTATTATTTTGATATTTTTCGTAGTATTAATTCAATTTAACGAAAATTAAATGGGGATAAATTTTTCATAGATGTATAGTTTAGGATTTTTTGTGGTCAAAAAAATTAATTTGAAGTAAAATTATTATAAGTGCATCAGTTTGAAGTTTTTGGTGGTTGAAAAAATATTTTGGGGCAAATTTGTTACGTGTGTAGCAATTTAGAGTTTATCGTGGTCAAAAAATAATTTGAGAAAAATTTATGGGTAGTGTATAAGTTTGGAGTTTTTTGTCGTCAAAAAAATAATTTAGGTGGAAAATTCCAAATATAGATCCGAAGAGTTCTCATTTTCTCAAATGAGAGCTTCAAATGAACATTGTTTAAAATAATGATCTAAAGTACTCTTATTTTTTTTAAAATAAGAGTTTAAAGTCGAACCTTGTTTTAAATAGAAACCCGAAATAGCCATGAAGTCTAAAAAAAAGGCCTAATTTCAAGAGCCTCTTTTGTCATTTTTTTATTTAATCTTTTTATTAGCATTTTCCTTAAATTTTAAAAAAAAAGTAGAGGAACGAGCCCTCACCTCTGACTAGTGACCCCCACCAACCTTCGCCGACCCCCCACCGCCACACCTGTGTGGTTGTTTTTATTTTTTGTTAATTTTTTTGAAAAAATAAAATAAAAAGTCTAAAATGGAGAATTGACAAAAATGCCATTT
The DNA here is from genome assembly GCA_021437795.1 of Rhodamnia rubescens. NCBI lineage: Eukaryota > Viridiplantae > Streptophyta > Magnoliopsida > Myrtales > Myrtaceae > Rhodamnia > Rhodamnia rubescens. The sequence continues at coordinate 3,245,067 of JAILYA010000004.1, read as the reverse complement.
AGGTTAGGCCCTTTTTTGAAATTTTATGGCCATTTGAGATCTTTATTTAAAATAAGATTTACTTAAAGTCTTATTTGAGAAAATAATGACACTTTGAATTCTTATTTTATGACAAAAAAAAATTATTTGAATTTTTTTAATTAATGTTAAATTTATCATAAATATATTAATTTGAGATTTTTGTGATATTAATTTTTTTTTTTTTTTATATGATGTCTCTCGTGCTGGCTGTTGAAAGCTCGACTATCTCATCTTACCACCTTTGCCCCTGTTCTCCAATTTATCGTGACAAAAATGCTCTCCACTACCAGCAAGTCGGGTCGAATTATGGAAGACCCAACGGTCCCAACCCCAGTCATCTGGGTCGGGTATTCGGATAGAGAGCGAAACACGGAGCTTCAGAAGATAACACTTGCGCTTCTTCGCAAGATAGGAGATAAATTTTCTTGCCTTCTGAGCTCTATATATCGATAGACAATGGCCAGCGTCTCCGCATTCGTTGCTTCCCACTCCATTGTCAATCCCACAGTATCTCCAAGAAATCCCAGATTGCTTTTGAGCCTTCGCGCGCGACACCTTCAATTTCAAGGGCGAAAAGAGGTCGTTTCTGCGAACCGCTTGTCGTCGAGCGAGCAAAATCGGAGCCGCTGGATGAGGACAGTGAGGTCATCGGAGGAAGAGGAAGCTCCGGTCGCAGAGGCACAAGTCGAAGACGACGCCTCTTCTTCTTCGTCTTCCTCATCAGCAGCTGAACAACAGACGGTATCAGTCCCGGTCTCGCCCTCCGACACTCTGACCATGTTCTTTCAGGTATACCAACGAGAACCCATTTGGTTCCTGACGTGAATTTTGCTTATTGTTCTGTTAGTGTTTGTGGTTGGTTTTTGTCTTTGTTTGTCAAAGGGCTTATGAGTTTGTAATTTGTTTGCTAGTGTGGTTGTGGGGGGTTGTGTGCCCTTCCCTTTCTCTGGCAGCAAGCGGGTGATGGGTTGTTGAATTGCTATCTGCATTGTTCTGTTGAGGTAGATCATTAATGGTCGAGTGCTGGCATTGTCATTTTGTTTTCAAGGCGTTTGTGGAGCGCTGGAGTTAACTCTAGATGTTGTCATAGATTGCATTATGCATCAGGAATTGAGAAAAGATAAGAAACAAAGAAAGAGCAAGCGCTTTTCTGAAGAATGAAAAGTATGAGGTTTTGAAATTTATAATGAAAGAAATATATCGTTAACGAGTGCCAGCAATCAAAGGGGAAGTATGTTGACCTATTTTCTTTTTTTCGGATTCGAAAGACCTGGGCCTTTATTCTGTTTAAGGGGATCAAAGACAAAGAAAGGGATCGGGAAACAAAGGCCGGTTTCTATAGATTAAACAATGAAGGTATTTTGGGCAGTTCTTGCATGATTTTGATGTTTATACTCTTGCTTGCTGAATAATTTTGATCTTTAAACTCTTGCTTGCTGAATATGTATGTGCTGAGGATGTGGATGCTAGTCTTGTTACAACAGCATGTTGAGCCTCGGCTGTTCATTTAAAAGGTTGATGCTTTGTAGTATTTACTTTCTTATTTCCGTAGGCAGAGGGTACAATGAGCGAGTCAGCCATCCCGGCGGTGACCACTGCGTTGGAGGTAGACCCATTTGTTTTAACTTCCATTTGTTTTTTGTCTCGTCTCATGGTGGAAATACTCTTAGTGTGGTATGAAAGTCAATTACCTGTCTTTTGATGGCAAAGTTGAGAAGTTGCTATTAGAAATACAAGTAACCAGGGCATCAGGCAGCCACGTTCGCTGTAAAAGACAAGGTGATCTTATTGACTGCCTGGGGTGGAATACCCAAGTCCAATTTACAGCTTTCATCGCTATACTGTGGAAGCAAGTTGAATTTACTCATTAAACACTTAGAAACTTCTCTTACTTATTTCCAAGTGTGAGAGAAGCTGCTCTGCTGTAGCTTTGACCTCATTTGCCTTTTTTTCCTTTGGTCTTTTGTCACAAACTTCTACAGATTCCTTATTTTTGTTGCATTTAGGAATTCTTTTTTTCTCGGTTGACTGGGCCCGAAATATTCCTTAGCAATATGGTTTGGACATGGTGTCACTCCTCTGATTTCGCTTGTATGGGAAGTCTGAAAGGAAGTGCGCTGGTATCTAACTTTTAATGGGTAGTGTAGTGTAATCAAACTACTATTGTGCTGTAACGTGTCCAATTTCTTTTCTCCTCTAGGGAGCTGAGGGTGTTACAACTTTGAAGGTTCAAGTTGTCGAGGGCATTGCCAGTGTTGAGGTGAGTGTGGACTCTTAAAGTGTGCATTATGGTTTTGTATTCGCCTTCCATTTGGTTTGAACCTTTTACTGTATTTCAACTCATCTGCATTAGTGACCCCAAGCAAGCATGTATACTGCTAGGTTTATCCTGCAATGCCTCAAACCCATGGAGGAATTGTCCTTTGAGAAGGATGGCCCTAGGATAAGAATCTAGCAGGCCCCTATTAATAAGGAGTTCTATCCGATCTGTGAGTAGATACGGCTATATATCCTGCAAACCATGGAAGACGTTTTAAATGTTGAAGGAGCAAGGGCCAACCCTGGCCTGTCTTTACTTTCTTCATGTCATCGTTTTTCTACCGTGATGTTTCTAATATTGCTCGCTTGCATGCTTTGTCATTTATGTTTGTTGAACATTGGACTGCTATGAAGCTTTTATTCTTTTTGGCCAGAGGGATGTTTGTGGTGCTTATGTTTTGACAATTTTGTCCTTTCTGATTAGTTGACGAAACTGACGACTATACAAGCCACAGGGGTGGCTTCCAGTTTGGTTGAGACCATACAAGGCGTGGGATTCAAGTTACAAACATTGAATCTGAGCTTCGACGAGGAAGAGGAGGTCCTTGTCTAGATATTTGAACTCTGAACACATTAGGCATCATCTTTCAAGTTCTGCAGAGATTTTCAGCCCCCGATGTGCCTCTTCTGAAATTGGCATGTGCAGTTGTCGTTTCAAAAGTGTTGGCAAATTCAGATCTTAAAGTTGTTTTCTCTGCGAGGATAACATGGCCAATTCGCATGCATTGAATTCACGAGTGTCGCTATACCAAGGTGTACTCAACCATCCATTTGCTTGGCATGAACTTTAATGGTCGAGATACAGATCTATTGCCGCAAAGGAATGCCATACGCAATGCGCATCCTCTTTGCACAGGAGTTCGCATGACATGAGAAGGTGAAAGCATATACATCTAAAACTTTGCCATTGTTTCAAATTGAACACATTAGTTGCACATTATCTGTCACTGTACTTTGGCAATCTTATCCTCTGATGATGTCGATTGCGTTCTGCATTTGCAAAGAACATGTTACGAAGTGTAACAGAGGAGGCTACGTCTCTGCCAAATGCAACTACTTAAGTATTAGCAAAAGCCTAGTTTAGAACACGACCGGTGAAGTAAATTAAGAGTCCTTACCTTAAACCCTGCTTTTGCGTGAACTGGATGTTACAATTAGCCTCCTGGTTGCAGCTCATTGGTGCCTTCGTACGACCAAAAACTGTTCATCAGACATTATCACGCATCAGAATACAGATTAGCTAATTATTAACCTTGGATGTGATTACCGTCTCTTCAAGTCATGCTTGAGCCTGATCGAGACCGACAACATTATATAGCATCACAAAATGGCGCCTTTAACACTCACCAAAACAAAAACAAAAAAAAAGGCCCCAACAAACTGGATCGATGTAGAGTAATCGGGTTGAGGTCGTTCTCCACTGTAATTCCATGAGGAAGAGCAATGCGAAAACGGTTTAAACATCCATTTAAATCGAATTTGATTAATCTCTAGTCGTCCCTGTCAAATGCGCGCAAGTGTTTAGAGGGATGGGTCTCGAATGATCTAATCGACAAAGCCAAGAAAAAGCAAATTCACCTAGGAATTGAGAGATTGTACAGTTTTATCTAGGCCAGATTGTGTAAGATGCCAGCTAATCCTATCATCAGATTGTGCTTAGCATTCTCTTAATTTCTCCCATGTGAGATTGTTCAGCGCGAGGCGGTCCTCTTCTTCTCTGGTTTTCAGAATCCTAGGTGGGCTTCCACACGTAGCATGGAGGCACATGCTACTGATTATACTATTCTTTTATGTCGTGTTCCACTAATAATCCCGCAGATAAGATCTTTCTAGGTTAGACCCTCCACGATTAAACTGATTGCCCATGCAGCCTTGCATGGAACGCGTCGACTCCCAGGATTGCTCCCATTGATTAATTCAACTTGCCGCTGACTTGAGAAGTACAGAATCTACACTTATTTCATGACCATGTGTTGCTGCAACTAAACAAATCCTTCGAGCCCAGAGCGTTCGAACCCAGATGCATCAAGTTGGGCGCAGGCTGATTCTAACTCACCCTGCTTTTATCTGGGGCAGATCTTATCTTTTAGTGTATTGCAGGTGGACTCGTGGAAACTTGTAAATTACCTTGTCTCGACCAGATTTTTTCACTATTTATAGCGAGATTTGTCATCCGGTTTCGCTCATCGCCGGCAAGCGCTCACAGGGAGCAATTTCTTTGCACATTCGCTTCTCTTTCGCTGAAATGGCTTTCAAGGCTTTCGTCTTCCTGCTCCTGGCTTTGCTCTTGTTCACGACTGGGGTATCCATCTCTTTTGCATAAGCTTAAGCGTAGCTAGTTAGCTAAACTGAGTCAACTTTCATATTCTGTTCTATGTCATTTTGAATTCTCCTCCTCTTTCCTTATACTTCCATGCATCAATTGCGATAAAGAACACGCAGTTTATGTGGTTCATGAACAGAAAATCAACCGGGCGATTTCATCAAATTTTTCAGATACATTTGTAGTTACTTATGGAGTGGTCCTGGAGCACGGGCATGAGCATTGAGCTCAGTGCTAAAATGCTTGAAATCCAGTGGGAACTTCTTTTTACGGCCAAAACCTTTGGTAGAAGCTTGGTTAATTGTTCTTTCATATCTTAGGGAGAAAGGATTTGTGCAGAATTATTTCTAGAACTTAAGGGAGCGCCTTCGTTCATCCCTGAAATCACGGCCATACTGCGTGTCCGCTGTCCGGCAGCACTAACCAACAATAAATACAACGGATAGAGTTTTTCGACAGAGTTGTCGTTAAAATCACATGCATGACATGCCGGTATAAAGAATGCAAGCGTCTTAAGAGTGACATCCTTTGTAATTTGATGCAGAGTTCAACCAAGGCTCCAGCTCACGCACCAGAGAAACCTCCCATGGCAGTTCACCCGCCAGAGAAGGCTCCCATTGCGGTTCACCCGCCAGTGAAGGCTCCCATTGCAGAACCCCCTGTCAAGCCCATCTATGGTAAACAGTAGCGCCAATTCATCCCTTGCCCTTAAACAAAAGGAAACCGAAAAAGATCGAAAAGCTTACATGCATAAGCAGAAAATAACAGTGTCCACAAGTAACGCCGTGACAACACGGCGAATTCGCATTTGAAATAGGAATCGCCATCTGTTCCCTTGTTCTCAGTTCATTTTTCTTTTCCTTTCCGGTAGCGTAATACAATTCTGTCTAATCCCCCCCCAAAAAAAAAAAAAACACAGGATGCGTGGCGCCATGCGAGGAGCACTGCAAGGATCACCCGAAGAAGAAGAGGCCATGCATGAAGTCGTGCATGGCATGCTGCAACAAGTGCAACAAGTGCGTGCCTCTAGGAACTTCGAAGTGCCCCGGCTGGGACAATGTCCTCATCCATGGAGAGCATGTTGCTTGCCCTTAATGATCTGCAAAAGAAAAAAAACGTGATTAGCCATTGCTTCATCTTGCTTGGATGTGGTTGTGTTTACTTCATATATTGTCTAGTACTTGGTACTTTTGATTTTCTTTGATCATGTAATAAGATCCCATATGGGAGGATGAACCATAAGAAAAAGTTGCAAAGCTTCGTTTGTCAAATAAAAGTGCGTACAGTAAAGTCTTTTAACTCCACAAAATGATCAAGCTATCTTGTCGCTGAACATATGATTTCAACCAGCTTCTCCATCTGTAAATGTATTGGTCTGCAGCTCATAGTTTAACAATCAGCCTTCTCCTATGTGAGGATGGCGCCCCCACTCCAGATCCGTATGAACCATCAAAATTTGACGAATCCCGATTGGGAATCTCTTGAACTTCACTAGATTCACCTATGCTGCACCAGGAAAAAACCTACAGAAAAGATCTTTTCTTGGTTAGACAGTCCCTCCACGATTACATCATGCTACTGCTTGAAATTTGTACCGTTGACTCTCGGGATGAATCTCATCGATTCAATGTGCAACATCTAAAAAGCTTACACGAGTACAGAATGTGCAAGATTTTCAAGACCATGTATGACTGCAATTATACATTTCCGTCGAACCTGGAGCGGTCGAACTCGGATGCATCAAATTGGCACAGGACGATCCTAACTCATCATATGTTCATCTGGGGTAGATGTGATCTTCAGTGTACTGCAAGTGCTCCCATGAAAACTCGTAAACTGCGATTTCTCGACCACAATTTTCTCTATTTATAGCACATTTTTTGGCTGATTTCACCCGTCATCTTTGCACACACATGCTTTCTGTCTCTGAAATGGCTTTCAAGGCTCTCCCCTTCCTGATCCTGACTTTGCTCTTGTTTGCAACCAGGGTTCACACTTCTTGCATAAGCTAAGAGTGGCTAACTAGCTAAACTAAGTCATTTTTACTTTTATATTCTGTTGTATGTTCTTTCCAATGCAATCCTGCTTAATTAGTTCCTTCTCGCTTCTTCTTTTTTCAATTGATCAATTGCAATAATAATCTGTAGTTTATGTCGTTCATGAATAGAAAATCAACCGGGCGATTCATTGGATTTCTCAGATACTTTCTTAGAGAACTTTTTTTTTGTGTGGCCAATACCTATAGCAAAAGCTTAGTCAATTGTTCTTTCACATCTTAGGCAGAAAGGATTTGTGCACAATGATTTCTAGGATTTAGGTAACATCTTCGTTCATTGCTAAAAGCATGGCTATTCCTAGAGCACCAACCAGTCCTTTCCTTATTACGATCGCCTCATCTTATCATGTGCATACCAATGAAACGAGTCATGATCCACAGTCGGGTGGCACTAACCTACAACTCCATAAAACGGATAGAGTTTTTTCGACAGTGTTATCGCTAAAATCACGTGCATGACATACCAGAATAACGAAAGTAAGAGTCCTCAGGGTAACATTCTTTGTAATTTGATGAAGAGTTCAACCAAGACTCCAGCTCACGCACCAGAGATGCCTCCCATGGTAGTTCATCTGCCGGAGAAGGTTGCTCCCATGGCAGAACGTCCTGTCATTGCCATCTATGGTAAATAATAGCATCAATTCATGCCTTGCCCTAGAAAAGGAAGAAAAATAAAAGATGAAGTCGATTAAAAAATTTATGTTCTTGAATTTATTCACTTCTGCATTCTGTTCGATCCACCCCATTTCGACAAGGAGTGCTGCTATGATGCGACAAATTTGCAGTTGAAATGGGAATCACTATCTGTTCCCTCGTTCTCAGTTCGTCTCCCCAGTAGTGTAATAGAATTATGTCTGATTTCCTAAATAACACAGGATGCATGGTACCAGGCGAGGAGCGGTGCAAGGAGCACCCGAAGAAGAGTCGTGCATGAAGCTGTGCATGGCATGCTGCAGGCAGTGCCATGGCTGCGTGACTCCGGGGACTTCTGTGGACGAGGAGATGTGCTCCGGCTGGAAGTTTGTTGTGTCGTCCATTCAGAGTCTTATGTTTGCCCTTAAAATCTGGAAAAGAAAAAAATGTGATTAGCCTTTGCTTCATGTTAGCCTTTCGCCTTTAAGCATACACAGAGTCTTTAACTCCTCAAAATGATCGAAATAACTGGTAATTGAACATCAGATTTCGATCAGCTTCTGCATCTGCGAATATATTTACCTTCGCAAGCAATGCTGATCAGACGACCATCTACAATGTGTTATCAGTCAGGGTAAAGAAAATCTTTGCGCAAGTCTTCAGATTAACAGCGTCCCCATTAGCGAAAGCGTTTCTTCAAGCAAAGTGGGAGCCAATGAGATCTCCACACCCAATATAGAAATAGAAGCATATGGAATGGAATAAAACTCATTCAATAAGCCTTGAGGTCCGCAGTTCACAGTTTCGCAATGAGCCTTCTCATGTGTGACGATGGAGCCCCGCTCTAGATCCTTACAAACCATCAAATTCGACGAATCCCAAGCACGAATCTCTTGAACTCCACTAGATTCATTTGAATGCATGCACTCGATGCAGTGAAGAGTCCAAAAGACAAGTCAAGTCAAGAGGTCGACGATGAATAATCCAGCAGCGTCCAGGGATTTAGCTTTGTCTTAGATGACTTCTCCGCTGCTACGACTGTCAAAAACTTGATGGCGCCATTTTCTTTTGGCCAGGATTGAATATGAATGCATCTCCATTAGCTATGGTCATTAAAAATGAATTCGTCATTTTCTTTTGGCCAGTCTCAACCATTCATGAAAGAGGACGACTCTAACATTGTAGGTTCATAGATCGCTCTCAAACGACTGACCGAACGTTTGCCAACAGAAGGAAGAAGTTGCCCTTCAAGAGAGCGGAAAAGAGTGCATATTCCTTTCGAAACAAAAGGTTCTCAATTGCTGCACATAATATGAAAAACTTTTACAATGCGGAGATCATGTGCACAACACGAGCATTAGAGATGTCCTCGACTTCTTAAGATGTCACTTGAGATGGCGACAGATAACATGACAGGAGAGCAAGAGTGGTTTCGAACATCACATATGGTTAAGGGCCTAACACTTAGAAATCCAATCTACAAATTGGTGAATGCACATGCAGAGAGAAGTTTCTAGGCCCATGTCCCACTTGCTCTTAGCACATTGACCATCTCTGGGAGACAATGCATATGACATCACATGTAGAGAGAGAGAGAGAGAGAGAGAAAAGAGAGAGACATTGAAGAGCAGAACGAGAGAATCCCACCGTCTACTGCTCAAATCTCAGTTTTGTTTCAGGCGAAGGTGGCCTGGCATTCAGCCTTGTAGAGGACTCTCTAGATTAATCCTAGTGTTAATACAATAAGATATACCCAGAGCCAAAATCTGACTCACTGGAAATAGGAAAAAAGTAATGCTCAGGGATCAAGCTTCAAGACCCTTCACGCCTTCCTTCCTAGACAGGCATTTTTCAAAACAAATCTGGGGTACTTAGACCCCACTTAGCAAGAAAGGCTTGGTGTTCGGAAAAGAATCATGAATATGCTACCCCCACCATTAATATTCACCGCAGAGAGAGGAAGAGTGTGAAAAGGACTTCATGTCACCGCTAATGCAACTGGCATCTGACACCAAAGGGCAAAGCATCTTCACTTCACTTACCATTACCAAACTTTGACCCTGTAAAAACATGACTCAAGAAATGCAGCATTTCCCTAGTCCAAAGAAAGGAAGAGAGAGGGAGAGAGATAATGGCATCAACTTACTATTATCTTGCAAAAAAGAGCAGCTGTCAAAGACGATTACTGCATGCAAGTACCGAAGAAGAGGCAAAGCTCGAATATAGTAACTATAGATAACAGAGACAGACAGATCTTGGGACATGTGGGGTCTAATCCAAAGTCAGATTTCTGACATCAAAGGCCATAACTATTGTCCTCTGCCCAGCTGGCACACACTTGACTGAACCCGCCCACACCACCTCACCTCGTGTCTCGTAATATCTCACCTCACTCCCTCTCCCCGAGTCTCTCTTCTCTCTGTGAGCTCTGCTCTATTTAAAGCTGGTAATGCTGTTGCTCTCTTCGTCAACTAATCATCCAGAAAAGAAGCTCTCTTTGATCTCATCTCTTTCGAGTTTCTGCCAATTTCGTTGCCATTCCCCCATGGCCTTCAAAGCCGTGCTCTTCTTGGTGGCCACTTTCCTCTTGATAAACACAAGGGTACTCTCTCTCCCTCTCCCCCTGTTTGTGGGTGGGCGTGCCTTCTCTGCGGTCTAAAATCGTTGTCTTCTTTTGACAGGTTTCATCCAGTGATGAGGAACTCAAGATAAAGGTGACGTCTAGGATCCTGTGAAATTTTGCATGAACTCCCCCATTCTATGCGAATCAATGTTTGGCGCCTTGAAGGAGTAAGGATACAGTGCTGGGTTGTTCAGCAAAAAAGTGGGCGTTCATTTGTTTGTTTTCCACCTTCTAGAGATATGCTCACATTTACTGGACTACCAGCAAAAACATGTACTTTCTAATTTTAATTCGCCTAAGTCCGACAAAGAGACAATAGCAAGGTCTAGCGTTCACAAAGAGACAAGATTAGTCAACAACCTCGCTGGTTGACTCTGTCCAGAAAAATCCAAGCTCTATATCTTTCAACGGATAAGACGCAACATACCCTTGTCCGCAATTTTAGAGCCATTTCTAGTATGTCCGGTTGAAACTCATTAACGTCGCTTGATCAAATGAAATTTGACGACCTTTCTTGCAAAGTATAGATTGAACGTGCAAGAACGTTGCAGGCTCCGTCTCCACCGTATGCCAAAGTCCCAGTGGCAGCTCCTGCTCCGGCCAAGTTGCCAGCCAAACCACCAAGCCCATCTCCTCCATCGAAGGCGACACCACCACCCGCGAAGCCTCCCACACCCACACCATTGCCCCCAGTGAAGTCCAAAGCAGGTAGCGATCTCCCCCTCTTCTGATGTTTTATATATATATATATATTATTACTTTTCTGTCCTGTCCTCTTTCACTGAGGCATTTCATCAAACCCTTCGGTGGGTGTCTCTGCAGATTGCATCCCACTCTGCGACCAGAGGTGCAAGCTCCACTCCAGGAAGAGGGTGTGCATGAGGGCGTGCATGACGTGCTGCGACCGATGCAGGTGCGTGCCTCCGGGGACGTACGGGAACCAAGAGATGTGCGGGAAGTGCTACACCGACATGACCACCCACGGCAACAGGGCCAAGTGCCCGTGAAGTGCTCGACTCATTTCCTCGGCGACATCACGGGACTCTTTAATAAAAGTTTCGAGAACAGAGGTGGGAAAAACCAATGGTTTTCCACGGAGAATTTGCTGAATTTTCGGCTGATGCCAAAAGGCTTTGCCTATCTTCATCTGTGATTTGGGTTTTATTTCTCTCAAAGAATCTGGCTTGTCCACGTTCCATAGAATCACAAATCGTTCCGTCTCGTTTCAGTGTTGCTCCTCCGTTGAAGGAGAGGCTTCCCAGCATGACTTCTCGGACGTTAATACAGTATGCATACTCCGACAAAAAAAAATAGTTTATTTTTTTATAAATGAGTGCCTATATCTTTTAAAATAATTAATTAATGCATATTATTTATATCACCATACCGCGATGTATTTAACTCTAAATATATTGTATAATTTAATCTTAAAATTTTTTAATTGTGTCGATTTAATTTTGATTTAGAAGCCCTCTAGTGAATTAGGTAGCCCTTACCTAATCGACAAACAAAGAAGTGGTGTTTCCGGTGGCGAACGGGTGAGTAACGCGTAAGAACCTGTCCAGATTTGATGCCAGCAAGAAGTTAGGCGTAGGCAAGAGAAAACATGAAAAAGAACAAGGGATGCTAGTCTCAAAGCTTTCCTTCGCATGCGACTCAGAAGCAATGGCTTGGTTAAGGGAACCCACCAGAGCCGTAGCGAAAAGATAATCGAAGAAAGTGTGAAAAGCAATGTGGCATTTGAATAGAACTTCAATCGGAGTGACAAATGATTACAGTTGCGGAAACCGGATAAAGTCGGGAACCAACAAGGGATAGCACATGAATGTTCACCTACTGTCCATCGACTCAGCAGTATTTGCTTATGACAAAAGGGAAAGATGGGATGATTTCCTGAGCGCGTCAAAGACACTATGCATTGATGTCTTCTTCTTGGCAAAGAGAAATTTTACCATTCGACTATATCTGCATTTTATTATTTTTTTTAATTATGTTAATTTAGCCTTAAATTTCTAGATGTTTGGGCTGGGTGCTTGTACCGACCGACTTGGTAAGTCTAAAGGTTATGGCCCGAGGCTTTGCCCATACTTTGTCGACTGGCCTGGGTGGGACGAGACCCAGCTCTGGGCTGAAGAAGGCAATATATACGCTTGTGCAAAGCCCACCCCAATTTTACTTTAGGCCTTGTGGGCTTGGTCAGGCTCAGTCGGGCACGAGGTCCACGATCTGGTCTCGTTAAGAAGAACGTCTTTTGACCAATCTTTCTTATTATGGCAAAGCAAATCAGTACCAAAGATTGTCAACTTCCACATTCGAGGCAAAATATTAGAGAGTTGGCCACGACTGGATGCGTCTACGTACACTTCGAGATGTAAGGGGCGAGCATGATTTTCTGGTTAAAACAGGGACAGGAGGGAATCGGTTTGATTTTAGGTTCTAAGTTCAAGGGTATAGATAGTAGATTCCAGGTTCCAAAATGGAGGAAACCGCTTTCGACTGGTAGGTTTTACGTGGGACCTAAAACAAATCTTTTGTGTTTTTCTTGTTTTATGTCTTTATGTAATTGAACGGTGATTCTGTTACATCTAATGATGAGTTTGTAATCTATAATTACTAGTGTTAGCTTTCGTTTTCGGCGATATCCACAACTAATGTTTTTACTTTATTAATATTTCATATATTTTCATATGTCAAATATGAATCGTGATAAGTAGATTGCATCAATATATGGTGGTCATTAAATATAATATTTCACCGCAATGGTTCAATTAATAATGTATGTCTAACCCGAGTAGACTCGGAACCCGTGTCCAGATAGGTCCTAAGTTCCAAAGTATACAAGGTATGATCGATATTCCAAAAATTAGAGTGTCAATTTGTAATTGGCAAGTTCCGGGTGGAACATAAACCGACCTTGAAATCGCTTATCCCTAGTAATAAGTGCGTTGTCTTGCTCGGATTCAATGCCCGATTCGAGTGTTCTTTGGGACGCATCAACTACCTGAAAAGCTCGCATACTCTATATCAATCTCGAGATAGTGGTGAGGGAGACATGGGTCAAGGAAAGTCCCCTTTTTATAAACAGGGCGATAAGATGGACTTTAGGGATACGACTTGGCTAAATCGGTTCTTAGTTTGGTGTAATCGATTAAAATTGTGCACTTTCAGCTCCAAAGGAAATGTATTAAGAATGTAGATCCCGTGGATTTCATCCATCGCGATAATCCAAAACCTTAGCAAATTTATGAATATTAACGCAAAAAATATAGCTCATCTTTTTCATAGTTTTTTAATTTTCAAAATATTGATCTTCATTTTACAAAATCAGGATAAGGGTTGGTTAGCGATGGATTTATTTACATCTGCTATATAGGTATGTCGGATCAGACATAAAAATTGTTTTTGTCGATGTACGGACGGCGTCGTTTTAGTCAAGATCGAGGATTTTATTACACAACTGTCTCTGTGCATTAAAACCAACAGCGAGTGTCGGCGTTAAAGCGTGTTTTTTTTCTTTGTTTTTCTTTCCAAAAAAAAAAAGTTATAAAAGACATAAGGGAACAATATTTGCATAGATGAGCTGTAAAATCGGAGGCAATGGGGGTGGGACCGCTGAGCACATGAACATGCAACATTAATATGTCATTTCATCGACAGATCAATGTCACTAGAAACTTAGCAACACCAATCTTTATTTATTTATTTATTAATTATTTTGTGTAAGTCTGGGCTATCCACAATCTATAATTTGACATCGTGTAGATCACAAATTTTTTTAAAAAAGCAAATGAAAAAAGGAAATCACTTTCGCTTACAATAATTATTAAAAAAAGTCATAAATCTACGGTAATTGTGACGATTCAGTCCAAAATTCTTTTCTTTTTTCAATTTAGTCCTAAATCCGATTCAATCCATTTGACCGACCGGTGCAAATGTGGCAAATTTTTAATAATTATGTAAATAGTTTCCTAATTTTTTTCTTTCTTTTTTGTTCTTTTCATTATTTCTTTTTTTGGGTTTGGGCAGGCAGGAGGCTATCGGCCACCGCCAACCACCACAAAAAAAAAGGCAGGAAAATATTATTAAAAAAGTAAAAAAATTAGTTAAAACATTCAAAAATATTAAAATACTAGTAAAGCACCGGCCGGCCAAAATGGATTGAATTCGCGCAATTCCAAAAGGATTAGAACCGAATTGACAAACAAAAAGTTCAAAATCGAATTGGCACAATTGTAATGTGTTTAAGACTTTTTTTGGTAATTTTCCCTACAGACAACTGCCGCTTTGAAAAAGCAAATGGGCGAGCTTGCCCGACTTATCATGTTTCGTCGCGATTTAAGTCTTGATTATCTTTTGTAGCCTGCATTTCGGGGATTTATCTAAGCACCGTGCTTTATTGGTTTGACTCATTTTATTTATTTCTCGTGATTTTTTGCACCGGACTGTACTAGAGGGGTAATGTTGCCTTCTGATATAGCCGTGGCATATAGATCCAGCATGTGAGCCACCAAATACGCGCCAAAAATTCGGGTTCTTTTGCCCCTTTTGCCCCTCCCGACACTGGGATTCACGAGTGCCGGGTACACTCGATAACCATAATAATTATTTTCTCTATTTTTTAAGGTTTTTTTTTAACGGAAAATATTTTTCTTGATTAATTTTTTGTGAATCAAAAAATATTTTCCTAAAAGTTATTTTTTACTAGACAGAAAATGAATTATTTAAAAAATATTTTTTTTAAGTGATGGCTCATATTATTTGAGATAATTAGTCAATAAAAAAATATTTTCACTATGGAGAACAACTTATGTCTCGACATTTCGTGGATGATAAAAAATAAAAAAAATTGTTCATTCGTTCTTGTGAGCGATATAAGGTATTAGTTAGTTTTACGAAAATATTTTTTCAATCATTTATTTTTCGCGAAACAAACGGTACCTTAAATAAAATCCTTTAATTTAAATGTCCGACACGTGTTATCGAGGCACTTGTTAAGCAATTTCTCTAAATATGTATATCTAACAATAGATGGAATATGCTTCGACCGTTGTTGTCGAAGCTCTAAGATTCAAGGAAAACAAATAAGACGAGACCAAACTCCTAATGCCTTCAACCACCAAAAAAAAAAAAACTCTTAATGTCCCGTGAAGAATGTTGTCGAAATATTATCCGACATTGCTCGATTATAGATCTTATGCACACTTCCAATTTATGGTTTTCTTCCATTTATAAGTTGAAGCTTTTGAGTTTGACTTTAGTTTATAATTAATCAGGACGATTAATATAATAATGATATGTGAATCGGGGATTCATAGAAAGTACCCCAATTAATCATTCCCAACAAAATAAAATAAAAAGAAAATATCTGCTTATGACGGAAATCGGTGATCCATATTCCATAACCAGTGTTTTCAACAACAAAAAAATTTTTTAATACCATTTATCTCGTTATAATTGTTAGGTCTATCAGTTAATTAAGGGAGGGATTAGTCTAAAGTATTCCCTAATCACGTGCACCGCACGCTCTCCCGCCAAATTAGCCCACCTCGTATTATGCGTTCCGGAGCCGGCTGGTGTTTACTTTATTCTTCGTTCCCGGCGCTTGCTTCGGTAACTGCTTTCCACCGACCCCCAACGCACGCGCCACTAACCTCCCACGCGCCCCCATACTTCAAATTAAGAAAACCTCAAGCGGTAGTTACTAAGTTCAATTAATTTTAAGATAATTATCAGGAAAGTCCTAATCCTATTGTGCCATGACTAATTCAATCATAAATTATACAAATAATATATTTACGATTAAGTTGACAAATCGTCAAAAGATTTAGAACTAAATTGACACAATTGAAATAATTGGTATTAAATTTTGGCAAATCAACAAAATATTTAAAAATTAATTCGGCATAATTTTAAAGTTTATGATTGAATTGGCCGCTACATAATAAATTTAGGGGTTTTTGAACAATTTTATCAATTAATTTTGAAATGCATGAGTTGAGAATAGATTCCATTCATACAATGAGCTTTCATTAAATGGCTTAGGAGCATTTTCCTATAACATTTCGTGATTGATTTTGTTGCGCGGAGAAACTATTTGACATAACTTTCCGACAATGACTTCAATTTTTGAATTGGAATGAACGTAATTCTTTAAGAAAACAATCGTAGTAACATCTTTGTTTGGTCTAGAATTATTGTGAAATGAAAAATTGTTGCGAAATAAAAGGTTTTACGTAAATGAACTCCTTGTAATAAAATTATGGGTTAACCACCTAATAATTTTGGCCCAATGTGTAACGAGATCTTATAATTTTTTAAGACGATCCATGAACTTTGACTCGATATACGATAATCGCCCCCGAACTTTTAATTTGTTCAATATAATCTCCGAACTTTTAATTTGTTTAATTTAATTTTTAAAATTGTAATTTATTCAATGTCGTTTTTCAATTAATTCAAGTTAAGAAACAATATTGAACATATTTGTATAATACAGAGATTAAATTAAATAAATTTCAAGAATCGCATTAAATAAATTAAAAATTTAAAGACGATGTTGCACATCGAATTAAAATTTAGATATTATATTGAATAAAATCGAATTAAAATTTAGATATTATATTGAATAAATTTAAAGTTGGCAAAAATTTGGGATAATTAGTCTATTATTGTGAAAGTGGGGCCCGTCGTCCAGCATGCATACCGTGATTGGCGGTGCACCAGCTGGCACGTGCACGCCCGTCCCATTAGCAAAAAAAAAAAAAAGCCACTCCTAAGTCCCCACTCCTCAGTCTCTGCCGGTGACTCGCACTCTGGAGAAAATCTCTCTCCTCCTCTCTTCATCTTCTTCTCTCTCCGAAGCAGAAGCTCTAACAACAATGTCGCCGACGCCGCCACACTGCTCAGCTGTCCTCCACATTGCGCCGCTCCTCCTCGCCCTCCTCCTCGTCGCCTCCGCCGGCCCAGCCTCATCCCGCCTCACCACCGACTACTACGCCAAGTCCTGCCCGCGCTTCCTCCAGATCATCCAGGACACCGTCACCGCCAAGCAGATCTCCACCCCCACAACCGCCGCTGCCACCCTCCGTGTCCTCTTCCACGACTGCTTCGTCAACGGCTGCGACGCCTCCATCCTCCTCTCCGCCTCGCCCCTCTCCCCACCTCCCGAGCGCGACGCCGACATCAACCTCTCCCTCCCCGGTGACGCCTTCGACCTCGTCGTCCGCGCCAAGACCGCCCTCGAGCTCGCCTGCCCCGTCACCGTGTCCTGCTCCGACATCCTCGTCGTCGCCGCGCGCGACCTCGTCACCATGCTCGGCGGCCCCTACTACGACGTCGCCCTCGGCCGCCGCGACTCCCGGATCTCCCGCGCCTCCCTCGTCGCCGGCCTCCTCCCGCGGCCCAACATGACCGTGTCGGAGCTCCTCTCCCTCTTCGCCGCCCGGGGTTTCTCCGCCCAGGAGATGGTGGCCCTCGCCGGCGCCCACACCGTCGGGTTCTCCCACTGCAAGGAGTTCAGCTCCGGGATCTACGGCTTCAGCAAGTCGTCCTCCTTCGACCCGAGCTACAACCCGGGGTTCGCTCAGGGGCTGCAGAAGGCCTGCGCCAGCTACGGCAAGGACCCCACGCTGTCCGTGTTCAACGACGTGATGACGCCGAACAAGTTCGACAACATGTACTACCAGAACCTGCCCAAGGGGCTGGGCCTGTTGGCGTCGGATCGGGGGCTGTACGGCGATCCGAGGACGAGGCCGTTCGTGGAGATGTACGCCAAAGATCAGGGCAGGTTCTTCACGGACTTCACTCGGGCGATGCAGAAGCTGAGCCTCTACGGGGTCCAGACCGGGAGGAGAGGCGAGATCAGGCGAAGGTGTGATGCTGTCAATTAGATCTCTTCTCTCGTTTCTTGATGGTTGTCGATTCTTGTTCTCGAGAGAGTGAGATGGGGTTGAGGATGAGGGTGGGATTTTTCATTTTGTATTCAACATTTTTTTTTGCCGGGCAATATATGTATACGTGATGATGATGGTGTTTGTACTGGAGTTAAAAGGCATAACGGATGATAAAAATTCAGTTTTTTGAATTCTTGGGGGCAGTTGGTTCTTGATGACTCTGCTGGTTTGCAATTCTTCTTCTGGGTTTGTTTCGTTGTCCGTTCTTGAGCACCGGGGCTCGGCTCCTGCTGCTCTTCTTTTTCTTCTTTGCCAAAAGGAATAATCGTGCTCTGTTTCAGCCTTGCCTTCTTCCTTTTTCAAGGAAAAAGTTATTTGCAGTGGCGTGTTTGATTTGAGGGATGAACTCCGACTAGGGTAAAGGAGGAGGAGAGCTGGAAAGTGGAAAGTGGCAAGAAGTGCTTTCGTTTCTTGCCTTCCTTTCTGGTGTAGAAGTGGTAATTTTTTGCTTTTATCATGTAATTGGTTGATTGGAAGATGGACTTTTACATTTTCGTTTTCTTTTTCATTCGTTTTATGGTCTTCAAACTATGAATACGATTGTCTGTTTCGACATCTGTCGATCAACTCTTTTTTCCAATGGGTGGTTAGTACTAGCACCATTAACCAAAAAAAAAAAAAATCCCTACGGGGAGACATCTGTAGCAAAATTTATTCCGAATAATCTCAAGTTGATGATTGTCGCCCGACCACACTCACTGAGAACTAATTTTAATGCCCGAAAAATTGCTACATCATGACAACTCTGTCCTTCCTCGGCTTCTGTCTAATGTCTCCCTCAAAATTACTGACGTGAAAAAAACACGCGGCAAGCAATTTGGATTATCAGCGGAGAGGTGGATTCAACACGGAAATTCAAGATAAGATGGCGTCCTCGATGAATAAGCCAGATCCGAAACAAAATGAATCGGATTAGAAACTTTGCTAATTTTGCCTTAACGGCTCCCTCACTTTTGAAAAATATTCTGAAGTCCCTAATTTTGCCTTAGTCTTATCTTATGCTTAGGATTTTGGTACGTTTGTCACAAATACACAGTCTTGATATCTTTTGCGACACAAATATTAGTTTTGAGGGTAAATGTAACATGGGGGCCATCGGTTCGAATTTGGATTACGGGTCGGGATTCTTTTGGGTGGTATCAACAGTTTTCTGAATGATCAATTTTGATGCTTCAACGTTATTGATGAACTAGGGCCAATCTGTTTTGCCAGCAGTGCAACAGAAAATATTGCGTACCGTCGGGAGGACGGGTAGGTCAGTTTTGGCGGAGTTGAGAGCGGCACCTTCCAAAAGTGCCTTCCAACAAATGAGCCATTCCTCCATTCTCTTTTTATCTTTCTAGAAAGGATTCAACGCCCCGTCATGTCTCATTCTCCTCAAGCGGAAGATTGCAAGTCCTCGGCAACAAATAATGTAAGAAATCATTGCATGATGCATCCCAGTGCACGGGCTCAAATTATTCATCACATCATTCGAGATTTATCATATTTAACATGACGTTCAAGAAAATTTAGCAAGTTAAAAGTAGCATATGTAGCCGGCGTATCTGCTAAGTTCTCCAGAAGTCGGCAACAGTCATGCGCGCATTTGTAGTGCAGAGCATCGCATTTTAACCATACGAGCTACATAATCAGACAAATTTGAAGAGTAGGGTTATTTCTGAACAACATAGTAATCCTCTTTCTTGCCAAAAGTCAGTTCTGAGCTTTCAGGCCAATGGTTGAAGAACCTGCAGAAACCGCACAAGAATCACAACCTCCATTGCAAATGTTTTTGAGCACTTGCATACCACGGGCTTTCAGATTTGGAGAATGAAAACAACCCTTTAGACTTAACAGGCAAGTTCAATCTTCAAAGCATGCTGATTTAACAAAAGAAAAAGGATTCAATCCTCGAAGCGACATCAACCTTATGTCTGGCCAAATGCATATTTGACCGATTTAATCGATTCCCATGATGCAATGAGTTACAGCCAATTGATCACCAATCAGACCATTAACCCAACAGCATTTAGCTCATCACGATCCCCGACCACAGGGAGCGATCCTTAGTATGTCTGTGCTGTGCTAAGTGGCATATTCAAAGTTCACCACAAACCACATTTGAGTGTGGAGACCAGAAAATGTCTCCAAACAGATTTTAGTGTTCAGAAAATTGTGGAAGAAACTGAAGCCCCAATTGATCACCGATCAGACCATTAACCCAACAGCATTTAGCTCATCACGATCCCCGACCACAGGGAGCGATCCTTAGTATGTCTGTGCTGTGCTAAGTGGCATATTCAAAGTTCACCACAAACCACATTTGAGTGTGGAGACCAGAAAATGTCTCCAAACAGATTTTAGTGTTCAGAAAATTGTGGAAGAACTGAAGCCCCATTTGCAGATAACAAGTGTGGACAGTACGCTAGCATACAAAAATATACAATGGAGGGCTTAAAAACTGCTGCCCCTTTTCGCTCTCACTAGTATTTCAATTTTCATCTACCAAGGGTTCGAACAGATGTCATAACAAGTCAACTTCATGGAAGAGCATCACATATTTGCAGTCGTTTCCTTGATTTCTTCCAATGAAATGGCCTGCACAGAAGGAAAAAATAGCATCTGATATTAGAATGTCCTCAATATTTTATCCATCCACTCTCATACGTGAATCGTGGCACCATATGTGGCTGCCGGACCACTGTTCTTCTCCCATAGCCTAGGGAAGTCTAACAAGCTCATGATACCAAGCTGAATTACCAACTGATTCCAAACACGTGCTTAGTAACATAGATAATTCACCTGATCTTGGCCAGCAAAATCATTGTCTGGAGTGAGGAATAGCATGCAGTGGCACTCTTTCCTGCCAGGGTAGCCATCAAGATTATAATTTAGAGCAGAGGGAAAACCATGACCTATTTCAGGGGAAAAATGACACGGATAATCTCACGAGCCATCAAAGCAACCAAGTGAAAACATTCATCTCTATCCCAATGGACACCAGGTCCACCGAGACCAACTTGAGTGTGGTATGCAAAATCTGGGGGGATTCAGCCTATTTTACCTCGGTATTGTGGGTAAAAGCTTCGCCCACTGTTTACAACCAACAACTCCCAAACCCAATAGCCCCCCTTCCCCCACACCCCGTTCACACCCAAAACCGCCACCCCCTCTGCCCCAAAAACCCCCAACACACACACACAAAAACAAAATACAAAAATGAAAAAGCAAAAAAAATTACAAGAAAGGAACTTCATTGCTACTTAATTTGGATTGGTCTGTAACATGATGACAATCTAAATATTCCAGGAAACAAAAAATGCTTATAAGGGAATAAATCCAATGTTGGTCAAGGTTATAAAGTCAATTAGCAGCATCATTAAGCATCTAAATTTATGTCATTAAGATTATACCCACTTTAATGGCCATGGTATTTTGGACAGCACAAGTATCCATTACATTCTCACAAAAATGGAGAAAAAGAAAAACATTCTACCATTATAGTCAGTTAATATTGTCAGGAGTCAATGAACAACTCCCATTCTTAACCAGCTTGGTTTTACAGCAGGAGGAAGATTATCTAGATAAACATAACTGGAAAAACTGTGTACTTTCACAACATTAAATATTCGGTAAATAAGTCAATAGCATTGAATATACTCTACCTCTCCCTCATTGGAACACAAGGACAATTCCAAAAACCTTGCGCTACCTCTGCAGCTTTGTCATCATAATGCCTGTGGTTCAGTGAGTTGAACCTTAAATTATATCACGGACTTGTATATCTCTTCATATACATTTCCAAATGGATGTTGAAGTAATAAAACAATGTGAAGAAGGCGAGGTTGTTTCACACGTATTTACCTACATGGGCAAAGCGGTGCACCTAATGTGTCTTTATGGTCAGCCAATCCCTGTTGAAATTCCAATGTGAGTTAGCTAAGCATAAATTCAGCATTAGTAAACGAGCACTCGAAAGCCCTAAACAAGCTCATATTGTAGGAAGTAACAGATTATTATAGAAGAATTAGGGATCTCCAGGGACACTATTTCATCTCTGATTTTAGATGCACATTCTTTTAATCACACATTTCCCTGGTAGTTCAGCTCCGATTTCTTTATCTCAAGAAATAATTAACTGATGCAAAGAAAGAATTTATTAATTGACTTGAAAAAGCAACTTCAGAATTTTAAAAAGGAATGCAAATAATCAGACTTCAAAGAGTTGAGTCAGAGTGGTGACAATACATTCTGAGAAGACACTTTACTCTTTAGTAAACAAGAGCGCATGATGTTTTATTCGACATGGTTACTGAATATCTAAATGGAAAAACTTCCGTCTGTCAAGATCTTCAATTTTGTATTCGATAGCAGATGCTCTATTGAATTATACACTACATGGAGGCCCACCTATTACCCAAGCCAAGTTCCAATTGAAGCTCAAATTGGAGATCACGCATGTTAAAACTATAAAATTCCTTTGTTTTTCGTTTGAGATAATAGGCAAAACAAACTCGCAGCAATTACAGAGCACATGATGAACTTCATTAAATTAGTGAAATTCAAGAACTCATTCACAGAGTAGGATGCAGCAGATGAAAGCAACACATATTGAATTCCACAGAGGTGTTTCACTAATCTAAGCTCACATGGAGTGATATGCTATCAGAAGAAGACCACCTATTCAAGTCCTGTTATCAATGAACAAGTGGTGCCATAAATGGTGTATGGCACCACTTGGCACTTTCATCTTTGTTTTGGGAGAGTAATCAGAAGGCGACTAAAATGAAGGCCTAAATATAGAATAACAGGTACATCACAGACAGATGAAACACTGATCGACCCACTAGGAGTCTATACAGCGACAAAAACTTTTCAGAATTCAAACCCAAATGAAGGGGTAAAGAAAAAGAAAATGCACTTGAATCATAAAAAGCAGTCGCATACATAAGTTCTACATACCTTAATAACAACAGAAGTCACACCCTTATCAACGCAGAAATATGTTCCTGATCGGCGAGCATACTGCTCGGAGAACTTTCTCATTATGTCAACAGATTTCTCTGTTGGCTCCACTGGAGGAAAAAAAAAAATTGTCAGGTGCGAACTGAAGTGGAAGAAGAAACAAACCAAATGGAGAAAAAGCAGCAAACTTTTAAGGCAAGACAAGTGCATTTGTTAGGAGTTACTATGAGGGAACGAGAATCAATTAGTCACAGCAATTACTCATCAAACTTATGACTAACAGGTGGCTTGTGTTTTGATCCGGAGTAGAGCTCTCTCTCTCTCTCTCTCTCTCTCTCTCCCCCCCCCGAGTTCTTCCCCCTCACCCCAGTGAATCTCCTCTCCTTTCCCCCAATTCTACTGATTAGCAAGAGAATTGATAATTGAATGTAACATACTCTCATCAGCCATGCCGCAAAAGTCCACATAGATAAACAAATGCAATTCATTCTAAATAGAAATTGCATTAGCTAAGGTGTTTGACAATTCTGACCAAATTTCACCGTGACAAAGCTACAAAAGGAACACCCACAAAATTGACAGTAAACATCTCACAACCCCACCTAAGAACTTATCGCAATCACATTTTACAGTTGTGATCGCGTTTTACAGTTATACAGCTACACGAGGAACTGAAAAACCGATCAGCTTATATATAATCGAAGATTGAAAACAAAAGAACACTTCAAATCCTCGGGTCATAAGGCCAATGTTCTGAACTCAGCAACCCCACACCAGAGAAAAACGAAGCTCAAAGCACGTATGCAGTCACTGCAAGAGCAAAATAGTGAAACTACGAAGCTCGCCTTCTGCAGATAACTGTCCGATTCAACACGGAGCACTACGGCGACTCAGAAACCAAACTGCGCAAACGAATCCCAAAAAAAAAAAAAGATGCTCCGAGCACAAAATCGGCAATTACACTCCCCTTTGCTGATACCACACAGCGTAAACCGAAAAAAAAAAAAAAGAACAGAGAACGACGGCGAGGCCCATACCGTTGGCTCGAACGACATGGCCGGGACCAGAGCGGCAGCGACGCGGCGCCAAGGACGGCACGCCGACGGCGAAAGAAGAAGCTTGAAGAGTCATGGCGAGCACCGATTTCTGCAACCGAAGCGGAGGTGGAGGAGGAAATGAGAACAGAAGTTGGTTGTTCAGAGAAGAAGAGCGCGTGTGCTGTATATATGTTTGCATTCTCGTTCCGTCTCTTTATTTTTCTCTTTTTTTTTTTTTTCATTCTGCTGAAATTAGGAAATTTTTTTGATTTATTTTGATATTTATCTGTAAATTTAGTTGGAGGACATGCGCGCCACTCGTTGCAAAATATCAAGCAAGAAATCACACAAGCCAACCAAATCGGTCTTCCGAAAAACACCACCCCACCCCCCAAAGAGAAAAAGGCAAATCGATCTAAACCGCCGAACTCCGAACTCGACCATTCAAATCGATTTGCCGACTTGAATCAAAACTTGTCTTAGATCGAGGGAACATACACATGTGCGGATCAGATACATTACACGATTCGGATCTCCTAACCTTACTAAACCGTATACCGACCTACGCCGATCCCCTAAGAACATCTTATTTATCCACTCAAGAAGCGTTTTATTGGGAAAACGTCAAGTTCGCATAAGATGCTTGGCACTAAGTATCACGTGAGAATAGCTCGTACCAAATCGAGAATGCAGAGGTGACGGGATACCTCCAAACCCGACCCGGCCTAATCCGACTTGGTCCGGACCTCGAAACCCTCTGTTCGGATCTCGGCTAGTTGTCCACCATCGCGACCTCGAAACCGTGCTGAGTTCGTTTTTGAGAAGAAGAAGAAGGGGGAGGAAATGCTTCGGACATACACATTCGAACGCATCAACCGTTCAGCTTTCGTGCGGGGGACGAAGGGGACTTTTAGTTGTAACTACTCGAGCCAGACCGGAGTTTCGAAGCCGCCCCCAATTGCTCGTCTTAATCAATAACACACCTTAAAAAAGAAGGAAGAAAAAAAAAAAAGAGCAAAGGAAAGAATAAGTTAGTAAATATGAAAAATATAATGAGTGCTTTTGAATGACCAGTAGCTAAATCATTGAAGGAGTGATAGTTTGGTGTGTGCACGAGGACTACTTTTAGTTCTAGGTGAGTAAGCAGTGCTGTGAAGGCCGCATTGCGCGTATACACGTTGGGTTAAAGTTTAAAGATTATTTTAAATGAATTAAAAGTTGAAAAATCGCATTAAACGTTGAGGTAAAATTCATGGACCATTTAAAACCGTCATTTTTTACTTTTGATGATACCCATGCCCAAGTCCTAAATTTCCCGACCCACTGAAAACCCATGGACTCAACTGCGAGTGAAGATCGAGCGTGGGGGAATATTTAAATATTAGATCACGTTTTCATCTAACAATTTAGCTTTTGAATCAGTTGGCATTGGTTCCATAAAAATTTCACACAAATATTGACACCTTATTTGTAATGACACAGTTCTTCGAGAAGTCACATGAAGATTCCGCAATTCAGTCGCACTGCGTCCATGGGAAGAAGCCAAGCCAAGGAGAGAAAACTTTGCTAGAGATTGAAGACAAAACGTTGATTGTGGATTTTTCTAGTAACCTCTCGGTCCTCTCCATGAGTTAAAAATCCAACGGAAATCGAAAGAAATTATCAAAAAAGTTCTAAACCTATTGCAAATTGTGTCAATTTAACTCTAATTTTTTTTTTTATCAATTTAGTCCTAAAAATTTTGCATTGTGTTATTTAGTCCATTCGGCTAATTTTAGCTTTAGGAGCCGACATGTAAATTAAATTTTAATAATTTTTTGAAATTGAGTTTATGGTTTTTTTTTTTTTCCTTTTTTTCCTCCTAACTTTTAGGGCCGGCAAGGGCGCCACGGTCCTCTCATCTCGGCCCTAAGGGTTGGACAAAAAAGGAAAAAAAAAGAGAGAAAAATATTACAAAAATTTCAAAAAATATTAAAAGTTCATTCACATGTTAGACCAAATTGCCAAAATTGATCGGATTGATCGAACTTGCACAAATACAAAAGATTTAAGATCAAATTGACACAATTACTGAGATAAGTTCGGGACTTTTTTGGTGACTCTCCCACATAAATCTTGTGCGGCACTCGGATGAGAGTGCTCCTTCTTCAACCTTTATCTTGGTCTTCAAACTCAAAGGAAGCTCAATATTGGTGCCATCCCATAAAATAAAATAAAATAAAATAAACAAGAAAAGCTAGGTGATTTCATGTCCATCGTTGTCAAAACTTTGTTTGGTACAATCAATTATACCTACAAAAAAAGCAAAAAAAAAAAAAAAAGAGTCGAACAAGAAGGGAATTTGGTTGTGAACGAACGGTAATGGGCTCATTCTATCTAATTTTCTTCCCAAAACTTTCTTGGGAAAACTAGAAAGAAAAAGAAAAAGAAAAGTCAACTCAGGGGTTACGCTCGGGAAAATCTGAGTTCATGGAAACGACGACAGAGACGTAAACCGAATTTGCGGAGTAAGTGGCTCAAACATGGAAGTTATTTAAACTTTACTAATGTAAGTGTGGTAACTTCCACACACACACACAGTAGCATCAACCACCAAACTTTCCAACCCTCACTAACAGTTTCAATTGTTTCAATTGTTTCCCTGTTGAGAGTTCATATACAGAATTGATTCTCATTGCGAGACTTTATTATATCCAGAAGAATTTTCGCCAATAACTATTAGGAGTTGTGGGGCAAATAATTTTTTAAAAAAAGTATTATCATGTCTCAAAATCTAATTCCATTTCTTTCAGTTCGATCATTATATTTTCCTAACGTATATGTCGTGAAATCATGATATTGCGATTGTTACTTATAGAATCTGAAAGGAAAATCAACTTCTACCCTGAACTAATCCACCAAACGAAAGACAGGCCCGAGCTCATCCGAAAATCTCTCTCCTTCTGCTTATGTTTAGTACATAGCCCGTTGCTCCGAAAATTTTAAGGCTATGAAGTCCTCCAAGATATCGATTTCGATTGTTAGATTAGCATTTTACTTATTTTCTTCGACCCGCGCCTTTTCTGATCACGAAATTAGAGGGGTATTGCACCGAGTCCCCATCTTCAAGAGCAAAAACAAGGATCGATAATCGCTCTCATCCCTCGAGTATTGATGACCGCTGCAATTGAATGATCGAATTCGTAGTAAAATTGATTCAAGAAAGGGGCAATCTTAGATAGTTGACGGCCAACGGCTTCGTTAGAAAGTCGTTAATTTGCCGAAGTTGTACAGTTCAGCCGGTGGTTAGAGCCGGCGGACTCCATCAGATGTGCCTTTTCTTTTCCCATCTCATTCACACCCAGGTCTGGTCTAGACGAAAGGGAAACAAGAAAGCAAAGCATGAAAAGAAGGTTGCTTTACACAATCCATTCAAGAGCAGACAGACTAAAATGATCTCTCAAAGAGGACAGATCCTTGACCTAGTGTTATCTACTGGAACTTGTTACTACAAACCCTAGAGTCCTCCAATAGGAGAGGGACGAAATGACCGAAACAAGAGAACCCATAGGGCAGTTTAGGTCAAGCTGAGCAGAAGAAAAGCCCATGTACATAATACATCTGTAGCTACTCTAAGGGCATGTGTATGTCTGTAGACAATGATTGGTAAAAGTTACAGATCTATCAAGGAAAAAAAAAGCGATAAAAGTCGGACCAAGACGCTTGATTCCCCCAAAAGAGAGAGAGAGAGAGCAGAGAAATGAAGCAGCAGCTCTCGAGAGCACCTGATGTTCTGTAGATGGCAAGGGTCTGTTCCGTGCTCAAGAGCTCTTCTTGATGTTCCCTTTCCACTTTAGCAAGTGCTTAAGAACTTTTTGACCACCCTTTTCACGTTCCTTCATTGGCCCCTCTCTCCTTTGTCGCCGCCGGTAATGATGGCGGTGATGACTTTGCGGAAGACTGTGTGGTCGTGGGTTGCGAAAGACATGAGAAGCTGCAAGACAGCAGTCATGATGGGGATGGAGGAGGAGGAGGAGGAAGAGGAGGAGGGTAAGCGGAGACATGATGATGTTTCGGCGTTGAAAATC
The DNA here is from genome assembly GCA_021437795.1 of Rhodamnia rubescens. Classification (NCBI taxonomy): domain Eukaryota; kingdom Viridiplantae; phylum Streptophyta; class Magnoliopsida; order Myrtales; family Myrtaceae; genus Rhodamnia; species Rhodamnia rubescens. The sequence continues at coordinate 3,217,089 of JAILYA010000004.1, read as the reverse complement.
AAGGGAAAAGCATGAAAATACGTTCAAGTTTTTTCTGTGCTTCTCTCTCTGATCCCTCTCTCTAAGAGAGAGAGAGAGAGAGAGAGAGATTCACTCTGGCGGAGCCAAGGGCAAGCTTAGCTTTATAGATAAACCAAGTCCCTGCCGTATTTCAACCGTTTGATGCAAGAGATGCCAGTGTGAATTGTCGGATGACAAATCACTCCTCACCGTTTCAAAAACTTGAGTAACTCACGAAATACTAACTCTTCATTACAATTTATAAAAATTATCAACTTTTGATTACATTACCAACTACATTTTCGACTCTAATTTAAGTTACTCACTAATGCTTATTTGAATTTTTCTTTCCAAATAGTTTGTTATCATTTACCAACTTTTATTGGTCCAGTAAATTAACCTCTCATAGGACTTATCAATATTTACTTGGACTTTTACCATTTTTTTCTTTTAGGTCATGAACAACTTTTCATAAAACACCTTAAATTTATCAATTATTATGCAAAACTACCGATGACCTTTATTTCCAATCAAGTAACCCAATACAAAAGTTGGTGAATTTAATAAAACAAAATAAATGTGGGTAACTATCTCAGAGTTTGGTACCGATAATTAGTTGATAACTTAATTGGAAGAATAAACATTATATCACCTAAATTAAATGTAGGAATTTCATATGAGAGTTGGTAAATATAAGGCGCAATTAAGAAAGATAAATAACATTGATCAAAAATAAGAAAAGTGAGTAATTAAAAGAAAAATGAACTTTGCAAGTAACTTAAATGGGAGTTGATATCACAAAACTAGTGGGTAGTTAACCACAGAAAATGTGGTAAGCCATTCCAATTGAGATTGATAATGTCTGAAAAACTTGACAATTTTAATGCGTTACTAAGAAATGCAAATAAAAGTTTGTAAACGGTAGGAAAAATTGGCAAATTTAACAAAATCAAACAAATGTCGACAAGTAACTCATATGACAGTTGATCATCCAATGCAATGTGGTGTATATGCAAAGGGTTACTAACCAAGGCAAATGGAAAAATCATAAGAAAGAGAAGTTTGGTAAATAAAAAATTGGAATTTCGATAAATAATTGAAACGGGAGTTGGTAATCCAAAATAAGTTGGTAATTTAATCTGACAAAAATTAGTAGATCACTCAAATTTAGAGTTCTAATTCCACACGAGAGTCGGCAAGTTCGAAATGTTGGTAAGTAATGCAAATAAAAGTTGGTAAACTCGTACACAAACTATTAATTTGCAAAACTATTGAAAAATTGATAATTTCATAAAGTTGTTGTAAAACTTCTTACAAGTTACTTGAAAATAAAGTCACCGGTAATTTTTTACCAGCATTTTTTTTTGTAACTTATAAACATAATACAATGAAAAAAATTCTTTACTTTCGTGAAAAAAAAATAGAATTATGCAACTTGGTAGGAGCATATAGGCTATCTATAGAACCCTAAGTTAACCTATCTCCCGCTCTCTCCCTCCAATATCTTCAATAGATCGCTCTTCCGGCCGCCTTAGTTGTTCGTCAATACGCTCGCCATCGCCATCGTTGCCGCTGTCTCCGACATCATGGTCATGTCATGGTCTCACTTTCAGATATGTACGTCAACCCCTCTAGCTCTCTCTCCACCACCATTATGGTTGATCACAGTTTCAGACCTCGCCTCTGGATCTATGCGTCTATTATCACCACCATCAATTGGGGTCTTGGTTCTCACCATTAATTAGGGTCTAGAATAGCATTCGAGGGTCTCTGATGGACTTGGGCTTAGTTCATCCGGCGAGGAGCTTGAGAATGTTGGAGGAGCCCAACTCGATCCGGTTGAAGCAGGTAGGCAGTCTACGATCCTACAATGGTGGTGCTCGGGACGGAGCCAATGGCGGCGGCTGGATGGCGTGCCATAGAGAGGCCGCCCTGGGTTTAGCAGAGAGGAGAGAGAGGTTTAGGAAATTATTGAGACGATAAATAGTAAATACTCGTATGCGTACTAGTTTATGTCCATGACATTAGCAGCATATTTAAAGGCTGTTGTCCACCTGGGCGGTGGTAGTTGTTCATGTACGCACAACAGCTGTAATGTATCTCCACAGTAGCTTCAGTAGATTGCCTATTTGCCTCCATGCCGCCTTTGTTGTCCTCGACTCTTGCCATTGTAACCACCGTCCCCAGTTTCGCAGCCTCTCTTTCAGCTGGACCTCATTGGAGGAGCTCGACTCCATTCGATTGAACTAGACAGGACATACCCTGATACGTTGATGCTTGAAAACGGAGTCTATGGCGGCATCTTGATGGATGTGTCACGCCGAGACAACACAAGTGCCACTAGCGAGGAGAGAGCGAGAGGATTTAAGAAATTATCTTGGGTCAATTCGACGTGATCCATGAAAATCTGGTTTACCCTAATCTTAAATTCTAGAATCTGGAACAATTCAAAACTGAATTTTCTGGGACAATTTCTTCAAATGGTCATAGCAGATTGCCTCCGAAAAGCAAAACTAGTCTGCAGTTAAAAGTTGAACTAGGTTGCCCCCTTCAGCATCTATGATGTAACTTGAACCGATAACAGCTACGTGCTCCGTGTGGGAGAAGCAGCAGAATCAAGTATAGATGCCTATAAAGTCTGGTGCACTTAATCTGGGCGCTAATCAAGGAGTCTTTCCTCTCCTGCTGATGATATTTTCCACGGACAGTTTTGACAATACACTCAAGACCAAGTTGAAATTTTTGTCTTCCCCAGGAAATTCTTCCTCAAAGAGGTTTGATCACATCCGGTGAATTGTCTTCCTTACTGATACAGGCTTACAGTACTGTTAAATCACGAGCTGCAGCATAATTTTTTTTAAAAAATTGAGGATTTACCATCTAATCACGCCTTAATCCCAGACTAACAAGTATACTGTTCCACCATACATAATGTCTGTTGCACGAGACTTTCGTTTTTCCTTTTCCAATCTCTACTTGCGCCCGCATCGTACATATTCTGATGGAGGACTGCATGATTCAATTCCCACAAGAAGATTAAATTATCCGATTCAGCTCTGTCGTTCGGGTTTGTTGTCCATAGTGAAACAATTCAATTCCCACAAGAAGATTAAATCATCCGATTCAGTTCGATCGTTCGGGTTTGTTGTTGTCGTGACCTAAAAAAAATCAGGCTAACAGATTATCGGGTTAATTAAATTAATTAACATAATTCGAACCCTCCCAAATCCTATCGAATCGCAACTTAGTTTCATTTCATAAAAAAAATTATTAAACTGGAGCCGCCACTAATCATTTACGGTAGGTTGATTAGAAACCTATATAAAATAGCGGAAGAACTATTTTATCTTTACGAACTAGAGAAAATGAGTTTCTGTTTGGGTTTAGAACTGTCGCCCTCTTGCTGTGTACATTCAATCTGGACATCTTTCTGTGCGTTGGGCTTCCCATTAACATTTTGAATCCTGCGAAAAGACAGCATAAACAAAAGCCGTGAAGAATAACTGTTCATTTTGAGTTATTCTAGATAAAAATCAGTTCTTTAACTTGGAATTGAGGATTTGTTAGTATGGAGAAAGGTCTTTGGTCTCTCTAGCTTTTCTCTCGTCAAATGAAGCAACTGCAACTAAACTCGATCCTTAGTTGCCCAACGATACCCTGTTTCTGTGCAAACCGAATCTTTCATGACCATGTTGCAGAACTTTAAATTTGCTCAGTCTTCTTCCTTTTTTCCCTGCGCTTTTGGTCTGATTCTGATGAATTAGTGTCCTGGGCCTATAACTTTTGAGTTTTCCTTAGTAGGGATTACCAAAAAAATTCTTCGGGAGATATGGAAAGGATCTCTCAAGCTTAGTACTACTCAAGATTCCGGGCAGTTCGACCTGGACTGTAGGACTAGAAAAGCATAACAATGGCACAGTTTGGTCGTGGAAAGGGTGGCGAGACTTTACGCAGCATTACTCCATTGGTCTCGGTCACCTCGTAGTTTTCAAATATAAAGGAAACTCCACTTTTCGCGTGACGATATTCAACAATAGTGCTTCAGAGATCAATTATTCGTTGGGCGGCTTATCGAACCTCAGCAGTGGATTTATCTTGCCGAAGAGGGAGGATGTGGTAGAAGTCGATGATTCGGAGGATTCCGCTCCTCATCAAACAATGAGGGTGGAGCCTCATTCACCATGTTCTCAGCCGGGTCCAAGCTGCTCGTCACAAGATCTGGAAGGCGCGACTAGTAATTTTATGAGTCTTGTTTCTTTTTATATTGCTCTCTCCTTCGGAAGATCTTTTTCAAGTACTCGGGAACTTTTTGATAAGCTTGTTGATGTTGACTGATCACATAATGACTTCAGTAATGCCTTTTGTGGTTGAGTAGTCACACAACTTCAAAGGTGAAGGAAACGAATTTTTCGTTTGGTCAACTTTTCTAAATGTTGATTTCCGTGACGCTTTTGACTTCCATTATGTGCTAAATCTTTTCACAGTAAGTAAATCAACTAATGGAAAAGTTCAAACTGGCGTCATATAAACACCGCAGAGTGGTAAGATCGAGAGCTTAATTCACTACTATTCGCATTGGCGTGTCCGAGCTAATCGATAGAGATGATATTGTTTTTGGGGTTCACAATTTCAGCAAGTGCAGGTAGAAACTTGATTTACATTGCTTGAAGTGAAACTTTAGGCTGGCTATGGCATGACATGAGTTCTATCCTAAAGATCTCCATAGTCAATTAAAGAAATATTGTCCAAAAAAAAAAAATTAAAGAAATATTCACACCAATAATGTTGCTTAAAGTATTTATTTTAACTCTAGGTGGAAGGAAACAGTCCAGATGCAGAATGAACCATTGTGAGCCAGTACTTCGTGATCCTACTCTTCCGAGGCCTGTCACTACTCCTGAGTTGGCCAGTGAATTTGATTTGGATCAATCCCTTCTTTAAAATGGTGATACAGCAGTCTCATCTTAAGAGAATGGTATAACCTTGAGCCTAATCCATCACCGCCATATCTCAAGTTTGATTACCAATCTCTATCTAATTTTTCGTCAGTTTTTTCCCCGGTTGATTTGGTTTGTATTGGGAACCATATGATCGTGGGGGCATTCCAGTGGTGGAGGAAAGCGGAATCAGGAAGAAAGGAAGGAAAAACAGAAGTAAAGGCTGTAATTAGGTCGGGACTAGCCATTCACTTGGATATCCTCGACAAGCTGCTCGATCACTTTCCGCACGGAAGGATGGACAGTCACTTGAATCGAGTACTAACCTAAAATGGCAATTAATGTTCTGTAATTTGTTTAAAAATGCTTTACATTGCGGGTTAAGATCGATGGCTTTCATGAGCCTCTTAAGACTGTTGGCTAAAGCTCCTGAAACTCGCAAACATGGCCTTGTGTGCTTTATTTCCCAAGTGTGCATGCTTAAATTGTTGTCCTTCGTTCAGCTTACAGAGCATACATTGGTTGTTCAAACATTTACTCATGCGCAGCGGGTTCCCCGTCAATTCGCCAGGCACCATATTCAAGAAAACATGAAAACTGCAGCTCTTACGTATACAGACAGATTGTGGCCAGTGAAGCTCTCAAGGTTTACGCAGGACGCCCCGAGTGTTGTTTCTCTGCTGGTTGGGCTGCATTTGCAAGAGAAACTCTTTTGCGTGTAGGAAATGCCTGCGTGTTTGAGCTCATCGATGGAGATGATGTTGTGTTTAAAGTCTCCATCCTCAGTAATGCTGATGAGGAACGGATTCACATTGATTGAGGTGATCATGGGGTGTGTAACTCTAGGCAGTGTTTGCAGCATCGATATGAGCCCAGGATTCCTAATTATGCCTCCTTTATTCTGCAGCTGCGAATCAATGAAAAGACAGACTCTTTTCTGTTCATGATTTCTTGTTTTTTGGTGCTAGATTCGATCCTATACTTCCATTTTGGCAAGAATTTTGCAGATTTGGGGCGGGCATCTTTGAAGATTCTGGTTTCTCACCTGACCTGGGAGTGTTCATATGTATTTTCTTAACATCTTACTGTTATGTCTTAAATACTAATGCTTTCTGTAAGATATAAAACAGTACAAAGAAAGCAGTGCATTCGTTTACTTTTTTGCATTCATTGCCTATTAGCCTATCATCAATATGCTTATATTGTTTTATGGCAAGATGTAAAAGGAAAAAAAATAAACATTTCGAGAAATTTGTATGAGGAAGTGCTTGATCGTACGTGCCAAATTTCTGATCAGGTTGTCTCCAAATTCAAAGTAATCTCGAATTGAAAGCTCTGCCCACCGCTCTATTGGAGAAGCCTTGTTCAAATCTAGGTAAACATGTCGTTATCTTTAATATGCAAATTGGTTGGATATTTTATTTGACACATATCTTATCTCATCCCTTGCATATGAAGTTGTTTGAATGGCATTATCATGGTGGTTATCGGATGTTATTTAGAAATAAAATCCGAGCTCGATTGGATATTTATCTGAATTTTTTAGAATTATCTGGAATTACTTTGCCAAATCCTTAAGGATAATTTTCTCATATTAAAATTTGGATTTTGAATTAATAAAGGTGGATTCTTAATTTCATATTTTCAACCACCACTCCATATTTTCGAAAATTCAAGTTTAATTGACTCATCTTCATTTTATTTTTTCTTATGTTTGTTTGCTTTTGAATTTTTTTTAATCCGAAAATATAAAAAAAAATACTTCATTCGCATCAATCAATCAAAAGAGATTTTTCTTGAAATTAGTACCGAAATGGCATTAATTTTTTCAATTAATATAACCAAGTCCCCTAACTCATTTTATCCGATTTGTAGAGATAAAATAGCTCTCCCCGCTATTTGATATAGGTTTCCAATCAATCTACCGTAAATAACTAGTGGCAACTCTAGTTTAATAATTTTTTATGAAATGAACCTAAGTTGCGATTCGGTAAGACTTGAGAGGGTCCGAATTAGGTTAGTTAATTTAATTAACCTAATAATCCGTTAGCATGATTTTTTTAGGTCACGACAGCTTGGCGATTCTTTGGGGACAATGTACTTGATTTTTTTTTGAAAACTTTTGATTAATTAATCACTTTAATTTTTGAAAAAATTAAAAGGAATCTTAGTGGACTTAAGTCGATAATTTCATGAAAAATTACATTTTTATTTGGCAATTGGAATCAAGGTAAGTCCCTAATCATGTGTTAAATGATTTTGCAAATGGGAGTAATAAGAGATAGAGTGTTTGTCTAATCATTTATTTTTCGGATCGGTATTTGAAAATTTCTTATTTAATTATACACATTTCGAAGCGGTGTTTGGATTTAATTATTGTGTGCGATTAATTGTTTTGGCACTACATCGCACACTACTCGTGGTCGAATCGGGCCACTAGTTTTAAGATAGTATCGAGATTGGATCCTAACGTTCTTCGTGAGATCACAATTGAAAGTTAGTCCGAATTCGATCTCGACTCTCTTTTCAAAAATGAGTTTCAAAAGTTAGAACTCGTGCTAGATAAGATTATCGATGCGGGGTTATAATTTTTAACTCGAGAAATCGAAGTTGAAATGACCCGGCTAATCCTGGTTACATCGTGGGATCACAATTAATTTTTGATTATGTGCTCGAGATTGTCGCCTTGTCGTAAGTTTTTCATTCCATTTTCTCGCCTTCTAGGATGGTTAGAATAAGTTTAACTCATGAATCATATACATGTCCATGTGATTGTTTATTTTCCTATCCCACGAAAAAGTATACTCCCGAACTTTATCTTATTGTTAATTTTTTTGGGTCGATCCATGGTATCTAGGTTCGTGACACGCGATTTATAGAGGATGAGGTATTCGGATCTCCGTTTCGTGTACATTCCAAAAGCCGAGTTGAAGCGGATGCGGAACCATTTGGATAATATGTTGCCTCTTTTGGACATCGAATTACAGTGCTAGGTTTATGCAAGCACTTGCACATTTCTCGTGCCCGGACATTGCTACCTTTTTTCTAGGTAAGCATGAGTTCACTCCGATTTTGGAAGAACATAATCTTGCCATTGGAAAACCTAAGAACATTGACTTAATTCATTCTTGTGTGGAAATTGATCCGGTTATCTTTTTGCTGAATTTTTGAAAGTTAATAAAAAATGCAACGATGAAAATTTTGAAGAAAAAAAATGCCAAATGTGTCCTTTCTCATTTCTCGTTGAATGTTTTTATGAAAGCAATTCGTATTTGCAAAGTAGGATTTTCATTTTAGCTTTCTTCGAGCTTGTGATTTTTGCACTTCAAAAGAATTTTATTAGTCCATCCATGACTTGGAAAGCTATGCAAGTTTGTCGTGGAAGGAATTTCTTCAATGCTATCCTAGCCGAAACATTCATGTCTTTAACTCGTTTTAAAAAGAATAAATATATGACATTCCATGCTTCGATTGAACTTTTGCAAATGTGATTTTTCTCTCATTATGCTAAGTTTGGTGCTAAAATGACTATACCTCGAGATAAGCCAAGATAAAAACCCGATTGCAAAATTTCAAAAATTTCAATAAGACATTGAGGGATTGTCTTACTCTGGATGGATTGATTTATTAAAAGATCTCGAATCTAAATGTTTTTCTATGGCAAGCTCATATGGTTCCGAGTTTTTAAGGCCCATTTGCGAGAGCCCATATCCTTGTTGGGTATTATCGGCGAAACGAGATATCATCCTCTTCGGGTGATACGACAATACGGAGTTTTGCAAAATATTCCACCGCCATTGAAGCCCAACGCTTTCCAAGTCCAATTTGTTGCGGATTTAGAGTTATATAATCAAACTCAAGCATTTTGATAAAGTTTGGCTCAAATCCGAGACTCGTTGACTATTGTTGCCCGTGGCGGTGCTCGAAGGAAAGGAGAGACTTTATCATGCTAACGCCCGATATATTTAGCGTTATTTCATACCAGCCCATCTACTCCCAAAATTTTCATTGATAACTGTGAAGCCCACTAGTCAAGCCAAGATCGACGTCTATGAGAAAAAGGCGCAAAAGGCTAAGAAGCATATGGAAACCTCGACTAAGAAAAATGCACGACTTTGGAAGGAATTGGAGGCATGTTCGTCTATAGATCATGTTCCCTCCAAGAAAAGAAAAACAACTTGATTATTATGTTTAGAGTCATTTGCTTTCATGTTTAAATTATTTGTTTTCTTTGGAATTGTAATTTGAATGTCACTTGTTTCTAAACAACCTTATAGTATTACGCGAATTTTTTGAGCTACTTCAAGATATTTTTGCCTTTTCGAGTTTAAATTAAAAAAGTTCATCACATCTTGAGCTATCACGTGTAAAATTTTGAGACTAATTCATGATTTTTTTACTTATTAATGAATTGTCATTGAGAACGAAACTAGCTGAAATTTTGACAATTTTCCGACACCAACTTTGCTTTGCTGATTACCGCTATTAAATGAGCTCCTTCGCTAAATCATGTAAATCAATGAAACGGGCAAGAAGAGGGAAAACTTCGAGGCTTAGATGTGAAGTTTCGGACATCGGATTGATGTACCATCGCCGATCGGTGATAGATCGTCGAATATTGAACGTCGTGATACCTAACACGAGTTAATCAAAGCACGGACGGCAACGCAAAGTTAATTGGCGTGTAATTGCTCCAAATTACCGACGAAATTAGAATTCCAGATGATCACCTCTCTATCTCACAAAAATTCTCTCAAGAACTCTTTAGTTTTTCTATCACCAAAACTCTCCCCCAAGAACTCTCCAAATTTTCTTCCCCGACTTCTCTAAAAAACTTCCTCTTTTATAGCCAAATTTCTATCTTCTCTTCTTTATCTTTTCTTCATCATTTTCCCTTCTCCATCTTCTCTTTTCCATCTTCTCTTCATCATCTTCTTCATCTCCTCTTCTCCATATTCCTTTCTTTTGGTTATTTGTAAAATAGACTCTCAAATTTTAAGTATTTCCATTTCGATATTTGAAATTCTAAGTATTTGCAATCCAATCCCCAAGTTCTAAGTATTTGTAATATAACCCATGAGGAAATATTTCTTTCAAGCCCAAACCTTCTTAGTGAATTTTTCACCTCATGTCTAATCGAAATGCCTACCAATTTAAGCTTAAATATTCTCACGGTCCAATTATATGCCAATACAATGTACAACATCAACATCATTAACATCAACAAAGACCTTTATCCTAAGCTAGTTGAGGTCGGCGGTCGATGAACCCAAAAATAAATAAAATAAAAGCAAGATCCATTGAGGGAAAAAAATAATTATCTAAAAATAAATATATAAAATTAAAAATATATAGGAAAAAAAGACTAAAAAGAACAAACAAAACATAGAAATTCAAATTCCTCCATAATTCTAATTACTTTCCTCTACTCCGTTTTAAGATAAACCGTACGTCAATCTATTTCCCACTTCATTAAATCTTGTTTTACTACTTTCCTTCAAGTAAATTTCTACGACCTCTTCTTTTCTTAATGGCATGCTCTCGGTAAGACTTCCTGTTCTTACCGAAGCATTTAGAGGTCTTCGAAGAATATGCCCAAATCATCTCAATATATGTTCTCTCATCTTATCTCGTCACCGAGATTACTCTAACTTTTTTCGAATATCTTCGTTTCTTATCTTATCCATCCTTGTATGACCACACATCTACCTTAACATCCTCATTTCCGTTACTCCTATTTTATGTTCGTATTGCCTATGTGTGCCGACCAACATTCACTCCATATAGTATTGCATGTCTTACTCGCTGTTCTATAAAATTTCCCTTTTAACCTAAGAGGGATTTTGCGATCACATAAGAACCCCGAAATATCAGCGTCATTGCATCCAACTCCGCTCCGATTCTATAGTTTAGATCCTCATCAATCTCTCCCCCTTTTTGCAATATTGATCCAAAATATCTAAAAGCATCTTTCTTGGATACCTCCCGTCCGAGCATACTCACGGACTCGTGATCTTCTCCTCATGCCGTGTCGAACTCACACTTCAAGTATTCGGTCTTACTTCGACTTAACTTAAATCCTTTGGACTCCAACGTGCTTCTCCATAATTCTAATTTAGCGCCGACCACCGCCCCCGGTCTCATCAATAAGCACAATATCATCTCGCAAATAGTATACACCACGGCACCTCATCTTGGATATCTTTATTAGCTCATTCGTAACTAGGGCAAAAAGATAACGACTCAAAGCAGAGCCTTAGTGTAAGCCTACCGTGATTGGGAAATAACTTGATGTGCCATCACAAGCCTTCACACATGTAGTAACACCATCATACATATCCTTGATTGCTTCGCATATTTTGAAGGTACTTTTTTCTTTTTAAGAACCCACTACAAAACCTTTTTTGGAACCCTATTATATATGCCTTCTCGAGATCAATAAACACCATATGTAGGTCTCTCTTCTTTTCTCGATATCTCTCCATCAACCTGCCGTACCAAGAAAATAACCTCCATGGTAGATCTTCCTCGCATAAATCCAAATTGATTTACGAGACCTTGGTCTTCACTCTCAAGTGATGCTCAAGGACTCTCCACACAACTTCATTATATGGCTCATAAGCTTAATGCCTCTATAGTAGGAACAATTCCGAATATCCTCCTTGTTTTTGTAGATAGGCACTAACATACTCTTCCTACGTTCATCAAGCATCTTATTGGTATGGAAAACCTTGTTAAAAAGGTTACTTAACCAACTTATTGCGACTTCCCCTTAGCACCTCCACACTTCAATAGGGACACCATCGGTCCTAAGCACCTCCACACCATCTTATATGCCGATACAATGTACACTAAAAATAAATATGTGAGATAATTTTTGTTTAGAACTAAAATTAGTTCTAATTTTTATGCAAAGATTAGTTAAAATTTAAGTGTCAACAGTTATCGACAGTGAACAAACTGAACAGAACTCAAAATACACTGTAGCAAACCTGAACAGAAGTTCTCACTTTGCATTAACAAGGAATTTTCAATTCTCTTCTATCAAAGTCGAATCGGTTTTCCAGTAGTTTCAGTTCCCAAAATTGAAATAGCAACAATGCAGAAACCAGAGAAAGTCATCAAGGAATCAGAGTGAGAAATCAAGGCTTCGAAAGAGACAAAATGACATCAAGCCACCATGCAGGAGCAAGTTCATGAAATAGCTCAACTTTAAAACGAGCGAAACCAGAGATGGTCATTGCAGGAATCCTCTTTATGCCTGATTATCCATGGTACGACGCGTGTTTATTTTCAATATGATGGACTAATGGTGCGAAATATTTTGCAGGACAAACACTTGATCAAGAATTCATTTCATTGACAATAGTATGAAACAGCAAGTTGTGTGTACAATAAGGCGTTTGATGTTCACCTTACTTTACAGTAGATTATGCTTTACATTTTATTACCTCCGATGCAGACATGGGGCATCACCAGATGAAATTGAACTTGTTCCTGCACATCAAAGGATACGACTTAATGGGTAAGACAGTAAGGGGAAATAAACTGTAAAACATCAACTGCGGAAACTGATCAGACAAATTCACGCAAAGCCCTTTTCTTCCCTCTTCACACTAGTCATTTCGGAAATGGGTAAGACAGTAAGGGGAAGACAGGATGTTTTGGTCCTAATAACAATAAGCCGCCACTGGGCCAAACCCTTGCCTCATGACTGAAACTTGATAAGTGTCGTGTTGAACTGAATTCAAACCCTTGAGACTCACAAAGCATGGTTTTGATTACACTAGAACTTACATCTTTGGCTGCAGATACTGCTCCAAAGTCAGAGGCTTAGGACCACCGAACCAATCAATCAAAAATATATTCTCGATTTCTAATTTGTAAATCTGGAACTTGTGACCCTTTGGCCAGTCTGTCAGCCAACCATGAAGTTCAACATCAAAGGATAATATCGTTAGCAAAAGATCATCAAAGTTCCTTGGATGTATATAATTCATCAAACCAAGGGCCAAATAGCCACTAGAAAAATGCGAGTTTCTCTAGTTACCCTTCATCTCTGCATGCTTTGAGAACAAGGCAGACTTAGCATATTCTGCTTCTTCACACTCCGGGTCGACTAGCTTCAGCTGAAAAACATAAACGAAAATTCCCACCAATTAGCTGACAATCTTGCTTGTCAGTATATGTAGGAAATCTAAATAGCTCTACTCAAACAGAATTCATGAAAGGTACAAACAGACTAACTACAAACGTTCCTCCTGCACAAGCAGGTTCTCAAGATATCCAGCCACAGGCTCAACAACATTGCACTTGCTAGTCATAATTCAAGTCTCTCTCAAATAACACTCGTTGGCAAGGACAATAATGTCAAAGATCCCTGCATGCAGTTTTATGACCAACAAATATATTTCTACATAGGCCATTATATACCTAACAGATGCTAGTTAGTGAATAAAGCAAGTAAAATATGACTTCGCAGAAGGACACACAAAAGCCATATGGAATAAATCAGTGAAGATGGAATAACTTAGAAGCAGGATTTAGCGTCTTGACGGCTGGCCAATTGAGGACTTAGGTTTAATGTGATCGATTTTAAGGTTTTAAAAAGGCCCTAACAAGTCTCGAGCTCCCCATCGGCAGAATGTAATTGCCGGAAACCCGACGTGGCCTCCACGTGGCATATATGCTCATCTTCCACGTGTCATTTCTGAAGGCAAACGGCGAGCTTGAGATCTGCTTATGGCCGTTTTAAAAGATTAAGACACTAAAATAAAACCTTAAGCGATCAGCGGCCAAAATCTTAAGTCCTTTCTCTGCACTTATCTCATCTACTATGTCACCGCTGCAGTTGAAGAAAAAACATCCAGATAATTCACAAACTTCCACAGCAACTGGATCACAATATCAACTAAAGTAAAAGTAGCGCACCTTTCCAGTTAGTGTGATCTTCGCACAAGTGGGATTCTCAGGGTCTTTCTTTCCACAGGTCCCAATAGGGTACTCACTAACTGTAAATGAAGCCCTCTCGTCTATCATCGCATTTTTCGCAGTTGGATCGAGAGTTGTCAAGTAAAAGTACGGGATGCCCCTTCCTTCGTTAGGTAGCCCATCACTGAATGAAACCACATTCCTGAGCAACAGAGGCATGAATAAGTACAATGACTAAAAAGAATTCTCATCAACTGAGGCATGAACAAGCAAAATTGCAAGATTATAATCTGGATTAGCGAAATTTACCCGAATGGTGCTCCCCCAAATCGCTGGAGATGGTGCTGCGGAATCAAAGAAGCAAATTAGCTTCGATTAACAGCGACAGAACACAGACAATTAAAAGCTTAAACGACCACCGCCTGGTATGCTAATCAATCAACAGAGCAAACAAGAATCAAACATTTTCAATATCACAATGGATCAAACTCGGCCAATCCAATATTTGCTTGTGCCCCGCTCCAGCATTTCGATAAAGTCACTAATTCCAGCTCTTTATTATGCCTTCGAAATCCGAAATTTCAAAGTAAAAGAAAGAACTTGCCATCAAATTCACACGGTGCCGACAGACCCTCCTCCCCAACGGGAGACACGGATTAAAAATTAGACAGCTGAAACCTTATGCAGTTACACGTATAAGAACGACGAATCATTCCTATTGATCACTCTCTTTTTGCTGAATCACGAGCTCATTCATCAGAAGATTGGGAAAACTATTTCTGAAGGATTCACCAAAAAGAGCAACACTTTATTCTACCCAAGACGAAACAATGAAAAGACGACAAAAAAGGGGGAACAGGGCAAGAACGAGAAGCAGATGCTTTACTTCAGGACGCCCCATGAGTTCTGAGAGACGAGCCATCGGGCCGTAGCGGCGGCGTCCTCCGGGTCGGGTTTCGAGACGGAGAGCGGTCGGCCCTGTTCGGACAGTTGAAACGCCGCAACGAAGAACAAGATCGAACAGAGGACGCAAGAAGAGCCCTTGACTTCCATGCTCCTTCTTCCTCCTCAAAACAAACGCCGAGGCGGATAAGTATATATTCGTACGGAAAGCAACTGATTTTCGTTTTTGGTCAAAAAAGCAAATGACTGAATTTGCACGAAACATATACAAATATTTTAAGGAAAACACTTCATAAAATGTTAAGTTATTTTTATCTCCTAACATGCTTTTGTAAGCTAAAATACACTACAAGTGCCAAAATTTATGTACGGTTCTTTCTTTAAGTATCAAAATTTTCAAAACGATCACTTAATCTTCAAATGCCAAAGCTTTTAAAAACCGTCACTTAAGTCGCCAAATTTTTTGAAAAAATGCACACTTCAATACCAACTCTCTGGCAAGCCACATCAACTCAAATATTAATAAAAAAAAAGTAGGTCATATCGAATTTTCGACGAGTGACATCACTCAAATCTAAGTTAGCACTAATCAAACATTTAAATAGTTACCAACTACGTAAAATGTACGTAAAGTAGTGAATAAATTACATACTAGAAAAGGGAAAAGATAATAATTCGAGCCATCTCGACCGACGATTAAACAATGTCTTGTTATAAGGCCTTGAGGATAACCTGTGAGCGCTAAAAAAAAAAAAACAAAGTAAGTTTCCTAAAATAATCTATCAAATATGTACATGAATAAAAACATGTTAAATAAATTACTTTTATGAAATGTTGACGGGTCATGGCGTCACAAGAAGAATAAATTTTGCTCGTTAATCATAAACGCCTAAGTTTTTGTATGTTACGGCAATTTGTATAAAAGCTATGCAAAACATATAAATAGAAACGACCCGTTACCACAGAGAAATGAGTATTTAATCGAAAAATTACCCTTGGATCAGAAGTTCCTTCTTCGAAAAAGTGCCTAACGAGGGCATTTTCAATAGTTAAAGAGATTCTCGATAGAGCCTACATTAATCAATTTGGCGGAGAAAAATCAATTGACTCGAAATAAACCTGTTATGCCAAAAATTTTAGCGCTTTTCTTTTTTACGCAATTGCAACCATATTTGCGTGAGAGGGAGAAAATTTTAATGTGAGAAGGGAAATTTAATTAATATAAAAAACCAGTGAAAAGTGCGAAAAATGCCGCGAAGTTGCGTGGCCCACGACCCAACCAAGAGAAGATCCGACTTGATCTACCTAAACCAGGGTTAAAAGGCTAACCAGAGTTCACCGGAGGAAATGCCAACCAATGACTTAGGAGTTGCCAAAGGGAAACGTCGAGGCCCAAAGCACGCCAACCCGAAAGGGTTCCAACCTATCGGATTCTGCGTGCTTGTGCCGGTTTTGGACTTTCTGGTCACGTTCCACTTCTAGAACCGCCGTCGGAATGACGGCGGCCGGAGCATCCGAGTGACCCGACTCCGTTGTGATCTCCGATGAAGCCCGATTAGCCTCTTTGTGAATTTCTCTCAGCTCATTTGGCAGAAATTATCATTGAGCGGACTCGAGCCAAGTAAAGCCTGAATATTGCACATAATGTGTTGTCCAAATTTGCGCATAGTCAATGTACATGCCCGGCCCCAATTAGAATCGGGCAAATTGGGCTTTTTGACAACAAAAAAAAAAGGGTTCCAACCTATTGGACCAAGGAATTGTGTTTATATTTTATTTAGGCCCATTTGTTTCACGAAAAATAAATAATTTGAAAAATATTTCTTTAAAAATAACCGCTTGCATCACTTAAGAGAATTATTAAAAAAAATATTGATCATCCACAACAATTACATGTATAAACAATTGCATAGACAATGTAAATATTTTTGCTCGTTCATTTTTATCGATATAATCGATTATTTTTAAAAAATTTATTTTTTCGTAAAAGAAACACATCCTTAACCATTATGTGAGAACTAATATTTCATGAACAACGAACGGACCTAAGTAAGGACATATAGGTTTATTGTATCAACCAACTTAATTACATTGGAAGATGTGCCAATTTTACCTTCTTCTTTCCTCGCGAATTAGAGATAGAGGTGAGTACGCTATCGTTTGAATGCCAAATCAAATCCATCCATCAATACCGGGAACATGCGATTATGCAAGTAATGATCTTCGCGGAAAAGCCCGATTCGCCCGATTCTGGTTGGGGCCGGGCATGTACATTGGCCATGCGCAAATTTGGGCAACACATTATGTGCAATTATTCGGGCTTTACCCGGCTCAAGTCCGCTGAATGATAATTTCTGCCAAATGAAAAGAGAGAAATTCACAAAGAGGCTAATCGGGCTTCATCGGAGATCAAAATGGAGTCGGGTCACCCGGAAGCTCCGGCCGTCGTCGTTCCGACGGCGGTTCTAAAAGTGCAACGTGACCAAAAAGTCCAAAACCGGCACAAGCACGCAGAAAACGAACAACCGTAGCACACCAACACCGAGAATATTCGACGGGCTCACCTCCTTTGACCTCCGACCCAGTGCGAACGCGACCATCTCTCTGGAGAATCCGCCGTCCTCCTCCTCCTCTTCGATCCCTTCGAAGTGAAACCAAATCTCAATCTCGTGAGGCGAGCACACGCAGAGAGCGACTCGAACGACGATGGGGCTCTTCGAGCTTGCCGTGGCTGGCGGCGGATTCATCTCCATTGGCGCGCTCGAAGCTCTCGCAGCGTCGGGCTCGCTCGTGGGCCGGACGGGCAGCCCTGGCCCTCCCTCGCCTCTCGGCCCGATCGCCTCTTCTACGCCGCGATCGCCGCCCCGATGGAGGACGAAGATAGGACCGTCCTTGATCTCACTCGTTTCGGTCTCCGTTCTCTCCATCCTGTTCCTAGTCAACTCCCTGATCTCGCTCGCGGACGCGGCCGGCGCGCGCGACCGCGTCGGCTCGGCTCTCCAGTTGCAAGTCGTGGCGGTTTCGGCGCTGTTCTTGCTGTACTCGGTTGCTGGAATTTTAGTCAATTTGACGAGCTCGTTTCCTTTGAGCTCTTCGTTGGTCGATGTGATTGCTCTGTTCGCTTTTGTGGAGGAGTTCTTGGTGTATTACCTCCAGAGGAAGGACACGAGTGGGATTGAGAACAAGGACACGAGTGGGATTGAGAACAGGTACTTCGATCTCATGCTCGTGCCCATCGCGATATGCACGTTCTCTACGATTCTCGGGTTGAAATCCCCAAAATCAGAGTTCCCAAGATTGGCGCGAGCTGTGGGTTTGGTGCTTCAGGGAACGTGGTTTTTGCAAATGGGGTTTTCTTTTTACACTGGCTTGGTTGCTAATGGGTGTAGGTTGCATGGGAAGAGTAGAGGGAATTACACGGTTAAGTGCAAGGGGCATCCTGAGTATCATAGGGCTAGAGCGATCGCAACGCTTCAGTTCAATTGCCATCTTGCTCTGCTTGTGACTGTAGTGGTCGGGGTTTACTCCCTGATCGCGCAGAAGAATGGGATCCAAGGGGATTTTGCAAAGTACAGGCCCTTAGGGGTAGAAGTTGAGAGCTTGGGCAATCATGCCCAGTTTACTCTGGACTCTGATGAAGATGTGGATGATGGGATCAGGGAAGAGGAGAATGTGGGGAAGCCGAAGGGTGCTGCGATAGAGTTGAGTGCCAATGGATATGGTTCCCACCACTGAGGGAGAGAGAAGGAAGTTTCTTGTTTGAGAAGGCTGACTTCATGATATCAATTTTCCAAGTGCTTATAGAAGATGAACCCGATTCTTACTGTACAAAGTGAACTGAGGTAGCTTTTATGTTGGTTTTCGGTTCTTTACAAAAATTTTCAGTTGCTATAGTTTCCTGCTGCAATAGTCGAGCTAATTCTTCCATGTTGGTGATATGTATCGAATTTCTGTCTCTGTTTGGATCAGGTCAGAAACCCTCTGCTGAAATGGGGGAAGCATATAATAAAATTCAAACTTTTTGAGTGTGGTTCCCATTGACATGATCACCATTGTCTATCCAGTTTGAGTTGCCTTCCTTTCTTTCTTCCATTTCCTTTTTCGGGTTTGTCTGATCAAGTAGATAGGAGAACTATATTTTTGATAGGTGGAGGAGACGAACATGGGAAAATGTAGTCAACCATCTAGGAAAGAGCCTAAGTCTTTCTGATGATAGCAAGATGCACCCAAATTGGTTCAATATGCATGGGCTAGCTGCTGCAGTTAGCATCTCAACTTATGGAAAGCTTGCCCATGAATGCCTAAGCTTGACCTGATGCTCACCGTTCAGTTGCTTTATTGCCAGTATCTGCATCACATTCTGTTGGAAAAGCAAAACTGACCAATTCGTCTGTCATCCCGTTTTCTCTTGTTGTCAAGTTTGCTGAGAGGTTATGAAATGGTTTGCTATCTTTCTTACCTTAATGTCCTTAGAAGATGCAGTTTCGATTTCTGTTTGTCATATTTGGTATGTCTGTGTTCTGAGTAAGCACTTGGTGGCATTGACCCCTCGATAGCAATTAGAGCTTCTTCATTCCTCTCTTCTGGCAGCTGGTGATAGATTACAAGCTAAGATATGCTCGGGCATACTGTAGCTTGATCATGCTGCGACAAACTCATATGCTGGAGTCAGACATGATTTGAGTCACTTGAAGTTACAGCAATGAATCAGAGTGAGATACTTGATTTGGCATTAGTTGCATCGTTTTGTTTTTTACAGGTTTCCTTAAAATAAGTAAAAGTCGAGGTGATTTTGAAATTACTCGTTAGTCTGGCTTTTCTTACCTCTGGAAACAATTGCATAACTAGATTGAGGATCAGTATTTTGTTCACTGCGGCCTTGACTTTTAGGCTCCGTTTGTTTCACGAAAAATATTTTTCAAAAAATCATTTTCTGGAAAAAATGGCAATATTTCCCGGTATTTGGTTGAAATCTGAAAAAGAACCGGAGAATATTCTCCATCGTTTAGAAAGAAATGTTTGATTTGATTTTCCTAAATACACATACATTATTCGGTGCTAGTGTCTTGCGCATAGCCATTCGGGGAACCAGGCACGGGCACCAGGATCCCGGGTTCAACCTTGATGGACCCTTACCTTGGCATCGGGGATCCGGCCAAGGCAACTTGGGTCTTGAGCAAGAGCGCATGTACCTCTGCAAGACTTCTTGGCACCCTGGCTGTGGTCCACAGTGGCTGGGCTCGAGGCCTCGGTGCTCATGCTTGAATCCTCGGCACCTAGGCTAGGGTCCACAAAGCCCGAGCATAGGAAAGAGCCCACAAAGGCCAAGGGCAGAAACCCGATGACCCAGGTCCCAGGCGCTCAAGCTCGGGTCCTTGACACATGAGTTCTGTTCCATCAAGGCTAGCTTGTGGACACTGGTGCCCGTGCCCGTGTCCTCGACAATTAGGCATGGGTCCTTGACGACAAGGCTCAGGTCCATCGAGGTAGAGTGCGGGACCCTTGGTTGCTGGGAACTGAGCCTAGGACTTGTGGTGGTGAATGAGCTCAGGCTCGGCATCGATGGACATGGGTTTGATGTTGGGGACTTGAGCACGATCATGGATCGGGCACAAATACCGAGGTCCCTGGCCTCGGCTCGGTGGGCTCAAATTAGGGCGTGGGGGACCCGAATACAAGCACTAGTTCCCAGGCCAGACCCTAATGGACGCAGGCGCTAAGACCTGGGCAAGGGCATCGGGGTCTAGGGTCCATCGATGCCCGGCCTCTATGGACTCAAGCCCAGGCGCGAGGAACCCGAGCACGGGCACAGAGGTCTCGGGTTCTCGAGCCAGGCCTCGAGTATGCACTGGGGGTCCTGGGTGCGGGCACCGGGGACCCAAGCACTGCCTTCATGGACCCATGCCTAGGTGCAGAGACCCGGGCATCAGCACTGAGGTCGCGGGGCCAACCTTAATGAACCTGAACCCGGGTGCTGAGGACCCGGCGACGAGAAAAGTTTCGGGTCCAATAGCCGATATATAGTTATTTCTTTATGATTTTCCATTTTCTAAACAGAAAATCATACTTGGAGTGTGAAGAGTGTTGCTGCTGCTTGTTAGCATGTGGTTGAGCATTCAATTCATGCGATTCGATTCTTCTTCCTGATGGAACACCGGAGCATTGATGGGATCGATCAGTAACTTCCTATGCAGGCGATGTTCTAAAGGATCCGAGCGACCTATCGCTTGGTACTTGGGCAAAATTTTTCTTCTCATGCTAATTGCAATACACAGATCGCATCTCCATTACCACCTAGAGAGTCCTTGTTTCAACACCAATCTCTCATGAATGGCTTGCCAGTTGCCAGTCATAAAAATTCGCCAACTCAAGTGGAAACAGCACATTTCCAAGTGACGTTCTTTTGGAGTGTGTGATATCTTCATCCTCCATGCATAATTTCCTTGTTGGAGATGTGACCTAAAGCCGACCCGACAGCCCCCCACTCTTTATGGGTTAACTAAAGTATGCAATGGCGCGAGAGCCTTTTTCGTTTGCTTTTCTCTGTGTTGT
This sequence comes from Rhodamnia rubescens, assembly GCA_021437795.1. Classification (NCBI taxonomy): domain Eukaryota; kingdom Viridiplantae; phylum Streptophyta; class Magnoliopsida; order Myrtales; family Myrtaceae; genus Rhodamnia; species Rhodamnia rubescens. The sequence goes on along the minus strand of JAILYA010000004.1, from coordinate 3,195,766 downwards.
AATGTAAATCAGCTTTTAGGTTAAAAGCCTTTTCAAAGTGGAGGTTTGAACTTTGACCTGATCTTTATGATTCGCGGCCTCAGGTTTTAGATCGAGTGGAATGCAACCGCCTTTATCGAACTGGAACGCCTGTGCGTCAACAGCTTCGCCCAGCAAAAAATTTGTACCGATTCTCTGATTTTCTGCGCTTTATAGTTCAGTCGATTTCATCCATGGAACACGTAAGTTTCTGTCCGAAGGAGTTAGTGAAGGTGACATCTTGTGATCATCTTGCCACAAGGACATTATCAAAGATTTCCCACTTCAAACGCAACGAAGAAGCACGTGCTTGCTTCCTGAACCAAATCGGAAAAACAGTGAAGTCATATACAATCCTCACCTTCCGCACCACTAGGGCTCCTGTAAAATTTACACGATGTTATGTAAAGAAGCAAGCTCAATGAGCTCGCCATGGCCAGAATCCAGTAGTAACTGTCGAGGTGGGCTTTGCTCATGTCGTCGGAGAACCAGCTGTGTCCCCTCGTGAAGGAATCGATCACCGTTATCATCAGCGCGCTCAAGAAGCTCCCGACTCCGAACACGCTGGTGTACAGCGCGAATCCCATGGTCCTCATCCTGACGGGGACTTCGCTGTAGAAGAACTCCTGCATTCCCACCACGGTGAAGACATCGGATATGCCCAGCAGGATGTACTGCGGGAGCAACCAGAAGATGCTCAGCTCGGCATTGTCCCCGGCTCTTCCTCCGGTCATCTCGAGCCTCTTTGTCTCGACAAGCGCGGCTATCACCATGGCTGTGATCGAGAAGAACATCCCGATCCCCATCCTCTGCATCACGTTGATGCCTTTCTCGTCGCGTGTGAATAGCCGAGTGATCGGGATCAGCATCTTGTCGTACAGAGGCATCAGGAGGATTATGGACAGCGTGATGGCACTCTGGAAGGTCGCCGGGGGATGTCGAAGTGGCTCCCGATGTTCCGCTTCATTGCCATCCCTTGCTTTGTGAAGAAGGTCGACGGTTGTTGGAAGATCACCGCGAACATGAGTAGCATCGTCCAGATGGGCAGCAATCGAAGTACTACTTCCCCGTTGTTGATCGCATATATTCGACTGCTTTTGGGGTTCTTTTCCAAGTTTTCGATTACCCCGACGTTGTGAGGACAGAGGGGTTTCTCTTGCAGCCTGAATACAACCAAAAAAAAAAATTGATGAGACTTGCAAGTGACCGATCAAGATCATAAAAGCATGGTCGTTGTCGGGTCAAGAACTCGGAGAACTTACTCTAGCTCGACCAATTCAGAATTCTCATCTGGTAAGGAAATTGGTCCCGTCTTGAATTTGGATGCAATCGCTCGGATGCTCTTGAGCACGATCTGAAAAGGCTTGTTACCGACGTTATTCGCATCCTGTTTGTACCCACAAATTCTGTTTCCGCATGAGAAAAATGCGACCGACGTGATCATTGCTCCGGTTGGTATGGCGAACCCCAGAACCCACCCGAAGGTGTCTTGTATGTATGACATGAATGTTATCCCCAGGAGGCTGCCACTACAAATGGCAAAGTACCACCATTGAAAGAAAAAGCTGTTCTTGCCCGACTTCTTGTCGCCCTTGCTGCAAGGCAATTCCTCTTCAGGGTCGAGTTGATCCGTCGCGAATGCCTGCAACGATGGGTTGTACCCGCCGAGGCCGACCGAGATCAAACAGAGGGACCAGAAGAGGAACGGAGAATAGTCGGGCTTGCTCGCCGGGTACCGCTGCCGACGCCAACGCGGTCGACGTCAATGCCATGAGTCCCTTTGCAACACAAGGGAAACAAAAAAATGGGTGTTCAATAGCAAGGTACCAAATTACAGATTCACTGCCTCAACTACTGATCCAGTGAATGCTTTTACCGAAAAAAGTTGCTCTTTAGGGTCATGTCTCGAAAGAGAGCTAATGAAATGAAAAGCATTCAAATGCAAAGGCATTGAAACAACATTCAGAAAGTAGTCCCTCAGTCATCTTCTATGGTCTCTTAAATTTAAAAAAAAAAAAGACTACATAAAAAAAAAAACATAGAAGACATCAAAATTAGTCATGTTACTAAACAATCGAAAAAAAAGAAGGGCTAAGTATAGATGTAGCCCTCTGAATTTTAGCGTCTATGCAATTTGATCCTATAACATCAAGTCATTTACCCTTCTGCAATCAAACCTTCTAGTTTTCTCAATTTGTGCAATCAAAATCATTTGATCGACCACTCAATTTGATGCGGCATTGCTCATGTGCTAGAAAATGAGCAGAAAAAAAAACCGAAAAAAATAATATTCTTTTTCAACTTAACAATATTAGTTCCAAAGGGTAAAAAACAAAGCGCTTAATTGCAAAAATCAAGAAAGTTAGAAGACCTCGTTGGAGGACCGAAAATAAAAAATACCGACACTTTAGAGGATTAAGTTTGTACTTAACTCGATAACGAACAGGCTGTGATTTCTATGTTATTGGCAAACCTCAGAAAAACAGTGTCCGGAGAGAGTTTCGGGGATCTAAGACTCGAAAATGATATTTTGTGTCACCACTAAACTCTAAACTCTAAACTCCTTTTGACAAAAACAAAAAAAAACAAAAACTCTAAACTCCTCTTTTCCACGAATACATGATTACGAGAAGTCCCTGTCTTACAGACAAGGTCTTGTAATAAAATCACTTTAATGCAACCTTAAATCATCAAGAAACAAGAATGGAAGAAAAAAAACTAATCTGGCTTTTGAGGATTTCAAGATGTTTCTGCCTTCACGTCACGATTCAATACGCCGAGAAGGGGATCACGAAATTCTTGACGATTCCACGAGTTCACGCCAAAAAGATCAGCCAGTCACGAAGCAAGAAGCGGAGAAAAATCATGAAGCGAGCGAGGAGCGCATGCAAAGCAAAGCAAGAATCGACCGGAGCTCACCACGACGTAGAAGAGAGAGAAGGACAAGACGGTGGAGTAGCGATCCCAGTAGGAGTCGGCGAGGGGCGCCACCAAGAGAGGGAGCAGCGAGGTGAGGCCGCACCAGGCGTTCACCATCTTCGCCGCCGACGAGTTGCTCATCTTCATCACCTCCGTCAGATACGTCACCAGATTCGATGCCACCCCTTTGAACACGAACCTCTCCATCCCACCTATAACTGCACCAGAAATCCCCATTAAAAAAAAAACACACGTAACACAACACAGCGAGAATTCATGGGGTTGGTCGTCCTTGCTATCTGCATGCAGCGTATCTACAGATAGGATCCTTACCCATGAGAAGAACACAAGCCCTGTTGAGTCTCTTCTCCATTGTGGGTCTGGAGAGGAAAAGGGGGACGAGAAGCAACACAGAATTCTTCAAGGAGTTGATGATGATCTTGGGTCGATCTGATCAGCAAGAAGAGAGGAGGCGAAATCAATCATCTCTCTCTCTCTCTCTCTCTCTCTTCTCTTCTGTAACCCACAGTGAGCGAAACCGAGTCAGTCCTTCGATCTCTTCCCACCTGAAGAAAACAGTAGCTCCCACTGATGACTCACATTTCTTGCTCAGACTCTCTCTTATACGATAGTGAGTGGGACAACACTAGACTTCACACTAATCTCAAAAAACAAAACTAGAAAAAGAAAAGTTTCGGATCTGCCTCCCCAAAACATGGCTTGTTTCCATAAAGACGTAGAAGTGGAAAAGGATAAGGAAATCTCATCCTGCTTTCAGTTTCGGTCGGGTCGCATATTGACTCGGGAATATTCTTCACCAACAACCCAAATGATCTCTCTCTCTCTCTCTCTCTCTCTCAAAACCCTAAATCTTGATTATGGTAAAAAGAAGAAGTGGGAGAAGATGTCGATACGCGGGGGTGGAGGAAGAAGAGCTGGTGCAGCACTGCAGCGGCAAAGCTGTGAAAAAGAAGAGAAAATGTCGACATGCCATGGTCATCCACGTTGGTCCTGGTCACGAGTCGGAAGCCACTGCGTGGGGACACGTGGCGTGTCGGACAAGTGTAACCCTGGTGCGGCGACCTCGACACCATGAAGAGACATATCCTAAAGTTGGGACCTTGGGGAAGGGAAAGTGGTGGCTATTGCTAATGGGGAGCGACGCTGAAACAAAAAAGCATTGCATTGATGATTCACGGACAAGACCAAAAGAAAGAATGACAGAAAATAAAATTTTTTGTTCTTTTTTATTATTATTATTATTGTTAAGGGCCGGCAAAAGTCCGCCGACTACTGGCGGCCTCCGCCGAAGCTGCGAGCCCTCTGCCAGTAGAGGTCGGCCTCCTACCGGCCTCAACAATAATAAAAAAAAAAAGACGGAAAAATGTGAATACAAAAAATTCACATCGATATCGGCGGTCTTACGTGGGATGACCGGTGAACGATCAACATCCATATCATCAATTTTCGATTAAAATTGATCGAATAAACTTAATTAAAAAATATAAAAATATTTATTACTCAATTTTAAAAAAATATTGAAGATTTTTTTAGATAATTTTTCCGAACACTAGGTAACAAAGTCCCCTCTTGAAATAATGGCAACGAAATCAAAGTTTTTTTTTTTTTTTCAATAGGTCAGAAAGTGACTTTTATTTTACTTTTATTTGAAAATCCGTATCATGCACCCTATTCGACAAGCACCTCATGAATATAAGTTAACTACGGACGACATGGCAGACCATAATGTATTTAATTTCCATGCAAATAAAAAAATGTAAAAATTAGTGATTCTTCCTAACAGTCTTAAAATAAATCAAGCTATTCTTTTATATAACCTGGTTTATTTATTCACTAGATTTTTGTGGAGTGACTTCTTAAGTAGCACCAATACCGACACGCCGACACATCATTTTTAAAAGAATAGATAATTTCGACACGTTGGAACTCGTTATATATTAAATGTAATATATACATGAGAAATCTATCATGTATATATAAAAATACCAATGATGTGTTTTTCTTCTTCATTGTTAGGGATTTACAATTAGTTATTTATTTATTTATTTGTTGGCTAGGTATATTAATTTTGGGATGGCTGAATTTATGACTTAAGTATATATATATTTTTGATAGATTTACATTTCCGCCCCCTAATTTATTCAAAGTTCTTAAAATTGACCTCGTGTTTGTCGAAATAGCGTGTCGGGATATTGGACTCGCTTGTCATTGGAGTGTGCGAGGTACTTTGAGATGCACGAGTGAGTTGTGTTAGAGAAGTTTTATATCAAAGAGTTGACGTGGGGTTGAGCAATAAGTATATTCTAGTTTTTCTCGTCGTATATATATCCTAGTTAGCCCATAACTCATTAGCTTAAACTTTTGAGTTAAGATGAATTCAACAGGATATATTTATGGGGCTTGAACTTGGGCTTACTCTTGGCGATCTCTTTGTGTGAAGATATCGGACTTCATTGCGCGTGCTCCCAACACCGATCACATGTCGTATGTCGAAGAGCTACTGAAGCTCGAGAAGAGTATAGATGCCCTAGTTGACTTCGCATTTCGATGGAGAGCATCTAATGCATCCCTTAAAAAGTAACCGGAAATGTGTGTTTGTGTGCAAACATGGAAGGGCAAAGGTGAGAGGTTTTTCGTCATTTTCTGATCTTGGATGTAATAATTGGAAAAGATTAAACCGCCAGTCGACAAGACGATTCGACTTTTTCTTTTTATGCATAAATTACGCATGCGTTACGCTCTGAAATATGGCAATTTAAGCATTTGCAATTGGGCCTTCGTCATCTATTATTGGACCTACCTGTCTAGGAAAAGAAGGACTGAAAAACAAAACCCACCACCAATTCTAATCTTAAATGCACGATTCTACCTCTTTTTACCCGCACTAAAGTTTCAACTGATGAGCCTACCTCTAGTGGTCAAAGTATAATTTCGGATAAGATAAAATTTATCGTCCCATATTTGATGCTTGCTCAAAATAGGGTAAAATCGGATATAACAGAGATATGGCCTGGATAAAATTATTTTATGAGGGAGGTGAGATAAAGGTTGATAAGATTTCTAATGTTTATGATATAAAAGTTATTTTTCTCGAATGACAAACTTCTTGAACTAATAAAATATAAATAACATTTGAATATAAATAGCATTTGCCTTCTAATATGAAAAATTTCAAAAATAAAGAAAAAAATAAAAAATTGCTCTTATTTATTCATATATTCAAATTTACTATCTTATAATATATTAGTATAGCTTAAAATTTATAAAAATGTTATCGAGAGAATGATGGTAAGGATAAAAAAAACGAAAAAAAATTGAAGAAAAGAACAAAAAAATAGAGGAAAAAATAATAAAAATTGAGCAAATAAAATGAGGAAGGCAAGAGTGTCGTGAGGGACTCATTTTCACTAATGTGCCGTTATACCAAACAATGAATATGATATGCTGTGAAAATATTATCCTTTATTATCAGCGATTCACCAAAAAGTGGAAATAATATATCAAAATTCCCGCACTTCATATCCCATTCTATCGTGACTAAAAATTCCAGATGACCAAATGTTACCAAAGAGCATTCTGTATAATACAGTGATAACAAGACATTTGGCATTTATGACATTAGCTGAAAATCCTTTTTTTTATTTTTAATCAGGTTAATATATATATATATATATATATATATATATATATATATATATTTATGTACATACGGGCCCTCTCCGACTATTAATTTAAGTAGAGCCATATTCAACATAGTATCAAATATGGGTTCTGCCTCAATTTGTGAAATTTCACAGGTCACTTCTAATTCGATTCGCCCGCAAGGCGGGTGTCGGTTATATCCGGTGGCTAGACATTCTATCCACAAAAAAAAAAAAAAAAAGAACTTGAGAGAGAGAGAGAGTCAGTGGTGGCTGACGAGGACATGGAGCACGTTGGAAACAGGCAACCACTCCAATCAATGCAAAAGAGCCTTCGTTTTCCTCTTGCTTGCTTCATGGCGATTTCTCGAAACCCTAATAAGCTTTTATTAAAGAAACGGAAAGGGAGATTGAGATATGGTGGTGAATGAGACGGATGGCACTTTCCTCGACGTGCTCCTCATCACCACCAACTTATTGAATCCAATGACGGAGCACCCACTTTGAGACTCGGAGCAACCCACGTAACTCTTTAAACGAAAGGAAGTGCATGAGATATTTCGATTACAGTGGCATTGGAACTTAGACAATGATATCAAGTTGTGCCCCGAAACGATCTCCTCACAACTTGATCGCGACTGGGGCCAGATCTCATGTGAAACTAACTATCTAGGGAGTGGAGCGTGTACATATACCAAGATGAATCCGGACCACTAGAAACGATTGGTCTCGCATGGACTCCCGTGAGTTCCGACATTTCGAATTCACCTGGTTTGTATTCTAAATTCGCCTATTAACTTATCGGTCACGCGGTATTCAAAATAGTGACATGGTTATGATCCGCTCTACCGAGTATATGAATATTGAATAGCCCCACCCATCGGACGGGATGGATGTTGCCGCCTACTATCGTGACCTACAATTAAGTTTTCCAATTTTAGGTTAATGGAATACCAGATTAACTTATTAGATTAGCTAATCCAGTTCGAGCTTTATCAAATCGTAACTTTAGGTTTAAACATTTATTATGCAAAAGATTTTAATTTTCGTAGTCGCCACTAATCATTTTGGATGAGTTGATTAGAAATCTAAATAAAATATCGAAAGAATACTATTTTATTTTTACGAACTAGATAGTTAAGAGTTTAGGGACTTGGTTACATTATTTTTTTCAATTAATGCACTTTCGATACCAATTTCATGAAAAATGTTTGAATTGGCAATTTTAATGAATTCTGATTTGAAGTTCAAAAGTGCAATTGAAAGATGCAATTTTTTTGGGTTTTCTTTTTTATGATTTTTTTTGCATTTTTTTAATTTTCGAAATTAAAAATTAATGAAAAACGAGGGTAAATTAGTCCGCCTTATAATTTTTGGATTTAATTTTCATTAATCCCCAAAATTTTAAGAAAATATTTTTACCCTATGTCTACATCTTTTAAAAATTAGAATGAATTCAAAAGAATTTAATTCATTGAATGCAATCCATGAGATAGAATTTCTAGCAAATCCTATCTTTCTTAAAATGATGAGATGTGGTTTTTAAGAAATTATATCTTCCTTTTTTTCCTGAGATTTTGTGACATTAAATTAAAAAATGAGACATGAATGGTTTTTATTTTATTTTTTTTTGATTTTTTTTTTTTTTTGTGATTGTCGGTTTTTATGGGTGAATCTAAATTAAAGTTACAAATATTTTAATGAAAAGATAATTAAGGATATTTCTTTCTAATTAAATTTCGATCTAAAGCTTGAAATTGAAACACTCGCTATGAAAATAATTCCATCTAAAGCCCGATAGATAGACTTATTTCCATGCATGCGGTTGCGGATTAGGAAATTTCCTAATCGATTACATTTAGAAAATTCTGTGCATATCTCGAAAAGATTTTTTTTTATAAAATTTATTCGGGTTAGGCAAAATTTTAAGAATATTCAAAACTGATCGACAGTCTTTCAAATTTGGCAAGATGATATGCCAAGATATTCAAATACCCTAAAATTACTATCACAAATTCCAAATTTAGGCGGGTGGTGACTTGCAATTTTTAAAACATTCTATCTAGGTATGCAATCATCCGAATCAAACGAGAGAATATGCTGCTATCTTTTAAAAGACATTCTAATCAGATATGCAACATTCTCAAACGTGCAAAAATATGGCAATCAGAATATGCAATCAAAGCACTAAATCATCAAGCAAAAACGAGCTCACGTGATATTAGAATATGCTCGAAGATTTTGATTTCAAGAAACTTGACGACCGAGCTTGCACAACTCGGATCAGGAAATTTGCTTGAGGTGAAAATCTTCTCTCTATCCTCTCACGATTCTCTTTTTCCTTCTCGTTGATAGGTCTTGGTCCGCCGCGCGTCAATGTCGGAGGCCCATTTCTGCCGCCGGTCCAATTAAATTCTAAATGCGATGCACGATTGACACAAAAAAGAAAAAAAGATTCGAATAATGAATTTATTTTTTCTTTTTTGGATAGGAATTAAAATTTAACTCATGATTTTTTATGCAAAATAAATTATTAAGAAAAAAAAATCAAAATTTATATATCGACGCCTAAGGCTCGTGAGTTTTGTGGCATTTTGATCAAACCAATCATTTACATAGCCACGCAACTATTCATGATCTTCTCAATGTCACTAAACTCCGGCTGTGCTCAACAGAATTCACACAAGCAAATACGAAACCGAAACCGCCACGGTGACCGAGTAGAGGTCGCTTACCGGAGAGATGAGATGGAATATCCACGATGGTGTCTCCGTCATGTGCATGCCCGTGCAGACACATTCCTACGAGTCTTCCACGACAGAAATCAGAGAGAGAGAGAGAGAGAGAGTCTGCAGGGGTTGATGGAGGGAGGATTCATGGGGTTTGAGTTACAGATCGGAGGATTTGGAATCCTTCGACCCAAAAAAAAAAAAAGAAGAAAAAGGGAGTCCTTCAACAGGGGTTAGCTTCACGGAGGAAGGGGAGAGTTGCAGCAAGACACGAGGAAACAAACCAAAGTGTCACAATGATGGTACAACAGACCGACAGAAACGAAGTTGGATTGTTCTGAAACTCAACGAAAATGTCAAACGTAAATATCCTGTAATAAATCTTTAAATAGAGTTGAGTAATTACCCTTCGAATTCAGATGAAATCTTCCTTACTTCTCTTGAAAGAATAAATTCGACCGTTTTGGAAAAGCAGAGAGTGATTATGGTAGAAATGAACATCTAAGCAGATCATATCAGAAGCTTTTCGTGGTCTCGAGGCGTTCCCCATGAAACCAAATACAAAAGGTTTCTCAGCATCCTCAGGCACAAAGTACGTAGATGACTACCAACTTCCTATTATCACAAAATTGATGCAGTTTTACAAGCGTATAAAGATCACATCAGACAGGAAAAAAACCATCAAGCGGATCTCATGGCGGCGCAGGATTGAGTAAAGCATCGAAATGTATGAGCCTCTTTGCACAGTCTCTTTCGCATATGAAGGTCTTCCGAAGGATAGGCACCACCTAGCTGCTGAGATTCAGTTCTGGATCCATGCTGGTTAGGGTCGGATTACCTAGGAGCAGATCCACCGTGCCCCGGTTCACACCCACAAACTTACAGAATGGCTATACTAGTACGCTCACGGATGTGGCCGTAATTCCAACTTGTAAGCTTGAATTTCCATGGGAGATATGATTACGTGTCCTTCTTGAACATCTGCAAGCTGCTCAGCATACCCAAGCAACTCTGCATCCTCGTGAAGAAGATTCAGAGAAGTTGCTCTTGCATTTAAAACTGCAAGCCCCTTGAACATGTTAAATAGATTGACAGGCTCATCAACGAAATTTGTACACTTCGTTCTGCCCTTGTGACAATAGGAAGAATCCCAGTGTCGCCGCTGCAGGACTAGAATGAACCTAGAACCTTCCGCCGCTTGCTGAGAGTATTTCAAAGGCCTGGGGACCTTAAGGCTGACAATGTGCAAGTCACATGGTAAAGAAGAAGATAAAGGAGAGAGAGATTTTGCAGGAGGCTGAACAGATATATCATGAGACTTCTTGGAAATGAACGCGTGCAAAGGGTAGTTTAAGTGGGCGCCAACGGAATGGGAAAGAAGCGAGGGACTTAATGGAAGAGGGTTGGATTCAGCATTTGAGGTACGGGAAATGTTGGATTCGACGAGGATGTGGAATACCGCAGTCACGGCACGATTGTCCATAACTCCCTGTCCTAGACCGCGCCCATCATCTCGTAGTAATCGACGGTCTAGCATAATCTCTAACCATCCATCCTTAGGGCTAGCTGCACCCAGTGACTGCCTCGAATGAACGGACAAGCGCCGACCATCAGTTCCTTGCATGAAGGCAAGAGATGGCATTGGATAGTAATTTCCCTCAAGTGGGATCTTAGTGTAATACTCCCGCCGACTCATCTGAAAGCCATTCAAATCTGAATAGAATATTCTTCTGTTATCTATATCTGATCTGTATCGAGTAATCAACTCTTTGTCATTAAAATCTTTACCCAAGAGCTCAACATGGTACTCCTTCTCCACAAGGAATTGCTGTACAGCAGAGTCTTCTACATTGTAGATGCGTGTGCTGTGAGAGATTGGTGAATTATCCCACATTGTCTTTGGATAAGAATACACCTCCTGCACCAAGGGACCTTCAGAGACAACCATGACCCCACCAGCTTGGATGATAGGTTCTGCATCTCCGATCGGTTTGAACAGGTAGGCCCCACTTCCAGAACTTGAGTAAATACCAATGACTTCACCAACGATGTTTTCTGAACCATCCGGATGGCTAATTTTCTGCAACAATCCATGCTTTGCATCAATAGTAAGCACCTGATGCCTGTTTCCAATTTCAACAGTGTCGCTTTTTATTTCAGTACAAGTATATGGAGCTGGACATGACAATGTAATGGACTTCGAGAAATGCTTAATTTTCGCCAGCTTAGCTTTTTCGCATCCAACAACACCACTTGCAACATAATATGTCTGCAACCCCATGGGAGGTACAGAAACTTTGAAGTGAAGTCGATGCTGCCCGGTGAATATCTTGCTCTTGTGGTGCTGCAGCTCTGGAGATACTTGGCTCTGAACACATGTCCAATTTGAGTCCAGAACAGCAACATCAGGCCTGTCGACAATGACCATGACAACTTCTTCCCTCGATTGCTCCAGGGGATTGAAAAAAACGACTGAGTGATAAGTTCCTTCAGTAGCAGCGATCAATTTATGAACTGGCTGAGCATCATACTTAGACCTAACCTGCTCTGGCTCAAACTGGGCAGGGGTCTGGTCGGATTTATCATGACGGATCCCAAGCAGTACTTCAATTCCTTTGGACATGAATATTTGTAAGTCCTGCAAAGACGTGTGCATACGTATCCCATAGTCACGAACCACATGATCCTTAGCAGTACCAGTCACGCCATCATGATGCTGAAAAAGAGCCAAGTTCCTTCTGGCAGCTGTCAACTTATGGGAAAACCCTACAGGAAGCTTTTCACATTGTGCTCTTTGACAATATCCTAGCAACAAAGCTATAATCATCTCTGTCGCACGAAGTGTTTGCTCAAGTACTCGATCAACGGCCTTGAAGAACGGTCTTGAAACATAATAGCCACTCCAATAGTCCTGTTGCCTATCTGCGTAAGTAAAGAAATCCCCTGCTAGAGATGGAAAGCCTCCAATTAGAGCCGAGCCGATTTCACCAGGTTGTGAGTAATTGACCCTCTCAGCCTCTTCACGAAGTGCTCTGAAGTAATCATCCAAAGTGCCAAACTTTGCTTCTGCATTTAGACTGGGATTAGAGTTGATATAATCAAATAGCAACTGATAATTCCTAAATTGGGCTTCAGCTTCATCAATGCTGATGTAGCGGAAATCATCTCCAAGCGGAACCAGAAGTGTGTTCGTCCTATACAACGTTGATTTCTTCTTATATTGATCAAGCAGTTTTAGTGCCCTCTCCTGCACATTTTCTTGGTTGGTTTCCACTGGGTGTTCTTCCCAAGGGCAAAGTTCGTACATGAACCCACGCATTCGAGCAAAGTCAAACTGACAACAAACAGCTGGCTCTGGTCCACAAGTATGTGGTATATCATAAGAGTAGAAGGGCATCATGTGGACAAAAATGTCGGTTGATTCCTCTGCATCCCAACTCTGACGCCATACGTACTCCAATTTCTTGTGCCAAGCAAGTTCCTTCTTCAGCTCATAATGGGTCCTCTGGATAAGCATGTTTTCAAAGCCCATTCGACGAAGAAGATATGCCATCGTGGGCGAGTAACCAAACGGATCTATTGCCCAAGAGTTCTTAGGAATAACACCAATGGTCTCATTGAGCCACATATTCCCTTCTGTCATCTGTAAACATTCAGGCAGAAGAAGGGGAAGAAATTAAGAGAAGCAACAAGTTAACAAAGAAACAGGCACATCCTCCCTCCCCTCCCCCTCGCTCTCTCTCCCCCCCCTCCCTCCCTACCTCCCTCTCTCTATAGGCTCGACATGCACTTGATGAATACAACTCGACATCCACATACATCCAAGGGTCTTAAAAAAATATTTGCATGTGACACAGATATGCCTGCTGAAGCCATCGAGTGCTGAGAGAAGAAAAACCCTAGGTATATTTCTGGTAGGGTAAATTAACTGTAAAAGACCCAGCATGACCAATCTCTAAGTAATTTTTCTCCTTCGTAGAATTCTTTTACTGGAGACTAGCAGTATCAAAGTTATTTTCCCTGAACCATTTGTCAATCTCTCAGCACAATTTACCACACTAAAAGACAGATTCCAGTATAAAACCTATATATTACAACCAGGGTACGTATCCACATGCCTCCATTCAGGGTGAAAACACATTACTATTTCCAGTAGATCTGCGTACATAGGCTATGTGGCTTTTGTCTCAGGGAAGGCCTAACCAAAAACTAAAAATGATGGAAAATGGTGTTTGATGAAACATGTTGCTTGTTGAGAACACTTCATTATCATTTCACTGAGACAAGCTTGCAGTAGAGATGCAGACTGTTAACTTTGTCCTCGACCTATTCAGATTCTACTATTGGGACTGGCAAAACTAGATCAAACACTTACCAGAATTATGTGCCATAAAGCACATTTATACTTTGGATACAGAGAGAGAGAGAGAGAGAGAGAGAGAGAGAATACCTGTTCAATTATGGCATAATAATGCGAATTAGCCTGCAGCAAGAGGCAAATGTTGTTAACTTATATAACAATTAATAAACCATTGCTGCAGTCGAGGGTAATCACATTAGTTACCTCATCATTCATCACCCAACCACCACCAACAATTTCTAGTTGACCATTCTTCACCAAATTGGTGAAAGATTGCCTTTTTAATTCTGATGCATCCCTCCACCACCTTTCCAGGTACGACATTTCTTCCCAGATAAACTTTCGGCGAGTATCCTGCAAACCCATACTTTTCCAAGTTAGTAGATCTCCGCCAATTCACCTTGCTAGCCAAAATTGACAAAATAAGCCATCTATATTTTTTTCCTTCACTTTTTCCACCCAAGCAACCAAATGATCTCATTAACATCAATTGAAGTTAAACAATCGAATTCACATTGCTAATGAGCTTCTCACGAGAAGAGAAGAGAAGTGAAACTTTTGCCGTCAAAACATCCAAAATTTGGAACCCAAGAGAATAGATAAATTTCCAGGCTAGAGAATCACAATGATCAAGTCACAGCTAATCCTTAGTATGCACTGACATTTTATGCACCCTGATTCGACTGCAAAGCTTCTCCAAAAGCAGAAGATAACATATGAAATGCATTGAAAACAGAAATGTCGCGGATCGCGATTGAGGCTTTGAGTAACAATTCCATCAAACCATAGGACGTCATCATACAGTAAAATTTGAAAATCTGAAAATCCAATTACAAAACTCTAAATTTGTTAGATATCGCAAGAGTCTATGTGTTGTGATCAGGACTTGAAAAGTTCACAGAAGACTTGGACTTTTTCCATCAAGTTATTCATCTTCAAGAACCATAAAGCTCGGGCAGTCATCCACCACAGGTGATATTGCCAAAGGATCTCTACAGAGGACCTAGCTCTATGGTAAGTCCAAAATCTAATCGTAAAAGTCAGAGAATCTTTTTGTGTGATCGAGTGTGCCTCAACCCAACCCAACATAATGCCTTCGCTAACTCGAAGTAAAACCAAGATGCTCTCACATGAACAAAAAAGGAATCTCGACCAGGTATTATAGCAGCAACAAATGCATTTCCAAAACAGGAACTTTCATCATTCGGTGAAATGAATCGACTGATTTCGCATCCCAAACACCAAAAAGAGCGCACAGAACCTGCAAAAATTCACCCGAACGACTTCACCAAATTCACTAAAGCCGAAACCCTAACCAAAATCGCACCTTCGACAGAGACTCGACGATGGTGTCCAGAATGTGCCGCGACTGGCGGTCATAGTACTCCTCCACCGTGAGCTTCCAACCGGGATCGTTATGCGAATGCGGGACCACGAACACCTTCAACCGCTCCTCGTCCCACTCGTTCCCCTTGTAGCTCACCCTCCACCCTTGCTTCCACGGGCCGCCGTCGACGTCCAAGAACTCGATCTTGTCGTACAAGTCCTTGGTCGTGACGTCGACCTTGGCGCCGAAGGCGGTGTCGTTGACGCGCTTGATGAGGGAGATCGGCTTGCGGGGCTTGAAGGGGCGGCGGTAGGAAGTGGGGGAGTGGCGGAGGCGGGAAGAGATGGGCTGGGGGACGCCGAAGAGGAAGAGGGTGAGGAGGAAGAAGAGGAGGGAGGCGGAGAGGGCGATGGTGACGAGGTTGGTGAGGACGAAGTTGATCAGGGCCGTCCGCTTGCGGGAGGACTTGCGGGTGGAGATCGCCTTCGTCTTGGCGGGGGAGGAGGAAGGGAGGAGGCTCTGCGGCGGGCCTCCCCCGAGACGGCGCGTCTTGCCGAGGTAGGACGAGAAGGGCATCGTCCCCGTGTCGTGCGTACCCGTGAGATAGATACAGAGACAGAGAGCGAGAGATATCGGGATCTACGAGATTGATGTCATTTCGGTCGGCGTTGGCGCGGCGGCGCGCCGGCCAGAGGCGGTAGGTCTGCGGCGGGAGACTTCGGAGCAAAGCGATGGTACCGAAGACAGCATGCGTGGGGGGGACTTGGAAGTGTGCGCGTTTCGCGACTTGGGGAAAGGAGTAGAAGCGACGACTTTGGAATTGCGGTGGTGCGGAGTCAATGATCTTGAACTCAGACATTCCTCGTCGCATAATCTCGACATAATTAGCGATTATGGAAATCTCCTAAATCTCTTACCGACGAGACTCGGATTTTAAGGTTCGGTTTGTTTTTATCACTTGAAATAATTAATAAATAAATAATATTTATAAATTTGTATCGACTTATTTTTGTGAAAAATGTGCATTCATTGTTGTAAGTGGTGCAAATGATATGCTTTTGATAAATATTTCTCGAACCATCATTTTCCATAAAATATACAAAGCCCAAATTTAAACACCGTTCCTATTAAGTCCTGACTTTCCTATCGCGTTACGTGGGCAGACTTGTCATGCGAAAAATATTCCACAAGGGATTTGGCGAGGCATGGGGAGGTAATAGACCCTCCCGAGCCGTTTCCCTTGCCCCGAACTTGTTTAATTTGATATATCATATAGTTACGAATATATCCATACATAGATTATTATATAAGTCATATATGTATTGTAATTAGGCATAGAGTACTCATATTCGAATTTATGTATCACTAGTGACTTATATATTCAAGACATACGTGTTTGTTTTATATTGCGAGTGGTTGATGTCAAATTTAGACATTCGCAATTCTTATTGTTATTCATTGCTTGAATATATATCATGAAAATGTAATATATATGCACCCATTTCTTGAAAGGAAAAAAAAAGAATAAGTGCATTGGAAGTCCTAAAAATTATTATGAAAATGCAAATGAGTCCTAAAACATGCAAAAAATGCAATCAAATCATAAAATTTGTTAAATTGATTCAATCAAGTCATTCCATTGATTGTACATTGTAAAAGTTTGAAAACTCGATTACACTTTCAATTGTACTTTCGTGATAAGTTTTAGGACTTAATTGCACTTTTTGAAAGTTTTAAGACTCGATTGTACTTTCGTGACGAGTTTTATGACTCGATTATATTTTTTGAAAGATTTATGACTCAAACAAATTTTAGAACTTCCAATGCACTTATACTAAAAGATAGACTATTGCTCAAATACACGTTGTGGTAGGGCGGGGCCACGTTGCGCCATGCGATGTGCTCCGTCTCGCCTTGTGCCCATCTCTAGCAACATTAGCCATCGAATGGTGGTCGTCATGGCCCGAGATGTGCTCCCACCTCATGGGAATTAATGAAGGAAATGAACGACCTCGAGGCGGCCGGATCTAATCCCGAATCTAGAGAAAGTGGCCATAACTATCAAAGCAAACGAAGTTGCTTATGGGCATCGGAACGATGGTCACCCGAGAGCGGCGGCGGTTAGTATAAGTCTAGCTGTCAGTGTCCTCCTCTTCTTCCACGACTTTAATTATCTTGTGGTGTTCCTAATATTTGTTTTTCAGATTAGTACATCTAAATGCAAACCACAGAGTACCTAGAATTTTACTTCCACGCGGACCTGAAAATATCTTATGGGCTTTAGGTTCGGGCCCTTCCCCTCACCAGGCCCAAGGCGGAGCAGGACGACCTCGTTTCCAGACAGGCCCACGAGCAGAACCAGAATGCGTATATTAGCCAAGAGCGTTTCGAGATCGAGCTTCTCCACAACCTTCTCTCTCTCATTTCGCTGAAGTTGCTGGTAGGCAGATTCGTGCTGGTAAGAGGATTTCTCCCTCTAAATCTCCACGTTGATTCGTGCTTCTACGTGCTCGCTCGACATTGATCGCTGTTGATTTGATTTTTGTCCGTGTTTACGCGGATTGAATTCGGATCCATCCCTTGCATCCCTAGATCTCCATCGCGGTTGTGGTAGACAGGTAGATTTGGAATCGAATTCGCTGCTGGGGTTGTTGGAATTTATGTATGACGTAGCTTGTACTTTTGATCGTCGTCTAGAATGATTTCGTCGTGCTTTTTGGCTGATTCCGTGTTTGGTTGTGCTTTCTGAGCGCAATCGGTTTCTTGAACTGATGCGAATGCTGTAGTTCCTGGCGAACTTCTCAACGGTGGGAAAATTGTTTCTGGACTGTTGTGGTTGCTGTTTGGTATTCTCCGTCCATGAATGGTTCAATGGTTAGCCTTTAAGAAAAGCACTAGGCATACAGTGTGTTCCTCTAGAGATGCTGGATCCATTTTCAAGGTTGCTTACTTTAGTAACGGCTTATTCGTAACAGTTTTTAGAAGATGAAGTAGTGTGGGCTGGGTTCTATTGCCTTTCAAGCCTTCAAAGCGCCATGAAGTTGACGGTGGTAGAACTTCGTGGGTTTTCGAGATTTGACTATGACTAGGGAGATTAATATTGACAGGAACTCTGGACTTTGAAGTATGCCATTAGTCGCACTGTAGAGAAGTCTGGATTATTTCACCAGCTGCGACCTATAATTACAATCTTGTTTTGTGGAGCTTCCGTTAAATATGGAAATGTACATGAAGTTTTTGTCTTCGTATCCTATATAAAAATTTATAATTATTAATATTGAAGACTGATGCTCTCACTTTTGCTCCTGATGTGTATCAGAAGACGAGGAAATTAGTGGTCAAGAGGAGAGGAGAACTTACTCATCATGCCTTCTCAAAAGATTGAGACAGGTCACCAGGACATAGTCCATGATGTAGCTATGGATTACTATGGAAAGCGTGTGGCAACGGCTTCGTCTGACACCACTATCAAGATAATAGGCGTGAGCAATAACTCTGGATCGCAGCACCTTGCTTCATTGAGTGGTCATAAAGGCCCCGTTTGGCAGGTTGCTTGGGCACACCCTAAATTTGGATCAATCCTTGCTTCTTGCTCATATGATGGACAAGTTATCTTATGGAAGGAGGGTAATCAAAATGATTGGGCTCAAGCTCATGTTTTCAATGATCACAAGTCATCCGTGAATTCCATTGCTTGGGCACCTCACGAACTAGGTCTCTGCTTGGCTTGTGGTTCATCTGATGGGAATATCTCTGTCTTCACTGCCCGACCTGATGGGGGTTGGGACACCACTAGGATAGAGCAAGCTCACCCCGTTGGCGTCACTTCTGTTTCATGGGCCCCAGCCATGGCTCCTGGTGCTCTAGTTGGATCTGGTTTGCTCGATCCTGTTCAGAAGCTGGCCTCGGGAGGGTGCGACAATACAGTGAAGGTGTGGAAGCTTTATAATGGAACTTGGAAGATGGATTGCTTCCCTGCCCTTCAGATGCACTCCGATTGGGTTAGAGATGTGGCTTGGGCACCTAATTTGGGGCTTCCAAAGTCCACAATTGCAAGTGCTTCTCAAGATGGGACCGTTGTAATATGGACGGTGGCCAAGGAAGGAGAGCAATGGCAGGGTAAAGTTTTGAAGGATTTCAAGACTCCAGTTTGGAGGGTTTCCTGGTCGCTGACTGGAAATTTGCTGGCAGTCGCTGATGGGAATAACAACGTAACGTTATGGAATGAGGCGGTGGATGGTGAGTGGCAACAAGTTACTACAGTTGAGCCATAGATTTGGAATTTGCCTGTTTTGTTATCTACTTGCGTTTTGCTTTGCGTAGGACCTCTATGATAGACTCTTATTGTCGTGGTGTTCTCTTTTTGATTCTTAGAGTTTGTGAATACAATTATTTCTATATAATCTTTCCTGATTAATGAAGGCATATTATCAAATTTGTTTTTTCCTGGCCAATGTTCGACTGGTGGGTACAAACTTTATTTTCTCCGGGAAATAGTTATATATACCAGTGCATGTTTATGCCCTTCATTGTCTAAGAAGGTCAAGGAATTTATCTGCCTGATCGAAGACCTAACTACATGTGTGTTGTTTTTGTGCATCATTATTGGTTACTTCAACAACCTGCAGCTAAGTTACATGTAAGAAGACCAAGAAACTGCATACTTTCTGGTCTCAAATGCTTTAACAATCAGTCTATGCCTCTAAAGGCTCGTAAGCATTCTATTTTTTATCAAACCATCGTCCTCTTCTCTCATTCTCAGGTATTTTAATGGAAGTGTGGAAATTCCACACTAGCGCCTTTTGTATCTATCTTTATATCCATCTTTACATTAAGGCTTCAAAGTGGTTTTCATAACCTTAATTGTGTTTCATTGCTGATGTGATGGTCCCTGAGAGTCCAGCATCCGTGGTCACTATCAAGAGTAGTGCTTCGTTGCACGCTTCCTTTTCTCTTCCTGTTCCTAGGATTGAGGTGCGATCCAGAGTTCGGTTGATGAGATCTGTCTGATACAGTGTTTCCTGGATCGGAGAATCAATTGTGCTCCTCCGCCTGATCCAATGGGTTGAAGCTTTTATGTGATGCTATCTTGACTTTCACTTGTGTCAAATTTGACTTGATGCTATGCCGGGAGTTAAAATGTGCACATGTTCAGGCTATAGATTGTGTCATCAGTAAGTGCCTTCTCAATCTGCTTTCCCCCTCGCCCTGCTTGAGCTCCTAATGGGGCGTCAAGAACAGAAATCGATCTTTTCTCAATTGACTGAAAAATTTATCCCTCTCTAGTTATGTCCATTACGTTGGTTTAGAGCCAAAGTTCACCCTCCTGCAATAGGAAAGTGTTTCATTGCATATACCAAAAAATGTACTCTGAACTTATGGCCGATTGGATCTCGGCTATAAGCATTTAAGCTACGATAATTTGCGATACTGAGATTAGTTTCGCGACCACGACCCGATGCCTAAAGATCTTCCAGAGAAGTGGAAGCTATTCACATGTCTGCAATAGCTCCAAGCTCTAAAAGCAAGTTCATTCAACGAACTTCAGTCTACTCTAATTAGATACGAAGTTGAAATATATGTTTTAAATGGTCGACAACGTGAATGGTCAATTTCCACCTATTATGCCAATTCAGCAAATCACAAACCCATTATCCGTGAACGCAAGAATCGATATCCTCTAGTCACTTAATTGGGCAGGATACATAACTCTAGCGAGCACGGAGAATTAGCATCATGTCCATTCATTGACGAGTGATGGTCGTACGCTTTGGAGTTGTGGATAATGATTTGAGCCTCCGCCAAAGCCTTTTCCGGTTACTGTCTATGTCACGACACTTAAAACATTCGTGGTGCTTAGCCGATGAAGAGCCATGGACCACCGGTGGGCCTTTGACCGGTGGTGGCGTGGAGTTCGGCAAAAAATAAGGGTGCGTTCTTTTCGCAAAGAATCGATAATTTAAAGACGATTTGTACTAAATTTGATCTGTTATCTCACTTAGGATTGCGAGTCAACGAGGAAAATGATTTTATCAGTAACAACCTACGCAAAAATATTTTATGGAGGATAAAGAACATATTGGTTACTCGTGTTTATAAGTGATACTAATGATCAAAGTTCAGAAAACTTAAACTAAACTGTTCATTTTCCGGAAACAATCGCATCCTAAGACTCGGCCGGTGGTCGGTCCATCCAGAGTGGTCCTCACGGCTATGCCACAAGACAACAGTCTACGATTAATTGGGTCGGCAGATCAAAAGAAGATGACCGGACTAGAAGATTGATGTATGCTTTGGTTTGACACACCATCAAATGAAATATGGTTTATCCACAGGTAATCAGGCCATTCTCTTTCTTTTCTTCGTTTTGCGTCCCTCCAACTTTAGAGCTCGCGAAATTGAGATATCCAACTGATTTCATCTGATTAGGTAAGAAGCGAGTCAAAGTCCGAGCGTCCTGGCCAAACGTACTCGGTGGTTTTCTTTCGCGAGAAAAATTCCGAAATCACAAGTTGGATTCTTCTAGTATCAAAGAGTTCGTAGGATTGCGATAAGATTCATCCGTTACCATCGTTGAAATGAGGAAAGATTGACAAATCAAGAGGGATGTAACCGTTTGAATCATGAGGCCAACGAATTCGGCTGGCACGATCACCAGTTTGTCGACGTGGGGCAAGTGACGAGGACAGGATCGTCGAGTGGTGGGTCTTTTAGCAACCATTTATTAACACATGTTGCTGAATTCTAAGAGTTACGATATGTTGTTATTTGCTTCTTTGTCATTGTTGTAACCATTTTTAGTAGCTATAGATTTTAGGATTGTAATTCAAGCAAAGGACCGCCAATCAAGCATGAACACCAGTTATTTTATTTAATTTTCTTGCTATCATCAAATTTGAATACCCTTTCGCACAGCTGGTCTCGATTGCCTCGAACTTCAGTACCTTTGATTTTCTCGTCAATTCGCTTCTCCTGTCCAAGAATCAACAAAGGACCCTTCACATCTTTTGTCGATTTCCATATCAATTCATGTTGCAAGAGTTGGTTCCGTTGCTGTCGTGTCGGCGAACACGGTGATTTTGATGCTACCGTCTCTTGGAGACATGAAAGAAAGCAGCAACAAGAGTATGATTAGGTTACCTCGAGGGAATCACTCTTTACTTTCAGTCACGCTAAGCTTCGATCCGTTCCTCGCCAGAGAAGAAAAGGCAAAGAAAGAGATGATGCTGAAACCTCGATCTCGTACCCACTGCATAATTCTCTGATCATGTTCATGCTCCACGTAACATACTTACTAATTCATACAGGAAAAAGAAGAAATCATGACAGAAAAAAAATGACAAACTCTTGTATCCACAATACCTGATCGGATCACGCGATCCGGTCCGTCGGTATATATGAGAGTAGCCCGTGTAGTTGATTCGAGGATGAATATTGCGGTGGTCGGACCTCGGGATCTCCTTAGTCGATGGCCTTGATCACCATGCCTTTGCGTTGGCCATCTTGTTCTAGCATTGCCTCGAAGACTACTTCGTTCTTCTCACACTGTTGTAACTAGCAATATCACCTAGAGGGAGGTGAATAGGTGATTTTAAATAATATTGACTAGAAAATGCGGAATTAAAAGAATCAAGTCAAAATGTACATAGAATTTGAATATGAATATGTGCGCTTTTAATTCTAAACACGAGTATGCAATAGTTGGGTATGCGATTCATAATATGAACACCACTATACAATATTTCATCAAACACAATGATAAGAGTTTAGAGATAGAAAATATTGCACATGAAGATTATAGTGGCTCGGCTAAGATCAAGCCTACATCCACTCTCCAACGTTGACGACCGATTGGTTGGATTCCACTAGATAAATCAATGGAGGTTTACAATAAGTAATGATACTCTTTTTGATAGATCACACTATCCTTTCTCAATCACTCTTACAAAGTCTCTCAATAATTGTCATATAAAGCTCACGAGGACAAGTATGAATCCGAATAACTCTAGCATCTTGAAATTTTATGATTCTAATCCTAAACCGCAGAGCACCATGGATCTCCTTTTATACTCCTTTACCCCCAAACTAGTCGTTGGAAAGGTCTTCAAAGGATCGCTCTTCAATCGCCGATTAGACGCCATCAATCTTGATTGAACAAGCCTTTATCTAGGGAGATTTGGGGATCGTTGATGCGAGAATCCGAACCCTTGAGATCGCTCGCCCATACAACTAAATCTTCAATTTTCATAAGTGGAGTTCTTCAAATATGAAAGTTTTCTTGTCCCATGGAAGGTAATTTCCAATCAAGGATATTATATCAATAATGTTATAGAATAATCCTGTCAATCGGAGATTACAAATTTTCATAAATACCGTAGCAACAACGGACATATATTAGGCATGGGTCTTCGGAATCCGGAATCAATATATCTCGCAGCTTTTGAACAATATTCAAAAATGACTTTAGAAGCGAGAAATAGTCTTCTAAATCCGAATACTTCGTTGTGTCCGAACAGGTCTTAAAAAATGAAACCATTCTTGAGAATGCATAATTTAGATGCAAAATCTTAAGTTCCATCTTCTGGTTCCTTCAAGTGTATTAGCAATTATGGCTTTACCTCGTTCACCTATCCAAGATCCTTCCAAGCTTTATCGAACTTCCCATTCTAGGCTTGTTCACCTTCTTCTTAGGTACCTTAAACTTGTAGACACCTCTATACCCAATGCCTTGTTCACCATTGATAGATAACTCATAACTTTCATACGTTTTGTTGATACATCATCTCGCATAACGGCTTGTGCTTCTTTTACCTGGTTCTACTCAACCAATAAACACATTAGTAGCCTTTGATTATTTTGTTATCTTCAAAACATCATAAAGGATTTTCTCTAACAATCTCCCCCTTTTTGATAATGATAAAATATTTTCTAAAGATGCAGATGTGCAAACACGTTTCAATAATATTCAATTGTGCACACTTGAAAAGTAAACAAAATACATTTATTAGCCAAAAAATAAAAATTTAGATCAAGGCAACATAAGCACGTAATACAATCTCCACTTTAAGATAAACAAATAAGTAATTAGGAGTATGCATATAAATTGATCATAATGATATATAGAAACATAATTGCAGCTCAATATTATGCATCAAATAAACACACACACATATAATCAATCGGCACATATGCATATATAGTCTCTCCCCCTTTTTGTCATAATCAAAAAGCAATAATAATGGAAAGGACATCACGTAGAGAATATATCTTTAGATGCAAAACATCTTCTACATTCCGAATTGAACATAAAATACATGAAATATAGCTCATGTTCTAAATCAATCATCATGTACGTCATTGAACATATATCAAGAAGTGCAAATGAATTTCACTTCCTTTTTGTCATAATAAAACGATAATATATTAGAGATTTGTAATGACAAAAAAATAAGAGAAATGGAAGATGTATTAACCGGATTGCGTAGAACTTAGCAAGTTTTATCATACATTTACATGTTCTTCCATTGTCCCGAATAGTAATCAAGATTGGGATTGAAATTAGCACAAGTTTAATAAGATTTTCCTATGCTTGATCGATACTTCCTCTCAATTTGTTGCTTCTTTGAGATGATTCTCTCCCTCAATTTGAAGCTCTCCCAAGTGTGAGAAATGGGTTCATGAATTTCGAGAACATTAATAATCACATGCTGAATAGTGATATCAATTTTCATTTTAATTGCGTCTTCAAAGAATATCATTCTTCTAAACAGGTTTCTTAATATCTCTCCTTGAATCTTATCAATGATCTCCTCCTAATTCGATCAGTAGACTCCTCTCGAATCCGATCATTTCTTTCGTTTCTCCCCCGTCATCAAGACAGCTTTTGCAAGTAGCTTTTATTGTCGAGTTGCACCAGTTGAATATAATGTTTTTCTTTGTAGCAGCATTATATTTTTTGAGCAACTCGAAAATGGTGGAGATGCTTGGATTCAATGGATGTGCCATAGTATTGTTGATTTTTACTTCGCTTGCAACTTCAAGGATGCAAGGACCGATATGAGTATCCTCAATAATATCACCCTTGTGCACTTTTTCTAACTCTCCTTGCTTCGATAAGGTAAATTTTATCTTTCTTCAAGCTCTTATTGAGTCTGAACAATTTCTAGAATGATGTTCGGATGCTAATTTCTAGGATTCTAGTCATCCTCAACATTTATTTGCTCATGAAATAGAATGTTTTCTTCAATCACGCTCATCTCAAATTAAATCGCATAAACTCAACAAACTTCTTGCATAGATTTGCATTAAAGATATGATGTCGCGCATAAATGTATCATCCCTTTTCGAATAAATAGAGTAATAATTGTAAGCATCTCAAGTATTTCAATTAAAAAATTATTTAACCTTTCACATGATATTCTAAGAGCTTCTCAACATATTTTTATATTCCTTCAATGATTTGCGAGAGTTGTAAGCGAAAGAGAAGAATTTCGATCCTCCCAAAATATTGCGAAATCTTCCCCCAATATTTGGATCAAACTTTCCAAACATCTTTCTTTAGGTTTTGAACAAACTTTCCAACTTCGTATGGAAAGATTCTTTTACAATCTGCTTTTTCTTGTAGAATAGATAATAATCTTTGCAAATAAAATATGAAGAATATCACGTGCATACCTTCCTTTGATTCGCGGATTAAGCTTGCTAATTCTAAAATATACTTTTAAAATAATAGCAAGAATATATATATATTGGAAAGATATCTTCAAAATCAAAGAAATTTTTTTAAGCACGAATCTCATATGCATATCGAGAATATATTGATAATGATACTCGCAAAAGAAACATAAATGTTTGAAGCGACCGTTTCTTGTAAAGGAGAGAATAAACTTTCCTTCTTAGAAAATATTCCTCATTACGATCCTTCTTCAATTGCATCATGATCTGCATTGATTTGCAATCAATCTTTCCTGGTAGAAAATCCCGCAATAAACTTGTTTCCTTTTTGGTATCCAAAGATATGGATCCTTTCCTTTACATTAGCATAAAATAAAGAAACTTCTTCATAGTACAAGGATTCTTTCCACAATCTTACAGCATAACAATAAATTATATAATTAAATAACATACCTTAAGTATCTCACTTTGCAGCCCAACTAACAATGCGAAACATCACAACTTTTCAAAACGCAATAGATTGAGTCTAAATCACATTGAGATGGCCAACGATTTTTTTTTAAATCATCTTGATAAACCATTTGGTAAAGAATATCATGCATAACACAAAGATATATAACATACCATATAAAGATAATGTCTAATTCAAATAATATCTCCTTTAAAACGATTTTATCTTTGCAAAACATGACAAGATCAAAGAGGATAAGATGAGTCCAAAAATCCAAATTCTTTCTTCCAAAAAAAATGTCGTTCATTCTCTTTTCAACTCAAGATCCATAAAAAATTATATTTTTATTCCAATAAGATATTTCCAGCTTATCCAACGATGTAAAACAATTCAAAATACCATTCTAAGATAAAGTTGAAATCAAATTATGATAGCATAAGATTCTTGCTCAACCATAATATCACGCATAAAGATATCTCTTCAAAAAAAAAATATTTTCTAAGCATGATAAAATCAAATAGCATCAATCAAATAAATCGCATTACCTCTAAGCAAGATATTAACCAAACACTTAATCTCATCTCACGAACCACCAAAGATGCACCACACGATTTTTCTAAAAAAAATATTTCTAGCACAACTAATTATTGAACACGTCATAAAAAAAAATGAATCAACCAAAGCACAATATCAAGTACAATGAGAATTTAGATAAATGAAGTATGTTTGCAAAACAAATTGAAAAAAAAATAACAACACACCGATTTCTCTTTCTTTTCTCTTTTATTCCTTGCAAGAAAAGCAACTCTTCTTTTCTTTGATATCCAAATGAATTTGGGTCCATTCACGTTAGAAAATTTATCGAAATTCCAAAAAGTCCTTTTCGATTGTCTCCAACCTTTTTGACATTCTTGCTTGTGATGAATTGAATTCCGAAAGTCTAAATAATTAGAGAAGTTTCGGCCAACAAGTTTTGAAAAATGTTTTTGCAAATAATTTTCGGAAAAAATACTTGGAGACTTACCCTTTAGTCTTTCCTTGACAATTGAAAAATTATTTTTGATTAAACTCTTTTCTTTCAAAACAAGTCCCGATTTATTAAAACATGGAATTGGCATAGAAAGAGCGGTTTCCGAAGATTTTGGACTAAGAGAAAACTTTTTGGAAACTTTTGAAATTTCTTCTTTTAAATAAGTATTCTCTTTTACAAATAAATCTCGATTTTCTTTCATTTACGAAAATTCCTTTTGTAAAAACTCAATCTTTTCATTATTTAAAATTTCCTGTTGCCTCAACTTTGAGTTTTCCTTCTTCAATTCGAAGATTTTCTTAATAGAAACTTTGTAATCCAGGCACAAATCGTCAATATAATCACAAACTTCTTTTGGAATTTTAGAATGATATACCTCAATTTTTTTCATCTGAATCCGAATTTGCCAAGAGACAAATATTTGCATAGTCTTCATCACTATCTTCACACTCAGTGTTACTCTTGGACTTATCATACTTGACTTTCTTTTTCTTTAGTAAAGGATAATTTGGCTTGATGTATCCCTTTTTCCCCGCATTCAAAACAAATCACATCCGTACATTCTTCTCTATCGCCGAAGGTCTTCTTTTGATCGCCTTATTTGAATGACTTTTTCCTTTGAATTTTCTTCCATTCTTGGCCGTTTTTCTAAACTTTTTTACCATGCGAGCAAGCTCTTCATCATCTTCGGAATATGAATCATCATAATCAATGTTAGATTTTAAAGCAATCGAATTTTTACCTTTTATATCCTTTTCTTTGTTGATTCGTTCTATCTCGTACGATCGTAGAGTCCCAACAAGTTCATCAATGGATAATGGTCTCGATTGTTTGACATTATTGAATGGACGGTTTGATGTAGTTCCAATCATCCGTAAGTTCTCAAAGAATCTTGCGAACCCCGCAAAAGTTCGAAACAGGAGCACATTGCCTTGCAAGACCACTTGCCGAATTTGAAATTGTCAATCATATCGCCAATTGACTCATCGGGCTTCATTTGAAAGCTTCATAGTCACTTAGCGGAATGTTAAGATTTGTTTCTTTTACTCTGTCGGTTCCTTGACATGTGACATGAAGTTTGTCCCATATAACTTTTGCTGATTCTTGTTCTACAACACGATTATATAAAGGAGTGGATATCACGCGAAGAGTGCATAAACAACTTTGGAATCAAGTTTATATCTTTTTGCTCTTTTAGTATTCAACATGGTTGGAGCATGAACATTGCTCCCATTTTCGAAGTTTCAGCAAAGTGGTAAGATTTACTCCTTTAGTCACGACATCCCTCATGAGATTGTCTAATGCCTTGAAGAACCACTTCATCTTATTGCACCAAACGTTATAATCTTTTCCATCAAAATAAGGAGGCTTGTAGTTGAACTGTGCATCACCCGATTTTGAAGAAATATTGCTAGACATGATAGATCGTTAACTCGGAAGTAAAAAACTTCAAAATATTGAGCAACCCGCTCCGATATCAATTGTTATAACTAGCAATATCACCTAGAGGATGGTGAATAGGTGATTTTAAATAATTTTGACTAGAAAATGAGGAATTAAAAGAATCAAGTCAAAATGTACATAGAATTTGAATTTAAATATGTGCAGCTTTGATTCTAAACACGAGTATGCAATATCCGGGTATGCATATTCGAATATGAACACCAAGTATACAATATTCTATCAAACACAATAATAAGAGTTTAGAAATAAAGAATATTGTACATGCATATTATAGTGGGTCGGCTAAGATCAAACCTACATCCACTCTCCCACGCGATAGCCGATTGGTCGGATTCCACTAGATGAATCAATGGAGGTTTACAATAAGTGATGATACTCTCTTTGATAGATTACACTATCCTTTCTTAATCACTTTTACAAAGCCTGTCAATGATTGTCATTTAAAGCTCACGAGGACAAGTATGAATCGAATAACTCTAGTACCTTGGAATTTTATGATTCTAATCTTATACCGTAGTAGCACTATGTATATCCTTTTATACTCATTTACCCCCAAACTAGCCGTTGGAAAGGTCTTCAAAGGATCGCTCTTCAATCACTGATTGGACGCTATCAATCTTGATTGAACGAGATTCTATTTGGGGAGATTTGATGACTATTGGTGCGAGAATCCGAACCCTTGAGATTCATTCGCCCATACAACTAAACCTTCAATTTTCATAAGTGAAGTTCTTCAAATATGGAAGTTTTCTTGTCCCATGAAAGGTAATTTCCAATCAAGGATATTCTATCAATCATGTTATAGAATAATCATGTCAATCGAGATTACAAACTTTCATAAATACCTTAGCAAAGAATGAACATATGTTAGGCGTGGGTCTTCAAAATATGGAATTAATATATCTCGCAGCCTTCCGAATAATCTTTAGAAATAGAAATAGTCTTCGAATATGAATACTTCGTTCTATCCGAACAGTCTTCATAAACGAAATTAGTCTTGAGAATGCATAATTTAAATGCAAAATCTTGAGCTCCATCTTTTGGTACCTTCAAGCATGTTGGCGAATTACGGCTCTAGCTCGTTGTTCACCTATCCAAGATCCTTCCAAGCTTTATCGAACTTCCCATTCTAGGATTGTTCACCTTCTTTTCAGGTACCTCAAACTTGTAGAAACCTCTATACCCAATATCTTGTTCACCATTGATAGATAACTCATAACCTTCAGACGTTTTGTTAATACGCCACTTGCATAACGGCTTGTGCTTCTTTTACCTAGTTCTAATCAACCAATAAACATATTAGTAGCCTTTGATTATTTTATCATCTTCAAAACATCATAAGGGATTTTCTCTAACAATAGCTTCTCTCACAGTATGTGTTTGGTTCGAGTGAGTAATGCCGGCCGTAACGGTGCTACATTGCCTCTCGCTGCTATTGCTTTGTGGCTTGGGGTAATCCTTGTTCCACCCACCGTCGTGACCTTATCTTTGCCGAAGTTACGGTGTCTACATGGGGTGATGGGGAAAATTGTCAAAAAAAGTCCTAAACCTTTTCAGTCCACAAATATGTGTTACCCGTAACATAAGTTGAAAATGATCCTATTTGATTTTTTTATCTCTTATAATATCTTTATAACGCGAGTACGGGAGATTGGTTTTCAAGCTGATAAACAAAGCCAACGCTGGGAGATACAGTGAAGTTGAGGGAAAGGAGAACAACCTCGAGATCGATAGCCTCGCTTGTTTTGCCATTGAGGAGCACAACAAGGAGAATTTAATGCCGATGTGTAGGTTGGACTTGACTTAAGTCTAAACTTATCAAAATGAGTCATAAACCCATTTCTTTTATCATGCTTTTGTTGTTATATGGATTATTTATATTTAATAAATGAATCATAAATGGGTTTAAACGAAATATGAATATTAAATAGGTCATAAACGGGTTTACAAATTACTTATACTCAATCGACCTCTGTGACTTTATATTCATTTTTACTCACGCTTACTCGATCTCACGTTTACTTTGCACTACGATTCGAGTCATGTATGTGTTGGATACGAATTGCGTTGGGTCGTGAGACTTTGTGGGACTACCATGTGATATTTTGTGGGATTACTATCAATTGCTTTAAAAGCTTAAGTTGTAAATAAATGCGTGGTATAATATTTAAATATTTTACCACTAACAACATTTTTTCGAGTTCTTAGGTTAGAATCAACACCTTGGAAAAGAAACATCGATTTTTTGTTGTGGCACCGCCCGCATATGCAAGCCACCCACCACGAGCACCGCTATACCCGCAGCTCTTTTCATGCTTCTCCATCCATCCTTGGGCTTTCCGGTCTCGAAAACCTCGCT
This sequence comes from Rhodamnia rubescens, assembly GCA_021437795.1. Classification (NCBI taxonomy): domain Eukaryota; kingdom Viridiplantae; phylum Streptophyta; class Magnoliopsida; order Myrtales; family Myrtaceae; genus Rhodamnia; species Rhodamnia rubescens. Next base: position 3,164,773 of record JAILYA010000004.1, on the reverse strand, counting down.
CTCTTTCTTAGCTTCGCCGAGAAACGATCACCTCCACCAGATCCAATGCATCTTCTTGCAATCTTACCATGAGTTTGGAAGATGATGTCCCAATGATCGTCATTTTGTAGTCCTAGCCGTGCATTCCCGCCTCTCGACCGAGCTAGTTCCACAATGCTACCAAGGAGATCCTTCTCAAACTTCAACTCATACCGAAACAAGTTCGATATGCATTAATCCAATCCCGAGGACAACCCGACCAATCCCTAGACCAGGACCAAGGCTAAGGAGCTAGTGCTCTATAGACAATCCCGAATTGTATTGCTTAATCGTGCACGCAGCCATGGCCCGTGGGACGTGGCACGCCCATATAGGCCATTGCATTACTCAAAATACTATCATTAGGAAACTCATGCGTTACACTTTAGATGTCTTTTCGCAACTTAGTGAATTAGGCAGCATTCCTTTGAAGAGAATAACAAACAACAAATTAATCTTTATAAACAAACACTTGCATCCATGTATTATCTTCCCTTCTCGTCCGAAACATGAATACTAATTCAATGCATGTATCGATGTCCAATAAATCTATGCCATATTCCACGTACATGTCTCGCTCAAATGCACGCGGAAGACCTTTTCATATCTTGAGCCCGACGGGATTAGCTTGCTCCTCATTAGATTAAGAAAAAGAAACTTGACTTGGAAACTAACCTGACGATGTTACCTTACGTCGCAAGGTGCTTTTGAGGAGACGAGATTCGGAGGGATGCAAGAGGAATCTTAGGAACCGGAATGCAAACATAGCGATTGACCAACCACCAACGTAATATTGATGTTTTGGGATTGGTTTCGAATTAGGACAAAGTAATTTTATGGTCAATAGATCGCGTCGATTCGCATTATCTCAATGTATATCTCGTAATAGAATCCGTATGATCAAATATTGAGATGGTCTATAGATCATAAATTCATTTTCCTATGGCAATCATGCACACTTTGTTTTATAAAGAAAACATCAAATTGTCTTTGCAAGAAAATGATGTTTCTTGCATCGGTTGCACATAAGTGACCGATATAGTTAATCAACCACACTGCTTGCGCACATAATATGCACTCCAAATCAATATAACCAGTCGATTGCATTGCGTTGTGCGCGTCGTATGCACCCCAATCGATAGTAAAATCTCATTTTGGTGCTCTATACTAAACCAAATGGATAAGTGTTTTTAGCGCTAATATCACCAAAAACTTCAAACTGTACACCCGTGTCGCATTTGTCTAAAACTAATTTTTGTGTCATAAAAACTCCCAAATTGGTGCACTCATACCATATTTGCCCCAAAATAAAACACTTGTGCAATATGTACACCAAATATGGGGTTTTTTTGGGTAAACGAGCTTAATTTCCTAAAAAACCCTCAATTTTATGTTTGGTCCAATTTTGCCCTAAACTTTTTTTATCTTAAAAAAAAATCAACTTTAAGTCAAGTCTCAAATCTAAGCTGAAATTTATTTTTGTCTAAATAAAGAAACACAAACTTTCATTCCGGTCCCAAATCTTTTTCTCGCTAATCTTCCGTTCAAAAGTCGCCGTTAGTCGTCCCTAATTTTCCTAGTTTTCATATTAAAGAATGGTTTTGTTTTTAAGATAACTTACCACAACACCTTGCTAATGTGGATTTGTCACCGACGTTGAAATGTCATGTCAAACAACTAATAACGAGTTTTGGACGGAGGGTTAATGGGGATAAATTCCACACTATATGGAGAGTCGATGCTTTTTCTTTAAAGCAAAAATAAGTTCAAGACATATTTGAGACTAGATCTAAAGTGAGGGGTTTTTTCTAGATAAAAAAAAGATTCGGGACAAAATTAAAATTGGACTTAAAGGTGAGGTTTTTTTGGAACAAAAAAGTTAGGGGTAGAGTTGAGACCGAACATGATTCCATAGTAAAACCGAGAACCCGAGAATCGAACCGGTAGGAATCGATCCAATTTCGAATTTTAGGGTATGTAAGCTAGTTTTCAAGTTTCAAAAATTAGAGAATGGGTTTCAACGGGTAGAAATCCGGAACAAGTTTTTGTGTTTTTCTTGTTCTATGTCCTTGCCGAGGTCAATGCGGTATTCCTTGGGTCGGATGATGAGTGTATAATCCGGAACCACTAGTCCGAACTTTCATTTATAGCGATATCCATAACCGAGATTTATATCTTGTTAATGTTTCATGTTGTTCGTGTGTTTAAATATGAGTTGTTATCGAGTAGATTGTGGCGTGAATAGTGATTATGAGAGATGATGATTCAATGCAATCCTTCAATTAAGAATAGATGTGGAACCTGGACAGGACGTTGAAACCGCTCACCCGTAGGCACATGTTCATTAGTTTGGGAAAATGTGGCAAGTTGTACCACTTTGTGATTCTCTACAACAAAAACACTGGCTTTGAGTAAATATGACATAGATGTATTGGTTTGGGATAAATGTGACACGTATATATTAGTTCGGGAGTTTTTATGACACAAATTAATTTGGGTAAATGTGCCGCGAAAGTAATAGTTTGAGATTTTTGTGATTTTTTTTTTTGTTGTTGCCCCGAACATGAAATTGGTAATCGCAGGACTAGACTAGCGCGTGAGAACCGAACACGAAATTGACATTGCATGATCTAGTTTTGCTAAGAAAATGTTTACGATGGAAAGTACAGTCACTACAGTGTTTGGCGGCGAAGGAAAATGCCAAAAACGCGTAGACCAGCGCGTGTGCATCACTTGCGTCCCATGTGGGGCCCTCCAAACCCATTTTTAACGGCTGGCAATAGACGGGCCCCACATGATTCGGTCCATGAAAGGACGCCTCCCGCCCCAGTGGGGCACCAACCTAGAGTGCACCCAGAATGGCGATTTCGTAATAAATCCCGAAATCCAGTGGCATACTCTCACCCCGGCTCTCGACACGCAACCAAAACGTTAAAAATCTTCTCCGAGTGGGCAGAGAGAGAAGAAAAGAAGGCCAATCGCGGAGAGATTTCAGCAATCTCTGAACCAGAGAGAGAGGGAGACGGCAGGAGCTCTCTCCACATCTCCAAAACCCTCGCATGGCAGCTTCCGCCCGCTCCTTCGTGCTCCGCGGCGTTGCCGACCTCTCGCCGAAGCAGCAGCCGCCGCCCCTCCTCCCTCCCCTCCCTCGCCGCCTCTTCCCCGCCCCCTCCCACGCCAGATGGAGCTCCCCGCCCTCCCCCGCCACCGTCAGCTGCCTCAGCGGCGGTGTGTCCGACGACTTCGTCTCCACGCGCAAGTCCTCGCTCGACCGGGGCTTCTCGGTCATCGCCAACATGCTCAAGCGGATCGAGCCGCTCGATAATTCCGTCATCTCCAAGGGCGTTTCCGACTCCGCCAAGGGCTCGATGAAGCAGACGATCTCCGCGATGCTGGGGCTTCTGCCTTCGGATCAGTTCGCCGTTACGATTCATATTTCTGAGCAGCCTCTACGTCGGCTCCTCGTCTCCTCCATCATCACCGGGTAATTGAATGCCTTGCTGTTGATTTCCCGCGACGGACGGGATGAATTTCAATTTAATTTCTGTGTTTAGGGAAAATTGATCGCCGTGTACATTTTCATCGCAATCCTGGGGGTCTCATCGGATGTTGGATTGTGTCACCGGGGGTTTCTTTTTCATTTTTCGAGGGGGTTCGGGCAATGGACGCCGGTGTCTGTTCTGATTTTTGAAAGTAACCGATCGTGTGTAATTTGAACAAATTCAAGGGATGTCCATGGATGTTATTTTTGAACTGGTGTAACTATATATGTCTAAGCGAACGTCCATAGTAACTGCGATCAATATGACTTGAACTTCAGGTATACGTTGTGGAATGCGGAGTACAGGATGTCTTTGATGAGAAACTTCGATAGTTCCTCGGACTCTTCCATGAAGAGGGATTTCGTGAGCCAAAATGATGTCTCACAAGTGGAAGGTGAGGAGAGGCAGAGTGGAGATGAGAGTGATGTGTCTGTTGTAGATTTGGAGGGAAGAAACGTGCAGATATTTGGTGATTTATCTCCCGAGGCTTTGAATTACATTCAGCAGTTGCAGTCAGAACTGGATATGGTCAAAGAGGTATGTATTTTCCCTTTTCGCCTCATTATTATTATCTTCCTTTCCATGATTTTTTCTTTTGTGAAAATCTGAATGCAAACTGTTCTTATATATTCTTGTCTGTTGATTATCATATTTGAGCTTTGATGATACTGGAAATCCTCATGTGAGTGTCTTCCAATGAGATATTTCTAAATATGATGCTATTGCAAATTTCATGCTATGGGTCTCTGACCATTAAGTCATTGAATGTAAGTCATATTGAAGTTGCCCGTATTTTTGGGGGCGATGAGCTGGAGAAGCTACTTCGTAATGCTAGCAAGTCAAAGATTAAGCACCCATTGCAAGATGGTTCTTTGGGTTGCTTTCCGGAATTTGGCATGTTGTGGACAGCTACAGAATGATCTGGATGTTAAGTTAGGGATTTTGGAAATGACTTCGGTATGACGTGCAAAGTTCATATGATATTCCATTATATTTCTGCCCTTATTTGGGTCTTGTGGGTTGAGGGATATACTTGCTGGTTGACACATTTGTATTTCCTGACTGATACATCATAGCTGTCGATGAGAGGATGAATAGATAAGGTCAAAATTAGATGTTATGACAGGATGTGGATTTGATGTTGTATCGGAGTCCAGCATCTTAAGTCCCGGCATGCATGACTGGCAAAGCACAAGTGTTTAAGCATCAGTGTGCAGGGACTTCTCCTACAAAAGGAGGTTTTAGTAAATAAACGAGTAGAACACTAGGGCTGAGGGTCAAGTTAGTAATTTTTTTTATGTCTCCTCCTGCCGGAGCTGAGGTGCCATATACGCATTCAAGATAAAGAGCCCTGTATACTAGTAGAAAAGCGCACCTATCCCTAACAAGATTTAAGTGAATGCCCAACATTGTAGTCATATTTTTTTTCCATTTTTCCATACATAACTATTGGATGATCTGCAATGTTGCTTGGCTTGAGTTAGTCTGCCCTTTCTGTCTGTCCAACAGAAGTGGAAAAGAAGGGAAAAGGTACAGGTAGCACATGCAGCAAAACAGTAATCAAACTGTGATGATCAGGTCATCCATTGGGTAAATACAAAGAATCTAAAAAAATTGAGCTGGTCGAAAGTGGAGGCATAAGGGGAGACAATACTGTCTCTTTGTCATTGTCAATATTGGCTGTGTCCGCTGTCGGTGCACATGGGTGTGGACATCAATGGGCAGAACGATATCAATGAGGCAAAAAAGTGTACGCATTGTATGTCGATTGAACAAAAGCCGCGTTGTCTGGTTTTTAAGTTGCTTGACGTGGTAAGGAAGATGATTACGGTACAGAAAATAGTAAGTGTGGCAAAGGTTAAAGGGCAAAATGTCGACTAAATTGTTTTCAAGAAATCCCAGAGGCATGGACTGTGAAATTGCCTGAATGGATGGCTAAATTTGAATACTGTTGGTTCTCTCTCTCTCTCTCTCTCTCTCTCTCTCTCTCTCTCTCAACATCATTACTAAACTGCTTTTGTCAAAGATCTTTACGGAGTGTGGGGGAAAGAAGCCTCTTGACTTGCATTCCAAATGCGTGAGATTTTGCCACACTTTGCTCCGTCTGGGCCAGATAAGTGTGGATCTGGAATGGGTAGGGCAAATTGCCATTTCTGAGACAATAATGAGAAATCAAGTTACGAAGTCACAATGATGGGAAAAATTCTAGTCTTTGCTGTTTGATATAATGCTTTAGTCAATGTCATCAACATAATTAGTCTAGAATGAGAGTGATGAATTGGCGATTCTGCTTAGCTCCAGCATGTTTGCTGCTTCTTGATGAGTTGTCTGGAATAACTAGGACTTCTATCCTTCAGCTATCGTACGATATGCTGTGTCTTGGTCTCCTCGTACTGGCTGTGAATTGCTGGCTACCTCTGTAAGAAACAGTCCTGTTCTGGCCTCTTTTTGACCTTCCACCAGATTAATAAGACAATTATCTGCAAGTCTTGTGTCAGCAGCCTGGTATGCGAATTGGATAACCTGTTAGTTCGTGTTGATATGCCGTTCTTTCTCCCTTTCTCTTATTATCAATGTGCAGCTTCTTACCTGGTTGAGCTCTTACCTTTTCAGGAGTTGAATTCGCACAAGAAGGGAAACATGCGAATTCAGTTGGACAAAGAGAGTAGCAATGATTTGTTGAATTACTTGCGGTCTTTAGATTCTGATATGGTAAACTCAAACTTCGTTTCTGGTACTAGCTTTGTCTAAATTGTTGTAAAAACACCTCCTGCACAATTTGTGTACTCATGCTCTTGATTTGTTTCAACAGGTGAATGAATTATCACATCCCTCATCGACACAAGTGGAGGAAATCATTCAGCAACTAGTTCACAACATATTGAGAAGGTTTTTTCAAGATAAAATGACCAGTGAAAGTGCCCCAGAGGGCAAGGATGAATTGTTTGACGTGATAGGCACTTCAAGGGATAATTTAGCGAAACTCCTTTTTTGGTGTGTAATTTCTCTTTTCTTGATGGATTATTATTGGTGCTATCAATTTGAGCCAGTTCTTTTTACCTCATCAATTGCTTACTCAGGTTTTCCTTCCATGACAGGTGTATGTTGTTGGGTCATCACTTGAGAGGCTTGGAGAACAGGTTGCAGTTGAGTTGTGTGGTTGGATTGTTGTAGAGATTATAGGAGGCATGTACATTCTCTTCTTTTTGCCCAGACGTTCTATTTACTTAAATTGCCAGTGGAAAAATAATCCCCAATTCTTCATCTCACTCCTGCTCAAATCATTTCACTGCAATTATAGGCTCATGAGTAGTGTAGCTTCAACCATTTAAATGATTCGTCCGGTTAAATTGTCTGCGCAATTGGACAGGACTCTGCTGGTGTAGTTTAAGTAAGAATAGCATCTCAGTGATGGTCACGTAGCTAAATTCTCTGCCATTGATCTCTCTACCAGTATTATGTAATCACTGTTGATAGAGGTAATACACAAACTGTGTACTTGTTTGGGTCGATAAGCTCGAGCCGTGGCTTTTAAACGTTGCCTAGTGAAAGCGGCCTATGCACCAGGATTCCTTCCTATTACTTGGACATGGTGTGGCAAGGTGATGAAAATTTTCTTTTGCTATTGAATTGGGCCATTGACAAGCGGCGGCAGATGGTTGCAATATTAGGTGTTTCCGTATGGTGCATTCAGGTCCATGTTCATGCCTTACATGCAACAAGCATTAAGGGAAGCCGACTTAGAGTAGATCCTAAACTTCCGTTCATAACCCCCGCTCAAGTTGGTCTTTGGTGAACTGGTATCCATAAAATTAACTCGTGTCCCTCTCTCTCTCTCTCTCTCTCTCGATCTTTCTCGATCGATGGTTGGGTTAAAGGCAGGTTGATGTACACAATCAAAATCTAGTTTCTGTCTGAATCATGCTTGCTCCTCGCAAACACAGAACATAATGGCCGAGAAGCCACTTGATCTGGAATATGATTGGGTCTTGCATTGCCGTCTTCCTCGTGCTAATGTAGGCAGGAGACACCGTCACTGGTCCTTGTTTGGTACTAGACAATGCGACCCACAAATTGTCCCAGCTGAGTTTTTCTTTTTTTATTCTCCTTTTTTAAACTATGACTTAATTTCATGGTCGCTCTATTTTGTACTCATACATACCACTGCCCCTGTGGGTGAACGTTCGAATCGAACAAGTCATTGTTTCGCTATTCATTCAGATTGTTCTTCAGCTCTTGGGCAGTTCAATAGTCCTGCTTTTCTTCCCTTTTCATGCACATGAGCATAATGTTGGATCCCAAGGTCGAAGAGTCGAAATCTTTTTACCGAATTTAACTCGACTAAATTGAAGAAGCATGCGTAGGTCAAAGACACAAGCTGTTGAAAGTCCTTTTGAGTATAGCAGATTTTGTTTTCATTTCACCTCTTCTTCAAACTGCACTCCAACTTATGCACTCGGAGAGGGATTTATCGGCACGTGCTCATCACTAGTGATACGAGATTCCGTGATCGGCTATCATTTATGCTTTGATGCTTTGATGCAATAACATATACGTCTTTGAGGAGCTACAAGCTGTACAAAGTGAATTCACTTTTCAGATTTATTTGTTTTAATTGTTTTGTTTTGTGAAATTTGCGTCTTTATCTTGATGTTAATGAAGATTTCTTTCCGACCAAAAAAAAAAAAAATCATTTCCTCAATCTAATGGTACATTATCACAAGAAACTCCTATTAAAATTGGAAAATTCCATGAATGCAAAATCTCATAAATAACCATTTCTACAGGACAACATGAAAGAACTATATACACGACCCACAAGATGTTGCAACCCCGTCCCAACGGCCCCATTTGGTCTTTGCCTAGTTAACGTCAGCACGCCTTTGCCTACTCAGGAAAGCCAAAGCTCTCCAGCTTTAGATTGCCAATGATAATTTATGCTAATCTGAAACGGCACGGTGGTGCTTTTTGTGTGTGCACAGCAAACAGAGAACAGCAATTGGAGTTTTTCGGCATTGTGCTGACCTCGCAAAGGATTGCGAATACGCCCTATTGCTATGATGATGACAAGAACCTGTGGAACTTTTGTATTTTTGCCAGATTGTAAGATGAAGATGCGAATCCTGTGTTTGAAGAACCTTTTCTTTTCCGTCTTGGACGAACGAACAGATCCTCTGTATCCAGGACGTATGAGATCTGCAAACAATAACCGACTTTTTAGAAGCAATATCCATTGGAAAACAGGATTATGCGCATCTGGTGAAGGACCAGAGGGGTTCATAACTACTTCTCTACTAGTTAAAAAAGAAACATAAATGTCAAAGGCCAATAACCATAATTAGAACAAGAAAAATTAAGAAGCTAATAAGCCACACCCCACACACACGATGACATTAATCTACCTTCGATGAGTTGCAAGCTATCTTGCATTCCAAACCATTGATGATTCTAGCACCTTCCATGACCATACACGAAGCAGAACATTCATCCAGACTCGCATATTTCCGTTTGTTTCTGTCGATCAAAATAATGAGAGCAAGCATTTAGTGAAAACGTCCGTATATCCCATTCTTATCCAAATAGACCAGCTATATTCACCACCTTCAAATTGTAAATTGCTCACAAGTTCTGTCAAAGATAAAATAATTCTTTTGGATCCAATTCTATCACAATTTTTAAGGACAGAGTCGACGAAAAAATGACCACAACTAACTTCACTGGTGAACCTTCTTCAATATTTTCAAAATAATATAGGATGTGCTGCAAAATGAGATACCAAAGATATTATGAAGGAGTGTTTGAAATGGTAGGGGCAAAGAATTATTGCAAAAGGTCACACAAAGGTATAGAGCAATTTAGGAATTCATCAACAGCCTGAAGAACTCTAAGGATATTAGAGCACTGCATGGACCACGGAAATTTCCAAACTTTGGTTCAAATAAAGGAAGTCTCACTAAAACTATCTTATTCGTACTGGAGATATTCTGGAGTTTGGTAGGACGGCATCTGTAGACAGCTCCACAAACAGAAAAGAAACAAACGGAGTTTCGGTAGGATAAGGTAAACCGGCCTATTCACTAGAAATATATCAGATGTCATCAGAACTTGTTTAGGATAGGCATAGATTAGTCACTACAAATGTTAAAGTAGTGGGAACTTGTAAGCGCCAGTATCAGGCCTTTTATTACTACCTTAGCAAAAATGTGTCATGCAGCTTCTTTTTGCCAGGAAAAACTGAAAGGAAGTCATTGTACAGATAATCAGCAAAGTTAGGGTCTATTGAAATTGCAAAAACCTCAGGCTTTTCGCTTATACTGTCCATCAGCTGGATGGACATACGAGATGGAGAGGATGACTGCAAGGAAATAAGAAAACAGATCATAAATGTTTGGACAAGGAAAAACAGTTGATTAAAGGATGCGAAACATAATTCCGTACAGTCAGGAATAAAACAAGGTGCTGCAAAGTGCTTACAAATTCCAACCGATAAATGTTTTCCTCGTGGAGAAAGATACGAGTGTTTTCATAATACACAGGATCAATTAGCTGTTTCCGAGATTTTTCATATTCATACAATTGAAGGAGCTTGTTGTCCATGTCCTCACTAGCTACAGTTTGAAGCTGCAACAAAAACTACAACTGTGACATAGAGAAAAAACCAATGTGGAGGATAATATAGAAAAAGATTGAGACAAACAAACCTGCTTGACCAACTTATATATTAATTTGTCCAACGTAAATAAAATGTATGAGTGATTTCCAATGACATCTCTGCATGCATCTTCAAATTTTGCATTTTCAAGAGTTCCATCAAGCAACTTGTAGAGGACAGACATGAATCTGCAATTCCGCACAGCCAGTATGAACATGCATCCAATACCATTATTCTAACTGAAACTACATGAGCAGATTTTCCATACCTGGCATACGGATCTGAAGAAGATGAATCCTTTGAAGTTCTTCGCTTCATTTCAGCACCTGAAGAGCTTGTTTTTGCTGACAAAATCCTTTCATAGAGAATCTGGTCAATGATGCATACACTCATTCAGGGAAGTCTCAAAAATCAAAACTGGATATAATAGAACCTAATACCCATTCTTACTTGATGAAGTCTAAAAAGCACGTAGAAATTGTCATTTCCATAGAATAGCCGGGAATCTGTCCCCACTCCATTAAGTAGAGTCGTTACATGCTTTGAAAGGGGTTTCACTGAGGAAAGGAAGCGTTCTGAAAGGGGCAATGGGTTGCTATCTCCTCCAACAGAGTGTGCATCAGCAGTCCCCTCAGCCTCACCTTCACTCTCAGACTTACCATCGGCTTCATCACGCTCTAAATCATCCTCCTCTTCAGGCTCTTCATGGGAGCATGCATCTCCGGCAGAATCACTGCCTGAGACATCTCCACCAGTTTCAGAAACATTTTCACTGTCTTCATCGTCAGCATCTGCACCATTGTCCCCACCATCCTGGCCAGCTACGTGGTTGAGGTTACCTGATTGACCCTCTTGTCTGTCAATATGGCGCCTTGTCTCAGTTAGAGAGTTCGCTGCATACACCTCAAGGTTCTCCTCCTCAAATTCCTCGTTTGGTGATAACTCACCCTCTTCTTTTTCTAGTTTGGATGGTCCAACAGTACCTACTTGATTCCAGCTGATTTTCATGCTGTCTTGAAGTATTCCATGAACACTCATTTTTCCAACAGCATTTCCCTGAAAACAGCAAATCAAGCTATAACATGAACATGTCCTTCCCAGAAATGGGTGAAAAAGATGAGAAATTGAGAATTACATGACAGAAGGATTTGTGAGGTGTTAATGTTGGACAGATTTAAGTGGCAACAGCACTACTTTAGTATAGACATAAGATTATAATTAAGGAAAGAGGCAGCAAGATCATACCTCCGATAATGGTACAGAGTCCTGAATACCTTTGGATTCATGGTCTTTGCTGGCAGTATCCTTAGGATGGGAAGGAAGAGCATTGGAACAGGAACCTTGAAATATCAAAAGCAATTTGTTCCCAGATAAATATCAAAAGCATCATTATGGGCAGATAACGTCACCTAACTCCAAAAGATTAATATAATCCCACTGAATCAAGCGTACCTGATATCGCCTCCACACTGATTCTCTCACGACTGTTCTCTGAAACAAGCGGCGGGGTGCACCCACATGTTTGTGCACTGGAGGTAACTTGAACATTGGAAGCAGCAACTTTCTCTGACAGATCCACATGCTTTGCTTCCTTCTCAGAAAGATGAGTATCGCACACTGAATCATCTCTATCTGCATGTTTTGAAACTAGACAATTGTTTTCTTTAGCAGAAGCATCTCTGTCAAGCGAAGAGGCCTTGCCGACACCTGCTAGTTCTGATGAGGCATTCTCGTCTGTGTTGTTCCTCAATTTTGACTGCAGCAAATTAACTTTGCCAGCATCAGCATCAGCATCAGCATCAGCATCAGAGGTTTCTTCACTTCCTCTTCTGCTTGATGCAGTACATTTGGTAATACTGCGCATTGCACTTCCAACAATTTCAGTACCATCAGAGCTAGAAGGTCTAGAAGAAAATCCCAGCATTGGTTCCAGAAAGGTAGCCCAAAGTCGCATTACTTTATTAAACTGCTCTTTGGAGGAGCAAACCTCTTCGCAAGAGTATCGAACAAGTTTATACAAATCTTCAAGAACTTTTACGTCAGAGTATTCAAACTCCAAATGTGGGACAATCGGTTGTCTACTTCCAGCAGCAATGGCAAGGAGAACATCATCCTCTTTTTGCTTCTTTTCTTTCAATTCTTTGATCTCAGCCACCAAAGCTGTGTACCAAGCCAAGTAGCCATTAGGAACAAAAAGCTACAACTACAGAACGTCCAAGGCAATCTATTTTGAAAACCAAACAATAAGTTAAATTCACAAGGAAACTTTAAGACCAGCCCTCACAATATACAGTCGACATAGAAAGCTTTCAATAGCATTACAAAAAATACCAGGAAATGACACAGGATATAATCAATGACTATTTTATAAGAAGCAAGATCTGATAGTTTTTCCCCACTGATTTTAGTATTTCAAGGAAAAGTATAATTGATAAACACTATGCTCATGGGCAAAAAGACCAACCTGCTAAAACGGGTTGTCTCATATGTACTTTTAGAATATGGAGGCAACAACAATCTCTGGTGGGATAATTAAGAAGGATCCAGATGCTTCAAATATTAAACAAACACAATAACACTTCACCATTTTGGAACACAAAGAAATGTGGACTGCAAAATCTGAATGAAATACAAAATATGCAAAGGAGAAGACGCTATTTCAAGGAAAAATCAGGCAAACAACCTTCCGCCACCAAAAAAATTCATTTGATGGTTTTGACTTACACTTTGTACTTAGGTTCTTTGAATCCTGCTGCTTGAAATAGAAGCTGCGATGATCAAGTGACTTGTAGTGGTTTTTAGCATAAATTTCAGCCCAAATCTTGTTAAAATCTGAACGACACCTTGTCCATTCTTCCTGTTTCTGCTTAAGGCGAACCAACATGACAGGCAACGCAACAGCAGGATTTTTACGGAGGATGTCCATTACATCCAGACCGTGGTCACCATATAGACGCTCGATGCATCGTAGATTGAGAGCTGTAAAACAGAATGCGTAAGAGAGCCAGTTGCTAGAGCTAACTATTAAAGTACTGAACTAGGCAGTACAAATCAAATTGAAGCTAAAAGACAACATATGACATACAGACCAGTGAAGTAACTTTCAATTTGAATAGGAGTCTCCAAGTTGTTAATATTCTCGTTGATGTTGGTCAAGACTTCCTCTGCCCGTTTTGCGGTGGAGCTCACAGATTCTAACAGCATGTCCAGCTCAAATCTGCAGCCAACAGAAAACACTCTAATGACCCTTGCATAATGAGTATCAAAAAGCAACCACTAGAAAGATCATTGTTGCGCAATCTAGTCCACATTTCACCATGGTTTCATGTCAATAACAACTAATGATGAATTGAGAAATCATCTAGTACTACCAACACAAGATTGCAAAAAGCTTTGGCCTAAGTTATGTGCTTTGAGAAGGGCAGAGAGTAAATAGGATCCATGGTGTCCTGGCCCTTTTAGGACTGTCTGTGTTTGACCAGAACCTAAACTTGACTTGATCCTGACATATTTCCACTTGTCACACTTTCCGAAAACTCAGTCATAATTTTTCAGGAAAATCCTCAGAACAACTAACAAAGCAAAAGCAAAGACTTCATACATAGAAAGACAGACAAATTAATTGAATAATTGGTGCAGCACCCACTCTTCAAGTTCACTGATGTACCCGTTCCCTTCTGTCATCTGTGATAACAGATATAAATATGAATAGCATGGAGGATATGATCTAATCTAAGTCCTAGTGTGACCATGCAAAGAAAGAATGACCACGCAAGGTCAAGAGAAAGATACATAGCGTCCTGGGTTGCCACATGAACCAGCCCCACTACAATTGCAAGCTACCATGATGTAGCTTTTACAAAGTCAGAAATATGGATGGCACATTGATGTAGATGACCAAACAAGGACATCTTATTATGCAGAAATATGTACCATGTACGGGCAAAATGCGAGAAGAATAATCCGACGTTTTTACCTGTCATCTTCACATCTGAATAAACTTTCTTCATACTGATTCCTGCGCATATGTTTGAACGAGTAATCCTCACTACCTGACGTCACAGATACCCAATGGTCATTGAGTAGTTGAGCACCAAGCTCTGATCTCTGGCTGACTGAAGGAATTGGATACTGCAGAACACCCAGCAGCAACCAGGTGATGTTAAAATATGAACTTCTATAAACAGCAAAGCTAAGAAAAGCAAACCATTTTATACATCATCTGGTAGAAGCCGGTAACTTGGGGTACAGCGTTGACAATTAGACAAGTCCAGCTCTTGAATGGATTTGAACATATACTTGTCTTTGCATCTTTCCTTATCTTTGGCTCCGTCATTCTCGCGCTTATGTTCTTTATCTTTATCCTCCGCCTTTGCTGTCCAGGACATATGCCCATCAGTAGAGAGCGACCCTACATCCAGCAAGCAACCATCATCAGATTTTGCTACAAAGAGCAAACATATAAAATGTGACCGAAAATCTATTTGAAAACGAGAGATGGATAGAGGTATTACATACTTTTACTCACAATACCAGCAAGAAAGCCATCTGGAAAAGGAGACTCGTTAGCAACCGAAATTACTCCATAGACATGTTGACGAATTATATAAATAACGAATCTCAAGAACTACCGCTATTCTCGCAGCGCTCCAAAAAGCCATTGAATTCTTCCATGAGATCAGGATATTTTCCAAGCAGATCTCTCACCTAAGGAGTAAATCAAACATGCATGAACAAAACATTTTTCTATGATACTGGAGAAGTCAAGATATTCCAAAACAAAGGAGAGGTCCATGAAAACTCAAGGGTGGGGGGCAACTTCAATATAAACAGCTTATTACTGAAATCAAGTTCAATACATGTAACAAATGAGTTTGTCAACATAAAGTTCAATATATATCTATATACATATGTGAAAGTTTAATTAATAATCATCTATTAAAGAAGGGTGACTTTACATTTGGTGACAAATGAATGAGTTTCAGTTAATAAAAAGGTCATTTTTATTAAATAAAGAGACAAGTTTAGGAGGATTATAAAGGGAATTTACTAAAACGTGATAGAAATCATTCTCTCAACAATCCCAAGACTGAAAGAAAAGAAAAGTCAGAACAGAAGAATCTAAAACCACTCATACAAAGGGCCTTATAAAGCCAAAAAGAACTAGACCAACATATAAACTACATATACACACACCACATGAATTATAAATAGGAAAAAAAATTCAACCTCACACATCACCAGATAATCTATGAGTGTGTCCACTTCCATATGGATTTCGTCAATTAATGTGGAATACATGTTCTTGAAGCTAACGAATGAGTTGAATAATGGAGACACCGTATTTAGCATTTCATAAGCCCAAGGTAATATACAGACAAGCAGTATGGATGGCCAAAGGAGAATATTGGGTTCTTTGTTAACTGATGGTTCTGCACAACAATGGAACACAATCGACAAACATACGTGAACATTAACGTTCTCGAGAAATTAACAGATAACGAATCCACCGATTGCCATTTGTCGGTAACTTTGTAATAATAAAATCTCATTGAAAAAAAAGGAGTCTCTCAGATCTTTTAAATCCCATAGTTCAACATAAGAGAGGGTTGCTCTTCCAGTAGTCTCACACATTCTCAAGATTAAAATTACTGTTCTGCAAATAATATTTAGCACTGCAAGCATATCATCATCGTGGACCTGAAAATATTAAAGGGTATCGAAAATAATTAATGGGGAAAGATTGGATCCATTTCTTATAAAATGGACCACATGTTAATAGTTTGACTCCTTAATTGTTTTCGCGTGTTTGTGATGGAAAAAAGCATTTATGCAAAGTGCCCAACTTTCAAATTACCTTATCAATCAAACCAGAATGACCTTCTTATAAGCAAAGGAGTTTAAGAAGCATAGGTAGACTGTTGCATACGGACAGAGAGACTGGTCTCAAGCTACAGAAAACACATACCAAGCTTTGTAAGTCGTTTTTCTTTATAATTCGACTGCTGTACATATGAAGGCACTTCAAGAAGGCCTGATAATCTTCTGAGCTGCACAATCTCTCCTTGACTTTTTCACAGAAAATGAATCCTTGGTTATACATGCCTGCCACAAATTCGTGGTCGAAAATGAAATAGAAGCAACAAAAACACATTAATAATGAACTGGACTAAAGAAGCATGATGCGCGTATTGAAAGGTATAACTTTTAAGCAAATAGACCAGGAAAAAACGCAGACAAAGCATAAGCATATGTTTGAAAGTACAGCCAAAAGTAGGTATCATGTCAACAAAAGGAAACGGATCACAG
Organism: Rhodamnia rubescens; assembly: GCA_021437795.1. Lineage (NCBI taxonomy): Eukaryota > Viridiplantae > Streptophyta > Magnoliopsida > Myrtales > Myrtaceae > Rhodamnia > Rhodamnia rubescens. The sequence continues at coordinate 3,148,252 of JAILYA010000004.1, read as the reverse complement.
TGGAACAAGTTCCCGTACTAATCCTTTTTTAAAAAATTCACTTGCAAGAGAGATGAGACACCAATTTTGAAGTGAATTGTTTACCTTTGGCAGTGGCTCCCGTAAAGCTACAGTAAATATAGACGACAAATAGTATACCCGACACCACATCTGACTCTTTACATGTAAAGGTAGTTTGTACAAGGACATTTAAAATCACCCAAGATGCCAAAAGTGCATTGATAAAGCAACAGATTCAGAGAGTTTAAATAACAACGAACACTAACATAGACAGAGATCTACACTAGTAGTGTCTCCCAAAGTTGGACTAAGTTGTATTAAACCGCACCTCTTCTATACAGATGTCTCTGAAGCACCATGCATAATTTTCACTAAAGAGGATGAAATAAAGAGGTAATTGACCAAAAAAATCTATATGTACTTCTATCCATCAAAATAATGCAAATAAGATGATAGACAAATGAAAACTACAACCAAAATTGCTTAGGAATAAAGCTATTAGATCTATTTAAGAGAATGGCAAAAGAATTGACAAAATGCAGATGCTATTGCATCATATGATTGCATATGTCACTTACTCTTTTGAGCATCCCTGTCTTCACTTAAAGAATTCATTCCATAGTTTTCAACCTTCCTTGCAGATTTTCTTTTGTCGGGAAAGCGCTGCGAGTTGAAATCCCTGCTAGTGTCATGCTCAGACTCTCTATCATCCACTTCACGGTTTCTCCTGTCCCTGTTATCCTTCTCAAAACGCTTTCTTTGATCCTTGTGTACCTTCATCATTGCTTTATCATCGTCCATATCAGGACGATCTACATTTATATCATTCTCAGCATGAGCATTGATAATCCTATCTCGCCGCGCTCGTTGCTGACCAAAAGAGGAAAAGGAAAACCATTATCTTGTGCGGCAGTACATTCATGGAGGAGCATCCAGACACAAAAGGAGGCAAAACAATTACCTTATCCATTTGCATTTGCCGCAAGGTCGGTGTAGCAGAGCAACGTTCGTGTTGACGCTGAAATGAATTCCTGGCGTAAGGAAAGTTGTGCGCGGAGGCCATTGCTGAATTATCAGGCAAGAATTTGGTGAACTCCTCAAGTAAGTCCGGATGGTCGCCAAAAAGGTTAGCAACCTGCAGAGATCACAAACAAAAAATAAACCAGACAATAACCAAAAAGAAGAAGTTAAAACTCCCGGTACTGCAGACCGAGCTAATAGAATTGAGCCTGCATATTACAGCAGGAGTTTCTGATTATATAAAGCTTGTGAAATTCTGTCACGGAACCAAAATATTCTGTATTATACAAAGCACGGGGAACTGCATTTACCTCACTGTAGACCTCATTAATGTCCTTGTGCTCCTTCCGGTACTTATTGAGGATGTCCAAAAATGATTTATAGACATGCTCATCATTTTGGAACCGTTTCTGGAGCCATGAGACGCAATATCAGAATTTGATTGTGCCCCTCCAGTGAAAAAGACAAATCATTTTATACCTTGATCTTATTAACAAAAGAGATGGCTTCTTCAAATTCCACATTCTTTTCGTTGGTGTTTCATCCTCGTCGGGGATATTTCAAATCCCTTTGGCAAGAAAGTATTAAATCCCAGAATTAATTTGTTATGCCCTTTAAATAATTCCTTTACTCTTGCTATGACTCCCGTAGTGTCAGTCCTGCAAGATGATAAATAATACGTGAATGAGCAGCTGTTAAACCTTTACTAATCCTATCGTCACCAAGATGTTTATCGTTGTACCTTTGAGCCTTGAAATCTTTCATAACCTCAAGGAACATGTCGTACTTTTCCCTCTGATCTTGAAACATATCCTTCACTTCCTTGAGGTATGTCAATGCGTCATTTGTGGTTAGTTTCTGTGATGCACTACCTCCACCTACACCCCCGCCTCCACCCTCCATAGCTCCTGTTCCTGTTACTTGGGATTGCCCATAGCTTCACCACAAGAAAACATTAAATCATCAACTGGAAATAACATCTCTCCAGAAAACAAGTACCAGTCCAAACCTGTGCCGTAGATATATTTGGCATAGTTTCATTTGTATCACAATTAGCAGTTTTAGGATTACATCCATTTCACATATCACAAGGGGTGCAAAAACAAAAACAAAAACTTCCCCGCAAAAAGCATTTCTAGGTAAATTTTGCAGATGTACACAGTTAGGCATAGTCAACTGATCTCAATCGGAGGTAAGATCCCGAAAATATTCAAGCTTGGGACTTGAAGAAGCTTGGACAAGCTTATTATCACATCTAACGAGGTCTCAAAAAGCAGATTACATCTGAAAGTGGAAGCTCGACCTAAACAGATAAGCGATCTCCATGTGGGTTAAATTCATCCAAGGAAAAAATTGCGAGGACGTGTCTCAGACATCTTGCAATCCTAACAACATAGACATAATCGAAATGCATGAACCAGTAAACTCGTCCAAACCAACCCACGAAGTGGACAAAGATTGAAAATTTTTCAATCCCGACGGAACCGAACCGGCATGAATTATACGGGAGAGAAAAGCAAACAGCCAAAAACTCACTACTCTCCACGTGAAGATCCGAAAGGACGTTTGAATTGAGAACCAGGGTAAACGTCATCTCTCGTTCTCTTCATTCCTGCACAACTGAAGCAAACCCAGAAAGCTTAATCTGTCGCCTTCTCCTCCAAGCGGAAGACAAATCACTGGCACGGGAATTGAGCCCCGGAATTCGAAGAGAAACCAACACCTTGTGGGTCTCTCGAATTTTTTATCAGGCTAAGTGAGAGGATGAGCAGATCTCGAACACAGAGAGAGAGAGAAGGGCAAACAAAGTCTGGAGCTTTCGATCGAGAAGAGAACATAGCACAACATTTATGTGCCACCTCTCGCTTTTATGTGCCTAAGGAAGGAGTCCACTCGCGAGAAAATTTTCTTTCGAGAGCACGACGGAGCGAGAGGGAGAGAGGAGCGGAGAGGCGCTTGCTGGTTTTTGTATGGAGAGAAAATTTCACCTGTTCGTGGAAGCAAAGCCCATCAAGTTTAGAATTCGCAAAAGGGGCCAAAAAAAAAATTAGCATTTGCAACTATTCCACCTTAGAAATTTAAATTTTCTTATCCGTGATGGATTGGCCAAGTGTCAAAGGATCCTCTTTTACATTGTCGATGATGTGAGGGGATGCAATTTATCTATTGTGTCGTTAGATTAACATAACGGGCTCACTCAAAAAAAAGTCAGAAGGCGGTCTTTATAGAATTCTTGAGTCTAAATCTCGCTAGTGCCACGTCGAGAAATCTCATAGTTCTCACATACGGGAAAAATCTCTAATTTAGGAAGTAAAGATAAAGAAAATCAGATTATTTCTTGCCATCTTTAGGAAAGCAGATATATGGATATAAAAACAAAATCATATTATTTTATGTTGTAATTTTGTCATTTTTTTGAAAATGGGAGACAAGGAAACCTCCAGAGTGCATCCAATTATTTTTTCAAATAGGGATCAAAGAGGATAAAGATCGATTCGTGTGATTCATAAAGCATGGGAGCTCTACCTTCAATTAGTGCAATCAAGATCCATATTCCCATCATCTCACATCGTAAATGTGTCAATTCGATTCTAAATTTTATGATTTTATTAATTTAAACCTAAATATTTGCACGAACTTCCCATGTAATTCTTCCAACCAAATTTTATTGGAAATCCTTGGCGTGGCGGTATGCTTCATAGGACGAATGGTGATGATCGAAACACTACGGTCAATAATTTTTGACTAAAGTTGACACCGAAAGACGATATTGGAGTTTCGTGCAAATTTTTAGGATTAAATTGATAAAATTGAAAAGTTAATTAGACAATTTTCCCATCAAACAACTATTCTTAAATGGCTAAGAAGCTAGCTCTTTTATGATTGATCTACTATGCTAAAATACGCTTGGAGTTGAAGTTATCAATTACCCTCATTATGGAAATATTCAATGGTTGTCGCATGGAGAAATTGTTCAATCAATCCTAAACTTATCATACAAATGTGAATTTAGTGCTTGAACATTTTAAATTTGCCAATTTAGCCCTAAACATTAAAATGAAATTTCAATGTAGTTCTTTCGGCCAATTTTCATTGGAAATTGCTAACATGGCGGCGTGCCAAGTAGGATGACCAAGCAATGACTAGACTACCACGTCGCCTATTTTCGGGAAATTGGCCGAAAGAACAAAATTGGATTTTCATTCAAAAGTAAATTGGCCAAATTGAAAAGCTCGGGATTAAATTCATATCTATACAATAGGTTTAAGACCGATTGGATAATTTTCCTGTCATGGCATGTTGTGGCATCGCTTAACACATATATTCAACTACTCATTGGGGGCATTAATGGATCGGGTTGAGTATCATGGAAACCCGACCCGATCCGAAGCACTAAAATGACCCAAAGCGGTAGGGTTAGGTTTTGGGTCTCTTTGTCTTTATTAATTATTTGCAAACTCTCGTCTTACATACAAATCATATGCGAAAATGGCATATGAACGTGGAAATGACAATAAGAAATTATCCGAACATGAATCAACCCAAACCATTGACATCAATTTTCATTTAATAAAAAAAAAATAGGTATATTTTAAGCTTTCCATTTGCCGAATCAATTTTCTAAATTTGTTGGTTTATACCCAAATAGGAACAAGAATCGAAATCTTTATAGTACCCGACCTAAAGAATTTTAAGTGATTACCCCGATCTGAAGAAGATTTGAACCGAAAATACTAGAAGATCATATCGGTTTTTATTTTGGTTCGTGTATATCGTTGGGTTTTGATACTCCTTCTCATTACATAAATTACGTGAAAGAATCGCTTTCCTTGTTTTCCCATTAGCTTGAATTTGCATTTCATCACATTGATGGTGTTTTGTCGCTAATTCTCGTGCATCATGTGATCTTATCTACCGGAATAGCAACTTCGTTTTATCTAACGTGATATCAAAGCACAAATCAAACATTCGAATCCCCGCAGCACAATCTCTTGCATGTTTTCACGTTACTTACTTAGTTGGCTCGAATGTCGTATGTGTTAAAATCATAATCAAATCAAACGAGCGGAACCACTTCTGATTTCTTTGAACTATGAATTAGTTCTTAGCCGTACGTGTGGAAGAGAACAATTTCTTAAGTTTCAATAAAACTCGCACGACAAAAGAAGTTTACGAATTAAGTTTTGCTTTTGCACAATATAAAACACAGTGCATTTTTCATTACTATTACAATTCTATTGATTGTTTTACTAATAAACACTTGAAGCAGATACGAGAGAAGTTTTGCTCTTTATTTAAGATTCTTAACAATGCCTTCTTAAAACTACCAAACTATTTTTTTCATGTGATTTACGAAGTTTTCTCCGATTAACTGGTGTACTAGTTTTGGGTTATCAATACTCATTAAATTGTTTCGATGTTTACCAACTCCTGTTTTCAATAATCACTTTTATTTGCTTTGCTTATCCATCCCTTTTCTATGATTGACTTACCACATATAGTTTGCATTACTCTACTATCGTTTGAGTTGGTTACCAATATTCCTTGTTTTTTTAATTATCAATTTCTCTTATTTCTGATAAGAAAATATTTTTAACCTTTACAAAATTTTATCTACATCTCTTGCCAACTCGTGGGAGCGCACAACACTGCTGAGTTTTGAGGATGGGTTTGGTTCAACTTTGAAAATGGGCTTTGGAAGAATGCAAATTCCTTTAGCCTAAGGGGTTTTGGAGAAATCCAAATGGCGTTTAATGAAAAAAACGCTTTGAAAAACAACTTTGGGCAAACTAGTGTTTGGGATAACAAATTTGCAAAAGGACTTTCTACCATATTTATATTTGGGATAATGACACAAATAGTCCATGAACTTTGATCCAATATGCAATGTAGTTTCGAACTTTTAATTTGACAAAAATGGTCCCTAAACTTTAATCCAATGTGCAATGTAGTTCATGAACTTTTAATTTGACAAATATAGTCCCTAAACTTTAATCCAATGTGCAATGTAGTCTATGAACTTTTATGTGACCAATATGGTCTATGAACTTTTGAAACATATTCAACTTAGTCCTAGAACTAGAATCAATGGACGGAACATCTTCCTATAGTTCATGGACTAAGTGGAACATGTTCCAAAAGTTCAGGGACTATATTACTCAAATTAAAAGCTCAGTGATTATATTGCACATTAAGTCAAAATTTAGGGACGATTTATATCATTTTGCCTTCATATTTGAAATAAAAAACAAAAAAAAAAATCCAAACCTTAGGGTTTCGGCACTGGTGAGCCGGATCTAGGGCCGACGGCCATGGGCCGGGGCCGCCAAGGGTCGACAAACCTTGGCGAGGGCTGCTGGGGGTCGCGCTACCCAGCGAGGGTCAAAATTGATGATAAGTTTCATTTTCTTATAAACTCATGACTTCTATCAAAGGAAGGCACAAACAGCTGATGGGGTTAGGAAGGTCTGCTATTTGTGCGGACGAGAATAGATCTAATGAGTTTCAGCATATAGTTGGATTGAAAAATCTGCTCATATGCATGTCAATTACCTAAAGATGTTATCAGCGACCAATATTATTCCAAAAGACAAAAGTAAATCAGTATTCTCGACGACACGAAGTGCAGCCAAAAAATGAAGGGAAAAACATATTCAAGAGGAGTAGAGAAAAGGGCATAGACAAATATTCTGCTCAGGGCACACGCCAGCATTGATCAATGGACTAGGAACATACACATTGCTCATGGAGGTCAAGAGTGAAGAAAATAAGTTCGTTTTATTCTTATTATTACCTTGTCCCAGAAGTGGATTACATGAAATGAGAGGGCTGATCTCTTACAAACCAAAAGGAAACTAATTCCCTTTGTAGATCCATAAAGCAACGAGGAAAACTAATCCAGCAAGAACTGAATATATTGCTGAAATCTTCAATAGAACGTGTACCTCGAAACGCTTCATCTCTCCCTCGTGCACTTTCATTAACTCCTCATTGCTATGTAGATCGGGGCAATCTACAGTGAATTCATCCTCAGCTTGAGGATTGGCAATCTGATCTCGGCGGGTTTTGTCCTAAACAAAGATGAGAGATAAAGGAAAGATCATTCAGCGCAATGGTACATCTAATTGAAAGACCATTCAAAGAACAGGTTACCATACCATTTGCGAGCCATGTGAGGTCAGTGTGGTGAGAGAGCTGAGCTCTTCCTGTATCGATTCTGCGAGATACCGAAGAATCGACTGAATAAGAAGAAGTACAGATCATTGAGGATTGTATAGTCCCCACAAGGGTCATGATTGTAACCTTGGAGTCTTGAAATCTTTCAGAATTTCCTGGAACATATATTGTGCTTTTCCGGCTGGTCTCAGAACGCGTCCTTCACTTCCCCAAGACATGACATAGCATCATCAACTGTCAGTCTCCTGGACGCTCTACATCTGGCGTCTCCCTCCGTTCCTCCTTGGGGTTGTCCATAGCTACAGAACCAGAAAAAGGAACCAAGGATCAAATTCAAAGTAACATCTTTAAGAGTGCTGTCACACAAAACGAATCCACGAACAGGAACAGGAAAAAAAAAAAAGTGAACTTTTCCGCACTATACAACAGGACTGGCAAAGATAATACTAAAGATAAAAGGACGCACTCTTCTCCACGTGAAGGATGAACAGCATCTCTTGTTCTCTCCATATCTGCACAAAACGAAGCCCGAAATTCCTCAAACAAAGTTGATCACATAAACAGAAAGCCCCCAAATTGAAAGAGAACCACACCATGAGCTTTGTCAGAGCGAAGGAATGAGCAGATCTCCGATATAAAGGGAAGGAACCCAGAAGATGTGATGCTTTTCAATGAGAATTTAGGCACAATTTACATGGGTTTTGTGAACTTGGTTAAGGAAAGTCATAGGTTTACCATTGGATTCCTAGTAATATTTCGTATTTGGCTGGCCTGCAACTTTTGGTGCGCATTTTACCTAATCACACTGGAAAGAAATTGCCACTAGACGGGTTGTGTACGACGCAGTTGTTACATAGAAGCAAGCATTTAAGAATCGCGGTTGTATACGAAGCCATTAAATTTTAACGAACAGCTCACTTGAAAATGGAAGATCGGAGGCGGTGTGCCTTTTATTCTTCACAAAACATCTAATATCGTTAAGTTATGCACAGTAGAATCTTAGATTTTAAGACTGGCAGGTGTGGTACCACACCGTGGTTAATTTTTAATAATTTTAAAACGAAATATTACTCGTTTCTGCATGTAAGATCCTTTAGGAAGCGTCTTCATTCAGTCAATAAAGAGGTTCTAGCTCCATCATCCTTTTTTTAGCTGTTCTCTACATGCCATTTTCTGGAAAATTCTCTACGTTACCATTCAAGGATAATGACTAAAGACATGTTGACGAATTATATAAATAACAAATCTGAAGAACTGCTGATGTTCGCACTGCGCTCCAAAAAGCCATTGAGTTCTTCCATGAGATCATGATACTTTCCAAGCAGATCTCTCACCTAAGGAGTAAATCAAACAGGTATGAACAAAACATTTTTTCTATGATATTGGCAAAGTCGATGCGCGGAGGCCGTTGCTGAATTATCGGGCAAGAATTTGGTGAACTCCTCAAGCAAGTCCGGATGGTCGCCAAAAAGGTTCTCAACCTGCGGACATCACAAACAAAAAACGAACCAGAAGATAACCGAAAAGAACAGGCTAATACTCCAGGGTACTACAGACCGTGCTAATAGAATGAAGCCTACATATTACAGCAGGAGTTTCTGATTATATAGAACTCGTGAGATTTTGTTATGGAACCAAAATATTGTGGAGTGTACGAAGCACTGGGAACTGCATTTACCTCACTGTAGACCTCATTAATGTCCTTGTGCTCCTCCTGGTACTCATTGAGGATGTCCAAAAATGATTTATAGAGATGCTCATCATTTTGGAACCGTTTCTGGAGCCACGAGACGCAATATCAGAATTTGATTGTGCCCCTCCAGTAAAAAGGACAAACCATTCTATACCTTGATCTTATTAACAAAAGAGATGGCTTCTTCGAATTCCACGTTCTTTTTCACGTCGGGGGATAGGGATATTTCAAATCCCTTTGGCAAGAAAGTATTAAATCCCAGAATTAATTTGCTATGCCCTTTAAATAATTCCTTTACTCTTGCTATGACTCCTGTAATGTCCGTCCTGCAAGATAACGCAAAGTACGTGAACGAGCAGCTGTTAAACCTGTACTAATCCTATCGTCACCAAGATGTTTACGGTTGTACCTTTGAGCCTTGAAATCTTTCAAAACGTCAAGGAACATGTCGTACTGTTCCCTTTGATCTTGAAACATATCCTTCACTTCCTTGAGGTATGTCAACGCGTCATTTGTGAGTTTCTGTGATGCGCTGCCTCCTGTTCCTGTTACTTGGGATTGCCCATAGCTTCATCACGAGAAAACATTAAATCATCAACTGGAAATAACATCTCTCCAGAAAATAAGTCCCAATTCAAACCTGTGCTTGCATTGTCAAGTCCCAAAACTTGTTTGTCAGACTATTAGATTAGCAGTTTCCTTTCATTTATATCACAATTAGCAGTTTCAGGATTTTATCTTTTTCACATCTCAGGACAGGGTGAAAAAACAAAACACAACAAAAACTTCCCCGCAAAAACGCATTTCTAGGTAAATTTTGCAGATGTACACAGTCAGGCATAGCCCACTGATCTCAATCGGGGAAAGATCCCGAATATATTCAAGCTTGGGACTTGAAGAAGCGCGGACAAGTTTGTTATCACATCTAACGAGGTCTCTCAAAGCAGATTACAACTGAAAGTTTAAGTTCGACCTAAACAGATAAACAATCTCCATGAGGGTTTAAATTCATCCCAGGAAAAAATTGTGAGGACATGTCTCAGACATCTTCCATCCGAACAACAGAGACATAATCGAAATGCATGAACAAGTAAACTCGTCCAAACCAACCAACGAAGTGGCAAAAGATCAAAATTTTTTCAATCCCGATGGAACAGAACCAGCATGAATTATACGGAAGAGAAAAACAAACAGCCAAAAACTCACTACACTCCACGTGAAGAACCGAAAGGCCATTTGAATTGAGAACAAGGGTAAACGTCATCTCTCGTTATCTTCATTCCTGCACAACTGAAGCAAACCCAGAAAGCTTCAGAATCACTGGAACGGGAATTGAGCCCCAGAATTCGAGAGCATGACAGAGCGAGAGAGATAGAGAGGAGAGGCGTTTGCTGGTTTTTGTATGGAGACAAAATTTCACTTGTTTGTGGAAGCAAAGCCCATCAAGTTCAGAATTCGCAAACGGGGAAAAAAGAAAAAAGGATTAGCTTTTGCAACTATTGCAAGTTAGAAATTTAAATTTTCTTACCCGTAAGTGTTCTTTTTCTTTCGAAAACCCGTGAGTGATTGGCCAAGTGACAAAGGATTGCTTCTTTTTCTCCTAATATATAGTTAAAGGTGGCCGTGATCCGCTTGCCAATCTCGAGTATTCATGTTATGGACGATGCAAAATAGATAGGTTTAATTTGGCTGGTGTAAGACCTTCCGGTAAACCTAGCGAGAGTCGCTAATCTCGACTGTTCCTCTCTTCTATATTGTGGACCATGTCAAAGGATGCAACTATTTATTGGGTCGTTAGATTTAACATAACGGGCTTACTCAAAATAAGTCGGAGGAGATCTTTATAGAAATCTTGACTCTAAATCTTGCTAGTGCCACATTAAGGAATCTCTTTATCCTCACACATATGAAAAATCTCTAATTTAGGAAGTAAAGATAAAGAAAATCAGATTATTTTCTGCCGTCATTGGAAAGTAGATATAAAGAAAATCATATTATTTTTGCTGTAATTTTGCCATGATGTTGAAAATGGAAAAAAGAAAAGAAAAGTGATTATTTTCTGCCATATATTTTGCCATGATCTTGAAAATGGAAGAAAAGGAAACCCTTTCGAGAGTGCGTGCGTCCATCCCTATTTTATCGATTCGGGTGGGGATGTTGAAGATGATAAACTTTATATTCAGCCAAAGCAATTGGGTGGACTCAAAAAAGATAGATTTGTGTGATTCTTAAAGTACGAGAGCTCTACCTTCAATTAGTGCAATCAAGATCCATATCCCTACCATCTTATATTGTGAAGATATCAATTTGGTTCTAAATTTTATAATTTTGTTAATTTAAACCTAAATATTTGAACAAACTTCCCATGGAGTTCTTCCAATCAAATTTTGCCGAAAATCCCTAGCGTGGTAGTATGCTTTGTAGGACTATTGGTGATGACTAGAACACTAATGTCAGCAATTTTCGAAGAAATTTCACCGGAAATATGACATTGGAGTTTCGCGCAAAATTTCATAACTAAATTGATAAAATCAAAAAGTTTAAAATTGAATTGATTTTTAGGATTGATTGGGTAATTTTCTCCATAAGATAACTATTCTTAAATGGCTGACAAGCTAGTTGTTTTATGCTTGACCGACTATGTCAAAGGGACACGCTTGGCGTTGAAGTTCGCAATTACCGTCGTTAAGGAAATAGTCAATGGCTATCGCATGGGAAATTGGTCAATCAATCCTAAAATTATTATAGGATGTTAATTTAGTCCTAAACATTTTCAAATTTGCTAATTTAGTCCTAAAAACCTGAATGAAAATCCCAATGTAGTTTTTTCTATCAATTCTAGCTAGAAATTGCTAACATGAAAGCCACCATGTAGGAAAATAGACAATGACTAAATTATCACGTTAGCGATATTCAACAAAAATTGACTAAAAAAAAAATTGGATTTTCACTCAAAATTCTAAGACAAAATTGGCCAAATTAAAAAATTTAGGGACTAAATTTGTATATGTAGAATAGGTTTTGGGATTGGTTGGATAATTTTCCCATTATCACAAGTTATGGCATCAATTGACACGTATAGCCAACGACTCAATAGGGGTCAATGGGTTGGGGTGGAGTATCATGGAAACCCAGCCTGATCCAAAACACTATAGAAAATAACCCAAAGAGGTCAGGTTAAGTTTCGGGTTTCTTTTTCTTTATTAATTATTTGAAAAACCTCTTCTTACATATAATCAGATGAAAAATGGCATATGAATGTGGAAATGACAATAAGAAAAAATTCGAACATGAGTCAACCCAATCCATTGACACCAATTTTCTTTTAATAAGAAAAAAAAGTGTATTTTAAGCTTTCCATTTGCTGAATCAATTTTCTAAAATTTTCCGGTTTGGTATAAACCAGGACATGAACCGAAATCTTTATAATACCCGACCCAAAGTATTTTAAGTGATTACCCGACCCAAAGAAGACCCAAACCGAAAATAAGCAAAGATTGGACCGTTTTTTTTTTTTGGTTGGTGTATATTGTTGGGTTTTGGCACTCCTGCTCATTACATTAGTCACGTGAAAGAGTCGCTTTCCTTATTTTTCTCATTAGCTTGAATTTGCATTTCATCACGTTGATGGTGTTTTGTCGCTAATTCTTGCGCATCTTGTGATCTGATCTACCTGAATAACAACTTTGGATACTAATTCTTTACTCGAGTCATGTATACAACATTTACGGCTTTTGTTAAGTCATGTTATAAATACATAATTGGCCCGTTTTCTAACGATTTAAGTTTTCGGACATATGATTTATCTAACATGATATCAAACCACAAATCAAATATTCGAATCCCCGTGCAATCTCTTGCACGTTTTCACATTACTTATTTAATTGCTCGAATGTCATGTTGTGTTAAAATCAAAATCAAATTAAACAATCGGAACCACTTCTGATTTCTTTGAACTATGAATTAAATCTTATTTGCACGTGTGAAGAGAGCAATTTCTTAATTTTCAATAAGACTCGCACGATATAAGTATAGCATATATGAATACAGTTTATGAATTAAGTTGTTTTGCACATTATAAATTAAGTGCATGGAATACAGTTCATTACATACAACGTTTTTTTTACTGATAAACACTAAAGAGACAAAAGTTTTTATATATATATTTAAGATTCTTAACAATGCCTTATTAAAACTACCAAACTATTTTTTTTTTCATGTCGTGGACCAAGTTTTCTCCTATTAACTTGTCTACTAATTTCGGGTTAACAACACTCATTAAATTGTTTGATGTTTACAAACTAACGTATTCAATAATCACCTTCATTTGCTTTGCTTATCGGTCCTTTTTCTATGATTGACTTACCAAATAGTTTGCATTACTGCACATCCGTTTGAGTTTGTTACCAACATTTCTTTGGTATTTTTAATTACCATTTCCTCTTATTTCTGATAAGAACATATTTTTATCTTTTACAGACTTTTATTTACATCTCTTACCAACTCGCCGTGAGCACACGGCACTGCTGAGTTTTAAGAGCAAGGGGTCGGGAGTGGCGGTTACGTGCGTTTGTTAATTGGAAAATCAACAATTTGAAAAATATTTTTCGAAAAATGATTGCCGGTGTATATGCAAAATCAAATGAACAAAAACATCTTTATCACCAACGGTAATATTCCGACACAAGTTGGTGCAGAAAGTGAGAAAAAAAATTTGTTGATTAATTTTTTGAAGCGATAAAAAGCAATCACTTCAACAAAAAAAGTCAAAATCAATTTTCTCTGAATAAAAGGACGGACCAGAACATAACAAAGGAAAATCTGTAATAAAACACACTAATCTACCCATAAACTTATCTTGTATTAATCTGACAATTAATACGACCAGACTGGAGTGCAGAAACTTTATGATGGTTGGTACAAGTTTACTGTATGATCTGGTCATTTCTCTTTTCAACTTATATGAGGCATAAACAGCTGATGGGATTAGGGAGGTCTGCTATTTGTCTGGACAAGAATAGATCTAAGCACTAAAGATTAGTTTATACAGTAGATTAAGATTTACTGTTTTGAGTTTCAGCTCATAGTTGGGTTAAAAAATCTGCCCGAGTGCATATCGATTACCAAAAAAGGCAGTTATCGGCGACCGATATTATTCTGAAAGACAAAAGTAAATCGGTATTCTTGACAATACGAAGTAAAATTGAGGAATTAAGGAAAAACTAGATTCAACAGGAGTAGACAAAAGGGCATAGACAAATATTCTGCTCAGGGCAGACGCCAAAAGTGATCAATGGGCAAGGATCATACACATTGCTCATGGAGGTCAAGAGTGAAGAAAGTAAGTTCGTTTTATTCTTATTGTGACCTTGTCCCAGGAATGGATTACACGAAATGAGAGAGCAGATCTCTTACAAACCAAAAGGAAACTAATTCCCTTTGTAGATCCATAAAGCAACAAGGAAAACTAATCCAGCAAGAACTGAACATATTGCTGAAATCTTTGATAGACCCTTCATCTCGTCCTCGTGCACCTTCATTATTTTTTTGTTGCTGTCCTGATCGGGGTGATTTACACTAACTTCCTCAGCTTGAGGATTGGCAATCCGATCTCGGTGGGTTCAGTCCTAAACAAAGAGAGAGTAAAGAAAGATCATTCAGTGCAGCGGTACATCTAATTAAAAGACCGTTCAAAAAACAGGTTACCATTCCATTTGCGAGCTGTGCGAGGTCAGTGTGGTGATACAGCTGGGCTCTTCCTCTTCCTGAAAGCTTTCAGGCATGAATCTCTTGAATTCCTCGATCAAGTCTGGCTGGCCGGCAAATAAGCCAGCAACCTACGGACATAACGAATTACAGAACAGATTTTTGTAGCCTACATAGTATGTCTTTAAGATTGGGAAACTTCGACATCATAACAAAAGATCGTGTGCTCGCAGGGAAGCACGTGGAACTGCATTTACCTCATTGTAGACAGCCCTAACTGGGTTGATCCCGCGCCGGTAGCTAGCGAGAGCATCCATAAACAATAGATAAACATTTTCCTCGATCCGGAAACGCTCCTGTGCCCATGCCGGACATGAAGATGAATTTACTATCAGGGAAGCATTTGCGTTCAGCCCCAAAAGACAAAAATGGTACCATACCTTGACCTTGAGGACGAAATCGACGGCTTCTTCGAAACTGGCAAGCTTCCTAGGTCCGTCAGGTGCTATTTGGTATCCCTCGGGCAAGAAAGTATTGAACCCATGAATCAATCTGTCATATCCTGTGAATAGTTCCTTTGCTCTTGCCATGACTCTTCCTGTATCGATTCTGCAAGATACCAAAGAATGGACTGAAGAAGAAGAACAGATCATTGATGATTGTATAGTCCCCACAAGGTTCACGATTGTAACCTTTGAGCCTTGAAATCTATCAGAATTTCCTGGAACATCTTGTACTTTTCCGGTTGATCTCGGAACACGTCCTTCAATTCCCCGAGATATGACATAGCGTCATCAACAGTCAGTCTCCTGGACGCTCTACCTCCAGCGTCTCCCTCCATTCCTCCTTGGGGTTGTCCATAGCTTCAGAACCAGAAAAAAAGAGAGAAAGATCAAATTCAAAATGACATCTTTAAGAGCGCTCTCTCTCAAAAACGAACCCATCACAGGAAAAAAAGTGAACTTTTCAGCACTATACAACAGGACTGGCCAGATTAATGTCGAAGATAAAATAAACTCACTGTTCTCCACGGGGAGGGGGAACAGCATCTCCTGTTCTCACCATATCTGCACCAAACGAAACCCGAAAAGCTCTTTCTTGTTCACTCAAACAAAGATTAGCACTTAAAACACAAAGCCCCCAAATTCAAAGAGAAACCACACCTTGAGCTTTCTCAGAGTGAAAGAATGAGCAGACCTCTGAGATGAAGAGACGGAACCAAGAAAATGTGATGCTTGTCAATGAGACCTTAGCACAATTTATAAGGGTTTTGTCAACTTGGTTAAGGAAAGTCATGTGCTTGGATTAGGTTTACCATTGGATACCTAGTCATATTTCATATTTGGCTAGCCTGCAACTTTTGGCGCGCATTTTACCTAGTCACAACTCATAGAGAGAAATTGCCACCGGACGGGTTGCGTACGACACATTTGTTACATGGGAGCCAGCATTTAAGAATCATGGCTATTCTCGTTAATTCAATCATTTTGACGGACGAAACTGTTAAATTTAACTAAATAGCTCACTCGAAAATGGAAAATTGGAGGCGAAGTGCATTTTGGTCTTCACGAAACATCAAATATCGCTAACATATGAATAGTAGAATCTTAAATTTGGAAACCGTCGAATTTAAATAAACGGCTTACTTGAAAATGAATAATAGAAGGTGACGTGCCTTTCATTATTTTACAAAACACATATTGTCGGAGGTGAAGTGCTTTTTAAATTTTACACACCGTGATTAATTTTTGATAATTTTAACACAAAATACTACTCGTTTCTACATGTAAGATCCTTTGAGCTTCATTCAGCATCCCTTTTTCAGCTGTTGGCTACATCCATTTCTGGGAAAATCTCGACGATTACATTGCTCTTTTTGTCAAGGACGGTAAAGAAAGCAACCAAAACGCAGCAAAGGAAAGCCAGCTAGAGGACACCCAAGACAGATTGCCAGAGATAAATATGGAGACTCGGGTCTCAATACAAAATGCATTTTGCTAAATGTGGAAGTTTCACAATTATCACATGGAAAATATCTCTAATTTGAGAGGTAATCACATATGGAAAAAAATCTAAGTTGTTACCCTACTCTACTTCAAAACCCTTCAGGAGAAGAAGAGCAAGACCTTGAGTTTGCTTCTAGCAAAATTACCTCAAAAGTTCTAAACCTATTGTATTTGTAGCAATTCACAAATCTTTTAATTAGACCAATTCAGTTATAATCCTTTTTGCATTGGTATCAATTAAGTATATCTAGCCACTTTTGGCCGAAATCGTTGATGAGAATGCTCGCCATCTTGCGTGGCATAGTGACACCGGCATGGACATTTTCAATATTATTAATTTATAATACTTTTTGTGCTTTTTAGGTTTTTTTCTGTTTAATTTTAATTTTATAAAAAAAATTAACTATTTTTAAGTTGAACAGTCCATGTGGGTTGATTTTTTTAAAAAAATTGCCAAGTAATATTAAAAAATTAATAAAAAATCCCATGTATACTTGTTTGGCTGAAATAGGCACTTAAGTGATTGTTTGTGATTGGAATTGGCACTAAGATGATCGGTTTTTTTTTTATCCGATTTGGCACTTAAGTGAGCCGACGAAAAAAATTGACACCAAAATAAGCGTCGTACACAAATATTGACACTCCATATGTCCTTTTGCCTTTTTAAGTAGACTATCTTTTATTGCCGGTCTTGTATTATTGGAGGAAAATTTGGTGTTAAACGAATTCCTGTTTCTTATATTTAAAATGGTTTTTCGTCCTTCAATTTAAAAATAGTTTCTTGACAACACGGAGATAAAAATGAGTACAAGTTTTCTTTGAGATACACAGTATAGTTGGACGAAATATCTACTGCTTCTGATAGTTCTAATCGGCTCACTTTTTTTTTCCCCGCTATGAAAAAATTTAGGAGAAGAGGAAGTCACTTCATGCTAAGGCTATGGCATCCCATAGGCCTAGAAGGTCTTACCGTGAATGAACAGATTGCTTATCACATGGAAATGTTGGCAACGAGATTCAAACTTGGGCATGGTGTGTGGAGAGTTCGAACCTTACCAGTTGAGCGAACTCACTTTGGCAAAACATAATCAGTGTGTAATATGCCTAACATTTTATTATTAGTTATGCCATGTAAGATGGCCGATGATGACTGGACGTGATGTCACTGATTTTCAATGGCAATTAATCGAAAAGGGCTACATTTAAAAATCATAATAATGTTTAGGATCACACTTTACAAATTGGAAACGAATGACTAAAGTAACATTTCTTTATCTCATAATTTTTTTTTTGCCAACGTCAAGTCGAAAGTGCATAGACAAACATTCCGCACAATGCACACGCCAAGTAACTTGTTGACTATTAACATAAGTACATTACTCATTCTCAACACAAGCAAATAGCCAATATCCAAGAGTAACATCAAGAGTAATGATAACACAGTAGTTCAATTTCTTCTTTATTTCCTTATCCCAGAAATCCATTGGATGAAGATCTCTCACAAACTAATTCAGATCCATAAATCAAGAAGCAAAAATAAAGCAGGGAAAAGTGAATGCATTGATGGAATCTTCTTCCATAAAATGAATCCCTATGTTATGATCCTCAACTCATATTAGATCCATTTTCATTCGTATCGTTCTTGTGCACCTTCCTCATCATGTCCTCATCGTGGTCCAAGTCGGCGCAATCTTTGTATAACTTCATCCTCGGCTTGAGAATCGACCATCCTATCTCAACAACAGTACAAAGTAAAAACGAGAGTAAGGAAAAATTATTCGGTGCAACGAGAGATCTAACCGAAAGAAATGGGAGGCAAAAATGGCCACCTTACCATTTGCAATCTGTGCGAGGTCGGTGTGGTGGTAGTAGGGCTGAGCTCGTCCTGATGCTCAAAGTCTTCTGGCAACAATCTCTTGAATACGTCGAGTAAGTCCGGATGGCCAGCAAAAAGGCCGGCAACCTACAGACGTCACGAACCAAATGACGACCCTACCCCATTTACATCAAGATGGGAAACCTTGTAGTCGAAACAATCCAATAGCATTTACCTCATTATAAACCTCGTTGATTTCCTTCCCGCGCAGGTACAAATGGAGAATGTTCTCGAATGATTCATAAACATGTTTCTCATTCCGAAAACGGTCCTGTGTCCACATAAGACATGAAATAAATATCGCGTCAACTCGGTATTTGCCTTCTGGCCCGGAAGACAAAAGTTGAGCCATACCTTGATCTTGTGGATGAAACCAATGCCTTCTTCGTAACTGACAGGCTTCTTCCTTATCGGTGGTTTGTGCAGTGCTATTTTGTATCCGTCGGGCAAGAAAGTATTGAACCCATGAATCAATCTCTTATGCCCTTGGAATAATTCCTTTGCTCTTGCAATGACTCTTGCTCTATCGATTCTGCGAGACACCGAAGAACGTAAGTTAAATCAGAGATAGTCCTGTTTGTCGCCACAAGGTTCGTGATTGTACCTTTGAGTGTTGAAATCTTTCATTATCTCTAGGAACACGTCGTATTTTTCCGGTTGACCTCTGAACACGAACTTCACTTCCCGGACATATGACAAAGCGTCCTTCATTGTTAGTCTTCGACCCGCTTTACCTCTGGCGTCTCCCTCCCTTCTTCCTTGGGATCGTCCATAGCTTCATATCCAGAAAAGAAGGAATGAAGGGTCAGATTCAAAATAACACAACCTTTAGTGTCGGTTCAAATCCTATTAAAATCCGTCTTACCTAAGCTCATTCACGTTCTTTCTTATGCTCTACTATATATTATTTATACGAATCTATCGAAAATTTAATTTTTATTCCATGGAGGCTGAAACTAGAACGTACAGAAAATTTATAGATGAAGACAGCACTAAACAGCATGACTGGCAAAAATTAAATTGAATATAAAAATGAATTCACCGTTCTCCACGTGAAGGGTGAACATCATATCGCGTTCTCTTCATTTCTGCACAAAACGAAACCCAAAAGCTCTTTCTTTTCCCTCGAACAAAGATTATCACATAAACACAAATCCCCCAAATTCAAAGAGAAGCCACACCTTTGAGTTTCCCCCAAATTCAAGGAGAAAGCCGCACCTTTGAGTTTTCTCAGAGTGAAAGAACGAGCAGATCTCTGAGATGAAGAGAAGGAACCAAGAAAATGTGATGCTTTTCAATGAGACCTTAGCACAATTTATATGGGTTTTGTCGACATGGTTAAGGAAAGCCATGTCGATGGATTAGGTTTTCCATTGGAATCCTAGTAATATTTCATATTTGGCGAGCTTGCAACTTTTGGCGCGCTTTTACCTAATTGTGATGCATGAAGAGAAACTGCCAATAGACGGATTTTGTATGACGCATTTCTCACGTGGAAGCAAGCATTTAAAATTCATGGTTTTTCTCGTTGGTCGATCGTGTTGATGGAGGCATTCATTTATAAAGCCGTTAAATTTAAATGAACGGCTCACTCGAAAATGGAAAATCGGAGATGACGTGCTCTCTATTATTTTTGGAACTACTAATGTCGTTAAGTTGTGCATATTGGAATCTTAAATATCAAATCTTTAAATTTAAATAAATGTCTTACTCGAAAATGCATAATCTGAGCCTTTTATTCGTTACAGAACATTTGTGCTTTTTCAATTTTAACATATCATTGTTAATTTAAGATTTCTGCAATCCATTTTTACAAGCATTCTCAATAATCCATTACAATTACATTGCCGTCTTTCGTCGGGTATCTTGAAGAAAACCCAAAAAGCAGGAAAGGAAAGCCAACCAGAGGACACCCAAGACAGATGTGGGAGACATAATGTGGAAGTCTCATAATTATCACGTGGAAACTTTATCTAAATTTGGGTCTAATCACATATGGAAGAAAATCAAGTTCATTGTCTGCTCAATTTATCATATCCTTTGGAAAAAGAAGAGCAATACTCTGAATTTTTTGGAACATATTGGATTAAAGATAGACGACATAAATTTCGGGAACTAAAACTTTCTACGGTTGCGTTCTGTTCATGTAATCAATATTCCTATTTCGAAAATTTACGAGCCGTTTGGTTGCATTCATACAATTTTTTCATATTTTGAAAGACCGAAAATTGCGATTATTATTAAAGACAATATTTGGATCTGTTCAGTAGAGTTAGCTACTTCTATAATCCATTATCTAGGAAGTATATATTTTGATGGGTCAATACCACAAAAAAAACTACAATCTAGTGCACCCATGCACATTTACCCAAAACTAATTTTGGTGTCACAAAAAATCTTAAACCGGTAAACTTGTGCCAAGTCTACTAAAATTTTATAGCAAACTTAAATTAGGGATTTTACTAGATTTCCGACAATGGCCTGTACTCACCTGTTTTTTTATTGTTTATTTTACTTTTTTGTGTTAGTTTTCTTTTTAAATTTGGTTTATTTTGTAATTTAATTTTTGAATAAGTACAGTGAAAGTACAATTAAGTCATAGAACTTTAAAAAATGCAATTAAGTTTTAGAACTTATCGAATTGGTGTAATCAAGTGTTTCCCTTACTCCATTCTACATGGTTAATGGAAAATGTTAACGTGACTTTAATATTATTTTCTCTTTTTTATGTAGCACTAGCATGGCTAAAACATGAAACGTAAGATTAAAAATGAAGTCATTTTGGTCCAAGTCTTATTTTATTTAACCCAAAAGTTATCTAAATTAAATTAAGAACTACATTTTAAAATAAGAACACAAGAAAAGGAAAGCAAAAAATAAATAAATAAAGGAACCGCCCCACCGTCGCCGACCACAAACAAGGGCCCTGCTGGCCTAGTGGGGATGGTTGTCCAAAAAACGTTCTTCAGATAACATACTTAAACGATCCGTGCATAGATAGATAGTTTTTTTGCATTTGACCTACTACATAGGAATGATTGTCCAAAAAATTCTAAACATATTGTACAACGGATGATTCCATTCTAAACATTTCAATTTTCCTAATTTATTTTTAAATTTTTTGATGATTTGTCAATATAGTCCTTTTAACCAATTTTGATAGAAAATGACTAATATGGTCACCGGTTGTCCTACGAGGTATGGCCGATGCCGATTTGTGCAATTTTTGTAAATTTTATTCCATTTTTACAAATTTTGTGGATTATTTTATTTATTTTTTATTTTCTTTTCCACTATTAAGTGTTGGCAACCATTAATTGAGGCCTGGCAACCTCCATTGGCCACTAGACGAGGGCCGACGACCCCCGCCGGATCCCGAGCAAGTGCCGCTAAGCCCTCGCCCTCATTGTGGCCGGCGGAGGTTTGGCGAGGGCCACAATACCCTCACCATCATCTAGCAAGGCAAGAGTAAGGTGTCATGGCTATTTGGCGACATCGATCTGCGCAGGGAAATAAGAAAAAAGGAAAAAATAAATAAAAGAAAATGAGTCAATAAAAAATTAATAAAAATCCAAAAATTTAAAAAAGAAATTGCAAAAAATGTGAACTTCGGTCTTGGTTGTGCCCACAAGATAGCTAAGATTGGCTAGAAGGATGATATCGAAAAATCGTCAAAAGTTTTATGAATGAATTGATATAATTGAAAGGTTTATGACTGAATTAGCACCTTTCAATTGTGCTAATTTAGTCATAAGCTATTTCACACTTTGCCAATTAAGTCTATCTTGCCAAATTGCTTATTCGGGTGATGGGCATCTTACGTGTCATGGTCGGTCTTGATATGGATAATTTTTAATATATTTTTCTTTTTCTGATTTTTTATTTTTCCTTTTTTCTCTCTTTTTTTCCCCTTTCTTCTTCCTTTTGCTAAAGAAACTCAAAAATATTAAAATTTCATAAAAAAAACTATCCACATGAGTGCCGGTCATGCTACGTAGAACGACCAACGCTCACGTTAATGAATTTCGGCAAAAATTGACTAGATGGACTCAATTGGCAAAATATGAAAAAGTTTGTGACTCAATTAGCAAAATTGAAATATTTAGAATTGAATTGGCAAAAGTGCAATAGGTTTAAGACTTTTTGGACCTTGAATTGGCCGCCGCACAATAGGTTTAGGACTTTTGGAACAATTTCACCTAATATAGAAAAGACGTCATCTAGTTAATACTGAACTCCCTCCCTATGTCTTGTTACTCTGAACTTGCTTCATTGCTGTGATTCCATCAAACTTGGGTTCAATTATGATAATCCGCTTCTCTTTTGCCTTCGTATTTCATTCCGCACCGCTGGTATTAGTATTTACCTAATCTTATCGCATTATGTAATCTCATCCCACATTGTGATTCAGTAAGTTGCCTTCCACCATTTTTTTGTTTTGTTTAAACGCATCTAAACATATACCAAAGTACAAAACCGATCTTAAATGGAAAATTGTTCAAAGTCGCGCGCATGTATTTTGGACTGTGAGAGTACATGTCGCTACCGGTCGCTTGCTACCAAAATAAGATTGTAACAATGTCCATGTATACACGAGAATGGTTGTTCCAAATTTCTTTATACACCTTCCTAGAATCTAATGTCATTCTTTTGGACCCTTTACATTAAACATAGTTTCCTAGTAACAATCTGCCATATTCTTACTTACCATCCCATTACTTTCTCAGTTTGACGGACCAATAATAGTTTTACCAAGATTTTCAATTTCTTTTACCATTTTAGGTTCTTTTGTGCGTTCATAATATTAATCTCTTGACACATGTTGTCCCCATCTTCCAGATTCAATTCCGAATTAGCTACCTTCCTTATTCTTACTCTTCGATCAGTGTCTTCAAGTTTTCATTGGGGTAACTTTCTTACCAATTATTGAACTTTTCTCAAATATGATATTGCATGATAACAATACCCTGCTTTCTTACCCGGCGTCGCCTGAATAAGGACGAGGCCAACCCTTACCTAGGAAATGCACGACGAGGCCGCCCTAGCCTGGGCGAGGGTCAGCCTCGCTTGAACCGGCGAGGGCGACCCTTCCTCGGGCGAGGCTAGCCCTTGCCTGAGATAGGAGAATGGAAAAAAAAAAAAAAAAAAGAAAGGAAAAACTAATAAAATTCATAGAAAAATATTAAAATTTTAAATAATTTATCCACGCCAGCGTCAATGATGCCACATAATGCGGCTGCTGTCTAAGTCAGTAATTTTCGTTCTAAATTGGCAGGATAGAATAAATTGGTACCAATGTGAAAGGATTTTTGGTACTTTTCTCTGTAAGTTCTAACTGGCTCACCTTTTTTCAGTACGAGAAGGTCCACGAGGAGGGGAGATTACTCCATACTAAAGTTAGGGCATACCACATGCCTAGAGGGTCTTATAGTGAATGTACAGATCGCCTACCAAATGGAACTGTCGGCAACGGGATTCGAACTTGAGCATGGTACGGGGAGGGTCCAAACTTACCGCTCAGCCAACCCACTTCGGCAAAAGCACGAACAGTATTAAATGATATTGCATAATAGTTGGCTGAATTGTATCATTGCCGTGGGATGGAGTTTCTGCGCAAAGTAGAACACCCCAAGCTGTTTCTCTGATCTGAATGCGGAAATGATGTCAACAACTCTTGAGCTGCTGCTGCTGCAACTTAGAAAATCCTCCTGTTGATTTAAGTTTATTGCTTATTGAAAATGTGGGATAGTTGGCTTCTGGGGATCTTCAAATTGCTGGTGGGGGAAGGAGGTACTCCACACTAAAATGTGTGTAGACAATTGGGAAGTCCGATGAGAAATGTAAAGAAGGTTGTCCCATCGGACAAAAAGATGAACAGTTACCACATATGTTCAGGAAAAAAAAAAGAGAGACAAAAATGGCTTTGTTTTGCCACGTCATATTATTGGCCACGCTACGTAAGATGACCAATGATGACCGGACATCATGTCAGTAATTTCCGGTGGTAATTAATCGAAAAGAACTACATTGAAAAATCGTAATAATATTTAGGACTAGATTTGCCTAATTGAAAAGGTATGACCGAATTGATATCTTTACGAAAACTTTATTTTGAATTAATTTTCTCCACTAGCGAACAAAAATATTCTTCATCTCATAATTTTTTTAGTCAAGATCAAGTCAAAAATTGCATAGACAAACATTCCGCTCAATGCACTCGCCAAGTAACTTATTGACTATTAACATTTATACACTACTATCTGACAAAAAAAAAAAACATATATACACTACTCAAGCACAAGCCAATAACCAGTGTCCAAGAACAACATCCACTGTTATGAGAATGCATTAATTTAATTTAATGTTCTTTTACAAATTAATTCAAATCCATAAATCAAGAAGAAAAGTAAAGGAAAAAGTGAATATATTGATGGAATCTTCTCCCATAAGATGTACCCTATTTTCTTATCGACAACTCATATTAGATCCAATTTCATTCTTGTCGTCCTTGTGCACCTTCTTCATCATGTCCTCATTGTTGTCCGGCTGAATCTATTCTAACTTCATCCTTGGCTTGGGAAAATCCTATCTCGGTGTGTTCGGTCCAAAACAAAGACAAGAGAAATAATTTTAAAAAAAATCACTCCATGCAGTGAAACACCTGAGAGAAATAAATGCGTGGCAAAAATGGTCACCATACCATTTGGAATCGGCAGGAGGGTAGCGTGAAGGTAGAGCTGAGCTGGTCCTGTTGTCGAAAGTTTTCAAGCAAGAATCTCTTGAATGCCTCGAGTAAGTCCGAATGGCGCGGGCAAAAAGGCCAGCAACCTATAGACATTACGAAAACAAATGACAGACCAAATCTTTTAGCCTACTCTATTTCGATCGAGATTGGGAGATTTTGTGAGCGAAACAAGAGATCGTACAGTTCTCCAAGATGAAGAAAAGAACCAAGAAAATGTGATGCTTTTCAATGATATATTAGCACAATTTATATGGGCTTTGTCAACGTGGTTAAGGAAAGTCAAGCCAGTGGATTAGGTTTACCATTGGATTCCTAGTATAATTTCATACTTGGCTACATTGTCATTTTTCATACACATTTTACCAAATCAAGATGCACGGATAGAAATTGTCACTAGGCATGTTGTGCATTCAATGGAACATTCGTTACGTGAAAGTAAGCATTTGAGAATCATGGTTGTTCTCGTTAATTTGATTGTCTTGATAAATGCATCTAGTCACAAAAGTCTAGACAAACAGCTTACTTGAAAATTTGATAGTAGGAGGTGACGTGCTTTTTATTCTTGAACTTCTAATATTCTTAAGTTGTACATATTAGAATCTTAAAAATTTTAAATCGTTAAATTTAAATAAATGGCTTACTCGAAAATGGATAATCGGAGGTCATGTACTTCTTATTCGTTAAATAAACATATGCAGGTTAATTTAAGCTTTCTGCAATCAATAAAGAGGTAGCTTTAGTATCCTTTTTCATCTATTTGCAACATATCATTTTCGGCAGCATTCTCAACCATACATTACATTGTTTTCCTTTATCGCGGATATCCTTTGTCGTGGATAGTGAAGAAAAATTCAAGAACGCACCAAACGAGAGCCAACCAGAGGGAACCTAAGACAGAAGAGATGAATGTGGAGAATCGGTCTTTCCTACCATTTTGTATGAAAGATATTCCGTCCATCTGAATAGAATTTAAAAGTGGAACTGCTATGTAGGCTATTGTTCATGAATTACCGAGGAGAGCCCTCTTTCTTCACGGTCCACAACAATAATTGGAGGACCGCCCTCTTTCTTCACGGTCCACAGAAATAATTGGAGCACCAACTATTCGACTAGGGTTTAATTGTACACTGCATATATACAAAACAGACGTGGTGATCAGTTGAGCCTATAGTTAAATTAAATAACATATCCACGTTAAAAATGCATTTGGCTGAGATGTTTCAAATTACCCGATGAGACCCATATATACAGACACTCCTCTGAATATAACCGTAATCTTTCCTCAATCTCATGGTAGCGATTCCGTCATCTCCCAACTACTCACATTAATTACTGGAATGCTTTAGAATAGGATATAATTACAATATTGCCTGCCCCTAGGAATATTCTAGAGAACTCAACAAACCCTAAGAGACTCCTTCGATCTTTCGGGATCCCTTCGTATGGTGGAAACCTCCAGGACGGTCACACGTTACTCATTCTCTGCACAAGAATAATGTCAAGTGTGATGAAAATTTTTCTTTTTTATTTTCTTGTCCCATAAGTTCATTAGATGACTATCTCTGTCAAACTTATTCAGATCCATAAGGAAAAATAAAACAGGGAAAAGTGAATATATTGATGAAATCTTCTTCCATAAAATGCTCCCTATTTTCTGATCGTCAACTCATGATAAATTTTGCTGGATTCCTAAGGTCTTGTCCTCATTTGTGGTCCAAATCGGCGTAATCTTTTTTTAACTTCATCCAACCATCCTATCTCGATGGGTTCAGTCCAAAACAAAGACGAGAGAAAGGAAAGATTGTTCCTTGCAACGAAAGATCTAACCGAAAGAAATGGGAGGCAAAAATGGTCACTATACCATTTGCAATTCGCGTGAGGTCAGTGTTGTGGCCAGTCTCCGGCGATACTCGAAAAGGGCCGAGCAAGGTTTGCCCTCACCCGATCTAGCATGGGCCTAACCTCGTTTGGGCAAGCTGACCCTCACCCTACGTGAGGCCCCTCTCGAAGCCACAGGCGAGGGCTGCCCCCGTCGGCAACAAGTGAGGCCGGCCCTCGCCAAACCCGGGCGAGTTTCGCCTTGCCTTACCCGGCCTAGGCCCGGCCGACGAGGGTTGCTGGGCCCTCGCTCACTACGATAAATACCCTTGACCGGCCATAATATTTAACGGCCAATGCGAGAGGCTCTTATTTGAGACTAACATAGTAACTTCAGGCCATAATGTAAAATATGATCAATTTCAAGCCTTTATTTGAGAAAGCAATGGCACTTTAGATACTTATTTGAAATTTTTCCAAGGAAAAATAATACATGCGAAAGTGAATATATTGATGAAATCTTCCTCCATAAAATGCATCCCTATGTTCCGATCGTAAACTCATATTAAATTCAGTTGTATTCTTGTCGTCCTTGTGCACCTTCTTCATCATGTCCTCGTTGGGGTCCAAATCGGCGCAATCTCTGTTCAACTTCATCCTTGCCTTGCGAGCCGACCATCCTATCTCGACGGGTTCGGTCCAAAATAAAAAACAAGAGAAAGGACATATTATTCCATGTAAGGAAAGATCTAACCGAAAGAAATGGGAGGCAAAAATGGTCACCATACCATTTCCAATCCTCGAGAGGTCAGTGTGGTGGTAGTGCTCAGCTCGTCATGATGCACAAAGTTCTCGGGCAAGAATCTCTTGAATCCCTCAAGTAAGTCCGGATGGCCGGCGAAAAGGTCAGCGACCTACGCACGTTACAAAATTAAATGATGCACCTCATCTTTTACCCTACATTATTCACATCAAGATTGGGAAATCTTGTGGTCAAAACAATCTAACAGCATTTACCTCATTGTACACCTCGCCGACTGCCTTCCCGCGCCGGTACAAAGAGAGAAGATACTCGAATGATTCATAAACATGTTTCTTGTCCCGAAAACGTTTCTGTGTCCACACAAGACATGAAATAAATATCACGACTACTCGGTATTTGCCCTCTTGCCCAGGAAGACAAAAGTTGAGCCGTACCTTGGTCTTGTTGATGAAACCGATGGCTTCTTCGTAACTGACATGCTTCTTCCTTACCGGCGGTTCGTCCACTGCTATTTCGTATCCCTCCGGCAAGAAAGTATTGAACCCATGGATCAATCTCTTATGCCCTTGGAATAATTCCTTTGCTCTTGCAATGACTCTTGCCCTATCGATTCTGCGAGACACCGAAGGACGTAAGTTAAATCAGAGATAGCCCTGTTTGTCGCCACAAGGTTCGTGATTGTACCTTTGAGTGTTGAAATCTTTCATTATCTCTAGGAACATGCCGTATTTTTCCGGTTGATCTCCGAACACGCCCTTCACTTCCCGGACATATGACAAAGCGTCCTTCATTGTTAGTCTTCGACCGGCTTTACCACGGGCGTCTCCCTCCATTCTTCCTTGGGATCGTCCATAGCTTCATATCCAGAAAAGAAGGAATGAAGGGTCAGATTCAAAATAACACAACCTTGAGTGTCGGTTCAAATCCTATTGGAAGCAATTCTTTTCATCTGAATGACTTAAATAACAAATTATAATCCGTCTCAACCTTAGCTTATTCACGTTCTTTCTTATGTTCTACTTTATATTATTCATACGCATTGTGTTTTTCCATCGAAAATTAAACTTTTGGTCCCTGGAAACTGAAACTAGAACGTATAAAAAAATTTATAGATGAAAACAGCACTAAACAACAGGACTGGCAGAAATTATTTTGAATATACAAATGAACTCACCGTTCTACACGTGAAGGGCGAACATTATCTCTCGTTCCCGTCATTTCTGCACAAAACGAAACCCCAAAAGCTCTTTCGTTTTCCCCCTCAAGCAAACATTATCACATAAACACAAAGCACCCAAATCGAAAGAGAAGCCACACCTTGAGCTTTCTCAGAGTGAAATAACGAGCAGATCCCTGAGGTGAAGAGAAGGAACCAAGAAAATGTGATGCTTTTCAATGAGACCTCAGCACAATTTATATGGGTTTTGTCAGCATGGTTAAAGAAGGTCATATCCATGGATTAGGTTTACCATTGGAGTCCTGGTAACATTTCATATTTGGCTAGCTTGCAACTTTTGGCACGCTATTACCTAATTGTGATGCATGGAGTGAACCTGCCATTAGGCGGGTTGTGTATGTCGAATTTTTCACGTGGCAGCAAGCATTTAAAAATCACGGTTTTTCTCGTTGGTTGATCCTTTTGACGGATGCATTCATTTAGGAATCCATTAAATTTAAGTAAAGGGCACTCGAAAATGGAAAATCAGAGATGTTGTTCTTTTTATTTTTTACGGAGTCGTTAAATTGTACATATCGGAATCTTAAATCTTACAATCGTTAAATTTAAATAAATTGCTTACTCGAAAATGCATAATCGGAGGTCATGTGCCTTTTATTCGTTATGGAACAATTGTTTTTTTTTTTTCAATTTTAACATGTCACTGTTCATTCAAGATTTCTGCAATCAATTTTTACGAGCATCCTCAATTGTCCATTACATTGCCATCCCTTGTCGTGGATATTGAAGAAAAACTCAAAACGCAACAAAGGAAAGCCAACCAGAGGACACCCAAGACAGATGTTGGAGACTTGGGTCACCATTCAAAATGCATTTTGCTGAATATGGAAGTCTCATAATTATCACATGGAAAATTTAGCAAAATTGGGAACTAATCACATATGGAAGAAAATCAAGTCCATTTCTACTCAATTTTTCATATCCTTTCGAAAAAGGAGAGCAATACTGTGAATTTTTTTTTCGAAATGTTCTCATATTTGATGATCAAAGATAGACAACATAGATTTCATGAACTAAAAATTTCTACGGTTGCGTTCGGTTCATGTGATCGATATTCCTCTTTTCAAAACTTACGAGCCATTTGGTTGCATTCACACAATTTCCTCATGTTTTGAAAGCCCGAAAATTAGTAGTATTATTATTGAAGACGCTATTTGGATCTGTTGAATAGGGTTTGCTATTTCAAAAACAAAAGATGAATCCGTTGTTTAGGAATCATATTTTTTTTGGGGGTTAATACCACAAAAAAATTACAATCTAGCGCACCCGTGCACATTTACCCAAAACTAATTTAGGTGTCATAAAAAATCTCAAACCGGTAAACTTGTGACAAGTATGCTAAAATATGGTTTTAACAATATTCCATATATACGCGAGAATGGTTGTCCCAAATTTATTTATATACCTTCCTAGAATCTAATTTTGTTCTTTTTGTGATGCGGATGATATTAGTAGTGCATTTTTGGATCGATTGGACCGGCGAAATTCAATCGGAAGGCGAAACGGTATTGTGACTAAAACCAAGCGGATCGGGTCAACGACATCGAATCAAGTTCAAATTCGGCCTTCTAAAGCGAAACGGCATCTTGATCAATACTCACGGCATTTGGCCGTGACTAATGATGGATTTTAGCGATTCGGGATCGTCTAGATGGAGATTTCTATTTTTTAGTATTTTTCAGATTTAATTTTATTTTAGTGGCATTTTTGTAATTTTTCGTCTTTTTTATGATTTGAATCTTGGTAGGGTAAGGATTAAGGGTTAACACCCTATAAAAGGTGTTTATGACGCTTTTGGGAGGAGATTTTTATTTTTGATTGATTATCGGACTTTTTGAGAATTCTCTCTTAAGCAATGATTTGCTAGTTATCTTCGCTGAACGCCGCGGTCATTTTGACTCCTCACATTAAACAAAGTTTCCTTATAGCTATCTTCCATATTCTTATTTACCATCCGATTACTTTCTCAGTTTGACGTACCAATAATATTTTCACCAAGATTTCATATTAATGTCTTGACACATGTTGTCCCCATCTTCCAGATCCAATTCCGAATTGGCCGCCTTCCTTATTTTTACTCTTCCATCGGTATCTTCAAGTTTTCATTGGAGTAAATTTCTTACCACAATTATTGAAAATTTCTCAAATCTGTTTTTTTAATGGGAACAAATGCCCTACTTTATGAATCCGGTACCAACGGGGTATCATCCCCCCTATAACAATGTTCTCTTTTAGGCCTTTCAAGCAATCGATACGGCCCCGAAGAGCGGCTTTGGCAAGATTCATCAGCATTTTTTAAATCTAAAGGGGGAAAAAATTCGTGCGGAATTTAATTTATTTCCTCAAAATTAATTCTAAATTGTTGGGTTACGTACAGTCAAGGACTAAAAGATTAAGATTACTCCATGAGGTTATTAAATAACGTGAATTGCTCATACTCGTCAATTTGGATTATGATTTTTGAGTAAATCTAGAGGAGTGAGGAAATCAAAATTCGAATCTAATCCAAAATTATCATAATCAAAGCTATCTAGTTTTCATATTAAGTTGTAACTGGTGATGATAGAAGACTTCTCTACGTTATAGATCAAACCATTGACGATCTCTTGGGTCGACAGAAAAGTTAATGGATAGAATGTACCAATTACCAACAAATAAAGATTTTCAAATTATATAAAAAGTTGTTAACTTCACACATAGCGCATAATTAAAAAAACTGTAAAATAAAAAAGGTTTACTCTTGTAGTAACTCTTGTTTTAACCTTTCGATTGCTTTATCTTGTTTAATATCCAACATCTCAAGCCTTTAAAAATATACAAAAGGCTAATTAGACTTGACGAGGCGAGGCCCAACTCGAAAGAGTCCCAAATTGATAGCCCAAATGGGAAGATGAATCTATCTTAATGGGCCCAAATTGGTCAATCGGGCACCGGCCCGCAAACGTGTCTACAATTGCTGGATAGTGCAATAATCGAAGTGATTCATGAACTTTAAACTAGCGTGCAATATCATTCCTAAAATTTTAAATTGTCCAGGTGTGATACTTGGTCCATGAACTATTGGCAATGCCCCAATGTACTTATTTCCTAGATTAAATGAAAATGCTCAAAAGTTACGGTGATCACGTTGAACATATTATAAGTTCAAGGACCATACCGAATGCGGTCAAAAGTTCATGGACGGTTTGTGCCATTTTCTCCCCGCCGAACTGGATCATGTCTCCTCTCTTACATTATTACATATACCACGGCCACGATCTAATGTTCCAACGCATGAAACCGTATGCATACATTCATATGCATGACCATAGTAAAATACAATTTCTAAACTTTTAAATTATTCAATGTGGTCCTAGACTATATATAATTTGTTTAAAAGTTCAGGAACCCTACTTGAACATTGGATCAAAATTCAAAAATCACATTAAACAAATTAAAAGTTTACGAACTCTACTACACAAATTAAAAGTTCAAGTTCAACATTACATATTAAATCAAAGTTCGGAGACAACCATTTTGGTCATGTCTCCAAATGCACAAGAAAAGAAAGAAGGATCTTCCATTTTGTCGCTTCATCTCCCTCCAAGTCCTTTATAAGGAAGAAGATTTTGCTCTTGGCTTATGCTTTTGCCCTCTCGACTTCAAAAGAGTCATCCAAATGCCTAATCGTTGACTTAAGTAGGATTCCCGGTTCTTTGGAGGTTGACCAATGAGTAATAAGCTCCCGACGGCCCCTTGGCCAGGAGGGAGGAGTGAGTCCCTTTCTCCACCACCTTCCCTTTGGCCAGAACAGCGATCGCGTCGCAGCTTTGGATGGTGCTCAGCCGATGCGCCACCACCACGCTGGTCCGACCCACCATCACTCTCTCCAATGCGTCCTGCACAATCTTCTCAGATCGGCTGTCGAGCGCGCTGGTGGCCTCGTCCAGCAACAGGATTGCCGGGTTCTTGAGTATGGCCCGGGCGATCGCGATCCTCTGCTTCTGCCCGCCTGAGAGCTGCACCCCCTATCTCCGCACCAGGTGTCGTAGCCATCCTTCAGGGACGCGACGAAGTCGTGTGCATTTGCCGCCTTGGCCGCCTCGGTGATTTCTGCTTCACCCACGTTTCCGGACGCGCCGTAGGCGATGTTCTCTCTTACAGTGCCTGCGAATAAGGTGGGTTCCTGGCTGACGAGCGCGATGTGCCTCCTCAAAGATCGCAGGTGATACGACCTTATGTCTCGGCCGTCGACGTTCACCACGCCTCTGAGCGGGTCGTAAAATCTCTCGATCAACCCAATTATCGTCGATTTGCCTGACCCGCTCTGCCCCACCAATGCCGTTGATTTCCCAGCTTCGATTCTGATTGAGAAATCCTTGAATATCATGACGTCGGGCCTAGCTGGGTAGGCAAAGTCCATGTTGCGGATTTCGACCTGGCCCGCTATCTTTTCGGGCTCGTGCGCTTCCTCGTCTTCGGGCTCGATTCTAGTGTATCGGTCCAAGATGGCGAAGACCGAGCCGACGGCATCCGAGCCCTTAACAAGGTCCGATGTCATGCTTCCGGCATCGGCGATGACTCGGCCCGTGCTCACCAAGATCATGAAGGTCTCGAAGAGCGCCTTCCCGGTGATGTAGCCCTCAGCGACTAGCTTGCCACCGTACCAGAAGTCCAGAGCCCAGGTACAGGAAGTGAGGCTCTGGGAGGCACCGAGCCCTAGCCCGGCGTACCAAGACTGCCTGATGCTCTCCCGGCGCGGGCCCTCCTGCGCCTTCTCGAGCATCCTGAGGATCCTGTCCTGGGAGGAGAAGGCGGTGATGGTGCGGAGATTGGAGACGGCTTCGGCGGCGAGCTTGCTGCTCTGTTCCTGGGCTTTGATGGCCTTCTGGGACATGCGCTTGAGGAGGACTCTCTGGGCGTAGAAGCAAGCGATGACGATGGGCTGGACGGCTATCATCACCAAGGCCAGCTTCCATGCGATGACCAGGCCCATCGTGAATGCTATGGTCACGGCTGAGGCAGTTTGGACGAGAAGAGCCATCCGATCGCCCACTAGAGACCTCACCTGACCCCCATAAGAAAAAGGATCATAGTCAAATTAACATTCTGCAAATCAAGGGTATGTTCTAGAGCTTCAAAAAGAAAACCGGCTATCTGTCGAGCACAGGTTTAGGTTCACGGTACGTACCACACTGGCGTCCTTGGCGAGTCGCGAGCAAATTGTGCCGCTTGAATTCTCGTCCTGATCGAACCACCCAACTTCGAACGTCAAAATCTTGGACAGCATCCGCTCCCTCAGCCTCTTGGTTAAGCACTCGCCCATGTACGCGAAGTTGTAGTGCTGCGTCACATTGATCAGAAGCGAGAACATGGCCAACCCGAGGAAACACAAGGCGTAGGTCCTAGTCTTGCGCTTCATCTCGTCGTGGTCCGACAAGAAATAGACCGAGACTACGGACCCCAACGCGAAGGCGTAGACCGGCTGGACCGCCCCGAACAGCACCGCGCTCACGCACCCCGCGCATGCCTGCCTCCACTCAGGCGCATTCAAGGCGAGCAGCCTCCTGAGTGATGGCACCGGGAACTTCTGCTCGTCCAGGAAGCCAGTCTGGTCCGCACCACCAATCGAAGCCCAGCCCGGCCCAGCAGCCGAGTTGGCCGAGCTCGACCGGCTCATGAGTGAGAGCCTCCGGCTGCTCGTGTTGTTTGTGTCCACTGCAGATATGGTCGGCGAGGTGAAGTCCTCGTGGTGTTGGTGGGGGGCAGGGGCGCCGTGGCCTTCGGTCTGCTGGAGCCGGACGAGGGAGGCATAGAGACTGGAGTCGTGGCTGACGAGCTCTCCATGGGAGCCGGACTCGAGGATGTGGCCATCCTGGACAACGGCGATGACGTCGGCATTGTGGATGGTGGAGAGGCGGTGGGCGACGACAATGGTGGTGCGGCCAACGGCAGCCTTGTCGAGGGCCTCCTGGACGACCCGCTCCGACTCGGAGTCGAGCGCGCTCGTGGCCTCGTCGAGGAGTAGGATCCTTGGGGACTTGATGATGGCCCTCGCTATAGCGATCCTCTGCTTCTGGCCGCCGGACATTTGCACGCCTCGCTCGCCTACCTGAAACGTTTGGGATTGCACAGTTACTATTCAAATTTAACTAATGGCGAAGCTAACAGGATCTCTATCTAGTGGTCTAGGAACAGAGCAAGGGACCATGTTAACAAACAGTCAAATGGCTCATGATCATGCTCGAGACAGGAATCATCGTGCGCCCACCATTTGCAGAGCTGGTGTTGTTTGCGAGTGGCGATGTGACTGAATTCAAAAAGTGTTTGGTGAGTCAGCCATTCGGCCAGTCTTGGGGAGCAAAGAACAATGTCTCAGGACCCAAGAAGTTCAACACGGAAATAATCTCGAACGTTTGGGTCACGCCCTTTTCATCCCTTAAAAATGCGCAATACAGCTTTTGCGTTTCTATAAAGAAAGCTGCTAATATGACGATTTGATAGTCCGATATTCTTGTCGATTATTTCGAAAGACATGATATTTTAATCACCGAGTATTTTATATAAAACACGTGGTGATTATATGTGAATCTACGATTGAGATTGTCATCGCCTCTAACAAGATCTTGTCGAGAAGATTTCCCATCTGTCTATGCAAACCCTAGGGGAAAATAAGAATCCCGTTGTGCTTTCCACTTGCCATTTGGGGTCTCCTGTCCCAAATGAATCTTTCTCTTGGGAGCGAAAAGGAATCAATGTTCTGACTTTACTAGAGGGATAAAGGCAAAATGCCCCGAGAATCTTTTCATGTCTTTGCAATTTGGTCCTAGCTTTTTTTCACTTTTTTTTTTTTTTTTATTTTTTTTTTCTTTTTTTTTTTTCCCACAATTTACACTAAACCGGAAATGCATCCTACGCTGTCTGGTTTAAGCATTGAGATTACCCGAGGAAGCTTAGGGTGGCCATTTCGATCTAGAAACGGTTTGGAAAGGATTACATGTAGCAATTTGAAGAATGTAAGATGTCAAATTGCATTTTTCTATAATGCTTTGCCAACGTGAACCGTTTCTTTTTCGAGATAAAATTGCTTTGAAAACCATTGAATGCTTGGTAGTTATGTTGATCAAGTCAATCTCCTAGTGCTCTTTACCATTTTCCGACTGGCAAGGTTGCTGGTGGACATCAGTCTTGCCCGAATGCGCACTAGGTTTACTCGAAGAAAGCGGAAGCGAAAGCGAAGGCGAAAATCGATGGGTCCAAATCAAGCAATTAGCACTTTAGGTGGAATCAAATACGGCGCTCACCTGGGTATCATACCCCTGAGGAAGCTGAGAGATGAAGTAGTGGGCATTGGAGGCCTGGGCAGCTTCCACAACCTCATCAAATGTTGCATCTTCCTTGCCAAACAATATGTTCTCTTTGATGGAAGTTGCAAAAAGTGCAGGCTCTTGGCTCACCAGGCCCATCTGTGCCCTCAACCACTTGACCTGCAGCCTCTCAATGGACACTCCATCCAGCAGTATCTCCCCGCCGAGCGGGTCATAGAACCTCTGCAGGAGCGATATCACTGTCGACTTGCCTGAGCCGCTTCCGCCCACTAGGGCCACCGTCCCGCCTGCTGGGACCCTCAGGTTGAAGTCCCGAAAGATCAGGGTATCGGGCCTCGATGGGTAAGCAAACTCGACATGCCTAAACTCGACTTCGCCCGAGACTGTGTTGAGGTTCACGCCCTCCGTGCTGTCGGAGTCGATCTTCGGGACCCGGTTGATCATTTCCATTATACGCTCGCCCGCCGAGAATGCTTCCGAGAAGTATTTCAGGTTGGATAGGCCAGCTCCTAATGCTCTGCATCAACAATCAAGAATTGGAATGAAGAAAATGACATCACTATTTTGGTTCTATTTGTCTTGGAATGCTTCGATGCAAATGTCAAATGATTCTACTCAAGTGTTACTCAATTTAGGCTTTCCTTTTGCAGTAATAATTATTGCACTAGTTAGCTACTTCCCTACTAAAAATTCTGAAAGATTAGGACAGCAAGATGTCCTCACGTTTGGGGTTCAAAGTGAAACAAGTGCTTCAAGACTAAATTTTTAAGCTTTAATCACTGAGAGAGAAGCCCAAAAATGAATAATTGATTAGAAGTTGATCAGTGAGAGAGCATTACAGTCCACCGACGGCGATGGCGGCGCCAACCGCAAAAACGGTCCCGCCCTCGGCGCCATGATACATCACCATCCTGCTGCCGTAGTAGGACATGAAGGACCATATCGCAAAGACGACCCCGTTGCTCCCGATGGCCAGGCCCTTGGCCAAGCCCTGCCTCAGGCCCAGTTCGACCGACCCCCGGAGTGCGGCGGAGTACTCAGCGATCGTCTTGTCCTCCCCAACAAAGGCGTAGACAGTCCGGATGGACGAGACCGCCTGTTCTGCGACCGCACCGGCCTTGTCATACTCCTTCCGGAACTTCCTTGCCAAGTTCATGAGGGTTCGCCCGTACATCAACCCTGGGATGACCAAGAGGACCACGAATGGGAACCCGACGATGGCCAGCCTCCACAGCATCAGGAAAGCCACGAAGTAGCTTCCAATGAACATTGAGGCGTTCATCAGGAAATTCGGCACCTACACGAAGCACGACATTCCGTCAAGACTGCTTACACGCATCAAAAGAACCGCAACATCCCTGGCGGGGCTCAGCTAGTGTTTAACTTGTTATGCAGACTTTGCACTAGTGATTACACAGGACATTAACCTTCTCGGACAAGACATCCTGGATCACGAGGCTGTCGTTGGACACGCTCACGATGACCTCGGACGTGCTGGTCACATGCAGGTCGAAGTAGCCCACATCCTGTCGCAGGACGGCCTTCAAGTACCGGGCTCGCATCCTCGCTGCTTGTCTCTCTCCCGTCCTCGTCCAACAGTATCCCTCTAATCCCATCACACGTTCGAAACATAGATGTTAAGTAAGAGAAGAAAATGAAGGGTTGAGCTCAAATTTGAGAGAGACAGAGAAGTAGGACTGACCCAAGAAACATGCAACGAACGAGCCACATGCCAAGTACAGAAGAACCACCGCATTCTGTCAAATCGCACAAGGGACGCAAAAACCGTGAAAAAAAAAACACTCGGCCCCATTTAAATGATACACAAATATAAACCCGAGGGCAACGGACGGCGGACCTTGTTAATGTTGTGGAGGAACGTGCTCGTCGAGGAAGACGACACGCCGCCGCCGATGTGGTTCATCAAGCGGCTGCTGACAAACAAGACCAGCGGGTTCGAGAAGCCATCGCCAATGGCTCCGAGGAAGCCGAGGGTCATCAGCAGCTTGTCGGCGGCATCGGCGTGCATGAAGATGGAGCGGAGAGAACCGGCTGTCGTCCTCCCCGTCTTCCTCTTCTTCGCCGCTCTGGCGCCTCTTTTGTCCTCGTCCCTCATTTTCGACAAGCTAATCAGGCGCACGCTGGACGCTCCGGAGAGAACGGCGGTGAGATCCGTTCACGCCAGACTTCCGTGGTTCCACCTTCGGTTGCCTCCAAAATGAGGGGCCCTAAAGACGGGAATGCTTGTGTTGTCGTTTAGTAGCTTTCTTTCTGTTGCTGCTCAAGGAAGCATAATCGAGAGACGTCATGCATTTATAGATGTCTTGGTGAGTTAGTGTTATAGAGCGACTCAGACAACTCGTTCAGCCAAATTTACTAGGATTGGAAAAAGCCCAACTCGCACTTACTAGTTTAGCAAAAAGATTCTACGCATGTGGTCCGTTGGATCACATGAATTTCTAGTGAGACGTACAAAATCGAACGCATCATATGAACTCAGCCTAATGTATCGATGCGCAGCGCAACACTTGAAAGCTTCGAATATACGTTTCTTCGGCAACACATTTTGACGGGTGCATGCGATGAAAACGGGGAATTGCTTGGCAAGACCCATGTAAATACTAAGAGTGATGTCCTGAATCGAAATTATTGTCGATCTGTCCCTCAAGATGTGCGAGTTCACGGCCCTTGAGTTCTGGGGAAAGTGAAGGCGATAATTTCAACGTTACTCTTGTCTAATGTTACGGCAACGTTTAGCGATCTGTACACACATCAAGAACTTCAAAATTCGATAATTACGTATAAGATTAATGGGTCTCTAAATTCGAGGCATATTAAATTTACGAAACAAGGTATATAGTGATTCAATCGATAATTCGAATGAAAAGGATCGTCTTTGTGTTGGGCTCGCATTTTTCACTTCCATTGTTGAATTTGATTATGAAAATTTTGATGAGACAATAACACCCCCCCACATAAAAGCATTTTTCGTTTTACCAAATCTTCTCTGTGGAACGCACAATGTCACCTCAAAAGATATTGAATCGTATACCACTTAGATTTCTGACAAGTTTAAAAAAACATTAATTTAATTAGTTATACTTTAATGATGCTAATTAAGAAAAAAAAAGATCGAATAAGAACCTGTGGGGACCCTGGTCAGGTTGGTGATCCCATGCGTCCGAGCCTATTGTATTAAGATAGACGGTTCGATGAACATGGGCAGGAGGGAGAAGGTCATGGTTGACTTTGACCGTTCAGCTTTTCTGAATGGCGTCATGCGTGACGAAAATGAGCGACACTTGCCAAACAATAGAATAAAAACATTAGAGTTTTGCGTGATCAATGCTAATATCGTGAA
The DNA here is from genome assembly GCA_021437795.1 of Rhodamnia rubescens. Classification (NCBI taxonomy): domain Eukaryota; kingdom Viridiplantae; phylum Streptophyta; class Magnoliopsida; order Myrtales; family Myrtaceae; genus Rhodamnia; species Rhodamnia rubescens. The sequence continues at coordinate 3,108,543 of JAILYA010000004.1, read as the reverse complement.
AACCAAAATAATTTTTTTATTGAATTTGAAAAAGAATTTTTTTTTAATCAAGGTTCGAATAAATTCCCTCCTTGTATAATCTTTATATATTTGAGCTCCTTTGCGATAGAATCTTACTTTACTGTTATTTCTTCCGTGGAGATGCCGAAAACGACATTAATGATCTCTACAATAGAAAAGTGATATCAAGTGGTGTTTGTTAAAGTATTGTCTCTAAATACTCTTTGTATTCATGTGATATCTCTCACGGCTCCACTTATCAATTTGAGTCTTTGGGTGAAACGTTCTAACATGATATCAAAACCACCGTCATCTTTACGGAATGTGCGTAGTAAAAATTCTAGGTGCGGCTCATAATCCAGCTTGTACGTGAAAAAGGGTGTTGAAGTATTGTCCCGCATTACTTAACAACGAGTCATAAATCTTCTTTATACTCATGTGGTCTCCTTTCAATTGTCGGCTTAAGTCGCAGACTCTTGGCCGTAACATTTTTGAAATTTCATTATATTATATACTTTAGGGTGTTAAATATTCGAATTTTTTTTGTGGCTCCACCCAAATGTGATGCGTATACAAAGGTGGGATTCCAATGATTGGTAGGGTTTTTTAAACGGCGTAATTAACCTGGTAGACTTGTAGTTAATACGTCAATGTAGACTTTTAACTCGACCCCATCAAGAAACCTTTAGTTCCAAGATCCCTTTGACAAAAGCAGGGTTAATCGACTTTGAAGTGTGACTGGCGAGACATTGATAGGTGCATTGTCTTATACATATGTTAAGGGCGGGAGAACTATAAAAAAAAATGCTTTTTTTTATCAATTCAGCTCCAGCTCTAAATTTTTTTGTATTTGTGTCATTTATTCTATCGAACTAATTTTGACCGAAAATCAATAACATGGATCCCGGGTATCCTATGTGGTAGTATGCGGCCGTCACCGACGTGAATAATTTCAATAATATTTTAATATATTTTTGAATTTCCTTTTATTTTTTCTATTTTTCCTTTTTGTTTTCTTTTTGTTTCACTTTTTATTCCGTTCTTTCGATCTAGCCGATCACTAGACCTGAAGAAAAAAAAATTATTAAAAATTATTCACGTTAATGGGCCAATCCGCGTCGTGAACTAAATCCATTTCTTCCACTTTTAGGCCGCACAAAAAATATACGGGTCGGAAAAATCGGACCAGCACATAAAATTCAAGCACTTTCATTTTATTCCTTCTTCTCTAGCCAATCACTAGACCTCGGCAAAAAATTTATTAAAAATTATTCACGTCAACTATTTCCGGTTAGATGAATTAACTATTTGTGGATAATTAAATGCAAATGCAAAAGATTAGTTGAAAAAAAAAGTTTATGATCGAATTGACATAATTATCATAAGTTTAGGACTTTTTGCATAAATTTTCCTATCAACAACTATGCCCCTGCAAGGCTAATTGTATTAGTTTTTTAGAGTGTTTGTAAATGGGAAATTGTCCTATTAGTCCTAAATCATGCACATCGCCAATTTTCGACGAAAATTAATCGGAAAGATGACTTAGAATTTCGTCCAAAAGCTCAAGACTAAATTTGAAAAAATTGAAACGTGTAAAATTGAATTGGCATATATATAATAAATGTAGGACTGATTAAGGTAATTTTTCCTATTTGTAAAATATAAGATTTTGTGTAAGACGTGGGACAAAATGCATTTGAATATGCCGAGTCGATGTCTCGGAAAGTCCCGAAAACCTCTTTGTCGAAGATGTTTCCTTTTGGGGAGTCCATTCAGCTGAAGTGCATGGGCATTTGTGAATGATTTGTTTGGATCTTTCTCCTTTAATGAGTTCCTCAGAGTGAGTGCATTCAAATTGTTTATCACATGTTCTTCTGATCATGCGCGACGTTAAGACAAAATGTAGAGATTACGAGCACCTCAAAATTTAGGACCCTGTTTTTGATTTCTTTATAGTACATTTAGGGTGTGTAGTTTGAATGATAAACTTTTTCGCGAATTAGTTTGTTGAACTTTCACGCGTTTGGTTTATCGAGAATGATCGAGTCGACCGAAAATCATTTACGACTAAATAAAACATGCACGCTTAAAATTAGGAAAATGAATTCTCGAGCCTGAAAAGAGGAAATTATTTTCCTTTAGCAATAATTTTTTCTTGAAAAGAACATACCCTTAGATCTCGACTCACCGTTTTTTAAAAAACTTTAACGAATGGGCTGTTTTCGCTCTCTACAATCGGGTAGGATCCAAGCAATATGCTCTCCCGCGTATACACAAATATGTTTCTACAATAATCTCTTTCTCGGCATGCAAAGGTTTTGTCATTTAGGTTAACGATTCTTTCTTGAGACAAAGATAGGAATGTGGAGTAGGGGTGAGCACGGTCCTAGTCCAACCCGAGAACCGAACCAGGACTTGATTGGCCGGTTCTGGGTGGTTTTCATGGGAGCCGGCAATAACCGGTGGTTCCTGGTTTCACACAAGAAACCGGACCGACTGGATCGATACGCCTTAATTTGCTCCTTATTTTCCTTCTTCTAATGTTCCGGACTAAAGCTGAAGCACTTAGGAACAATACCGCAACTAGAAACAAAATCAACAATTTATGCAGTCAACCTGAAAAGATAATGCACGAAAAGACATTCTTTGCTTATTAAAAAAGATGCCGGGATGCAAATCAATTGGTGCAAGAGATCCGTTTTTTTCATATGTGGAAGAGTATCATACAAAGCAACGCCGGGCTTCATGGCGAGAGTTTTTGGGCAACGGCATATTTGCAAAGAAAGCCCCACATCCATTTGTTGAGTAGTTAATAGTGCTGTAATCCTCCTCCAAATCAAGAGGGTAATGTTAGGATTCGGCGCGCACAATCAAATCGAAGTAAAATGTAAAGTGAAAAAGAGAAATCGAGACACGGGATTTTATCCTGATTTATCCTTAAACTAGAGTTACATTCAAGAGAAATTTCCACTATAATTAGCATTCCACACCTCTCGTTACATTACTAAATTACAAACGAAAAGAGAGTATATAGCAGTAGTTATTTATGAGCTCAAGCTCAAACTACTATTGAAAAAGAGTATGAACTACACACCAACACTTTAAAGCCCGACAAACGACTTCTCGGGCTTTTATAAGATTATTTATCTGTTAAGTTCTATTGAATAAAAACATACACAAAAAAAAAATTATACAATCGGCCCCATTCCAATCCAACCGGGAAACCGGACCTTGACTGTGTGATCGGATCCGCTTCCTGGGTGAACAGGGTCGGTTCCCGATTCTAAGGTGGGAATCGACTCTTCCTAAAACCAATCACCCTTAAGGTGGGAGGACTAAACAATGTGCCTTTCAACTTTTTGATGACTGTGGTCCACGTGCTATTGATTCCTTGTAATCAATCATCACAAAAGAAGGAGAAAACATGAAAACCATATCCTACGCATTTCTATCTATTTTTTTTAAAACATATTTCGACAAGTGGTGATACATATGAAGTATTTACTATTCTTAGATTTTCCTTCAAAACAAGGGAATGTTTATAGCAAGAGTAATTCATTTGACCGACTTTTTCTTGCCCGTAATGCATCACTAATGCACCACGGCTTAAAGTTCCAAGAACCCTAACTACTTAAACAAATATTCGACCTTGATTACTTGAAGAAGAAAAAGAGACAAAGAGCACAGAGACGAAAAACAAGGACGGTAGAGCAATGTCGATCCGTCTAAGAAAAGCAGTTCAAAACCGGATACTTATTTACTTACTTATATTTCATTTTATTTTGAAGTGATGTATGTCTTTTTATATGAAAATTTTTCTTTACAAAAAAAACACAAATATTGACCAAAAAAAAAAACCAAAGGAGTTTCGTTTGCAAAGAACAAACCCAAAGGAGATCCAAGAACCTTAACTATTAACCAGTGTTGTATGCACTTATCGAAAGATCAATTAAACTTTTTTACATTATTATTCAATGCAATGTCGTGTTTTGTAATTTTCTTATTCTGGCACTAATCGTGACGGTACATAAAATGACAATAATGTCATATTATGAGCCGCAAAAAACAAAAAATAAATTATTATTATGGGGTCTAACCCTTCAAAAATTTATCTCCTATAACTTACTGTTATTCTCACATGCGCCAAAAAATTATTGTGCTATAACAAAGTTCTCTTTTTTTTATGTCTCTTCAAAGAATGTACATGTGTAAAACTAGAAAGCTTCTTAGATGCTTTTTGGATGCATGCGATCCGCATACATTTCGACCCTTGAGAAACATGCTAGATTAGCAATGGCCAAGGTGCCGCGACGGAACTGAATCGGGCATGTTATTCTCGAATCTGGTTTCTATTTTCTTCTTAAAACTCATAAACTTCTTAACAAGTCGAAAATTTCGTAAACATATTACCAGTTCAGCCACACAAAATCGTGTAAGATATATTTTTTTATATATAGGCGACAAATCTATAGTAATCCTAACAACAGTAATCCAAAAAAACATAAGTACGACGTCCTATTAACAATATTTCGACGGGGTCCGGCTATCAATCCAGGTACGGTTTTTTTTCCTTTGATTTTTTTTTATATGTATCCAGTAGAACTTGGATAAAACATACGAAAATCATATGTTCTTATTTTCTCGAGCCCCAACAATTTCTTAACTTTTTTTTGTTTGGACCGCCTTATAAAAGCGAGAGCCGTTCGTCGCAACAAACCCAAATATTGCGGAAGGGCCACAAAGAACAATAAATATTAAAGATCGACAAAACAAAATATTGTCAGCCGATATTACAAAAGCCAGCCAACAGGCACCACTTGCAAAAGAGTGGCAATGTCATCCACAGATTTTTTTATTTATAAAACAAACTTCCCGAAAACGAAAAAGATTAATCGAATTTATTTATTTGTGATCGAAAACCAATATTTATTAAGGAATATGCTAGGATAGTTTTTTAATCAACGCAGCATGGGACTATAAAAATAAAAATAAAAAAAAAAATTATCACTCTTTCAAATATCAATTTATTAAAATCATTAGCAAAGTTATTTATTAATTCATCCTTTGGAACTCAAATTCCAGGCACGTGTTGCAACCGAATATAAACCGACTTAATTTAACCCATTCTTTTTTCCAAATTCAATTTATTTATTGAAAAATAAATGACTGCTGTAATTAGTTCTTCTTTTTTTTCTTTTTTGGCGGATGTGTCAAATTTTGGTGGCATTGGAGATGATATGCCCCAAATATCACTACTCACTAATCAAAAATAGAATCGTACAAAGAAATCTGTGAAAAAGATGTCGCGGGTCACGGGTGAAGTGCTAAAAATAAGAAAATAATGTATCGTGCCGACTGTTCTTATAACATGCACAATCAGAATGCTTTGAAAATGAATTTTCGCATTAAGAATGCATTTTAAGTCGCTTCTACGTTGGGGCGGGGATGTGTTCTCACATGAGCTTTCGACATCAAATCTCTCTCGAGGCCATCTAATCCTTTGCGTGGCATGTCGACCCTTTCGAGAATTGGCAAATTGAATTACTACGAATTATCGATCGCTCAAGTCAGCGTTCAGTTTATATGATTGATTAGTAAAAAAAGTCAACATGTGCATTTCGGTTGTTTAATCGAGCAATTAAGGTCCACTCTGAAGCAAGAGGTCTACATACTTAGGTACACGACCCGGTGCAAATCGTGAAGTGGGACGTCACCGAAGTTTCAGAATCCCGTGATGATGACGTGTATTGATAAGCTAATTAGATGACCAGAAACAGACACTCTCTGGTCTGTGTGGGAGGCTTCGGGTAAACTGACACATGATATTGTCGTGCTCTTATCTTGTTCGGCCGTGGTGGTTTTTCATTGAGAAATTCAATTTAAATTATTACAGAGAGAATGCAAATGAACTGCCGTGACGTCAATATTCGATTATTCCCCAAAAGGTAATAGTCATGTGTGAACTAAAAATGTAGTTCTGTTGAGTATACCCTCTGTGGTCTATATGTAATGCATAGCTCAAAATACAAGGATTTTTTTTTTTTTTTGGTAACCGAGATTTCTCATGTGGGATGGACTATTCCTCGGGATAATGGGGGTATGAGCACCAATGCCACCGGTTAAGTCCCCCAAAACCCGGCCAGGAGAAATTCCGAGATCTCATCGGTTTATTTGTCTAAGGCCCAGGGATCTTATCAAATCGCCCAACGCCTCATTGACGCTCAAAATACAAGGAGTTTGGCAATATATTTTCTATTAATCAATTTTCAAGGGAAAAATATAATTACACTAGTGTTTAATTACGGAATATATCGCCATTAGTGCCACTCAAAGGGTAGATTATAGTGATTTTTTTTTTTTTTTTTTTTCCTCTTTAAAGTTTGGTGAGGGCTGGCTACCCTAACCGGCCACTTTCGTGAACTTAGTTGAAAAAAAGGAAAATAAAGAAAGAAAAAGAGAAAATAAAATAAACATAATTAAAAAAAAAAAGTTATTCACGTCATCACTTTGATGTAAGATAGCCGACATGCACATTAGCAATTTTTGGCCAACAATTAGAAGGAAGTACCAGCATTGGCAAATTGTCAAAAATTAGGATTCAATTGGCGAAATTGAAAGGTTTGAGGCCGAATCGACATCCGTACATTTGGTTCATGTTTTTTTAGTTATTTCCCCAAAATTCAAGTTACCCGTTTATGTTTTTTACCAATTTTTTTTTTAAACTCTTGCAAGCCATATAAACTTATCCATATCGATAAAAAACCATTTTTTTTATAACAAAATAGTAGGATCTGTCTTTGCAGGCACAAAAGCATGTCTTGGAAGGACGTCACGGGCACAAATCAGCCGAAGCTGCAGTGCCCTCGCAAATTTTATGGGAGAAACTTACTGAAATTGTGCAAGAATACGTAACATGTCATGACTTGAGTTAGGGTTTTAATCGGGAGGATCGAGCTACACGACGGCCGGCCGCTCCGTCGCCCGCCCGGTGGCAGTGGGTACGGTGAAGAGCTCCAAGAACCCTCAGGCTACCCAGCATGCATAGTTGCCATCTCCCAAAAGCTCGAACTTCTCGTTATTCCAGATGACAATAGTACCGATCCATCAATCCCACAGCACGCACACACACATAATGCGCGTAGAATGCTGACTAATACAAGAGAATCCATGATTAGCACCACCTCTAATCGGTACCAACTTTAGACAGCTCCAGGTGGGGTTCACGTTTAATCACCATGTCGGGCTCCCTGGTAGGGGGAAGGAAAGGGATAGTCGGAGAAGCACCGAGGAACACAGACACAGAGTTCGGTACAGGCTCGTTTGCTGTCCACTGAGTTACATAGTAGTTCACCGCGCACTTAGTTGGTGATTGGAAGCTCAATCCATACCATCAATGGACTTAATGCTGACTTCACAAACAAATGTCTTTCCAAATCTCGCTGGATGCATTGGCGCACCAGGATGATCGAACGATGCATCGTGTGTAAACCAGAAAACCGGGAAGTTTGAATGAATCACGGATGAAACAGCAGGCGATGTGTGTTAGCTGTGAAAAATCTTAAAATGGTGCCCCAAGATCACCATAGCTAGAACTTAAAAACACAGTGACGGAAAAAAGAAATTTGTACATTTGATTTTGGATCCATCGCGATTGATGCGGAATAGCGATAATTCAAGGCTCAAGTGCTCTTCCTCTATTTCCTTATGTATCATTGGTTTCAATGAAACTGCACATCACGAATCGCGTTATGTGATTACTCATTATATGAGTTTATTTGTGCATCAAGGTTAAAGAAGGGACTTAAGCTATATTTATAGAGTTTTTAGCCAACTTGGCCCACACTAGCCAACCCCATTATATTTTTTTTATTAGACTAATCCTATAAGATGATAATTACAATGTTAATTAATGTAGATCACATAAAAAAAACTCTTAAATGACGGATATGTTATGGAATTGCAGTTTGCACGCGTGCATGTGAGCGCGTGCGTTTTTTTTTTTTTTGGAGGTTGATGGTTTGTCATGTGAGTTTTCGTTGTCATGAAGACTAGATAAGACTCCTAGCTTTGAGTGCCATTTTTTCCTCTCTCGCTCTGCTAGGGTTTCCTTCATTGTTGCCAAACTTTTCTAAAGCTTGACTCCCCCGAGAGAGAAAGAGAGAGATATTTCCCTTCCTCTCCCTCCTCCCCCTCTCTCCCCCGTCTCCCTCTCTCTCTTTTTATCTCTGCCTTCTAAAGTTTCTCGTTGATTCGTGAACGATGCGATTAACATCCACAAGCTCTAAAGATCGACGCACACGAGCGCTTCGGAAAATCTGCTCTCTTCGGACCTGCTTGTTTCCCTCCAACTCTTGATGCTTGTTTCAAATTGTCAAGCGTTTGATAAGTCTTCGAGACCACTTTGCTACTACCTTCGGAAGTTGATTTATTCGAAAATGATTTTGTGATCAACTGATATTTTCTTTGTGGTCTCTCCCGATCTAGAAGTACATCTAGATTTCAGTGTTTTTCTATCCCGATCGAGATCTAAATATAGATATGGGATTTACAAGGTGTTTTTTGTGCTTTTCAACCTATTGAGATTATTGTAGTCTCTATACGATGATAGTCTTTGGGGCGCCAAACTGGGTGCGCACCGCCTTTAGCAGAGCTGTACCTAATGGAGAGATTTTTTGGCGTGTGCTCATCACTAATGATGATGATGCAAGATTCGGTGATCGGTCGCCGATTGTGTTTTGATACGTTAACATATCCATTTTTGTGGAACGAATGAGTTTTTGCAGACTATATCAAATTGATTCACTTTTTAGAATTACTTTGCATCTCTATCTTCAAGTTATGTACCTCTCTTTCACATGAAATGAAAAGTTTCTTTTCAACCCCAAAAAAAAAAAAAAAAAATGCCCATTATGCCTAATGTATCTAACCCGGTGGAGGGTTTTTGCTCATTCGATAAGTGAGATCCACCGAATTGATGATCCAGATAAATATCACGAAAACGAGCGCCGTTCACCGGGGCGAACTGTGTGATTCACTTGTTTTACTCATGAAGCTGATCACATTCGAGATTCGAACGAATAGGGAGCGCACCTATCAAATCCTTCCATTGTCACTGTAGCGACCGGACATTAGCTCAGCTCCACCTCTCTTCCCCACCCCCAACATAAAAAAAAGCGAGATGATCAAATCCCAAAAATCACGCTTCCGAAGTGCATATTCTATTGGAGATTCACTCCCTTTCTCCCTCGCGGAGCCAAAGAATGGACAGGAAGTCGCCAAAAGCATTCGAGTGGCTCCAAGAACCGTGTCCGTCCCTGTTCCTTTCTCCTCTCTACAGTCGTTCCATTAACAGACCGAACGCCATATGATGAGCACGAATCGCATCGTGCATTTCTCCGAGTGCCCTCCATGTGTCGCGTCTTTCCATTCAAAACGCAGCTTTTTGCTCGTGCTGAGATTATTGTTGCATAGCTTGGTTCTCTTTGCAAAACCCCACTTGTTATTTTTTTTCCTCCACCTCCTTTTTTTTTTTTTTTCGAAATAGGATGCACGCATGAGGTGGGCTCCACGTGAGACCCCTCTTTCTCGACACACGCACTTTATCCGATCCCCGAGCCCCAAGCACAAGAATAATCTTCGGCGAGCGCCTGACGCTGTGCGTTGCTATCCGTGACGATGCATTATTCCCGTATACATTTGTGATGGGGTCGGGCTTGAAACCTCGAACGACACATAGACAGGAAAACGAGACTAACGGTGCGCTCTAACGAGTTGTCGCCCACTACACGGCGCGATTGTTAATCGATCTTTCTCTCATCGACGCGAGATCAAAGTGCATCCAAGTGTGCTTGAAAAAGTCCCCCGTCCAATTGATGCTGGAGAACTTGTCCATCCCTTCATCTTGCATTGGAGGGACAAGAGAATAAAAATGGCAAAAAAACACTTGGAGTGTCTAATATTTGTGTACGGCATGCACTATAGTACCAATATTTTTTTTTGGATTACTTAAATATCAATTTTTTTAAAAAAAACGGTTATTTCAAAGGCCAAACTATAGTGAGCTTTGCCGAAAATCATAAGTAGCATGTACGCAACTTGCCTGGAGGATCCAATTAGCAATAAAAAAAGAGAGTAGAAATCAACAAAAAAATTCCACGGAAGATTAAGAAAATTTTTAAAAAAAAAAGCTATAAAAGAAAAAAAAAGTGCGGTAGTGAGGGTAGGGGACTGGGTCGCTAAGCCACAACAACCCTCGCCAAGGCCTCGTTAGGGTCGGTAGGGCTTGGCCGTGAATGGCCGGATCTCACGGACCCATGGCAAGGCCGACCTTGACTAGTGATAGCTCGGCGACGGTTGGCGAGCCCTCGTTGGACGAGGCCGGCCTCACTATGGGTCTGCAAGGCTCGACCGACCATGGCCAAGCCACGGTGGGGGTCGCGAGGGCTCGCCGACCCCCATCCCCCCACCATCGTCGGCCATTAATGGTTATGGTGGGGGCGGCGCCGGGCTGCATTTTTTTATTTTTATTTTTATTTTATCTTTTTATGTTTAATTTTTTTATTTTTTATTTAATTTGGCACTTAAGTGATCCAAAAATAAAAATTTTGGCACCAAAGTGAATCTTTGTACATAAATATTAACATTTCGGACGTCCTTTTCTTTGAATAAAAGCCCATCTTGATTTTATTCTCTGTTAGTTGTGGGGGTCAATTCATGGGCAAGAATGACCTCATGTCTCAAGTTCAATTGTCGAAGAGCAAATTGGGTGCCTTGTTCAATCGCACCACGTAGGGACGAAAAGATCATAATGTACGAGCTGATTGGACCCAGTTAAGAAGATTGATGTGATCTTAGGTTTTGTCTGTTTGGCAAAAAATGAATGATTTGAAAAATATTTTCCTTAAAATGGTCACTTGTATTGCTTAGGCCGAAAGATGAATGAATGTAAAATATTTTGATCGTTCACGAGAAATTTATAGGTATGAATAGCTGTTTGTAATGAAAACACTTTTCATTGACTAATTATTCTAAGTGATCATTTTTTAGGAAAATATTATCCAAACCATTTATTTTTCTCGAAACAAACGGAGCGTTATATATTATTCTGCCGCTTATTTGTCGTCAAATTAGTCTTGGGCAATCATGGCGAATTGCATTATAATGTTGCTTTCGTACTGATTTTAAAAACTAATTAGAAGACGCAACTTCATGCCCCATCCCCCGTATTCGGAACACTGTTTTTACAACTTCATGTTGTCCAAGGATGATTTGGTTGATTGTTCGGATTGATTAAGATCTTTGCCAGCTTCCATTGCATATTGGTAAAAAAAAAAAAATACTTCAAGAGACATCCACCAAGTAGTTGTAACGATCCGATCTATTTCATGCGGACCAAGCCCTCGAAAGAATACTCTGAGCAACCGCATAATGTGGTGATTGTTTGGGGATGAGCATTGACTCATGAATCATTTGACAGGGCCTCTAAACATCTTTCGACACTAGGGATGTCACAACTCCCACTTAAAGAATTAAGTTTTTCGCAAGTAGCAGACGGTGACCCACTTGATCTATTTGTGCCCTCTTCACCATTCTAGAAGCCTACCGGGAGCTACACATAATCTAAGCCATCTTGCCCCTACGACGGTCATCCCCGTCCCTAGTTGGGTTGGGCACGGTCTAGTTCGTCCATGAACCATACACGAATCATAAGGGATCCCGCTCTAACACCATTTCATAACAACTCTGCTCTGGTCCACGTGAGCCAAGCCACCAAAAGGAGCACTCTTAAGCAATTCCACAAGGTTATGCCCATTTTGGAGCGAGTGTTAACTCGTGAATAACTGAACAAGGTATTTCTTATCCAATGCGAGATTTGAGAGGTCAGGAATTCCTCAGTCAAACAACTGATACCTCGACTCAGTCAAGCCATCACAAGGAGCACACCAAGTAATCACAGAAGGTGTTATTCATCTGAAGATGGTATTCATTTTAAGTTTTTCCATTTCGTTTTTGCAATGTCCTGGGGTCATGAAAGTTGTAAGACGTGCGACTCCACCAAGCCCCCCCCAGTCGGCAGCCATTTGTGCCGTCGATAGGCCCATTGCCATTTTAAGATCAATCTAGGCCCACCAAACACCAAGCAAAGTGGCGGAGGTCCACGACAGCTTTGACGGAAATACTCCTGGCCAGAGAATATATGTCCACCGTCAAAGCTCAGGGACTTACGGGCCGTTTGAGCTAAAGCGCGACCCCAGCGGCCGCTCCAGGCGGCCAGCGCCAGCTCATCGGTGGTTAAGGCCTTCGTCGGAAAGGTTAGGGTTATGAGGACATTTTCTGTAATTATGAAAGTATAGCGTGGGTAAAATCGAAAGAAAAAAAAGTGTATTTACATTTCGAAAATGCAGCATTCCAAAGCACCTTTGACCTGCTTTTTGGGCTAAAAGCTTTTAGAAGCCTTTCCAAAGCTGTCCAAAAATTTGGCGACCGCCCTTTGCAATTGGTCAAGGGATTTCGGGGCTCCAAAGGCCGGTGCAAATGCCGAAACCAAACGGGACCCTACAACAAGGAACGGAAGCAAGACAACGTTCGATCGACTGAACCTGTTACGAATCAATATCGACAAGTCCTCGAGATTTGAACCGATCGCAGTTGGCGATGATGCGAGACCCTCCTGACGAATGGCCGTAATCAACTTGATCCGTGTAGGCGGACCTAGTGTTGTTTTAGAAACTTCGCTGCCGGGGGGAATCTACACGTGAGGATATGGTTTGATGTGGGGTGGGGTGGAACTTTTGAAAAAGCTAGAAGCATATATGTATCTCTTGTCCCTTTCTTTCCTTGCCAAGTGAACCCAATGGACACATGCCCTTCAGCACACCGAACTATCCACTCTCTCCTCCCAATTCCAACACGACTCCAAACTTCTCAAGTGTGCTTCCAAGCCATGTGTCCCCTGCTCGTCCCGCGACTCGCGGGTGTACGCGATAATTTCCACCGCCAGTCCAACTGACGAGGCACAGCAAAAGAAAACCCAATTCCATCGGCCCAAGGGCGTGCGACGGCGTCGGGAAATTACTTCCGTCGCCATAGGCATGGCGGAAAAAAAAGGTGACAGTGACAAAAACGAATTTCGCACCGTTAGGACGGACCAAAAGGCGGCAAAACCCTTAGATTCCCTTCTTTTCTAGGTGGAAAAAGGGGCCAGCCGGGCCACCCAGCAGTGGGAATGGGTCCGTTGGTGAATGCACAGCCACGCCTTTGATCTCCTAAGCGTGCGTGCATTATATTATGTCCAGTTGGGAAGCACGCCCCAAAGAAGCAGAATCATTAGAAAGCAATTGGTACCAAATCTAGGGTCATCCTTCCACCACCACTGCCTAACGACAACCAAAAAAAAATAATAATAGAAGAAGGTGAAGGGACATATTCTAATCATTTTCCGCGTGCGAAAAAGAAAAAAAGAATCGTGCACATGTTTTTTTTATGTCTGCTTGATATTTTCCCTTTTCTGTCATTTCCAAACGACCGTATTTCTCGCGCAGGGTACTTTTAGCGCTGTCTAAAGTATCGGGCATAACTGGCAAATGATTCGGACTCTTGATCACGCCGGCATTTGGCTATATTAGCTCTAATTGACCTTGCGCCGGACAATATCATAGTTTAGTAACCTAACTCGGATCTGCTAAAAAGTGTCGTGCGAGGCACATAGCTAGGGCTGTCGAAATGGACTATAAATCAATTTCTTATTTCATATGTGATGGGGTGAGTTGTTATTTCGGTTCGTTATATTCAATAAATGGATTATAAATGGGTTTAAACATAATATGAGTATTAAATGGATCGTAAATGAGTTTACAACTTTCTTGACTCAACCCACTTTTGTGACTTCTCTTTTCGTTCTATTCGGCCTATACTCAACTTCGCTCACTCACTTTGGATATGAGTTTTCCTAAATTGTATGGCATATAGAAGTGATTTAGGAACGTGGATCGAGTCGGGTATAAATCACAAGATTTGCATTACAATAAAAATATGTCATAAAACGGTTAAATGAGTCTATTTGGATCGGGCCAGTAAAATGGTCGACTCAAACCTGTCCCCAACTCACCACTTTGACGAGTCTACATATGACCAATTGTCGTCACTAATTTCATCCTGCAAGTGTTGGAATATGTTACAGATGCGGTGGGTAATCGATATCCTAGCTCCTGTTTCATACTTTGGCTGGCAAATTGGATTATAGCAAAAGCCGTTACTCGCGTGCTTTTCGCGATCGACCGCCGCACAACGTTCGCACGTTCGATCCGGATTCGAGAGGATTGGACCGCACCCGGCCCGATAAGAATAAAGGGCCCGTTTGGCCTGCGAAAACTGGTCCCGCTTCGTGGTTTTCGTTCTGGTTTGAAAATGGAAAACGGCACGCTGGAAATAAAGTTTATCGTTTTCAGGAAACGTCTTGGCGTATTTCCTTATGCCTTGCGTGGGCTTGGGGGCCGCTCAGTAAATTTCTCCCACGTTCAGTTAGCTCTGCTAATAAGGGCTTGGGCTACTCTATATATAAAGTCAAAATTTCATGGTTCAGTCCATCGTCATCCGTCGCTCTGTTAATTCTCAAAAGAGGCGCGAAAAAGCAGACGGCGAGAGAGAGAGAGAGAGAGAGAGAGAAGAGCGGCCATGGCAGTGGCAGGTACTGATGCACAGAAGCAGCTCCTGACTCTGATTCGCGACTTCGCCTCCGAGAAATCGCAAGGAGGTAATCTTCTCTCTCTGTATCTCATCTTCGTCGCGACTCCTTCCTGGGCCGTGTTCGTCTCGTGGAATAAGAGCATTTTCGGAAGCAACAACCAAAGTGACGATCGGACTTCGTCTGCGATTTTCCGTGCCTCGAATTAGCAATGTCGGATCCTGAGTTGCTGAGCTAGGCTTAGTTTCAGCACTGGTTGTAGCAGGTGACGCAGGATTGCTCCGTTCTCGTTTTTTGAGTCGATCGAAGTTTGACTTCGATTGATTTTGATTCGGTTGCTTTACACTCGCGAGAGGAACGAGCTTATTTAGCTGAATTCTTAGGGTTTTGGCATCGTCTCTGCAGTCACGCAAGTGTTGATGTTTGTCCATGTTGAGATGCGCAGAGCGAAGAGTAGCTGGTCTCAGGAAACAAATCGACGAACTGCGATCGGCGCTGGATGCGGCTAATGCAGAACTCGAAGGCACGAAGCTCTGTAGAGAGAATGCTGAGCAAGAGCTGAAAGGCTATGAAGTTGAATTGGCCGTGAACGAATCTGCTATTCAGACTCTTGAGGTTTTGCGTTGCCGCTATTGATTATGTCCAATTCCTTCTTAGTCACGTTTGTCGTTTTACACTGGATTGTTTCTAGGCTAGGATTTCCACCATTCAGAAGGAGATATCTACTGTTCGGTCAGATCTACAGGATCTGAAGGTGAACATTAGCTATTCCTAATTGTCAATTTTATGGTGCCGGAATAGATTCTAAAAGTTGTGAATTGTTGCTCATGCTTTTGCTCTGGCTGTACAAAGAGTAAAGACACGGAATCTAGGTATGAATGTGTATTTCCATGTTGTTGATTCACTTACATTTGATCGAGTCTTATTGTTGCGTATTATTGTGAGTCCAGAGACGATTTCATCAACAAGATGTTTGAGTTGAATGCCAAAATAAGGTCTGTCTCATTTAGCACATCGTACCAGTTTGCTTCCACCATCTCCTTTTAAGTTCTGAATATCTGTCCAAACAGATACGTTCCCTTAGATGCTCTCAAACCGAATCCTTGAAGTCTCTAACGTATTTGTGAAGTTGTTTACTTG
The DNA here is from genome assembly GCA_021437795.1 of Rhodamnia rubescens. Taxonomy (NCBI): domain Eukaryota; kingdom Viridiplantae; phylum Streptophyta; class Magnoliopsida; order Myrtales; family Myrtaceae; genus Rhodamnia; species Rhodamnia rubescens. The sequence goes on along the minus strand of JAILYA010000004.1, from coordinate 3,092,720 downwards.
GTGAAGCAGGAATTTCCAAAAGACAGTACTCAGAGATGTTGGTAAAGAGGATATAATCGGAAATTTGTCCGGTATTACCTTGACTCCAAATCTTCCATCACTAGAATTCCCAGTTCCCCATGCTTTTCTCTTTCTGACTTTGCAATTTGCAATTTTTTTTTATTCTCAGGAATGGATTTTTTAAATGGTTATTGTTAAGTCTCGTGTACTTCGATTTATGTAGCTTCATATCACCATGTATGGTTATTTTATGTTGTTTAGTTAGCATTGTCTCACATTAATTTTCTTAATATGTATCAATCATGGAGGAAATCAGTCTTTCTGTGCCCTAAGCATGGTAATGTAAGTAAAAAGGGAAAAAATGAAGGATAAAAGAAGGCTATTATTTCATTTCTGGTTCTTGCAAAGTTTTTCAATGCTAATCGTCCTCATTCTCTGAGACTACCAAGTACATGTTCTAGAACACGGTAGGGAGGTCATTTCACCCGCAATTATGTGGCTCCTGTTTTGAGGATCAACTTCTTTTCAGAAGATAGCTGCCTGTCTGTGAAGGAGGATGTTCATGGGACAGCTGGCAGAACTCTTGAGGATAAACTGGTTCATGTGATAACTGAACTGACTAAGGAAGAAGAGATGCTTCAAGCAGAGCAGAATATGCAAAAACAGGAATATACCACCATTTGGAACAGGTGAATATATCCACTGCATTTGGATGTGCTAGCACAATAGTTGATACCTCGAACTCTTATGCCTGCTTGTGTGTGGTTGGATATCCCAAAACTGATGTTGGTGCACTGGGAATATTGAGAGACAACTGAATAATAGGTTATTTTTCAGGTCCAGCAAGAATTGATCGATTTGGAAATGAAAGTGCCGTTAATGGAGGCAATTGTGAAGACGACAAGAGATTTGCAGGTCCTGACTAGATATCCTTCCCTGAAAGTAGATCATGCATTGTTAAGTAGACAACATTTGCTCTAAGCGTCATGCATACCAATGCAAAGAAAGCACATGCTCCAAAATCTCTAGTAGTCATCATATTTAACAAAATTCATGATCTGTCCCCTTATTTGTGTATAGATTGGAGGCATACATATAGAGATAACCAAGTCATGTAGTCACATTACACTGTAAATGTCAAGGACTGCCATTTAACAAAAGTAGTTTATCTTTGCATGGAGATGAAGCATCGAATAGGACAATGTTAAGGAAGACAGTTGAACTCGTTTACCTTGACGGAAACAAGCAGAGTTCCCTGTTAGAACAGACGTATTCTGGCCTAGCTGAGGCGCTCCAAAGGAGGAGTATGTGTCCTTCTTGTTGTCAAGACAACATTGAGGCTCTTGGTCTTCAGATAAATGAAGCAGACTGATCCATGTAAGCTTTTCATTTTATTGGGATTACCAATATTGAGTTTGTTACTTTTATTTGAGTAGACATCCATCATAAATGGACTATGCTTTTGCTGCATTTCCACGGGGTGCAAAATTTCTCATTTCCTACTGATTTCCATTGATTGAGATAACATTCATGCTTGAGGGGTAAAAGATCCAATCACAATTCTTTCATTGTGTTTTGCTGTCATGCTGTTTTCGCTTTATCATTTACAGTAATATTCAACTATCAATCACTTCTATCTCTTATCTCTTGAATAAATTTTCTTATCACCTACTCTATTTCTAAATTACAAAAATCACCTTTAAAAGACCAAGCAGACTTCTGATGGAGTAGCTTTTAGAAACTGCTTTTGATGACGTAGTCAAAGGAAGGCCATCTGTTTACAACATGACTTGTTATCTATAACTTCAGTGTAGCTTCTGGCATTCATTCCATGTCCTTGACAATCAGTGACGTCAATGTAGATGTGGCATTTTCACAGTGCGCACTCTTCCCCTGTAACGGTAACATATCAATTACTCTTAATTACTTACTCCTAAGTAAGAGTTTACATGCTTATTTTCCAGAAATGAGAGTTAGGGAAATATTAAGCTCCTATTAAAAAACTGGAGATGCATAGAAGAATTACAGTTTGGAGTTGGATTGAAGGTGCTGCAGATGTGAAAATGGCAGGCAGTGGAGCAACTATGGCGTTGGCTTTTGCTACTTCTATCTGTGTGGCAAATAGAGCAGAAACCGGCCGATGATCAGAAAATTTGCTTTCACTGCGGAAGTAGGAGATTTGCCTCGACTCCTTTTCCATACCATAAGATCCTATCACACCTGCCACCATGAGTATGACAATGACAAATCTCTTCTTAGATGCTGTGCTGATAAATGAGAGGACAACCCTAGGAATCTCTTCTACTCGCATCAATAAAGTAGTACTAAGATGACTAATACCATGCTGGAGTTCGTTGCTTTTCCCTACATCTGCTGGGTAACCCTCCTGAGTATCTATTACCATTCAGTGAGGAATACTTATATGTGGGTGCGAATTCTATGTTCCCCTCTTTCCAGCCCTGGAACACTCCATCTTCTTGTTCTTTCCGAAGCTGGTCAAACTGTTGCAATGCCCTCCAATCCTGCTTCCTGATCAGTTCCCTGGGTAAATCATTCTCCAGGTACAACCTATAGTTTAGATCCCCAAACCAGAATATTTGACTGCATGAAAACATTGTGTTTGTAGTCAATAGGGCGAAGTAGATGTCTCAGCCAAGATATCTTCTAAGATGTCTTCTACAATCAGAATGATTAGTCATCTGATTGCTAGCATATCATGCTCGAAATTGCTAATGCAACCTAATTTTAACAATATATCGAGCTTCTATTTCTACATGATAATGTATAGATTAAAATGCAAAAGAATATAGTGGGTCAATAGCAAGGGTGGGGTTGCTCTCTGGCGGGGGTTCATGTGTGGTAATAGAGATAACTGGAATGAGTACTAACGTAGAAAGTCATAGGGAAGCACTCTGCTGCAAATGCTCTAAATTACTTATCAGTCATAGATGTTCCTTTTTTTTTTTTTTTTTTTGTGTGGATAAATCTGAAGGACTGGCCACAAGGTTTTGCTTGATGAGGAGATGTATAGTTTCGTTTGGGCTGATGAATATCCACTAGCAAGGAACAGTCTACCGTTTCTCCTCAATAACCTTACTGATGATCCGTGGCAGAATCACTTACTCATGTCCAAGGATAGTTACAGGATGATTTTTGTCGTCATCTTTATTAAAACGAGGGAAATAAGTTCTCCTGAATATCTCTGAGACTTGGTGATTTCTTCGGCCTTCATCGCCTTTCTTCTCACCAGAGGCCAAGTGTGCAGCAATGAAGCAAAAGCTAGTTCCTTCTACAGACATGCTTACTGAAACTGAGCCTTTGTTCCCTAGACAATTCATGATTCCACATGGCACTGAACAGACTCTAACATTAGAAACACAGTATCTCCTCAGCAGATCCTTTTTCATCCACACACTGATAAATACCCCAACCATTTTTTTGCTTGCCATGAGCTTATATTTGCTGCCGGTGTATGATTTACCACGCTTCATGAGGGGATGCTCTTGCAATGGAATCATCGTGTTGCTGCTAATGCTCCTCCTTCCTTCATAATCTGATGTTCCCGCATACTGATAGTGGTCATCTGAGATTGGATTTAGCAAAGGGGTTAACCATTGGCATCCATCCCTCTCATTCAGTGCTTTTCCTATGAGCTTGTTCCACTTTGCTGCTTCTTTCAGGTCTTCTGCTCCAATTACGTTCGTTGGCTTCAGCGGTACAATCTCTTGAAATCTGGTAGCACCAAAAAGCTCGACAAATCAATGATTCTCCACTAGAAATTTGGATACTGAACACACTGCTAAATTTTATCTAGAAGTACTTCATACCCTAGGACATACATATCAGCCGCATCTTTAAGATTCAACCAGTCATCCAAATCCTCTGCCAAGCTTCCAACTGGTGACTTCCCCGCCACATTCCACGTACCCACAAAGATTCTAAAATCCCGACATATTGTTATTGTCAAGTCAATCAGAAATGGCATCACTCCCTCGGTCCTTTCGTATTTCAAAGGATGTAATCATCTTACCTCAGTTCATTTCTTGGAACGCAAGCATCCACCTCCATGGCCTGAGCTGACAATTCAAACAGGTCTTCTTCATCTTCACAGTCAGTGTCATCTGTGCTCACAAAGAGAACCATAATTTTTTTCCCTCTTCTCCCCCTTATCATCCCTTGTTCTTCAAAAAAAGTAATAGGAAGAAAGAGGGAAAAAATACCTGAAAGTTCGCCCAAACGAAACGGGGCGTCTCTTTTGTGCTTCCACAGGAGCCACTTAAGCAACCCTTTACCTGATCTTGGTCCCCGGCTCGTGCCATCCATGGCTGCCCAGTGGGATACAGTCCATGCCAAGACCAGCAAAATTTACCTACATATGCTCATGCTAATATTTCATCACATGAAAAGCCTGCTAATCATTTCTCATCCGCGGCTGCTTCTTTTCCGCCAAATCTCGAGCGTGGAAAGTTTAGCTGTAAGATAAAGAACCCCATTGTGTTAATCGCCATAAACAAGAGAGATGGAAAACACGCTTTTGCTTATTTGTTGTTAGAAGCGGTGTTCTCAAGGGGAAGGGAAGGCTTTGGATTTTACCACAGGAACAAGAGTCGGAATGCTGGCTGGACCTGCGAGGAAGCTAATCATTGGGTGCGAAACTTTGAAGCGTGAACGGCACAAGAAAGGAGCACCAACTCCAACCAATGCGATGGATGATAAGCGAAACGATAGAGGCCGCACAGGAGTTCTATCCGCTTGCTTCGTTTCTTGTTCACCTGCAAAAAATTCAAACCCGGTAGGTGTTGCTGGTCACATTCACGTACGTCTCGTGCAGATCTTATTTAATGTGTCGAACTTTTTTTTAAACAAAATTTATTAAGTGATTTGTTTCACTGTGGGTGATAATTATTTAAAAAGGTGGAGACCGGAAGAGGCACGAAAAGGTATGAGACCCGCTAGCAACATTTCTACAGTTAATTCAAAATAAGACGGCAAAGCCAATTTTGAGTGGTCCCTTTCATTTGTCCCCTCATAAATTACTAAATATCACGTTGGTGAACACTCAATAAGTGCGTAGAATATGATCTTAATTCAACCTGTTTGGTTCAACTTCTCTGCCGTAGTTCCAACCATACACGTGAACATATCCTTTTGGGGTTTTAGCTAATGTGAGTAAGGTGCCACTTTAAGTTACGAATGAACATTTGGCCAGAAGAGAAAATGATACATGCGTATTTGTCAAATAAAATAACAAAGACATCTTTTTTATTGATTAATTATGTCAAGCGATACAAACAATTTTTTTTTCAAAAGAAAATTCGTTTTTTAAGTTATTTATTTTTGATGAAATAAACGTGCTTTGTGTTTCTTAAAAGATGGTTTACTTAGTTACACGTGGGTCGTATTTTTCGGATACCTAGGTGTGACGATGTGGCCCCGCATCTTAAATGGGACCTTGCCGACGGAGTACAAAAACTTGTTGAATCTTTTCAAGGAGAGGTCAGGTCACGTCACAACGATTAGAAAAATGCCTTTCATCACCCCATTTATCTTGACGGAGCCCGTTTCCACTTGTACCTTCAAGTTTCGCGCCGTCTAAAGATCCAGTGGATAATTTCACAAATTTAGTTATACAAAATCGAATTGACATCCTGCAGATTTCTTGGGAGGGTGTAACAGTCGACACTTCGACAGCTCAATAGCTAGCTCATCTCATTGAAATTCAAAACTTGCCATCGAACCAATGAGCAAGTTATATTGTGCTAACGTGTATGAGCTTTCGAGCATTGAATAAGACTTTCTTTAGGAAAAAAGGAAAAAGAAGAAAAAAATAACCTTATTAGCTTCACTATCTTCATAATTGGCAAACCATTGAACTGTACTTTGAATTTGTTTCGAAGTATTTTTATGTCGAATTTCAGTTCTTCGGCACTATGTGCAATATCGAAACTATGAAATGTAGTTGTTACTCACCGACATCTATCTTGTCTTTACCCAAACCAAAGTTGACACAAGATGCCATGCCATGCAAAGGTCCACATACGAAGACCGAAGACAGGAAAAGGGCAAAAAAGGAAAAAACGAAGAAGAAGATGTGGCCAAATGAGATGGGGTCTCATTCAAATTTAGATAACTTGGGGACCGTCGAAGGCAATGAATTGGGCGGTGTAGCTTTCGTGGGTCGCGACATTCCTGACGAGAAGGTTTTGGTTGTGTGGGGATTTGCTGTTTTGGCAGGTAAGTTTCGCATTCCGCGATGAATGGGGTGGGGCTGTTGTTTCCTGGGATGGGACCAAAGCGCGCACTTGGCTCTAATTCGACGCAATTAAAGAACCCAACCCTTGTCCTGTCCTCCCTCCCACTTCTCTATCCTCGCATAGCCACAGAAAAAAAAAAAAAACACACACACACTCTCTCTCTCTCTCTCTCTCTCTCTCTCTCTCTCTCTCTCTCTCTCTCTCACACACACACTTAGAGCAGGTGTTGCAATTGTGTCAGTTCAATTTTTTTTTTATCAACTGAATCCATCCGATCAATTTTAACCAAAAATTAATAACATAGACGTTGATCGTCCTACGTGTCGTCTACGTGGCTGCATGCACCGACGTAAAATTTCTTTAATATTTTCTAAATTTTTTTTCTTTCCTTTTTTAATTGTTGTCAAGAGCTAACGGAGGTCGCCAAGCCTCTATCGGCCACTAGAAGAGGGCATGTGAGCCCTTGTCGGCCGTTGGCAAGGGTCGCTACCCTCGGACTCAACTAGGACTTCAAGCCCCACGGCAAGGGCTTGCCAATCGAGTGCAAGGGCAACAAGCCCTCGCCCGGTGGCCGAGCGGGCCATGATCCTTACCAAAATTAGCCGTATCGATAAAAAAAAGTAAAAAAAAAATGGAAATAGAAAAATTCTATGTTAACATAAAGAGTCTTACGTAAGACGACGGCATCCATGTCATCAATTTCCAAATTAAAATTAGCCGGTCCTGGATAAATTCAATTGGCAAAACTTGAAAATGTTTAGGACTCAATTGACATAAGAAAAAGTTTAGAACTGAATTGACACATTTATAATAAGTTTAAAACTTTTTTCGTAATTTTTTCGTGTCCGATTGGCCGAGGGAGCATCTAGTAGATGTGGACTAACCATCTCAGTTGATTTTCCTACCAATAGAGGGCAGATGGTACTTGAATTGCTTGAAAGTTACCACCATTTAAAAGCGGACTATCGAAAATCTAGCCTTAATTAGATATATGTATTGAGATTGTTTCAAATTCGGAAATCGTCCTTCGAAAGACGTTAATGCTATGTTTGGAAGCAACATGGAGGAAGGTTATTTTAAACTTGGACTCCTTCCTGTTCTCTTGAAACCTCTCTCAAAATTTTCTTACTTCAGTTACGGACTGATGATCGAATAACAGTTACTCGTTCTATGGGAAGCGAGCCTTCCGGATCGCGCATGTCAAAACATGACAAGCTGCGGGAACGGCATGGAGGAGTTACGAGCACCTTTGAGAGGCGGTTGTTATTGATCATGGAGCAGATGAGGGGAGATCAGAATTGGATAAACAAATTGCCTCTGGCGCCAAACGGAAATTCAAGCGAAGAAGCATGTACATAAAATAGGAGAATTAAAGGGGAAAAAAGAGAGAGGACATTCATGTGCTCATGCCCTAAGATTCAAACTAAGTTGGAAGGAATTAATGGAAGGACTTGGTGGCACTAATTCGACGGGGTTTATGACTTGATTATACTTTTTGAAGCATTTAAGCACATTGTGATGGTCAAATTCAAATCGAGGCGCGAAATCAATTCGTCTTTGTGATTTGAAGTCGGGATTCGCCTTCTAATTTAATAATTAATACAACCGCCAACCGTGAAAATAAGCAATTTGGTCGTGAAATTAAGGCTGTACCTGTCATTGTAAAGCGGAAAGATGTACCCTCGAGCGAGAATGAAGGCTAAAAGATCACTAGATCTGCACCGAGAGATTTCACTTGACTCCGTTTCCTTGGCTTTTGAGGGCACATGGACACCCGAATGTCAAATTCTGGCATAAATTCTGGGCAAAGATGGAGAGAGAGCAACCACCTGCGAAGGATAAGGACCATCCAATTGACCGTACGTTTGATTGGCTCTGATCGAATCGATCTCCAAGAATGTCTTGCTTCTGACAACGACGAGTCCAACGTAGGCCCAAACAACAGCTGGCTCGGGTTTATCCAAGGAATCAACAAATGAAGGGAAAGAGGCATCTTTCTTATTCAGCAAGGACAGGGCAAAAAGAAAGAACAACGGCTGCCTTTCATTTAGCTCCATTTGATTAGGTGATCAACAGATGTTTTCGCGCACATGTTCATACGAGGGAAACAAGAAGTGCATTCTACATGGTTAGAACACGCTCATCGCCAAAAGAGGAAAAGAAAACGAGAAAAGTATAGCCCAAGACACAATAAGTAATTCAAACCGACCGAACTCACTCCTCCTTTATCAACTTCATTAACAGGAACACTAATATCTGAATGAAATTAGTACTGGGCGACTCAGCGGTTGACGCGCCACTGCTCTTTAGGACCGCCATGTGGTGTCGCTCCTCCAATTAAGCATACAGGCAATCCATCTTGGTCGCATATTTAAAACATCGCAAAAACGAAAGGGGGTAGTTAATTCAGATACGTTATACCGAGCAGCGTGTCAGGTGATGTAAGGTTTTGGAATCTCGCTCCATTAGAATTGAAGTCTCGATCCATAAACGAAACGACCTCTTTGCTAGGTTCAGACAGCATAATGGACTTGTTTTGGGCCTATGTTGCTTGAGCTGAGAAGGAAACGAGGATGTTACTCTTCAGGCTTAGTTCCACCAAACATCTAGCGGCCGGAAGGGCGACAACACCAACCAGCCTTCCCTTAGGTCTGCCTTTGGCATGTCATGCCATGCCCCTTGCGTCATGAACATAGTTCTTTCTTGTTTTTTTTGTTTTTCTTCTATGCATCAGAAAGGGGAATCATGGAGATGATTCTTTTTGTTATTTAGAAATCACAGTGGATTTAAACCTAAGTTACCATTATATAATCAGAGACTATAATAGTCCCGACTCTGGATATTTAACTGAGCCATAGGCATCAGCTCTCGATAATTGCCGAGCTTGAAACAGAAAACAAAAAGGAATATTCACTAGTTGCTAGCTAAAACTGTGAGCAAATAAGCGATTTACGGACACATGTGAATGTGCCGACCTGATCCATTGCTCCTCAACAATAAACTCATCTTGGACATCGATACTTATCTCTTGAAGTCCCTCAATTTTGTCTGGGCGGCCACATAGAGGTCGGTCGTTGCCTGACTGCCAGCAAACTAGATCATTTCCTGGGCTATATTGTCATTGATGAACGCTTCTGTGTTTCTACCATCTCTTTCCAGACAAAGCTATAAGCTGCCAATGGAACACATAAATGAGTTCATATACCCAAAGTCCTGGTAACCTAATAAGAAAGGAAAACAGATTTAAAAACTACAGGAATCAGAGATCTCCATGTCCTCCCTACAAGAAACACAAAAGGGTCCCACATGTACATAGCCTAAACAACAATGTCACATTACCTCAATGGATGTTGTTTGGAAGCTCCCTTATCAGATTCAACCAACATAACTTAGTAGAGGAATGACAGTTACTGTAACCGACCAATAAAAAGTGAGATGCATTTATACAAGGGGCCAAGTAGGATGGAATTCCTAGCAAGTGGGCAAGGTGATTGGTTGGTTACACCACATCATTACTACGTGGTATATTCATCCCATAAAATACTTTCTCCTTTATTCTTTAGCTCATGGCACTTACTCCCTGATCTTTCAGTTGGTAGCAATTAAACTCACCCCAGCATATATCCTCCTGGCCACACTAAAAACATCGTGAAAGTGTTACCCATTGAGTCTTCTTTTGTATTTAAGTGACTGTTGAAAACTGAAGCCGCACCAATGCCCCACCACGTTATCAAAGTCAAGCTCCCAGATGTACATAGAGTAGAAAGGATATGGCATTCAAATGCCCCACAAAATATCAATTTCTTCACAGAATTTTCTAGAGGATCATCAAATTGTATTTATCTTTCTAATGTTGAAAAAGCATGATGATGTTTTTTGTGCTATAAACATCCTATAGTTGTACCTCCTTGTCAGAAGATTTGGCTAAGTCGGGATGTTAGAGTGACGGCAATTTACATCCTTTATACTCAATTTCATTCTATGGAAGACAAAAGAGTTGTTCTTCAATGTTGTGCCCAGTATATAGAGTCAAGAGTGTATATGATACTTCTGATTTTGTTAATGTACTAGAATACCGATTTATGACCTATTTAAAGATCATTAGGTTACTGCAAAGATTAAAAGGATAAGGAGGAAATTCCAATTGATCTCTGACATTTGAGGGGGAGACAATTTGACTTCAAGCTGAAATCTCTTGATTTATTCACAATGATGACTATACCTGGTCACTGGTAAATCTTCTCGTATATTTCATAATCTTAGAGTGCAATTAAGCAGAAGGAAGAATGACCAACCTGGCGAGCTACTTGAGCAAGTCTCCGACTGTCCCTTGATGACTCATTCACTGTGTCAGATTTTTTTGGCTCTCCAACGTCATCCTCCATATCCTCCTTCTTCTTTTTCCCTTTGCTCTTTCGGGGTGCAGCATTTTCATCAGTGTGGTTTGAGGGCTCTCTTCTGCGCTTTCTCTGGAAGGTGTACTTGAGAGGCGTTGAGTTGTTAGTTTGAGTAGATCCTCCACTATTCAGCTCTCTCACATCAGTCATCCCATTGTCTAATTTACCATCTGGAAATATCAGAATCTCCACACCACTCATTTCCTTCTTCACTGACTCACAGTCATCTATAAACTCTTCTTCCCTGAAAATCATTCCATTATTTCTTGATTGCAATGTAGAATCTCCGTTTCCTACAACAAGGCCTGCATCCAAATTGGGCAACAAGCCCTTTTCAGTTTCCTTCGGCCAAGCATCAGCAGAAATCAAGTCGGCATCAAGTTGATCAGCCTTACAACGACGAAGAATAGACGGTTTCATAGTTGAAGTGAGCTGGTCAGGAAGACACTTCCTTACTCTAGCTATCTTTTTTCTCTTGCCTTTGAGAACTTTACCGTCACCAAGGTAGTTACGATTACTCTGCAACATATCCTGCAACCCTAAGGGATTTTTCAACTCTTTCACTTTTCCAGCCCTCAAAGAGACTCCAGAATGGACAACTTCTCCAGATTTAACACTGTCATTCCTTGAGCATGGCTTGCAGTCAGAAAGAACTGAAGTTTGAGAACACTTCATGAGCTTACTAGAAGAGGGCCTCTGTGAAGTAGCTTTGTACTTTCTAAGTTGTGCCCCTCTTCTTCTTCTAGTTGGGACCTTTGAAGTTTTATTCAATTCTTTTCCAGGTAGCTTCTCTGCCACTTCCAGGGTTTCTTCCATGGAAGCTTTATCACTTCTCTTGCAGTCCAGAGCACAAGCTGCCGTGGAAGTTTCTACAGCTACTAAAGTTCGATCCAGCATGTGTCCTTCAAATGCACGGACTCTCTGTGTACATCCATTCCGGTACAGATCAGGCTCCTTTCTTCTTGCCATGATTATGGAAGCTAAATCTGGGCTTTGATTACGATCATACTCCAAAGGCGGATCAACCAATTGTCGATCCTGCTTTCTTCCATTGCAGCTCTTGCGGTCCCTGGCTACGTTAATCAAGGACACGTCCTCTAGAGGAGCCACAGTTTCGAGCTCTGAGTCGGATGAATAGGGTACAATGGATGGAAAGGAATTAACATGATTCTCTGGAGTTCTATCCTTACTAGGAAATGATAGTTCCTCTGGATTTTGTCCTACGTGGTTTCTCTGCGCCTTCTCCAATTCATCCTGCACACTCCTCAACTCTACTCTCAGGTCTAGGATCTTGTCTTCTGCCTCCTGTAGCTGCGCTTCAAGCTCTTGAATCCTTCCCCTTTGGCTCACAGACGTTATTTCTCCTTCAGCTATCTATATGGAACAAAAACCAGCAACAGCTATTAGTGCTGAATGCTATCAGACAGCATACAAAGGCGTATACGAATAAATCTCAGCTTCATTCTTAATCATTAAACCGTGTAATTTCCTTGAAGAAGTGCACATTTGAACTTACACCGACATAATCTTACAAAAGATTGGATTTGCAGAAACTAAAGCATATACCTTTAATTCTACAGAAAAGATATTAAACTTTCAGAATGTCTCATTCGAATAATCAAATGATGACATTACCATTTCTCTAACAATTAGTGATCAGCACCTCTAAGTACGACAAGTGCAAAAAAAAAAATTTAAGTATGCCAGGTCACATGTGCTCAAGAACAGGAATTGAATCAAGAAATAATTTTAGCAACTGAAAACTGATATGAGGAGGCAGTTACCTAAAATGTAATGCTAAAATGAGTAAAGCGAGAGATGGGTGTCAACGATGATAGAATCTCCTCATTCACATACAAGATTACTAAAAGCATACATAATTCACAAGACCCAAGCTTGCAGAATTTCCAGCTGAAGGATACTTCTCCTAAGACTAAGCCAAGTTTTCATCATGCCAAGCTAACGAAACTATGCCATGTTTTTATTTCCTTTTCTCTTTTGGAGAGCTTTGAAAGTACTCAATGGTACTATAAACAGAATACTACAATTCAAAATGTCTATCAGGTGAGCCTTATGAAAAGCAATGCCCACGTAGTGACCACGAGAGACCCATAAAGCAAGCAATGCATGGTCGAAGATCTTTCCATCTTTCTAGTGAAGTTATCATTACATCAAGGTAAAATGAACCATCAGTACAAGCTGAAATTGATCAACTAACGAAGCACGAAACTTTTGCACTGTGCAGATGCTATCCACCAGAAAATCACCAAATGCCTTTTGATCTACATATGCAGACTCAACATTTAACTGCAATGATATGTTTGAGGCACTGCTCTTTCGCTGTTCAATATGTACCTTCAAATTCAGAAACCTATCTAGAAAATGCAATCAGGCAGATTAAGTGACGGAGTATTTCACTAACTTAGGAATCACAATTTCACCCGAGCCATTATCAAACCTCACATTGCGTGATCTCAGTACAGCTGCTCCATGAGAATCAGATCAGAAAAATCATCAACAAGCAGCAAGTAATTTAGGCTTAGATCAAACAGTTCGGACGACCAAAAAGCCGAACGAAACAGTTCCGAGATAAGCATTAAACAACCAAACAGACTGTCAGCTGGCGGAAGACGAGAACGCACCTTGGCATCCATCATCTGCTTCAAGCGAAGCAGCATTCGAAGGCCTTCCTCTTTGGTAGCCTTCAGATCATGCTGAACCCGGAGCGCCTTGCGCTCCGACGCCATTACGCGAGCCGCCGCCTCCTTTGCCGTGTTCAGAATGATCTCCGCGTAGGCCTTCTTCAACGCCACCATGCTCTTGCGAATCCCCAAAAAAGGAAAAAAGAAAAAGGAACAAAAAAAAACTCAAAAACATCAGCAAGGCGACTCGAAATTACGCAATCGAGACTCTGAAACGAGCTCGGTGCACGAGAATCAACCGCCGTAAGCACAAAGACCACGCAACATTTCGCCCGATGAGCACAAGCGAGTGTGACAGATTGCAGGCGGCGAAAGCGGACGCGGCAGGAGAGAAGGGACGATCGGAGGTTCAGAGAGAGAGAGTAGAAGTTACCTCAGATTCGTCCATGGTTAGGGCTAGAACGAAGTGGTCTCGAGAGAGAGAGAGAGCAACGAGAAGAATGGAGGTTATATATATGTGGGAGCTCTACCTCCGTCTCTGGGAAGCGGTGTCTGTTAGCAACTGAAAAGAAGAGGAAGCTGAGGAGAAGAGGTTACGGGCTCCTCCTTTAATTACACGATTGCCCCTCGTTTTGAAATTCAATTACGAGGCTCGCGTTAGTTAAGGATGGTGTCCCAATCTCAATCAGTTGAGGTTTTGGTCTTCGGAGTCCGGTCGGTCGGTTTTTTTCTCCTTTTCTTTTTCTTTTTCTTTTTCTAATTTTGTTTTACTCTCCTCTTGAAAACTCGACCGTAACGGAGGAAGAAAACGAAGATGATGATAATGATGATAATATTTCGGAAAATATTTTATAAATCATCTTGAATTTTTTGTGAAAAAAAAAAAGCATTCTTAGTTCTTGAGCTTGTAATTTCGAGAGAAAAATAAAGGGTAAAGTTGGTATTTTTTTTTTTGGGGTCTAAAGTTGGTATCTAAAAGTCTAACGCAAAAGTCTAAATTTATTAATGGAGAGAAACAACGTGCATATAAATAGTATATAAATTTAAACTAGAATCGACACGTGAAATTCGACGAATGAGGACCATATATGCAAAATAAACTGGACTAGAACACGGTTTCGATAGCTATCTTTCTTAAAAAGTCAAATCCAAAACCTTAGCGGTTATTAATCGCTCATTTTTTCGGCTCTCCGCCTTTTCTTTTCAAGTTGGAGAGACCCAAAAAAATTTTGGGTTCCATGATTTTCAAATGTACATAATTTTTTCGCCTCGTTTTCTTGAACTTTTCCCTATAAGAGAATCTGGCTATAAGAGAGTTGGTATATAGAGAATAGGCCGCTCCTCGAATATTTAGGCCTCGTTTGTTTGACTAAAAATTAAACAATTTAAAAAATATTTTTTCAAAAAATGATTATTGTATCACTTGAATTGATTAGTTAATGAAAAATATTTTTATTATCGACGACAGTTTATACCTAAATATTTTCATGGACGGTGAAAATATTTTTCATTGATACATATTCGGAATCATTCGTTTTTTTCAAACAAATGGAGCCTTATATTGTACTTACTTAGCACCAACTCCGGATCGAAAAGTCCAAGATTAGTGCATTTATTAAGATGTTAGCAATTTGAAACTCGTGCGACGTGAGCTAGGTACAACCTCCCATACACCCACGGAAAATTTCGATCTCGTGACCTCGCGCCGCCGTGCCGTTGGCGGTGCCATCACCACCGGTGGCGGTGGTTTAGAATGCGGTCTTTGGTGGGGGGCGGGGGAAAAGAAGGCCCACGGAGCTCCATTTGGAAAGGTTGACGGGCACCCAACTTGGCAAGTCCCAAGGAATGCGGTGGCCCCGATGCGACGTCGTTTGCCGTGAGGCGCGATTTTTCAGTTTTCGGATCGCTCCAGGCGCAAAAGAGGAAACGTGGGGTCCACGGGATCGGAAGCTCAATTCCTGGCAAGCGGGGGAACGAGACAACGCGCTATAACGTACGCACATGATGGACTTGTGCATGTCCCATAAATTCTTTTCGGGATAATGACGCAAATAATTTTTAAATTTATTCTAATTATAATATGATCTTCGAATTTTTAATTTTTTCAATGTCGTTTTTGGACTTTTAGTACATCTTTAATATATTTCCTAAATTATGTGAAAATATTTAATAAGGTTCTTTAATTATTTCAAGATCGGGGATAATATTAAACATTTTCATATAGTTTATGGACTACATTGAACGTGTACAAAAATTTTAGTGACCACAATTAACAAATCAAAAGTTGAGGGACCAAATTGCGCATATGGCTAAATTTCGGGGATCACATAGAATAAATTAAAAATTTAGGGATCATATTGGATCATTTGTGTCATGCTACATATTGCATAAGAAATAATTTTGACAGATGATTTTTCCTCTTATTTAAATTGTGTTATTGTGTTACGATGCAAATTAAGTTAGGCCTAAGACCCGAAAATTTTTTCAACTTTAGCTCTTGTACGCCTAAATTTTGACTAATTTATTCATAAAAATTAAACGATTTTAGTTCTAAATAAAAACATCTCACATATTCATTTAGCAGCATATAATTTGAGCTTAATTTAACAAGGCCTGACTAGCATGGTAAAAATCACCAAGAAGATTTGAGCTTAAAGAAATATTTTCTCGGGACCATGCAAATACTCAAAACTCGAACCAATCAAAGCTTAAACTTGGATTGCAAATACCAAAGAAGATGGGGAAAGAAGATGGTGAAGAGAAGATAAGAAAAAGATGAAAAAAATAAAATAAGAAAAAAAAGAAAGATAATGAAAAAGATAAAAATAAGATGAAGATGAAGATAAGATAAGAAAAAGATGAAGATGAAGAAAAAGATAAAACGAAGATAAAAAAGGTAAAAAATAAATGAAAAGATGAAAATAAAACGAAAGAAAAAATAAGATAAGAAAAGAAATAAAATGAAAAAAGAAAGAATGAAGGATAAGAACTCCCCTATAAAAGAAAAATTCTTAAGAGAGGAGGAGTTTTTGGAGAAAGAGAATGAAGTGGTTTTGGGAGAATAAGAGAATGAGAGAGTTTTTGAGAAAGAAATGATAGAGTTTTGAAAATCTTAGAAAAAAAGAGAATCTTGAAAAAATTTGGAGAGAGTTTGAGAGGGCTTAAGTGTTTTGAAGCTCTGCTACCATCCAATTTCGCACCCATCAACACAAGCCACAAGTTCATCCCCATCGTTCAAGCTCGCCACAAAGAAAGAAACTAAGTGATTTCCCCAATTTCCTTTAATTTCAATACAAATTAGTCCGATTTTCTACACCGATTTTCCTACGTTTTATGTTAATAACAAAGCATATCAACGATAGAGTCAATGGACAGAATAAAAGAGAGCAAAATGAAAAATATCAACGCCAGATCACCAGAAATTCAGATAGAAAGAAGCTAAGGAGAGATAGACCAAGAGATTTCTGTTTAACGAGCATCAACGGTCCAATGGTTAAAAAGCCCAGCACAAGTTGCACGAGTTCAATTGGGAGTAATAACCTATTTCATCCCAATTTCATGTAATTTCTTTATTATAAAAATACTCAAAAATTCAAAAAGCATGGGAAAAAAACCCAAAAAAAATGATTCTTGATCTTCAAGAAATCATCAAATTTGTCAAATCCATTATTTGTTTCATGAATTTTAAGGTACCGAAAGGGCATTAGTTGTAATTAATACTCTTAACTCCGTTCAAATAAGATAGTTTTCTCCCGCTATTTTATTTAGGTTTCTAATCGACCTACCAAAATATTAGTGGCGACCCAAATTCAAATCACATTGCATGTTAATCATTCGAACCTTAAGTTGCGATTTGGTATGGACTTAGAGTCCGAGTTAGGTAGTTAATTAATTAACCCGATAATCCATTACCCAAAAATATACTTGTTTATTTTTTTTAGTCGCGACACTCTTATCTCAATTCTATCTTTTGTCTCATAAAAAGCCTCCAAATTAAGGTTCAGTCTTAATTTTACCCTAAATTTTTTTGTCCCAAAAAAACCTTCAACTTTAGGTCCCGTCCTAATTCTAGCCTCAACTTTATTTTTGTCCTGTGAAAGGCTCTCAACTTTAGACCTTGTCCCAATTTTACCGTCCAATCCCAATTATATCCTTAAATTTTTACAATCCCGCTAAAAACCATAAACTTTTACTTGAGTTACTAATATGCCTCAATTAACCTTCCGTCCAAAATATCTCACGACAACCGAAAAATGGATAACTCCGAAGCATAAGCTATTCAAGCATCCCGAGCGGAGCTCTTCGACCACGAGAAATGGAACGTTCCAAAACACAAGAGCTCAAAGATTTAGCGCAAAATCACTAAGGGTGATTTTGATAGAGGTTTAATTAAGGAAAATTTTAGGATTAAGTAAAACTTTGTGATCTTTTATGATATACAAAATTATAATAAAATTGAAATTGAACCTAAAATTGTGATTTTTTTATGAGACAAAAGAAGTTTTGGATTGAACTGATGTGGACCTAAAGTTGTGGGTTTTTTTTATGAAACAAAAAAATTTAGGATAAAATTGGGATTGGACCCTATGGGACAAAAACAAGTTTATGGTAGAATTGTGATTGCACATAAAATTAGAGGATTTTTTATGAGACAAAAGGAATAATTGAGACATTAGCTAAAATTGAAAGCTTTTTAGGGTATTAGATCAATTAAAATAGAGTATAACATGACCATGATATATGTTAGAAATTCAATCCAAGACTTTTCCTTTT
Source organism: Rhodamnia rubescens (assembly GCA_021437795.1). Taxonomy (NCBI): domain Eukaryota; kingdom Viridiplantae; phylum Streptophyta; class Magnoliopsida; order Myrtales; family Myrtaceae; genus Rhodamnia; species Rhodamnia rubescens. The sequence goes on along the minus strand of JAILYA010000004.1, from coordinate 3,074,654 downwards.
CTCTTTTATTTGGAGAGACCAAATTTTTTTGAGTCCAATGGATTTCAAATGCGCATAAGTTTTTTTCACCTCAATTTTTTCGAACCTTTCCACACGAGAATTTGACGATCCTTTGTCCATTTCTTTCCCCACAATTTCTTTCCATGCCCATTCTGCCCTTCCCAAGTGAAAATGGTTGGTCTATCATTGTTGTTGATTATTTGTGTCGTCATATATAGACAAAATTAACATGTTTATGCGCAATTAAGGATTCAATCTGCCCTCTTAGATAGTAACCTACGGCATCCAGATTTGCAACCTTGATTAGCATATTGGATACTTTAGTCAGCAAACGGAAGAGGGTAAAGGAAAGAGACTTGATATGGAGAATTGATCGGCCCTCCGATACCGAGGTTGCGCTAATTTAACACCAATCTCGATCGCAAAAGTTTGGGATAGATCAACGTATCGCCGCTACCCCCATTGGCATATCGGTGGTTCGAAACATCCGAGAAGAGCTAGGCACGCACATCGCATCCACGGGTAATTTCGATCTCGTGATCTCATGGTCACGGAATACCAACGCTGTGCCGCGGCGTTGACGTCACCACTGCTGGCAGCGGCGGCGGTTGGGGAATGCGGTCGTCGAGAAAAGGAAGGCCCACGGAGCCCATTTGGAAAGGTTGACAGGTACCCAAGTTCCACGAAATGCAGTGGTCCCAATGCGACGACGTTTGCAGGCGAAAGCGCGAATTCTTAGTTTTTGGATCGCTCTAGGCGGTAAGGAGAAAAGTGGGGTCCACGAGGGTGCTCCCCGGGTTAACACGACGCTCATGAAATGAATGAAGGTGTTACGTGGGAAGGGGAACAATTTTTTTCAGAATCGGCGACAGGGGAAAGAGAAAAACAATATGTATACACGGAAAATTGAAAAAAAAAATTGAGCATAAATACATCATTTTGTTAGTGTATAAGTTACAGTCGATTAATTATTTACGTATGAAAAATTAGGAGCGATGATCATGAACTCGAGAAAAAATTACTGAAAAAATCTTAGATGTATTGGAACTATGCCAATTCGGTACTAAACCAAATGTATAAGTTATAACTGGTCTAACTTATATGAATTTCAAATATAAATAATTGTGATTAGATAGCTCAATAATTAACGGAGAGAGAACATTTAGAGAGCCTAAGGTAACAAATTGAGTATTAACAAAGTGTTGATAAGAATCTATTGCTCATAGTTCTTGTTAAACGTACGAAATGGAGATATTATGGCATCTTTAGTTAAATAAGTTTGCACTAGCCAATTTCATCCAAGTAAGGACTCGGACATGAATTGATAAACGTCGATTGTATCCAGCATGCTGGCATGACTTTCACGCAATTGCGGTTAACACGATCCAAACTTCGCTAATTTTTATTCTGGGAATGCTCCAAATTCCACTCTGCTCATCCAAATTCGAGTCGATACCACGAAAAACACCTTGAATAGAGTTCCGTAATCATGCCAAATGGGTTCGAAGAACAAGAGCAGAGCATGTCAAAGCATTTCCGAAAGTAAAGCTATGCCTTGGTTAACCAATAGAAAGAAACACCAAAAGATTTCAAAGAAGTATGATCCTAATCAAATAAGTTCAATTAGTTACAACCCTTGCACGTGGTGCAATGAGAAAGTCATTCTAAAATCATTACGGCTGGCAAAAATGCTGCTATTTGCATTAAGAGCTAATGTATAATTCGTGAATTTCCTTTTTTTTTGTTGAAAAATGTAACTAATTGGTAGCTAAGGTATGATTACTATTCGTGACTTTCCATACATTTATTACCCATTCACAATAACTTTACTAATCAGAGGGATCAATAACTTATAGATTGACATTACAATAATTCCGGTTCTCCAATTGCTAGGGACTACTCTGTTCTTCACGAACCAATCACTCGAAAAGTAGGATATCGAAATCGAGCACCCCTAAAAATGGTTGCTCAAGTTTGGCATGAAATTAATGTAAGTAGAGAGGCTTTTGGGGCGACTCGATAATCAACCTTCTCTAATCAATATGCTTCGACTCGATCATCAGTTCTCGCGTATGTGCATCGAAAGGTTGCTCTCGACAGTATGCCTCGTAATGAACCCAAGTACCCACACCATAAGTTTACCAAGTCAAGAAAAGGAATCCCGTTTGACGTGTTTCAACTATCAAATGGTAGACAGAAAGTTCAAACTTTGAACAAGCATGCTGGGGAAGAAAAAAGGGGAGTTTGATTTGAAGTTGGAAATTGAAGGGAACATTTCAGCAAACACATGGAAGCCCCACCTCCTCAAGTGGCTGGACCATTGAGTTGCACGGATGCAGATGGACATGGCATGAACCCGATTGGCTGCATTGAGGCCGAATTCCAAATTCATTTTCCCAAAACCAAGGAAGTATTCTTCACATTTGATGAACTTGTTTCGTGAATGGCGTATCAATTTTTTTTAAAAAATAACTTTATTGCAATTCAGGATTGCATAAATTTATTATTTCTGTATAATTAGATGTGAATCTTAGAGGTGAGCATTGTTCGGGTTGGATCGGTTCCCTCGGGAACCTGGACCGAAGGTCTAATGAAACCGATAAACTGAAAATAAAAGGAAAATGTATTTATAAAAAAAAAAGATTTGTTCGATATTCATATATTTACGTATAATATCCTTGTGATTCACATGGGGATGTTCATGTCACAATGAGTATCGACTACAATGTTTGATATTGTACGGAGTTTTGTGAATCTCATTTCTTCGTACAAAATTGTATTTAACGAAGAAACATTTAACCCGAAATTTTCCCCATGTGCAAGTCTCTTCCTTTGCCTAGAATCTCATTTCTAAACATATCAATTGTATTTAAAAATTAAAATTAAAAACTAAAAATTTATCGTTCCGGCGAGTGGTTCATCGATCTGGCTCTCCTCCAAATTTGGGAACCGGAACGTTCGAACACCGTTTCCACCTTGAAGACCCGGGGATCGGACCGGCGCCCCCGAGAACCGGATCAAACCCGTTGGTTCGGTCCAGGGTGATTTCCGGTCCGAGCGATCTATCTTGCTCATCCCTAGTGAATTTCATTGACATTTTTATATGTACTTACCTGGTATTTTCCTATTGGGTGGAGATAGTGGATTAGGATAATAAATCAGAGGATCAACTAGTGCAGCATGAAAACTGGCCACTGCCCATTTTGCTGTTGATCGTGGAGAATTTCGAAATCAATGAGCAGTGAAGAAGCACCATCTCCCCTTTTCTTTGATTCTTCTTCTTCTTCTTCTTTGTGGTCAGAACCCTTTGATTATACCATCTTCAAGAATCCATCTTTGGTCACACCATTGTTAATCATAAAGACCCGCCATTGAACTTTGGATCGAGACACACGCAAAAAGCACTCACCCGAAAGGAAAAAGAAGCTCAGCTTCCTGTTTTATCCCTCTGCAGATTTGTGGTCGACGTCCCTTCTTCACATCTTTCTCATTCCCACCAAAGTTTCCATTTTTACGCGTAAAATTCACCCCATAAAGCTAGTCACCCCCCTAAGAACACCCTTTGCTCTGCCTCTCATGACTGGTCCTTTTCGTTCAGTATAATCTGGTTCAGAGGCTTTTTGCTCGAGTTGGTCAGCGAGACCATCATCAATGAAACGCTCGTCGGATCTGATGATCTTGTTTCTGATTGCATGGCTTATTTCGGCGGTCGCTGTCGTGGAGGACGATGTCCAGTGCTTGCAGGGTCTCCAAGCCTCGGTCAGCGACCCGCAAGGGAAGCTGAGTTCTTGGAGATTCGCGAGCTCGTCGGTCGGGTTCATATGCAAGTTCGTGGGCGTTTCCTGCTGGAACGACCAAGAGAATCGTGTGATCAGCCTCGAGCTCCGGGGCATGGACCTGACAGGGCAGATTCCGGAGTCACTGCAGTATTGCCAGAGCTTGCAGACCTTGGATCTCTCCAGCAATGGCCTCTCTGGTACAATCCCTTCTCGAATATGCACGTGGCTTCCTTACTTGGTGACCCTTGATCTGTCAAGCAATGGCCTTTCGGGCTCTATACCACCCGAGCTAGTGAACTGCACTTATTTGAACAATCTTGTGCTCTCGAATAATCGCCTGACCGGGACTATACCGTACGAGTTCTCGACTCTAGATAGGCTCAAGAAGTTCTCGGTCGCGTACAATGATCTGAGAGGCACGGTCCCTTCCTTCTTTGATGGATTTGGTAAGGCAAGTTTTGCAGGGAACGATCTCTGTGGAGGGCCTTTAGGGAAGTGTGGTGGGTTGAGCAAGAAGAACCTGGCGATCATCATTGCTGCTGGGGTTTTTGGTGCAGCTGCATCTCTGTTGCTAGGTCTGGGCCTGTGGTGGTGGTATCATCTGAGGGTTGTGAGGAGGAGGAAGAGAATGTACGGGATGGGGAGGGAAGATGATAGTGCTTGGGCTGAGAGGCTTAGGGCTCATAAGCTTGTCCAGGTTTCTCTGTTCCAAAAACCGATCGTCAAGGTCAAGTTGGCCGATCTAATGGCCGGCACAAACAATTTCAGCACGGAGAATATAATCATATCCACTAGGACTGGATGCACTTATAAGGCCATCCTTCCGGATGGATCCGCGCTCGCGATTAAGCGGCTCAATACTTGTAAGCTCGGGGAAAAGCAGTTCAGGTTGGAGATGAATCGGTTAGGACAGCTGAGGCACCCGAATTTGACGCCCCTTTTGGGGTTTTGTTTAGTGGAGGAAGAGAAGCTGTTGGTTTACAAGCACATGTCCAAAGGCACTCTTCACTCTTTGCTCCTTGGAAGCAGTGTTTTATTGGATTGGCCAACTAGGTTCCGGGTCGGTTTAGGCATCGCTAGAGGCCTCGCTTGGCTTCATCACGGGTGCGATCCACCCTTCTTGCATCAGAACTTGTGCTCCAACGTGATCCTTATCGATGAAGACTTTGAGGCTCGAATAGTTGATTTCGGCTTGGCGAGGCTCATGACTACCCCGGAGTCCGACGGGAGCAGTTTTGTGAATGGTGACTTAGGGGAGTTTGGTTACATTGCTCCAGAATACTCGAGCACCATGGTTGCTTCGATGAAGGGGGATGTTTATGCGTTTGGTGTGGTGCTTTTGGAGTTGGTAACGGGGCAAAAGCCTCTAACGGTGAGCATCCCTGATGAAGAATTCAAGGGTAATCTAGTGGATTGGGTGAATGTGCTCTCTAGCACCGACAGAACTAAGGATGCCGTCGACAAAACTCTCTGGGAACACGGTTTCGACGGCGAAATTCTGCAGTTCCTTAAAATCGCTTGCAGTTGCATAGTTTCTCGACCCAAGGACCGATGGTCCATGTACCAGGCTTACCAGTCATTGAAGAGCATGGCCGAAGAGCAGGGTATGACGGAGCAATACGACGAGTTTCCTCTCATTTTCTTGAAGCAGGATAATGAGTCGATGTAGCATAAGGGGGAAGAGTCGAAGCTTGATGCGATTGTCAGGCTTCGGTTCCCATGGAAATTCATAAGTATTTGGTAAAAACTCGCAAACATCACTTGTGTAAAGAGTGGAGCAATCTGCATCTTCAGCAGCATACGTAATTTTTCTAGATGATGGATGGCAATAAGCTATTTAGCTCTTGATTCTTGCATTTATTGGAGCATATGATATTTTCTCGCTCTTTTCTGTGTGGGAAGAGGTTTAAGAAGAGAATCAACTTCATCTTTTATGTGCTCCCCTGCTTGTCGATTCATAGTTCACTGCGGTAATTAACATCCATCAGCTCCCATATTTTACTTTCTCATGCCTCTACTGGTGATCCGGACTGGATATTCGCTTGTTGTTCATGCATAGTCAGACTCTGTTTGCAAACCTTTCAAAGCTAGTTTATCGCCCGGTTAAATTTGGCGAGTCAAATTTTGCATGGAGCTTGGAGATAGTCTCTCGCGTGACCTCGTTATCATCGACAATAACTGCCGGCACTTCAGGGCACTCTGTACCTTGGGCTCCAAACACTAGCTACCAGTATTCAAAGTCGTAGCTCTTTCGAAAGGGCTATTGAAATTTCGTCTCAGGAGTGCATCTTAGATACTTAAGGATCGCGAGTTCCATATTGCTTAGGACGAACAGTCTCTGTTGTCTGGAAGCAGGCAATATATTGCAAAATAGCCGCCTGCTCCCGACCACTGATCAACCACTAAGATGGAGAGTGCCCGGAGCATTGTGGCACATCTGAATGCCGTCTTCTGTGTTTTTTTGGGATGGAACTCTAGGCAATGTCTTCTCCAGAACCAAGGAAACTAAGCTCTCTTTAGAAGCTCAAAGGCGATGCTCTGATGGGTTTTCGGTGCTTGCATCATTCTCAGCCTTGCCTCTTGGGCTACTTTGAACCAGGAACTGAACTTGTTTACTCATGGGAGTACAGTCCCGCGTCAACTACAGAAACACAGACACTGAGTAAAAACAAATTCCACCGAATGATTGATGATATTGATTGTAAAGACCTGCGTCTTTTGGCGGGCCTCAATCAACTGCACAAAAATTGCTACTTTTAAATTCATGAGTGCGGTCACAATGAGGTCCATCAAAAGGCAAGCAGAAATTCTCGCCAGGGCAAGAACTTGCACGAGCTGGGAATATGTCTCCCATGCAACAAAAGGGAGACCCCAAAATTTTTGAATCTCAGTTCACTTTTTAGACCGAGTCCTTTTGTTTCTCGAACCACACAAAATCAAGCCAGGAAAACGGGGCAAAGCAAAAGGACAGGGGACCCAAAAAAGGGGAGGATTGAAAGCAAAAGCAACGGAGCTTAGATTGCTCCTTACCTTTACCTATCTTTGAACTGCTTGTTTTGGGAGGAATTTTTAGTCTCATTCTAATAATTCTATCATTCCGAACGCGGCATATGGTGGGACTTTTCAAGATCTTTGACTGCGATACCATTTTAAAGTTTGTATACAGATTCTTGGACTTGCATCATGAAACTGGGGGTAGGGCATCTGGACTAGTGATAAGAAGTCATGCGGGCGATTGCAACTGCGAGGGTTGATTGTTCAAAAAACCTGTTGACCGCTACTTCTACGTGGCAAAGCCTAAAAAAGAACCAACAACCACAAGAAATATGGTCAAATTGAGGATGTTGCTCTGTTTAGACAATGACAGCTTTAATCATGCTGAGACATTAGAGAAAGATTTGAGTCCTTTCATCCTTTTCACGGTTAGTCTTTTGGTCCAATTCCCTCAGGAACTTTTGCGGTCACCACGGCACCGTTCATCAAGCGAAAATGTTTCGAGAATGAAGCCGCTTTAGCTGATTGGATTTGCTTGCTTTAGGGAACACAGAGCCACTTGAAAAGATTAAAGAAAGAGCCAAATCCAACAAAGATCTGTTAAAAGAACCAAGACAAAAAAGCTTGATGATGTTCAGTGCTATTCCTTACTCATTGAGATTATAACCCTTGTCCAGTGTCTTTCCAAATGTGTCCTCTGGCAAATTTGTCACGGAGGCGAGCCTCGTAGGATGGATTCAGTCAATCACGATACAAGAAAGCTTGGAGACTACTGTGAACTATACCGTGTGCAGTCTAGTCCTATTAGCCAATTCTATAAGACTAATGCTCGTTCCATGGTACATACTTGCCCTGTTTTTACCATGCCGAGTGAACCTCACTCAACTTTAGGAGCAAGCAAAGAGGTCAGATTTCCTCAGAAAGCGATATTGCCGGCTTCTTGCACGTTCAGCTTAGCCGGTATGGTCGTATGCTAATGACTCACCTTTCTAAACGGATATGTTCAAAATGCAAAGAAAAATTTCACATTCAAGAATTGCTCAAAAAATCAATAACTCTGCAGATACAAATGCAAGCAGAACTACACAGCAAATCCTTTCATTGCAAGGCTATATCCTACCACAAAACCATGTGCTGTCTCCCATTTACATAGACTCATCTCACAACTTTGGTCATAGCAATGCATAGTAGAAAAATCACAACTTTCGATTCTTTTTATGCAGAACCCTTGTAGGACCCTCACGAAAACCGGGCATGCAATTTGATTTCTGTCTCCTTTCAAGCTCCTGGTGGTTGTCTATATATCACTGCCCTCCTGGATGAACATGTGGAGTAGAGGAGACACACTTGACATGAGAAATATATAACTCTAGCTAATCTTAAGATAGTTTAGAGGGTTCTCTTATTGAGGATTAAAGCATTGGCTCACTCGAAGCCCGTCGGACATGTGCAGCTCAAAAGTCTTGACTCTTTTATGAGTTAACGTGCCGAGCTCCGCATTGTGTGCTTCCCATGTATTTAGCATAAGTTACAGAAAATTTCACCCATTCTAGACCCCCAAAAATGGTTGATCATAGGTGTCACAAGGACTTAATATCGATTTAACCGAGATTATCATTGTGTTCATTAATGTCCTGTGTTTAGTGGGCTGGTGCTGATTCAGGTATGGCATACAAATCAACACAAAAAAGTTGGAGCTATCGACAATGTATACGCACACCCCCGTTACTTTATTAAGTGGTCCCTTTCAGTTCCCTGTGGCCTTTATTTCTTTCGTTCCTCATCAAAATAAGAGAAAGATTCACATTGAAAGAAGCTTTTCATAAAGGGAAAAACTATCACCAGCTCCTAGGCACCTGCATTCTTGAGTTCAATTATTATCTCTCAAGTGTCGGTACGATATGCGAAACATTATTGCAGAATTTCAGCGTTTATTCTTTAAAGTAGTACTTCTCAGTCTTTGCAGATTTCTGTATGAAATCGGCATACAGACAGAGAAACCACTTGCAATTGTGAAAGAAGGTTCAGGGGGAACAGTTTTTGCTGTCATACTACAAGAGATATCATCAACAACCTGACTTCATTGTATGTTACTGCTTTGCCTTTGTCGCGAGTGCACCTAATGAGTGATATCACGATTATACGTACCGGTTGTGGATGGGGTCCGGTCCGCTCGGGACTCTTCTCCTGATTACGTGATTGAGATTTAAATCCCAGTGAGCAGCGTCTCTTTCCCTCGCGAGCGGCTTCGTCCGCCCAGGAACTTGGACTGAGGGCGGAACCAGAACCGTCGCTTTCGCACTCTTGGTCGCAAGGCTCGCGTGGATCCCAGAAAACAAGAACCAAACCAGACCCAGAAATGTGAGGGCTGTGAACATAGCCCTCAAGGACCTGATATTGTTATTCCTCATCATTTTCCTCATGATTTCGCTACCTTTGCTCACCGACGGAGTGTGCCCGCTGATGACAAGTTGATGAAAGCGGGCGACGCCGGAGAGATGGATACCAGCATGTTACTATATCAAGAAGAGGGTGATCTCAGACGAGAAGGAATGAAGTTGGAAAAACAAAACAGAAGAATCTGAGTGTCATGTAGTGACTCACTTGGCAGTAAGTACATGTTGGGACTCTATTTAAAGGAGGAACAAAAGTGAAACAGGCTCTTTTGCTTGTTGTTTTTTATTTTATATGCAGATGAAGGGGAAAGTTAGTTAACCCTTTGTTACATTTTTATATCCAGGTGGGTCCAATTGAAGCTTTCTCATTCTGCTTTGGTTAGTGCATTTTTTTTTTGTTTATTGAAAATAGAGAAGAAATTTGAAGATAATGGCAATGAAATTGGGAAAGAGGTCATCTGAGTAAGCCAAACAAGTTAGGGACCTTGTGCAACAACATTAGATAGGGCAGATTGGGTCACGGTTCCTCCTGAGTGATCTCCATCGCTTGATCCAATCGAGCACAAGATCCTGCATAATGGTGATTTTGAAGTGCTAGAATCTGGTCTGAACTGCTCTAAGATATCGACAGATGGGGCCACAGAAACGAGCCGATCTCGTCGTCTCATTCGAGCTTCACTTTTCTCTTCTTCCAGCCGTGTTGCCGTAAAAGAAAATTCAAGCTAGAATGATCTCGTAAGACTAGTATATTTCCCACTAGTGTCACTTGAATTTGATTGAAAGAGGAGCTAAATCAAACATTGCTAGAGAAGTTTCAGAGAACCGCGAAAAACACAGAGAAAAGATGTATCCCCTGTCCCCATCAAATAAAATGGAAGTTGAACAATTGAGACTGATGTCCCTGATCTGCATCCTGAATTACCCGGTCCTATAAAGAACCGCCGAGGATCAAGAGTTGGAAAAGCCGACAATTATGCCCGAATATCTTTCCAAGTAATGTTTAATAAGAAAAGTGGAACGATAGGATTTTAGAATATGATGCCACAGGCCTTCCTCAACATGACAGTTTCGCGCTGAAGCAATGGATTGCGCTTAGTTCCATTCGTCTGTTCCTGTTTGTCAAGATGAAGAGGCAACGGCTTCGCTTCCTATAGCAGGTCATCTCAAGGAATGTATTTGCATCTGAAGGCTCGAAAGTCATGAAGACCAAGATCACGGCAAGGCGGTAATATATATCGCATCTGACCAGACGATGAAATAACCCTGCTCTTCAAGGTGATTCCATCGGCAAATTTCAGGAAAAGTTGGAATTGGAAGGAAAACGTGAATTTGGTGAGGAAGTAAGATGCAGAACCCGCATCTCTAATGTCTATACAAATTGCCACCTTGCCGGACGAAGGTACATGAACTATACAAATCGCCATCACAGTTGAGATATTCAGAGCCCTGAACCAACGGGGCGAAAAGAAAAAGTACCTAAAAGAAGAAAGATCAAAGCTCAAAGCCATTTGAATTATGTCCTGGATGTTGATGACCCTGAACATCTTCCGAATATGGTGGAGAGACCGCATTTTTGCACTCTGTCTCCCGGCTCAGGCGGCAGTGAATCAGCAACTTGCAAATCACTGTCCTTCGGATCCTTTCTTCTATCACCCAAAGCCACCTCTTGGTCTAGCCTAGCGTTGTTGGCGGCATGCAGCATGCCGGATTTCCGCTCGGGGACCTGGAGATCATTCCATATGCGGCCTGAAGAGCCCTGCCTCCGGAAAGAGACGGACGATCTCTGCAATGTGGTCATGATCATGGACCAATCTGCCGGCACTCCCCTGTTATATCTTCTCCGTTGACAAAGGTCGCCACAAACAAAACTCCGGTACTCCCCGTCACTCGAAGATCATCGCAAACATCATCGAAAAGGTTTGACGTCTGCGTCGTGCTGCTTGATCCTTTAAAAGTAACTCGTGGATGGCGAATCGTTGATGTTTGGATGATGATCTTGGCTTCTATAATTAGGATGCAACAGAAACTCGCATTGCTCTCAACAAGAAAAGAAAACTGAGAGTCACGAGGTGGTTACGAGGTTCTTGGCTAAACATAGGACGTGGCTAACGAGGAATGCTAACAGTAAGTATGCAAAACCATTGCTGAAGTCTCATGTGTGATGTAGGATGGAAGATATTACGACTCCGTTTGTTTCGTGAAAAATAAGACATTTCTAAAAAATATTTTTTAGGAAATCATTTTTTAGAAAAATTATGATATTTTCCTATATTTGGCTGAAACTTGAAAACGAACTGGAAAACATTTTTTTCCGTTTGACAAGAAAAATCAATTTCCACTGATTTTTAATTAATTTTTTAAAAGATTGAATTTTAATTATATTCTTTCATTTTTTCTCTTTTTTATTTTTATTTTTTATTTTTTCTTGTCTTTTCCTTTCTTCTCCGATTGGCAACCGGCCGCCGAGCCTCTCTAGCCTAGGGCAAGGCCGAGCTTGAGGCTCGCCTCTCTAGATTCGGCAACGCTTAGCCTCTCCTCACCATAGGCCGGCGAGGCTTGGCCCCACTCGCCCGTGGACGGCAAACCTACCGAAAAAGAAGGGAAAAAAAAATTAAAACAAAACAAAAAGAGAAAAATAACAAATTTTAAAAATGAAAAGAAAGTAAAAGATTAATTAAAAAGAAAGAAAATGTAAAACATACGAGGAATGAAAAATGAGGAAAATGTTTTTATCTTTTCAAAAAGAAGGAGACATTTTCCATACTTTTGATAGAGTTTTTTTTTCATGAGTGGAAAATATTTTCCTTGATTAGCTTATTTTTCGTGAATCAAATACAGAAAAATTTGAAAAATATTTTCCCGAAAGTTGTATTCCGCGAAACAAACGAAGCCCTATGATTCTAAAATACTTTTCGGTGTTGCAAAGGTGTGTGAAAACTACTTGAAATATCTGACCCAAAAAAAAACTACTTGAAATACCCTTGTGGATAACGTGAAGCACCCTTCATAGAAAATAAATCTTCCTAGACACAATTGAATAAAAATTAAGAGTCATTCATAGTCTTACAATAAGCAATATAAGGAGGAAACTAAAAGGTCTACGTTTGATAAAGTTATAAGCTTACCATCTAATCAAGCAAAATACGTATTGAATTGCACCGTACTGAAGTATCATCCTACACCTTACTCGTTGGATCTTCTGAAACCCACGTGATTCACGTGTTCCGAGATTATTGTATTGGATGCACCCAATAGCTTCTCATAACGCTAGGACAACCGTCATGAGAGAACGAAGTCAGAGTAGGTTACAGACATATATTGCAACACACACATATATATAACTATAAGTATATACACACACATGAGCTTAACCCTTGCTACTATTCTACCTTTATTACTAACCAATACTTTTCAATACTCCCCTTAAGTTGAGATATAGATATCAAATAATCCCAACTTGTTACATAAGAAGTTCACTCTATTTCCCCGTAGGGACTTAGTAAAGATATCCGCAAGTTGATCCTCTGTCTTTGTGTGTTAAAGAATGATATCCCATCTCTGAAATTTTTCTCAAACAAAATGGCAATTAACTTCTATGTGCTTAGCTTGCTCATGAAAGACAGGATTAGATACAATATGAATGGATCATTTATTATCACAATATAACACCGATGGATTTGATGGTGACATTCCAATCTCTTTTAGCAACATCCTCAATCACAGTAATTCATTGATCACATGTGCCACATAGCTCGATATTTAGTTTCAACGCTTGATTGGGAAACTGCATGTTGTTTTTTGCTCTTCTACATAACTAGATAACCTTCAAGAAACATACAATAGCCTGAAGTAGATCTCCTATCCATAGGAAATCCAGCCTAACCAATATCGGAGAAGCTTGTAGTATTTAGATGATCATAATACATCAACAATAGTCCTTTGTCCGGTGCTCCTTCAAATATCTAACGATTCGAAGCACAACGTCCCGATGAGTAGAGACTCATGAACTCGGCTTAATACGGTAACAATAAAAGATATATTAGGTCTTGTGACGGTAATATAGTTTAACTTACCAACTAATCTCCGATATTTTGTTGGATCATGAAACAATTCTCTATGTTCTGCATCAAGTTTTATATTGGGACCCATAGGAGTATCGATTGGCTTTGCTTCGAGAAATCCAGCTTCACCAAGAATGTCAAGTACATACTTTCGTTGTGATAAAGTGATATTGGCATGTAAGTAGGCTACTTCAATACCAAGAAAGTATTGAAGGCATCCTAAATCTTAGTACTTTCTATCTACATACAATGCTTGAGTTTCTAAGTATCATTCAAATCATTGTTAGTAATGATGATGTCATCCATATCTACTACTAAAAGGAGAAAACCAGCTAAAGATACAAAGCTGAAAACTGAATAGTATATCTTACACCGCTTTAATCTAAATTTGAACTACATCACTAAATCTACCGGACCAAGCACGAGGAGATCATTTAAGTCCATATAAAGCCATGTGCAAACGACATATCATATTCTTCCCATGAGCAACAAACCTATGCAGTTGCTCCATGTAGACTTCTTTTGCTAGATCACCATGTAAAAAGGCATTTTTCACATCTAGCTAATGAAAAAACCAACCAAATCGCACAGCCAATGAAATAAATACCCGAACAAATGAAATTTTGGCCACCGGAGAGAATGTATCATTATAGTCGACAATATAAGTTTGAGTATACCCTTTCGCAACCAACCGTGCTTTCAATCGGTCAAGAGTACCATTCAGGTGAACTTTAACAGTGAAAACCCAACAACAACCAACATGTTTCTTACTTGTTGCTAAGAAAGTAAGTTGCCAAGTTCGGTTCTCAACAAGCATGCATTTCATTCTCCGTGGCACGACGCCATCTCGGATGAGCAAAAGCCTCAAAGCAACACCTGCTAGGCACATAAACAAAAGAAAATAACAAGATAAAGGCGAGATAAGGTAGTAGATAAACAATTATGTGATAAAAAAAATTAGAAATAGGATGACGCATACAAACACAATCAAAAAGACCAGAATATGGAGCATAACTATTAACAGGACGCCCAACATAAAAGCATGTACCTTTTCTAGAAGCAATGGATGGATCGGGATCAAAGGTGGTGCTCAGAATCGATGGGGGAACACATGAATCACTGGTGAAGACCTAAGAAGAACGGACAAGCTGAGGAGCTCGCCATATCGATGTTGAACACGTGGCGAACACCGACACGTGTCCGACACGTAGTCAATGCCGACGTGTCACTATGACACAAGAGTCGAAGGAAGTCAAAGAGGTTGGCCTTGACCACGTGCGAGACAACTATTGTACATTAGCCGTCAATTCACTTTATTATTTACGTTTTTCTAGAGGGTTGGCTTTTGAGGTCAAATTACAAGAGTGCCTATGAAATTTTTTTTATTATGAGAGCTGTATTTTTGTAAATTCTTTATTTTTACCAAAAAATATAAAACACTAATTTATTATACATATATATACACATTCATATTTAATATACAATGCATCATAATTCTTTATTTTTAAAAAATAACTTGTCGACATGTCGTGTCGTGGGTGTCGAGTGTTGTGTCCGTGCTACTTAGGTGAAGACTGTACTATCAAAGTAGGGACTATCTATGCCGATGATAGGTGCATTCAAGAAATTGAAATCCTATGGATGTAACTAGAGAAAGTGAAGGAGTGGAAGTGACAATGTCGATATGACGCAACCATCACCATCACCAGACGTTGTTGGAACTTTTGGAGAAGTAAAATATGACTGATCGCAAAAAAATGTCACATCTGCAGATACGAACATACGGTGGTGAATAGGGCTATAACATTTGTATCTCTTTTGAGTCCGAGAGTATCCCACAAAGATGCATTTTTCAGCACAAGAATCCAGCTTATCAAGATCTAGAGTAAGACAATATACAAACACACACACCCAAAGACCAGAAGAAGTAAGGAAAAGAGAGGACGATTTGGATATAAAATAGAGAACGGTGTCTCCCCTTGAAGAGTGGAAGTTGGAAGCTTATTAATTAACACGATGTAAGAACAAGACATGGCCCAAAAAACTTTTAGGTAGATTCATGTGAAATATAAGGTAACGGGCAACATTAAGAAGATTGCGATTTTTAGTTTTAGCAAAGCCATTCTTATGTGGGGCACATCAATAGGAAGTATGATTAGTATTTAATCAAGGAATGATTGAAAACCGAGAAGTTGCAACAAGATATTTTCTAGGATTATCCGACCGTAAATATTTAACATAGATATTATATTGATGTAAAACTTCAAAATAGAATAATCGGAAGCAATGAAAAATCTCCGTACGGTCTTTTATTAAGAATAACCAAGTCATTTAGGAAAAATTATCCACGAATGTAACAAAGCATATGAATTCGGAGACATCGGACACAAGGTATGGATCCCATACATCTAAATGAACCAGTTCAAATGGACTAGACACACGACTCTAAATGCTTGGAAGAAAAAGAGGCTCTATGATGTTTACCAAACCGACAAGCTTCGGACTTAAAGGGACTCACAAACTCGGACTTAGGAAATAGACGCCAAAGTATGTTCAATGGTAGGTGACCAAAGACGACAATGCATATGATATACATCTGTTGGATGTACGCTTCATAGATGAGGTAGCGAACACCTTGTTGTCAAGATAATACATGCCATTTGATTCATGTCCCTCACCAATCATTTGTCCGGTCCTCGGATTCTAAAAGACATAGTGAGAAGGGGAAAAGGTTACATAGCAATTCAATTCTTTAGTTAACAAGCTAACAAAATTCAACTTATAGGGAAATTTTGAAAGTGAAGGACATGATGATAAAGAAAGAGAGGAACTCAAATGAGCAACTCCCATTTCAGCGACACGAGATTTGAAGTCATTTGCTAATGTAATGGAGTTTGACGATAAAGGAGATGCGAATGAAACGAAGATAGTAGATTAGAGTTACTAGTCATGGGATTGGTAGCTCTAGAGTCTATAACCCAAGAGTTAGACGCCGTAGAAAACAAACAAGATGAACTACCTTTGAAGCTTTGTGCTAAAGTTACAAGAGGAGTTGAAGATCCTATCATCCGTTGAGGGCGAACCAATGTATCATACTCAAGCAGTGTCAATGTAACAAAATCGCTTGTATTTTATATAGTACTCGAACTTGGTGGAACCGGTGAGGTAAGAACAACAAAATTCTCCACTTCTTCATAGGCAACAAGAGTTGGTCCGAGCTCTAGGTGAAGAGTATGGCAATAAGCTTTTGTATGTCGAGCTCTTTGACAATGATGACAATAGTGTGGGCATTGACCATTTCCGGAACTAATGGCTCCATGAGCACAAATCCTTCCACCACGGCCTCCACTTTGTTGACACATTTTATCTTCATAAAAAAACTATTAGTTAAAAAAATATCATTTATTTTAAACAATAATAATGCACATCTAAATAACGAAACAAGAAAATTTACTGAAAAATATTTGGGACAAATCTGACGGGACAAATCGAAAAGAAGAGAGAAGATGGAAGGAAGATGATGAAGAATATAGAAAATGAAAAGAAAAGAAAAAAATAAAGAAAGAAGATAAAAATAAAATTTTATAAGGTAAGGGAAGCTTTTTAGAGAGATGAAGGTTTAATAAAAAATAAGGAGAAAATGATAGTAAGGAAAATACTTTGACACCATCTAAAAACATAACTTGCCATTGCTTTACCATCTGACTAGCCAAGTCAACGAAAAAACTCTAAATTGACAATAGAAGGTAGTTTTATTACCATCTATAAAATTATTTCTAGTTCTTATTTCACATATAAAATTACATATAATAAAAATAATATCTTTAAATATTAAATACATCTAAAAAAAAATATTAATAAAAAAAAAAAAAAAAAAAAAAATAATATTTTTTTAAAATTAAAATTTAATTTTTTTTTTTTTTTTTTTTTTTTTTTTTTTTTTATGTTTTTTTTTTTTTTTTTTGTTTTTTATAATATTTTTTTTTTTTTTTTTTTTTTTTTTTTTTTTTTTTTTTTTTTTTAAATTTTATTTGGGGGTTTTTTTTTAAAATATTTTTTTTGGGAATCACATAAATCATAAGTTGGATTGTAAATGGGAGAGTTGAACTAGGTTAATTAATCTAATTAATTAATTTGGTAATCAGAACCAAAAAAAACCAATTTTTTAAGTCCATGACTTCGATGACCTCGACCTCCACGTCCACTAGGACCATGGGAAAGCATAGCACTCGTCTCCAAAGTTGGCATGGACGAAATTTTCTCAAGGACTATCCGGAGAGAAGATTTCATCCAATGTAGTAAGAGATATCTCGAGATGTAATATGTTGGCGAAGAGATGAATACTCGGGTCCCAATGACTTGAGATATAATATCATCCGTAGATCCTCTTGGCATATGGCTAAAACATTTGAATCATTTGAGGCTGGAAGATAAGTATCCAATCGCTCGGCGGAGGGTCGTGTGCCGAACATAATGATCGGATAAAGATTGATCTCTATGCTGAATATCAAATAATGCGTCCCAAATGTCACATACCCGCATCATATTATTCTGTCCAGAATAGAGCAATACACATTTCTCCCAAACTACCTTAGCAGAGTCACACTGAATAAAGTGAGGACTGACCTTAGGGTCCATGCTGTTTCATAAAAGGGTTTGAATCATCTCACTCGTGTAATCCAAGCGATAGCTTTATCCTTGTCGATGGTACCATAGACGTGAGATAGTCAAGTTGCTTGATGGTAGTAAGATAGACCTCAAAAGCTTTAGACCAAGACAAATAATTAGTGCCATCCAACTTGACAAAGGTTAATTGAAAATAACCAAAGGGTGATCCCGAAGTTGATCTAGAAGCCATTAGTGAATAGGGAATGTGATTGTGACCAAAACAGAATAAATGTCACAAAATCCGAGACTTAAATCTGATATGTCAATCAACCACACATTAATTTCTGAACAGAAAATGGGTCTCAATCCAACCAACAAAACAGTTCACCGAAACTTCATAAAATCATTAAATTGATATGTAGCGCCAGGACATATAATGTCAAAGCATTTGACTCCTTAAGAAAATCAGCAACAATAGTAATCAACAAAAGAAAATCAGCAACCTCATTTCCCTTACTACCTTCGACCCAATGCAACACCACCAAGAGAGGTAATGAGGTAGCCTACCAAACGAAAGCAGTCGAGAACGAAGAAACATCAATTTCCTGAGTGAACAACAGTGGGCTTCGACGTTAGTCTGGACAGTGGGTTTAGCATCGGCTTACTGTGTGACGTCGTTTAGGGCATTACCAAGGCATGGTGATGTCATATATCCGAGCTGAGTAAACTGCTAGGGCTGAGGTTGACGAGGTGCTGGCGCTGGGACTGGCGACATGCTGGGGTTGGCAAGGTGCTGGGGCGAGGGAATTTCCGACGACAAGAGAGAAAGAGAGAGTCGGCAGCAAGTGGGTCACGGATTTTTTTTTTTTTGAAAGGAAAATTTTCATTTTACTTCAAACAAAGATACGTAGTTTAAAAAAAAAAAAAAGATGCAGACCAAATAAAGCAAGTAAATCTAAAAGATAAATCAACTTAATACACCATGCAGAGACTCACTCATCCCACAATGACGGATTTGACACAACGTCAAAGCACAACCGATGTCCAATCACCAAATCTAGCATCAACATCAATGATAAGCTCAAGCCGGGATATCCTTCTTCAAAAGCTACAATTTTGCCAAAAGACGATGCGCGTCTATGTTCGGCATCCAAGCACCGTCACCGTATAGAGACAATAACAACTCCAATAGATTGAGAGAGTACAAAAACCCCTTGTAAATCCAAGATCTATTCCTAGATCGGAATAGAAGAGCACCCAAATTTAAATTTAGTTTTAAATAGAAAAAAAAGACCTGTAAAAAAGATGTCAATTGATCATAAAATTACTTTTAAATAATCCGACTACAAAAGGCAGTAGCAAATGAGCCTCGTAGACCTATGAAAACACTCGACTATATAGAGCAATCACCAAAGGCGAGCAATCACCAAAGGCCGAGCGAGTAAGCAGATTTAGAATAACAGATTTTTCCAAGTTTCTCGTCCTTTGAACTTTTACAAAACTCTTCACGTGGAGAAAGTCGAAAACGTCCCACAAAATCAACGAAGAAATCTTATAGATAAGGATATATAGAAAAGGAAACAAAGAGTGAGAAGGGAGAGGGAAGGGAGAGAAAACAGGCTACAGGAGAAGTGGGGTTTGGCCGTGGTTGAGGGAAAGAGGAAACCCTACTGGCAAAAAAAAGGAAAAACTGGTCACGTGATTTACGAACTAGGGTTCCGCCGACAGCAGCGGCAACAGTGGTTGTTCCGATGACATCGAGAAATTAGGGATTAGGCTCTGATACCATATTGAATAGATAATCACTTTTTATTATAGAGTAAAAATCAAAATAGAATTACACAGAATTACACACATGAGCTTAACCCTTATTACTAACCAATACTTCCCAACAACCTCAAGTAATTTGGAAAACATATTTCCTAATTGAGGCTACAAAACTGAAAATAGCATAACCCCCATCGCATTTCACGGAATTGAATGCCAACAGAACTGCATTGCAGACATTTTCAACTTAACCATGGAGTAATACTTTCTTAACATGAACCACTGTTGTCTTATCTGGGCTTGAAAGAAACCCACAATTACGATCCCATCGCATACATAGACAGCTACAAAAAGCTTGGGAGGTAGATTTCTGTGACTATGGCGCTGCCAGGGAACATAGCTCTCGATGTTTATATACATCAGTTCAAGCCTATAATTCTCTTGACAGCGTAAAAGGAGAACGTGAAAGGTAGACATAGAAGCAACTCCTTACTCTACGATGAGCATACTTTGCAGCTCTTCCTGCAAAATCCGTAAGAATCTTCGGATCCAACCATGTAGAGAGGGTTCTTCTGGCACTCGCCAGCCCTAGCCCACACAGGGCAGCCCACATTCTCGTCCTTGCATTCTCCAGCAGCTGAGCTCCTTGTTGTCTTGTCGAAAGACCTCACGTGGATCCACTTGGTTGCGGACCATTTCTCGCCTTCGATGACAGGACAGCTGCCGTGCAAGCTGCTAGTGTCCGTGGTCGCATTCAGATGAAGGCTGAAGAACAGCAAGGCATCACCTTTCATGGGTTTCACTGGAAGGATGCAATATAGACCCAAAATCAAAACTTTGTAGCAGTTTCTAACAGAAGAAGCATCAAATCACTTCAGCATTCTTTCTTAAACAAGTTGAAGAATGTTTATTTGATCAACTATGAAATTTGACATTGACCCCGGATTAGTAAGTTTCTCATCGCTAATGTGACCTGAGAGTTATCTCAATTCTCGAAAAGGTTTTGCTGCTTCTTTAAGACTACATGAGCAGCAACAAGTCAAGGATCTAGTGAGACAGTCTCCCATTCTGGAAGCAACTAATAAGCACAGCGAAAAATGATCAGAGCATGGGACACCTATTGCTGATATGAGCGCAAGGCCCACTACAGTCTGATGCATGATGTTCTATGGTCTGTTTTTTTTTTTTTTTTTTTTTTTTTTAATATTTACTCAACCACCCCCCCCGCCCCGGGGGGGAGGAAGAGGGGGGGGGGCGTCTTTTAGGGGGGGGGGGGGAGAAGGACCCCCCCCACCCCCCCCCCCTCCAAAAACGAGGTAGAAGGGGTTGGGTTTTTTACCTCCCCTCTTGGGGGGGGGGGGGTTTATTCAAATATCTCTCCCCGGGGGGGGGGGGGTTTTGTGGTGTTGGTCATTACTAAATTTGAAAAAGACATATGATTCCTTAAATGATTGACACATGTCAAAATTTGAAATCAGGAGTTTAAATGAGAGTGATCAGGAGATAACTTCACCTAGAAACATAAGCTACAACTAATTCATACATTGAAAGTATTTAAAGTGGCTACCTCTACCATATAACAAAATGCAGGTTAAAAAGCTAAAGAAACTGGCCCAAAAAAAGAAAAGCGGAAGAAGAAAACCTTGCCCTGCAAAGCATCTGAGGCATCCTGGCTAATAAAAGTAGAAAGGGAAAACAAAATGAAGTGTTTGTGAAAATCAATGTAGTACCTGTATAGCCATTTTTAGCACAATCCGAAATGTCATCACTCTTAGTTTGAGACAACTTCCCCTGCAGAAATTGAATGAGATATGATCAAACATCAACATTGAGAGGAGAGCCTCAAGGGCCAAACTAACGTATTTAAGAATCACAGCATCATTCAGTATGTATACCTCTGCGTGAGGGAAAACTGTTTCTCCTCCCCTCTCTACATTAGACAGATACATCAGCACGGTAGCCACCCTATGGCCACCTAACTCTTGATTAGCCTTGTCATGGAAATAATCATAATGAGGTTCATACTTTTGACCATGCTCATAGTGTAATATTTGAATGGACTCTCCATTTTCTGGTTCCAAAGCCAAACGAGAATTATACGAAATCAAAATCAACTCTATCTAAGGGCAATAATACAAAGAAGGGCATTGTTCCACAAGGTAAGTGTTAGAAACTTACCCACAGGAAGGAAGGTCCATGCAGCTATCCTAGCTTCAATATCAGCAACAACTTGATCCTTCAAAAGCAAAGAAGATCAAAGAAGATGACACCATATTACTTATCCCCCCAATTTTAAACAATTCAAGAAACTCTTCCCAATCATGTAGAAAAAATCAAATCAGCCAAAAGCTGGTTTGACGAAGCAGAACTTGCGGTTAACCAATAGGACCTTAAGGACTAAATTTAATTCAGTATCAATACTTCCCAATCAGCAGGATAACAAACTTCTGCCACAAGAATCAATCCAATCAATGTCGTAGGCCATGGGGATCTCTAATTTGCTACAACTTCTCTTAGATGAAACAGGTCAAAACAGATTGCCAAAGTACCAATTTCATGACCACCACGTTGGTGTAAACATCAATTGCTTAATTCATTTTGCTAATAGGAGTAATCCACCAACCTGAGCTTTCCCAAGAAACATTCCCGAGCTCGTCCGGACTTCGCTCTCTATACTCTTACCAGACTCATTATCGGCCACCATCGACTTCTCAAGCTTGTCCTTCGCCTGTTCCACCCAAATTCACAAACGGAATTTCATCACACATTCGCCGTCACATTCACAATTCTCCTTGTCTAAAAGGATTTCCCAGGCAGAACCGTTGAAGAACGCACTCACCAAGTTCACAAGATGATCACACTCCTCATTAGACAAAAACCCCTTATAGAGAAAAGCCCTACAAGCACGCAAATTTTTTCAGAAACAAATCCACCATTAGATTGAACAGTCTCAAACTCTCCTTCTTTTTTTCCCACCTAAGCAAGACAACAAAAATTCCTCAAACTGAAAATTCCGAGCACAAGGAGGAACAGTACATACGAATACCAGTAATTCGCATAGATATTTCTACAACAAACCCTCTAAAAGAGAAAAATAAAATAAAATTGGACCTTGGCCTCCACGAGAGCTGTGTGACCCGAGTAGGATCGACACCGGCTGAAGATCCACTTCTCTTCATTCGGATCACCGATCCCCGCCTGCAAAAAGATAAGAAGAAAAAACCCATCAAGATTCAAGGTTGATGAATTGCGGAATTCCTCAAACATCATTTCTCTCGATAGCCGAAAGAAAGAGGAACCATTTACGTTTTCTGTTCACCAAGCCATCGTGGGATAGCAGAGCGAGACGAATCGGGAAAGAAGGCCAGGACCAACAAGGGAAAGACGAAAAGATACTTCAATTCCATGGCGGAACACCCGCAATCTGACCGCCTGAGAAATCTGCAAGCTTGGGAATTCTTGTTTTCCCTCGGATCAAAACGAAAGGGAAAGAAAAACTAAAATGGGAATGAAATCTGAAATCGGGCCAAAGTGGGTTTTTATTGATTTCACCCTCTCTTCTTTATCTTGTCATTATTTTAGTGGGGGGAGACTTTGATTTTGGACTACGCAAAGAACAAAAACAAGAAGGGGGAAACAAACTGGGGAGTTCACACCCTCTCCCCTCATTGAATTTGAAGTTTAATGCGAACCAACCCCAATTGAACGGATCGAGAATAATGCCATGCCTATGTCAGTTTGGCAGGCCTATGATTTACTTTCCAATATTCACATCGCACCCAACACACATCAATTATCAATTATCACGTATCATCAAATTCAATAATTTATAATAAAATTTTAACGGAAACATACGGCTAAGTAAATTTATCACATGTGTATAGATTTAATTCGTAAATTTATCACAAATGTATCGGTTCGAGATTTTTGTGATATTAATTCTATTTTAAATACATGTCGCTTAATCGTATGATTTTGTGAACTAATTTTAAGAGATTAACTTTTAATACTCACGATGGTAATTGTATGAAATTTCTTGCCAATATTTAGATTTAACATTTCTACACACCAAAAACTCTCTCGACATTGATATTAATGCTAACCCGCACAAGGGCTTTGCTTTGACCCGCCTTCGATGCAAGAAAATTGATTTGACTTAAAATAAGTTGGATGGTGAATATTTTCAGAGCAAGTCACCAAAATTGAGAAATTGATTGAATTAAAACCCAATTCTCGACTGAATTAGACAAAGTACCATCTCAATGTACTTGTTTTTGTTTGAAGTGGAGGCATAGAAATGTTAATGAACCCGATAAAAGAAAGTCTTTCAGCCGGAGCGATGATACAAGCACCGAAATGATCATTCCGAGAACATATTTTTAACCGGCATGGGTCGTAGTCACGGCAATATGGGCTTTTCCACTTGAAAAGAAAAATGGCCTTCTCCAGTCATGTGAAGTCAATGCCTTGAAAATCGAATAATTACCGGCCCCACAAAATCGCATTTGAATTTGACCTTAGAAGAATATGAAGATTGGCAGATAAGGCCAGCGTATGGTAACGCTTCGAGAAAAGGTATTTCTATTTCGAAAGTGTTTTCAAAATATTTTGGAAAACAAATATGTATGGTAAAAAAGTCTTTCCAAAGTGTTTCGGAACACTTTTGAAAAACAAAAATATTTTTGAAGCAGAAACAAAAAAAAAAAAAAAACTTACTTCTGTGTTCTCGAAATACTTTTTGAAAAAGCATTTGGAACATTTTCTTACAACGATATAGAATGCTTCTGTTTCCTCACACTCCTCTTTTGAAGACGCACGAGCAGTTCCTCTCTCTGTTCCTTGACCAGCCGACGCCGCCGCTCCTCCGATGAGTTTCTACCGATTCATCCTCTTCTTCTTCCTATTTTCGGCAATCGACCGACACCCTACCCGCGGGCGAGCTTGCGCGCGGCGAGAGCAAGCCAAACCCCTCCATCGCCGGCCAAGGTCGAAGCTCACCTGGGCGAGCTCGCGCGAGTTGAACCCCACCATCTCTGGTCGAGCTTCGACCTCGGAAACAGCCGGCAGTCTCAGCAATTAGGTGCGTCGCGTGTGGGCGTTTGCCTCACTTTTAGTTTCATCATGCCCAGGTTCAGTCTCTGTAGAATTTGTTTGTTGATATGAGTCTCAAGATTGGATTTTTTTTTCTTCTGCCTTTTTTGAGTTCTTGAATCGTCAGTTGCAGAGCTTGAGTTATCTCTGCGTTCAAAGAGGTTGCTAAATTGCCACTCAAAGGGGTTCACAGTCTTTGCTCAATACTCCCAAGCGCAGGATCTTTTCTTTTCATGCATTCAGGGTACTGCATTTCGTTCTTCAATCCCCGAAGATTCTTGGTTCACTATGTTTTTAAATTTTTTGGCTGGTTGCTGTTGGTTATTCATTGAGCTCGGGTTTTACTCTCTGAGTGAGTGGATGATGATTACTTGAGCACCCGGAAGGTGGTTGAATTTATGGTGAACTCGAATAAATCCTTGGATGAAATGGATTTCTCCATTGGAAGAGAATTTTACTGGCTCATGGGGATTGATTTGATTTCTTTGATAGTGATTTAGTTGTTGCTGAATCCTTCATAGTGCCAAGTGGTACATAGACCTAGAATTTTGTTGATGCCAGTGGTGGTTTGGTTAGTATTCAGGCTTGGTTTAGTGGTGTTATAGTCTGCTAGATTGGACTTTTTTATGGGTCTTGTTATGATGATGAACTTGCTAGTCTTTTTGTGTTTTGGTCCTCATATGAGCATAAGTTCATTGTTTGTTGGGGTCGGTAATAGTGCACTTTTTCTTGGGGGCATTATATAGGCATTCTTGATGCCTCCTTTGATAGTTTGAATTGAGAGGATATGATGCTTTGTCATATTATTTTTTGTTGGAATTGTTTCATTGCTTGTAATTGATTGAGCTTGTGATTATCCGAGTATGCACTTTTTCTTGGGGGCATTATCCGAGTGTCCACGAGATTATTCGTGGACACTCGAATAGAATATATGAGGCCTTTAGATTGAAAAGACATTTTTTTTTTTTTAATTTATGTGATTTAATGAGAGAAAAGAATTGGTTGAAAGATAGTCGGTATATTAAGATAGATGAACAACTCGGTGTCTTTTTATTAATGGTTGGTCGAAGAGCTCTATGAAAACTTTATGCAAGAGATTCACATTCTCCACAAATAGTTAGCAAGTGTTTTACTTGTAGTGTTGAAAGCAATGATCAAACTTTCAAATGAAGTCATCAAAGCACCTTCCTTTGATGTTATCCTAAAGGAGATTATCTTGGATCCTAACAACTCGGGCTACTTTAAGGTATGTTTTCCATATTATGTTTACATCATCAAATACTTGTAATTGATAATCTTGTATAACTCTATACTTTTGTAAAATCACAAGGCTGCATAGGTGCTATTGATGGTACACATATTATTGCTTTGTCGTGCACTTGTCGAAGCAAGTCCCATATAGAAATAGGAAAAGGAACACCATCCAGAATGTGCTATGTGCTTGTTCTTTTGACATGAAATTTACATTCGTGTATCTTTGGATGGGAAGGATCAGCCAACGATTGTCGAGTGCTCTCGGTCGCACTCGAGGATCCCGAAAAGAATTTTCCTCGACCACCACTAGGTATTTTCTTTGTCTATTAGTAGTAGTTTGCTTATGATCACATTGAGGTTGCATATCATAACAAATCTATAATGTACATTGTTGTAGGCAAATACTATGTGGTAGATTTTGGTTATGCAAAGCACTTCTAGGATTTCTAATGCCATTTAAAAGTGAACGGTATCATTTGAATGATTATAGAGGTAGAGGGAGACGGGCTAGAACAAAGAAGAGAAATGTTCGACTATAAGCACTCTTCACTTCGCAACGTAATTGAGAGAGCATGTAGAGCATTGAAGAAATGGTTCTTTATATTGCAACACATGATTTCCTTTCCAATTCGGTAGCAAGCCCTCATTGTGATTGCATGTTGTGCTCTTCACAATTATATTCACGATCAAGATAGGATGGATAGAAACTTTTTTGATTATGGTGATCCCGACTATACATATGGGGTCTACGAGAAAAAGAGGTTGCGATGATGTATCGGATGCACAAGCAAGTGAGATGAACATGCTTAGGAAAAGTATTGCAAATAAAATGGCAAGTGATTGCAATATGCCAGGAATTCCATGACTTTGTATTTTTCAATTATGTAATCATAATTTTAACTACTTGGGAACATTTATGTATGACTCATAATCATAAGTTTTCCTATCTATGGAAAACATATTTGATGTTCTCATTGTTCGGTTCAATTCGTCTTCTCTTTCAATTTTTTTTTATAGTTGATCTCGTCCATATTATAATTTGGCAAATGGTGCATAAATTACTTATACATATATTAGTCTAATTTGATTTAGTAAATTGAAAAAAATGAGATTTAATTTGATTTAGTAAGTTAAAAATATAAAGACATCTTAATTTTAATATATATATATATATATATTCCTCTTAATTAAATGAAAAAATTAGGAATAGAATTTTTTGCAGTTACTAAACGCGTTTTTGTTCTTTTTTGTTTTGTTTCGAAACATAAACTTTATGTAGTTACCAAACGCATTTCTATTCCCAAAAATCGTTGCCGGAACAAAACCGAAAAATGTATTTCTATTCCAAAAGTTGTTCCGTGAATAGAAACATCACCATACGCACTAAGAGCTTGCATGACAACCATTCCGATTCTCTAATTCTATTTTCCGGAACAAAAAAAATGAGAATTCTATTTGTTAACGTAAATGATTTGGATTCTAATTGTTTCCAAAAGCGTTTTAGAGCAAAAATAAGAACAAAAAAAAGTTGATTCCGGAAAAAATAATCACTTTTGAGAATCACAAAACAGAATGAAGTCTCACATCTCGTCTTTTTCCATCAACCTAAAACAAAACAACAAGGTCTCATTAAAAAAAATGTCGGGTAATAAAAATTAAAAAATAAAAATTCAAAAAAAGAAAAATTCTAAAAATACAAAAAAAAATTAGAAAATCCATAAAAATAGTAGAAGCTTAGATTAGGCTAGTTTGACCTTATTTTCATAAATTTGGCCATAGATTTCATAGATTTTATTCTTTTTTAGAAAAATTATAAGCGACTTTGAAATTAAACCCGAATCACATTTCTCTAAGTCCTTAGGGCTTTCTTTGTGCACTTAATTTCATTGGTTGTGATTTGCCTAGGTTTATGTACTTTAGACTTAGTTTAGTTTTAGAAAATAAAAAATAACCAAAGATGAACACTTAGCAAGCTCTCATTCTTAAGTTTTGGATGAATTAAGACTAAGATTTGATTTTTTTTAGAACAAAAAATGAACACCAATGCAGGTAATGCAAGGCACTTTCCTTGTAGAAAACGAGAGTGTCGCTCGTGTTGATTGTCCGCTCGCTCAAAAGAGTTGGATGAAACCTCACAATAAATAGCAAAAATGACTCGTGATGATTCTTGATATTTTCAATATGTAATATATTATATAAAAGAATCAATATGAATTAATCTTCGATTAATTTGAAATGTAGGATAAAATTTCACAAAATAACTATGTAATTATTTGACTTAATTGACAAAAATTAGGAAAAACAATTGTTCTCGGGAACAGAAATTATGTGCGATTACCAAACGCATTTTGCTCCATGAACAAAAATTTTATGCGATTACCAAACGCGTTCGGTTCTCTAAAACTCATTCAAGGAGCGAGAATCGAAAAAAGTCATTTTAATCGAAATCACTTTTTTATATCGGAATGGTTGTTATGCGAGGCCCTCTCAAAGGTCCTTCACCGTAGCATTGGTTGTGCCAAGCTTTTTCAAGAGTTCAAAAACCATTTTCTCGAGAACCACAAGTCAAAATTTTGGTAGATAGGGATCCCACAAAAACTTCTTTCGAGGAATGGGCCAAACTGGGTTATTTCTCAAGAACAATAGCTAAGGGCCCCTGATACTACCACTTGGATCTAAAACCTACATGCTGATATTCACAATTTCGAAAAGAGATTTGAGATGCAAAAGGGAGGACAAAGGAAACATGAGAACTATTACGCGGGAGAAGAAGGATGCGTTTGTTTAGGGAAAACTTCATGAAAAATTAGAGCGAATTTTCGGAAACCATTTTCTAGGAAAATGTGTTGTTTTCTTTTATTTGATCATGTATACCGAAAACATTTTTTTGATCTTCGGTTCTCATTCGAAAAATGATTTCAACCTCTAAAGGCAAAAAAAAAAAAATCAAATTTCCAATAATGTTTTATTTTATGTTTTTATGTTATAATATTTGTTATTTTATTTTTATTTTTTTCTTCTTCCTCCGTCGGTTGCTAGGGCCTCGGCGGCAGTTGGCCACACAAGGTCGAGCTCGCCGGGCGATCGACGGGGTTGAGACTCCCCGTGATTTGGCGAGCTCGAGCCGCCGGCCTCGCGTGGGGAGCCTTGCAAGGCTCAACCTCGTGTGGCTGGTCGCTGGAATAAAAACATACATAGTATAAAAATATTAAATATTAAAAAAATCGAGATGAGAAATTTCGAAAAGTGTTTTCACCTCTTTAGATTAGGAATTCATTTTCCTAATGTTATTCGTGAATTTTCCGTTGATTGGAAAGAGTTTTTAGCTGGCTTAATCATTTTCGGTGAACAAAACGGATGAAAGTCCAAAAAAATCAATTCTCCAAAAATACTTTCACTCAAACAAACGCACCCGAAGATTGGGATGAAACAATTGGACATTCAATTGGGATTGTGCGCAATTGCAGAACGTGGCCAGGGATGAGAGTTTGATTTTCGAGATGGGAAGATTTGATAAAACTCACCCCTTCTGTACAAGTGGACCTACAATAATGTTAGGAAACTATTCTATTTATCAAGGTTTATTCTTTCTTTGGGACCAAAATGAAGTGTAAGAATGGAACAAGGCCCTCTCAAATAAGATAGTTAATGACGGATCAAGAATTTCGCGTTAGGGACGGCAAGATGATAGATTTGAACTGACGAAATGCCGATCCTTTTATAAGTTCTTTTTCTTTGATTTTAAGGATACTTTTGGGAAAACGGGGGATTGGGTTCACCATTAGCCCCCATAAGTCATCGATCTATTCAAACGCGATTAAATCACGTCAACTAAGTTTGGTCATATTTAGTGTTGGAGAGACTTGATTAGAAAAATATGTAAAAGTAGAAGGACTTAATCTCATATTTTTTGAGAAAATGAACTTCGGTGAATATTTGTGGTGTCTCGATTTATTTAAAATAAATTGTTACTTGTTGTTTTCCCGCCAAAGCATTTTTGCGATTCTCATTCTCTCTCCTGTTTTTTTTTGTTGAGAAGATTGGTATGGATAGCCTCCTTTTGTCTGTCTGCGCAAAGAGGAAGGGACTTCCCAGATGCAGATCGATCCTGTCTCTTTGCTAAATCAACCTGTAAACAAGACAAAGAACAGAAACATTTTAATCTCAAATGGCAACCTCGTTCGGACTCTGGATTCGAAACGCCAAAGTTCATGTTCGGTTGGAGCCACTCACAATAACTTACTAGTATGGCCTCGACAATTACTTGGCTGGTTCGTCTGGCACGAGGAGCCATGCCCAATAGAGATTACCCGGGCTCTTGCACGCTCCCGGGCGACTACCATACAGCAATCAACCAAAACAATTACCACAGGAGCTCAGCGGAGTAACCATCTTTTCAAGGATATCAGATAACTAGCAATCGAACTCATTCTGCAGTCGCAATGTAACGATCAAAACTAGTCGCTCCTAGTTGAGAAACAGATGCAACATTCCTAAAGAACTCGAAAATGGTCACAATTTTCGTGCTTGCGGGTCGTGTAATCCTATCACTCTAGATTCTGGAAAACCATACAAAACGATCCCAGAAACAGACAGCAACGAATACAAAGACACATTCGCTTTTGTCTCTGGCCAACTAGGCTGTCTTTGCAAAGCGATTCTATGAACTCGCATTTCTTTATCGAGCGTGAACTCGGTTCTTGGCGATCACCACTCCGACACAACCTCGTCTCAACAGCCACGGGAAGAGAAAGAAGGCAATGATTAGAGCGCAGCGTCGTTTTCTTTCCAGAAAAGCCCGAGATTAAGTACAGAAGATTAAAGCACAGCTTGGAAACCATCTCGACACCAAAGCTTACGGAATATACCGCAAGGATGGGACCAGAGAGTATTAACAAAGACCAATCACTGTGGGACCGCGACAATCCCTCATGTCTAGACGAATCCAAAATTTCAGCTCTGCCTAAAGACCCTTTTTCCATGACTTGTCGTAGCTCGAATCCTCCCTTTTTCTTTCTAAGCAAAGTGTAGTCTTTTTCCAGAAAGCTAGAGGGGCTAGTCTTCACACAAAATCAGGAAGAGGGCCGCTAGTGCAAACCGGGATTTTTTTACATAGCAAACAGTAACGTTTGAAGAAAAGAGGGCCATGTATGTGCAATGAAATGCGATTGTCTGAGTCGCGTTCTCACCTTGGAAACCTTTTTTCCAGCTGCTAAAGATAACAGCAGCAGCAAAAGATGAGTCATCTGTCCTATACTTAGCACTTTAAAAGTGCAGCAAGAAGGGAGTTGTGTTTTATGCGCAAGATGCAATTCGAGCTGGGATAGGAAAAAGCAGAAAGTAGAAGCAAAGAGAACTAAATTTCATTTTTGGGATCAAGATTGAACAACAGAACATGTCACTAGTCTCCTTCATCCCCCCCTCCTAACTAACGCTACCGCTGCCGCTACTCAGTCTTCCCTTCAAAAATGATTCAGAAGAACTCGAAATCTAAATAAGGACCAGATGACCTGTCTGAGTCCATTGCCCCCTTGTCGCTCTGAGGCACTGCCGACTTGAACGGGTGGTTCGAGAATGAAAAATCGACAGGCTTCGGGATTTCTGGGGGTCGAGTGCTTCGGATGAGAGCCCAATTGACACTTTCGAAGAAAGGGTGCTGCTTGATGTCTGCAGCACCGCGTTTGAATCCTAATCTCTTCTGCGGGTCTTTCGCGAGCAGACCCCGGATCAAATCCTTGGCGGCAAAACTAGCCGTGGACCCCTCCGGAAATTTCAGAGACTGCCCAACCACATTGAACAAGGTCTCGCGGTTTCCATTGCCTCTGAAGGGTGTTTTCCCATGTAGGAGCTCGAACAAGAAGATACCGAACGTCCACCAATCTACAGAACTCCCATGACCATCCCCTCTGATTATCTCAGGAGCCAGATACTCATGGGTTCCGACAAATGACATAGAGCGGGCACTGGTGGGCTCCGCAATAAGTTGAGGGAGCGAATCTGAACTTGCTAAGTTAATCCTTTCACCTTTTGCCTTTAGTGGCTTTGTGCTTAAGAAACGGGGTTTAAAGCAAGATGGCTGTAAGCAATTAGGCTCGACGCAAACGGGCAATTTGCAGGCCGGATCGATGCACGCGGGCTCGATACAGTATGCCGAGATCCTACATGGGTAATCCGAGCTTGAATGGATGAGAGTGGGGCTCACAGAGCACCGGAGTGATAGGTCGAAGTCGGAGAGCATTATGTGGCCATCATCTCTCACAAGCACATTCTCGGGCTTCAAGTCCCTGTAAACCACGCCCATCATGTGTAGATATTCGAGGGCGAGAAGCACTTCAGATGCGTAGAACCTGCAAGAGAGAGTATAATGTCAAGAATTCAATCCAGCAAATTCCTACTGTCAACCGAGGGAGACAAAGCAGGAGTGAGTTGAACTTCAGAATATGGCTTGAAGTTCAACTCTACGCACAACTACAGTCCATGGCTGACAGCAACAGCTGCAACACAGATGAAAGAACAAATGCAGCGTTTTGTAGCAGTGTGTTCTAAGAAATTAATTCCAGCAATCAAATTAAACCACTGCGCTCCGTTAGTTCGAATTCGACGGCTGATTATCTAAAAGCACACAAGCCGCTTATTGCTCCTAAGAATTCGCGTAATCTCAGTCCAATCAAACTGCTGCATTGCTTACACAATATGTGTCGATTGGAACTCCCTAAATTTGAAAGCAAAACATGAAAAGCATGGCAAAACAGGCAGATAGAAACTTCCAACTTCAAGAACATTAATTCAACCCGAACCTCGCAGCTTGCTCAGTGAAATGCTTCCCGGGCTGGCGCTGCCGGAGAGTGTGGAGATCGCCACCGCTGCAAAACTCCATCAACAAGCACGAGAACTTCTCGGTCTCGAAATGCGAATAGAGCGTCGGCAAGAAGGGATGATCCAACAAGCCCAGAATGTCTCTCTCAGTTTGAGCTCTCACCAACTTCTTCCTCCCTGCCAACATTCCCTTATCCATCACTTTCATAGCAAATAGACAACCCATCCCTCTAAGCTCAGCTAAGTACACACTCCCTATGTCTCCACACCCCAGCTTCTTCAAGAGCCTAAAATGGCCCAACCCCAAGCCGCCATATTTCCCGTTGACGCATTGTATCGCATCCCATCGGATATCGTTCCCTCGATGCGGTTTCGAGGGGCAACAAGTCCTAAAGCTCGACTCACTCGCATTGAAACTGTTCGATTTACTCCCACAAGTGACACTACTCTTGTCGCTGTCCTCACAATCTACTGTCATACTCTCGCTGCTTTTGGTGGCATCTAGAGCATCATTACCAACGCTGTGATCAGACCCAGAAATGGTGCTGCTACACAAGCTGACGCTGACGCTGTTAGTGAAGCTGAGATCTCGGAGGCCGGCAGCGAGGGACTGAGCCTCAATGCCTCCACCGCAATGTGATGCTCTATTCATTTTTTTCTGCGAGGACGCCAACAGAGCGTTCGATGGAAGCACTGAGAGAAGGGTTTCTGCTTATATCGGGCTGTGGCCCTATGGGGTTGGAACTAGAGTGATGGCGGTCAAGATTCAATGTGGGGGTGCGACCGAGGCGGTCAAAGAGAGAGCGAGCGAGACGCGGGCGCGAAGACAGGGTAATTTCACGTTTTCACTGGGTGAAACCAGAAAATAATAAAGAAAGATCGCAGAGAGACGAATGGCCAAAACGGCATTCAAATTTGAAATGACAGAGAGAGAAAGAGAGGGGAGAGGGGAGAGGTGAGAGCCCCAACAAGCAATATCTTACGACGCCCCAGAAATGTTACAGCTTGGAGACAAAAAAACAGAGGATAGAGAGAGAGAGCACACGAGAGAGGGAGAGAGAGAAAAAAGAGAGTTTTACGAGGAAGACAAAAGCGTTTCAGATTTTCTGTTCTCCTTTACCTTTTGGGTTACAGAACAGAGGACACCATAAAAACAAAATTGACGCCAGCCAATACCGTTAAGCAGGGGAGGGGGTTTCGCAGTGCAAAATCTTTTCTTGCCTCAGGGTGAAAGAAAAGCAATCATATCTGTTCTCACGAACAGGTTCACAAGTCGGCAGGTCATGATGTTAATCTGCAGCTGGTGATTGAATGTGCTGTTGAATTTTAGCCCGACCCCATGTGAAATTTTTTTTTTTTTTTTTAATCATATCATCATCGGCCGACGAGGAGGAGGAGCTGGTTGGTTGGTGCCTCATTTCTTTCCATTTGGACAGTCTTTCCCCCATTTTTTTCTCTGATGAGCCCAAGTCCAGTCGTGGAATGCAGAGACAGTGCAGATCCCTTTGGATATTCCCAAGTCCCAAAATCTAACATACGAGAGAAAGTGTGTTTCAAGAGGCTCCCTCTTGTTGGACAGTGTGGGCCATTCGGCAGGGATAGAATACGACCACATGGCCTAACCTCAGACAAGGGGAAGTTAGAACATCTCCAGTTGTTTCTTTGAAAGAAAGGGTAATTATGAGACGAAAGGGTGACAATTGTTGGGGAAACTACGAGCAATGGTCCTTGAACTTTAGATCAAGGCGTAACGTGGCTCGTGAATTTTTAATTGGTTCGATGAGGCCCGTGAACTTTGGCCTAATATACAATATCGTTTCGAATTTTAAATTCGTTCAATTTAGCCCATGAAATTTTCATGCATGTTCAATTTAGTCCTTAGTTCATAAGGCTACATCGAAAAGATTAAAAATTCAGGGACCATATTATATACTTGGGCTGAAGTTCGGATGTCATTTGTGTCCTTCTTTCATAATTTTCTAGTCGTCATCGAGAATGCCTTGTGTAGCTTTAAGGATGTGTTTGGAAGAGGGGGATGAGGAGGCAAAAGAGAATTTTGGAGCTCTCGCAAAAAGTTCAAGATTTCTCCCTTTTTTAGACCTGCTTTCATTTTCCCCCTCTCCCCAAGATCCAAACGAATCAATCTTGTGAGAAGACTTGGGAGAGCATTTTCATAGTGATTTGGGCCTTCATAGGAGATTGTACCAAAATTGAAGTGTTTGATATCACATACCAAAAGCCTTTGAGTCAAAGTTGAGCTTTGCAAATACTGTAAGCTGAATGCAATTTAGGACTTTTTTTTTTTGGTTTCAGCATTTCGAAAATGCTTTCAAAGGTTTAATGAAATTTTCTTTGTTCCAATGTGCTCACTAATAATTTCATATTCCTACCTTACCCTTGCTCCAGACACTATTCAATGTGTCTCTCAATTGCTCCAAATCTAGCTCGCCGGCCTCAGGTTGATGCTTGCCTAGGGCCGAGCTAGGGTCAACGCGAGGCTCATGGTGGGTTGTTGATGGTTGTGCGCTAGGGTCGACCACGAGACTCATGGTGGGCCGATGGTTGACACTTGCCCCTTACTAAGGTCTAACTTGCTTGGGGCTGTGCAAGGGTCGTTGGGTGTATGATGGTGAACACTTGCCTATTCTCTCCGATCCAGGGTGCCAAGGGCCGTACGAGCGTCATTAAGAGCCGATGATGTTGAACACTTGCCTATTCTCTCTAAGTCTAACTTGCTAAGGGTTGTGCAAGGGTTATCGACGCTCGTCTGTTATGGATAGAACTAGCTTGCTCTAGGCTCACGCAACCTTTGCCAGGGGCCGTCGAGAGTCATTAAGAGTCGGATGATGGTGAATACTTGCCTATTCTCTCCAACTGGCAAGGGCCGTCGAAAGTTATTGATTCTCGTCTCTTATCTATAGATCTAGCTTGCTCGGGGTCACGCAACCTTTGTTGGGAAGCACGCAGCAGTAAATTCAATACCTTTATCGCGAATATCGCTAAGAGGGAGCCCAAATCCAAACCCGTCAACGTATTTAATTGGACCCACTTTCGCTCATAAGTTTAAATTAATAAGTTATGGACCAACTAAGATATATATTAACTATTCAACACCACATTAATTTTTTGATGTGAGACTTCTCTCACACAACTCATACGTGCATCTCAACAACCTTGATGGTCCTCTTCTTGAGTCGTGCGACCTTGGTGATGGACCATCACCCGACTGCCTCCGTCTCATGGGCTCATCCAAAATTTTTTTTCCCCCAACAAAAATTGTTGCTTTTTACTATGTATACTTTCAAGTGTTTCTCAAACACTATTTCCTTTTCATGAAAACTCTTTTGCCTAAGGTCTTTTGCATATAAATGCCAATTATTATGGTAAAAGTTGAATCGAATGCATCGTTAATTATGCAATGTAGATTTGTTCCATCCTCCTTCTCCTATACGTTTTTTTTTTTTTCAAAAGGAGAGACAATGAGAAAGAGAATTGTTATTGTACCTATAACATGCCAACACCAAAATAAACCAAAACAGAAAAAAATATTTTGACCGATGTTGACTAATGACTAAGTTCATTGAGCAGTTAAACTTTTAACTTCAATACGACAAATCCACGTCCAAATTATAGTTTCTATCATTGAGATTAACTTGAAGGTCATGCCAATTGCCAACCTAATTCATCCGTGAAACCTTACCCGATTGTTTACATGTATTTTCTACACACGAGAGTTTTGACGAATAAAAGCGGCCATTTCCACTATTTCAAAATGAATGGAGCACATAATTCAAAGGCGTGGCCTTGTACTTCATTTCACTCAATTCAACTAATAATACTCTTTAATTATAGAGTTAAAAAGGACACGTATTGTCCGAAGATAATACTGTTTGATATTAATTAGATTATCGAACATTGTGGATTGTTTACAATTAGCTAATCTAACTACTCGTCCTGGTAAAATATGTATTATGTGACCCTTAGCTCTTGTATAGACTAGGGCTTTGTCGGGATAATCGCCAAAAAATCCTAAACCTATTGCACTTGTATCAATTCGATCATAAACCTTTTAATTATTCCAATTTAGTTCTAAATCTTTTGATAATATGTCAATTTAGTCATAAATATTTTGACGATTTGCCAATTTAGTGGTTCCGACCAATTTTGGTCGGAAATCGCTAACGCGTGAGATTTTTTTTTTATATTTTTACTAAAATTTTCTAAATCATTAGTATTTTTATTTTTTTTTTCTCTTTTTTCCCTACCTAGGCTGGCAACCGCTAATCCTCGCCCCGAGCGAGGGCTAGTGACCTTTGTCCGATCGACCAACGAGCGAGGGTCGCAAGTCCAAGGTTAGAAAAAGAAAAGGAAAAAAAGAAAAGAAACAAAAATAATAAAAATTATTAATTTTAAAAAAAAAAAAAATAATGTCCACGTCGGCGTCGGCCGTGTGCCACATACGATGGCCGATGCTAACTAGACCATTACATCAACGACTTCCATCCAAAAAAGAAAAGAAGAAAAAAGTAATACTAATTCTTTATAATTTTAAAAAAATAATGTCCACGTGAGCATGGGCCGTGCCACTTAGGTCGGCTAGCACCGACTAGATCACCACGTCGACTGACTTTCATCCAAAATTGATCGGAATGATTAAATTGACAAATTGTCAAAAGGTTTATGTCTAAATTGACAAATTGTCAAAAGTTTTTTTACTAATTGGCACAATTAAAAGGTTTAAGATCGAATTGGTAAATCGTCAAAAGGCTTAGACCGATTGGCCGATTGAAAAGGTTAGAACCGAATTTACACAAGTATAATAGATTTGGAATTTTTTTGTTAATTCGTGCTTCAAATAAACTTTTGCGAGTAGCTAAAAGTATTTTTATAGCAAAGCAAAAAAGAATAGCTAAAAGGATTTCTTTACTTGCAAAGGTTTCTTTCCTACACTTGCACAATTTGCTTGTATAGAAAGATAATGGTGAACTTCTTGGCTGGAGACAACACAAAAAGTCAAAAGGACGTAACCAATACGGACTAGGTAGCACGCGACAATTGAAAACTCACTCTAAAGAGCATATGAGGAACTTATCACATTAGGGTTTTGACTTTTTTCCGCAGATCACACACTTGAAGAAGTATCCAAAAAAGAAAAAGTACCAAAGAAGTCATAAATTTATTTTATTTGTACCAATTCAGTTTTTAAAATTTTCGATTGGGCCAATTTAGTCCTATGCTCTTGTGCATTTATATCAATTCGCTCTATCTAACCAATTTAGATAGATAATTTTGCAATAATTTATTATTTTTCTTTTTTTCATTTCCCTTTTCCTTTTGCCTGTGGCTAGCGGTAGGCTATGGCCGGCGAGTGTCACCCTCTCGAGCAAACATGCGAAGGTCATCCTCGGTGGCAAGGGCAACCCTCACCTTCCATAGGGAAAAAACAAAAGGGGAAGAAGAAAAAGTCGGGAAAAAGAATAAAAATTCAAAAAATCATGCAAAAATTTTAAATAAAAATATTAACGTCGAGTCGGCTGGCTCTCGCCATTGAGCCCTCGAATGTGGTCGTTGAGGGCCGTCGGCCCTTGGCCAAGGCCCCACAATCCCCCGTCAACCATTCATCCATCATCGCCGGCCCTTCCAGGGTACAAATCCCTCGAACTAAAATGCCATTTTGACTCCCTTTTGAATTTCGTAAACTGCTCTTCAGTTACACCATAGTATTTCAATAAGTCAGCGCAAAACCCTCCACTTCATAAAGTAACCACTCACTTTTCCCTACATGTCCAATTCTGCATGGCGTGTGCCATTAATTCTAGTATCTGTTCAAAACTATTTTTTCCCTTTTCACCGTCAGTAAATTTCGATACATTTCGATTTTTTCAAATTTATAATGATCATTCCTTTTCATTTTCCAAAACATATCGCGGGATAACTGTGTTGATCAAGTGCATGTTAAGTGATGATCAAGGCTCGTGAGATATTAGGGCCTGGACCGACAATTGCAAAATGAAGGCTGGTGCCGCCTCGGTTTGGGCTTATGAATAATTACTGCTAAATATTGTCTCATTCGCTTGTATTGAGTGATGCAAACGTAAAGATGAGATGTGTTAATTATAGTGAAATATTTTGCTTGATGTAACACTAATTTAAAGGCAAATTAAGATCAATCTCGTGTTTTGATTTTACTCTTTACTTCGTTATGATTAGTGCGTCGAATCCTCACATCTACATTTATGCCATTGTGAGGAGCTCGGTTTCTTTCGGACCTTGTTTTTCAGATGGTGCAATGTCTCTCACGGGGAAATAATAAAAAAAAAAAAAAGAAAGATCCGGTTTCTGCTCACCTCACCATGACATCAGACACATCACGTCATGCAATCCGATTCTGCCTTGGATTCCAAAATATTTGAGAACTTTGAGCTGGACATAGAACGAACTTTGGTTCCGTGATTGATGTTAAAGTCTTTATCAGACCAGATAGACGGAAGAATCTCGACTCGACGAGGAAATTGTGGGGAAGTTTCACGTGCTGAGCAAGGAGCTTCCTGATCCCTGCATATAAAGCCCAAGGCTCCACAATCCACATAAATATCGAAGCGTAAATCAGAAAAGCTGCCTTAAGAAAGAAGAAGAAGAAGAAGAAGAAGAAGTACTGAAACCATGGTGACCGCATTAGAAATGTGGGGTAACCTCGGCTCGGTCATGGCGGCGGTAATGTTTGCGTTGGCCTTGTTCAAGCAGTACTTCCCTCCCCAGCTCCGCATGCAATCGACCTATGGCCGCAAGGCCGTCGGTCACGTCTACCCATACGTCCAGATCAAGTTCCCGGAGTTTGCGGGCGAGCGGGTCGAGCAGTGCGAGGTCTTCACCGCAATCCAGAACTACCTGAGCGGAAGCGCCTCCGCCAGGGCCAAGCGGCTCAAGGCCGAGTCCATCAAGGACAGCCAGTCCCTCGTCCTCAGCATGGCCGAGAACGAGGAGGTGGTCGACGAATTCCAAGGGGTCAAGCTCTGGTGGTCGTCGAGCCTGATCGTCTCCCAGAAGCCCACGTTCTCCGTGTACCCTTCATCTGAAGATAAAAGGTACATACGAGTTTAATTTAATCAGAGATTAAGAGTTACGTTCACTTTGTTCATGTAGTGAAATTAGTATTTTTTCTTTGATGATGAAGTTCTTGCCTACGCTCACCTGACTCAGATCTAACAATCAAAACCAATTGGTCATTGCTTTTGCCGCCAGGTTTTATAAGCCGACCTTCCACCGGAGCCAGCGGGAATTGATCACCGGCTCTTACATAAAGCACGTCCTGGAGAAGCGGAAGGCGGCAGAGGCCGACAACCGGCAGCGGAAGCTCTTCACCAACAACCCGAGCTCG
Organism: Rhodamnia rubescens; assembly: GCA_021437795.1. Lineage (NCBI taxonomy): Eukaryota > Viridiplantae > Streptophyta > Magnoliopsida > Myrtales > Myrtaceae > Rhodamnia > Rhodamnia rubescens. Next base: position 3,034,510 of record JAILYA010000004.1, on the reverse strand, counting down.
AACTGCGGCTACTCCAAGGCGAGCAAGTGGAGCCACGTGGCGTTCAAGCACCCCTCGACGTTCGACACCCTGGCGATGGAGCCGAGCAAGAAGAGGGAGATCATGAACGACCTCCTCAAGTTCAGGCGAGGGAACGAGTACTACGAGCGGATCGGCAAGGCGTGGAAGCGTGGCTACCTCCTCTATGGCCCGCCAGGGACTGGCAAGTCCACGATGATTGCCGCGATGGCCAACTTCCTCAACTACGACGTGTACGACCTGGAGCTGACCACGGTCAAGGACAACACAGAGCTGAGGAAGCGGCTGATCGAGACGTCGGAGAAGTCGATCATAATGATCGAGGACATCGACTGCTCGCTCGACCTGACCGGCCAGAGGAAGACCAAGAAGCAAGAGAAAGACGATGACGAAGAGAAAGAAGATCCTGTCAAGAAAATGGCCAAAGGCGAGGAAGAGAGCAAGGTGAGCAAGGTCACCCTCTCGGGGCTCCTGAACTTCATCGATGGGCTGTGGTCGGTGTGCGGGGGAGAGAGGATCACCGTGTTCACCACCAACTTCGTGGAAAAGCTTGACCCAGCCCTAATCAGGAGAGGGAGGATGGACAAGCATATCAAGATGTCGTATTGCTGCTTCGAGTCGTTCAAGGTGCTCGCGAGGAATTACTTAGGCTTGGAGTCGCACCCGCTGTTCATGACGGTATAGGCATTTGCTGGAGGAGACAGAAATGACTCCGGCGGACGTGGCGGAGAACTTGATGCCCAAGTCGGATGACGAGGATGAGGAGGCTTGCTTGGAGGGATTGATCGAAGCGCTCGAAAAGGCAAAAGAGGACGCTAGGAAGAAACCGGAAGAAGAAAAGAAGCTGCTGAAGCGGAAGCAGAAGCAACTGCAGCTGGAGCAATGGCTGAGGAAGAAGGGCGACAGACATTGAGTGAAGGATGTGCTAAAGAAGTGAAAGAGCATGGCGTACGTTGACCCAGGTTTTAGCAACAAATCTAATAAATCCAAGTATAGTTCCTGGTGTATTTATCTTTTATAAAAACATAGTGTGGACATGTATAACATGCATTTGTGACATTCTATATTGCTAGTTATATATGAGCCAAATATAGTAATCCTGCTACACAAAACCCAACAGAAAGTATTATTGAATAATCAACATAACAATTAATTGACTGGTTAGTTTCAAGAATGGCATTTGGAATATATTGGGCGTGTATGGCAACAATTCTGCTCTAAAAATCTAGAAATTGATTTTTCTACTTTTGGAAATTGATTTATGTAAAAAAGTAATTTTTTTTTACTTTTTCAAGTTGCTCCAAAATTACTCTGGAGCAAAAAATGTTCGATAAGTAAAAAATTAAGTTGCGTAACCAAACGAATTTATGCTCCGAAGTATTGGCATACGCACCCTTAAAGAGTGTTTCTTATATTAGGGTTCGTTTGCTTGACAGAAAATAAATTGAAAATAATTTCCTAAAAATGATTGATTGTATAGCTTATAAAAATGGATGTTTGCAAAATATTTTAGCATAAATTATTGTCGATAATAAAAATATCTTTTATCGACCGATTATTTCAAATGAAACAAGTGATAATCTTTAGAAAAAATACGTTTTGAATAATTCATTCTTCGCCAACAAATGAAGCCTTAATATCTTAAAATTCTATCATTAAACTTAATCAACCAGCAATATGAGAAGTAATTATTTATATCATACAAAAAATTATAAGAAAAATTCCAAAAAGGGCATGATGTGCCTTTATTTGATAAAATAAGAGCATGGAGTAGACATTATTTCAAATAAGGGCTGGAAGTGACTATGTTAGTCTTAAATAATTGTATGAAGTGGCCATAACAGTTGCAAATGAGTGCCTGACCTGTGATGAGCCCACCCTCAAATCCCATTGAGAAGAAGGCCTTGCGACGTCCTAGACCGCCGCATTGCTAACGGACTCGCACATAATTTGTTATAAATCATAAATCGGTATGCATATGAGAAACGCCGTGGAAGCCTTAAGGAGGGGCACCACAAGAACCGAGGACAGTACGCACACAATAAGGGTTGGTCTTAATAGGGTTTATTTCGCACACCTTTCATACAATCACTTATTCACACACTTGTGCGTGTGCGCACGCGCACGCGTTTTTTAAATATTGCTTTAGCACTACTCGTGGATCAAGTCAAAAAGTATTTCCCGCTATGCTATCACCATAAGCTTGCTTGTACAATTAATCGCTCCATAGCTCCTAATGCATCCACTACTGCACTCCATAGGCGTCGTCGGATGGCATGAATGGCAGAGAACCGGATGAATTCAACAAGAATAGAGCTACGAAACGGAGCAAAATCAAAATTTCAGATAAACCCACATCTATCCATAACATTGAAACCAAAATATGAAACTGTTATGCAAGAGACTCGGGATCGTAATACTCTTCCCACATATGTACAAAGTTCACGGGTGCACCATAACGAAGGGTGGGGATGGCGGGAGAAATCATCATACCTACTTATTTGAAAAATGGTTTAACCACGGGGGTGAGCTTATAGCTCGGCGGTGAAACAAGTAACTCAATGACTAACAAGCGATTCAAGCGGGACTCGATATTCAGAACATGCAAGCATGAAACTCAAGACGACGCCACACTTTTCATGCAACCAGACCTCACGCACATGTGAGCACACAAATGACTCCAGGTTCCTTCTTTAGTTATCATTTCATTTCCGAGTTCATGAGGGACACATACCTCGATTCTTATTTTTACCTTAGCTTTTCATACATGGGACACCAGCCATGAGAGTTATGAGGGACACATGCCTCATTTTCTCCCATAACGAAGGGACGAGGAATCGCGACCTACTTATTTGAAAATGGTTTAACCACGGTAGCCTATAGCCCAGAAACAAGTAATTCAATACTAACAAGCAATCAACCATTCAATCAAGCAGACTCGATATTTAGAACATGCCATGAAACCAAGACGACACTATAATTTTCATGCAACCACCTCACGCACACGTGAGCACACAAATGACTCCAGGTTCCTTCTTTAGTTATCATTTCATTTCCGAGTTCATGAGGGATACAACCTCGATTCCGATTTTTACCTTAGCTTTTCATCCATGGGATACCAGCCATGAGAGTTATGAAGGACACATGCCTCATTTTCTCACGAGGGACACAGACCTCGATTTCTCCCTACTCCGGGCTTCATTCCAATGGGACATAGGCCGTGGACTTTTCGATTTTCACTTAGGCTCCCAAAGGATAATTATCTAGATACGGGATACATATCATCCTTATCGAGACACAAGCCAATAGGATCCTCGGATTATAGATTCAATTCATATGCAATCATGCCACTCGAGATTCATTCCACAAGCTTCCATTCCACACAAGCTGGAACACCCACTCTTTCACACCAGGACCTAACTCATGCCTTGATTTTTTAGGTGTAATGCAACCCGACATTGCCACAAGACAATCCAACGACATTTCAACAAATTTCAACCCATACTCCACACATACAACCAAGAACAAAGTCCCAAACTCAAAACCGCACACCTCAAACCTATACCACACGCACGGCCGAACCCCCATGGGTTAGGCGACACAAATTCAAGCTAATCCGGCATAAATTCATGCAATCGGACTACACAATCAACATACCCATGACTCACAATCGACAATTCAAGCAATGGATCGTCAAATCAAACTTGTTTCCTAGCTCATGCAAAATGAACTTCATTTTTTCCAAAATACCGTATCGCAGCCAAACGGATGACAAATCGATAAGTAAACAAAAGAGTTAGAAGCTTTACTTGCCTCAAGATTGAAATCGGGCAAAGATGAAGCCAATTCTCGATTGAACGGAGCTCGGATCCTCCTTTGGGTCGTGCGGCCGAGAGCTCTACGGAGAGAGGGACGAACGGCGTCAAAGCTTGAGGGACAAGTTGGGGTCATCGAGGTGTTGCTAAGGTAGGGTGGTTGCCATTGTCGCCGCCGGTGGTGAGCTTTGTCACGACCTAAAATTAGGGAATTCCAAGTTAATGGATTATTAGGTTAATTAGATTATCTAACCTGATTTGGACTCTCCCAAGTCTTATCGAATCGCAACTTAGGTTCAATTATATGCAAAATTTATTAATTTGGAGCCGTCACTAATCTTTTATGATAGGTAGATTAGAAACCTAAATAAAGTATTAGGGAGAAAATATTTCATTTCATGTGAACTAGAGATTAAATGGATTCAAGGACTTAGTTATATTAACTTTTCAATTAATGCCCTTTCGGTACCCGATTTTCATGAAAAATCCCTAGTTTGATGATTTGAGTTAAATGTTTTTGGGATTTTTTTTTTTAAATGCAATGCTAATGTAATCTAACTATATGACATGTGAGATGTAATGACATGGCAATTGTGACGAAATATGCATGACATGGCAATTACACGTGGCAAAGTATACATGACAGGCAATTATAATGTGGCAAAGTATACATGAAATGTCATAATGACGTACGACTATATGATCTGCAATGCGAATGACATTTTGGGGTATTTTTGTGCATTTTCGGATTTATGAAAAATTGACTTAAAAATCTATTTTCTTACCCAAAAAAAAAACATAAAAATCTATTCTAGAGTGAAATAACACCCAATTTAAGTCAAAAAATTGATTTCTCAAAGTCTTAAACTTCACTAGGAGTTATTTTACATGCAAAGGTATGTGAAGACAAGATTTAACTTAAGAAAACATGGCATCTTTTTCGAGATTTTTCAGGAATTTATTTAAACTGTGAAAAAACACAAAATTTGAACAAAAATAAACAATTTTGCCCATAATATACCTTTATATTTGAAATTTCGATTTTCGCTCGGCTTCCTATATACATAGGGAAAATCTTAAAATTCTATTTAGGAACTAGCAATCCGCTCCTCGAGATGGAAGATTTAATATTTAATTCACACGCACGAGCACAATCATATTTCGAAATCGAAGTCATATGTTACCTTTAATGTACGTTTTTGAGGTATAAGGTATAAGGCAAGTTGCGGAGGAAGTATTATGGGCAATATTATTTATTGATTTTCAAATTAAATCACATGAAGATAAATATGAGATGCGCATAAATAAGACACAAAATTCAAACATGGAAATCAAATATTTAAGAGATAATGTGCATAATTATGTATAAGATAACACTTCAAATATTGCCTTATAGGGATCACATCTTTTAAGATATGCACAATTATCCACAAAATATTAGATCTATGCAAAATAATCTAAGTTAGATAACAAGATCATTCTGAATGCTTCAAGATAGAAATCGTTACCGAAATTGAAGATTAGATTTCCAAATTTGAGCCGGCAACGGATATCGACTCGTAATCTTGGATCGGTGACAGGCGACGTCCGGCCATTAATGATGGCGTTCGTGGTGAAGAGATTTTGACAGCAAGAAGGAGCCACTCACGAACTTGAAGATGTGGACGTCTGGGAGGCTAGGGGAAAGAATAGTCAAACTCGTTGTTGGCTATTCTTTTTCCAAATATTCTGCACGTTACTACATGGTACAACTCCCCATGATTTCCCTGTTCAGTTCACTAGAGAGAGTTGTTGAAGAGGGTTCTCAAAGCTGCGCACACTAAAGTATGCGTATACGACTTGCTCAGTGATGATTTCGTTGACTTGAAGCTCATTCACGTGTGAAAGTAACAGAGAGGCCAATCAAAGGTGAGAGCTTCCTTATAATAAGTTCCAAGTATTGAAAACTCGCAGAACAAAGACACTCAAGCTCGATCACAAATATGAAAACAGAAGCTTTGTTGTTGAAGATCGCAACCGGCTAGAGACGTCGGGAGCGCAATGATTAGGCCAAGAAAGGGACATTGGCCTAGTGTCGTGGTTGGGCATCGGCAAAGGCCTTCATGGAATGCCTATAGGCAACGAGCCACCACGACACAGTTGGACTAGCGGTGGACGTTGGTTCGTGGCCAGCCATCGTCTCAGGGTAGTCAGCCGGGAGCTTCGCTGGACTGATCTGTGGGAATCATCACGGTAAGGAGTCCAAGGCAATAGCTTCGGGAAGACTTCAAGACCGGTGTTAATGGGAGCAAGGACACATCACGACCATAACAAGGAAGGAAGTGCCCGAACAGAGGAATTCCCTCTCTCCTATTCACTTTCTTCCTCTGTGAACTTTTTCTCCTTCATGTTTTCTGTCTACTAAGCAAGAGAATAAAACAATGAAGAGCAAAGATCGAAATCACCAATAAAGATGGCAGAGGAACAAAAAAGAAAGTAGCATACATGCCTTCTCCATGATCCGGACGAAATCCACAGAAGAACATCCACCACTTCAAGCTCTCCTATGTTGCTTCCGTCTGTCTTCTTTCTTTCTCTGACCTTTTATTTTTGAGAGATGTCCGGCCAAAGTATCCTATGAATGGACCTCCTGAATAATGCCGTGTATTCAGATGAATGGCCCTCTCTTGTTTTTGAAGCATAAGCATGCTTATATAGAGAAAATTAGGTCAAGTTAGGAGCTCTAACTTATGACTCTTTATAAAATAGACCATGAATCGCAAGACCTTTTTTAATTAAGCCCCAAAGGACTTAATCACACTTATTTAAGTTCAAATCAACCTATATTCCTCAAAAATTTAGGTACAAGATCAATTCGATAATTCAATTAAGTTCAAAACCTTGAATTAAGTCCATCCACCGCCAATCGATGAAAATGTGAATGCAATATATGCTAAAATAAATATGAAAACTAAATTAGTTATTTTTTTGTAGGAACTAAAATTTAATTCCCGATTTTTTATGCAAAATAAATGATTAAAATGTTAGTCAAAATTTAGGTGTTAACAAACTCGAGTGGCGAGAAGGCGCGGCGTTGTGGGTCTCGACTTGGGGGGCGAATCTCACAAGGATGGGGGTGTCTAGCATGAAGAGGGGGAGGAAGAGTGAAGGTAAGAGAGAGAGAGAGAGAGAGAGAGGTGGGAGGTCGGAGAGGTCACACGGAGGAGAGAGGGGGAAAAGAGAGAGGAGGAGAGAGAGAGAGGGGGGGAGGGGGAAGAGGGGTGAAAATAGAGAGAGGAGAGAGTTTCTTTTTTGAAAAGTGGGCCCATGTGACACGTGTCGCATAATAAGTGGAGGTGGGGACTGCTGGCGTGGTTCCCAACGTATTTAATGTTACTTTCATAACAATTTGACAATATTGTTAGTTGTTTTTTACCGTAGATCCATACATCATTATCGTGTTTTTTTATATAAAATATTTATTAATTAAAAAATTATGGGGTTAGAAATAATAACAAAGCTCTATTTTCTCTTTGTTGGCAACACCACACGGACAAGAACAAAAAACGAAGATGTCACTTCCTCGGAATCTTCTTGTTTGAAAATGGTAGAGAAGACAAAAAGGCAACGAACGGCCTCCGTTAAAGTTCGCCTCCAGAAAAGCTTGACTTGACGAGGAAATGGTGGGGAAGTTTCACTTAGATGAGCAGGTAGATTCAGATCACTCCATATTTTATAAGCCGGACTTTTGGAACTTCCTCTCCATCTTCATCCCAAAGAAAGACGAAAGGAGGAGGAAGAAGAAGAAGCGAAACCATGATGAATGCATTAGAGATGTGGAGTAACCTCGGCTCGGTCATGGCCGGGCTGATGTTCGCGTGGGCGTTGTTCAAGCAGTACTGCCCTCCCCAGCTCCGCACCCACATCGAGGCCTATGCGCACAAGGCCGTGGGCTACGTCTACCCGTACATCCACATCAAGTTCCCAGAGTTCGCCGGAGAGCGGCTCGAGCGGTGCGAGGCCTACGCCGCCATCCAGAACTACTTGAGCGCAACCGCCACCGCCAGGGCCAAGAGGCTCAAGGCCGAGTCCGTCAAGGACAGCCAGTCGCTGGTGCTAGGCATGGACGAGAATGAGAAGGTCGTCGACAAATTCGAAGGGGTCAAGCTCCGGTGGTCGTCGCGCCAGATCGCCTCCCAGAGCTCCACGTTTTCCTTCTACAATTCATCTAAAGATACAAGGTACACATGGAAATATGTCTAGGTTGAGGCTTCATTACCCACTTACTGAAACGAGTTTCTTTTTTCCGAATCCCTGGATCATTGCTTTTGCCCCCAGGTTTTATAGTCTGACCTTCCACCGGAGCCAGCGGGCCTTGATCACCGGCTCTTACATAAAGCATGTCCTGGAGAAGGGGAAGGCGGTGGCGGCCGACAACCGGCAGCGGAAGCTCTACACCAACAACCCGAGCTCGAACTGGCACTACTACAAGTCGACCAAGTGGAGCCACGCGGCATTCGAGCACCCCGCGACGTTCGACACCCTGGCGATGGAGCCGAGCAAGAAGAGGGAGATCATGAACGACCTCCTCAAGTTCCAGCGAGGGAAGGAGTACTATAAGCGGATCGGCAAGGCGTGGAAGCGCGGCTACCTTCTCTACGGCCCGCCAGGGACTGGCAAGTCCACGATGATTGCCGCGATGGCCAACTTCCTCAACTACGACGTGTACGACTTGGAGCTGACCACGGTCAAGGACAACACGGAGCTGAGGAAGCTGCTGATCGAGACGTCGGGGAAGTCGATCATAGTGATCGAGGACATCGACTGCTCGCTCGACCTGACGGGCCAGAGGAAGACCAAGAAGCAAGAGAAAGACGATGACGAAGAGAAAGAAGACCCCGTCAAGAAAATGGCGAAAGGCAGGGAAGACAGCAAGGACAGCAAGGTCACGCTCTCAGGGCTCCTGAACTTCATCGACGGGCTGTGGTCGGCGTGCGGGGGCGAGAGGATCATCGTGTTCACGACCAACTTCGTGGAGAAGCTCGACCCGGCCCTGATCAGGAGAGGGAGGATGGACAAGCACATCGAGATGTCGTATTGCTGCTTCGAGTCGTTCAAGGTGCTCGCGAGGAATTACTTGGGCGTCGAGTCGCACCCGCTGTTCACTACGGTGAGGCAGCTGCTGGAGGAGACGAAGATGGCGCCGGCGGACGTGGCGGAGAACTTGATGCCCAAGTCGGATGAGGAGGAGGAGGAGGCGTGCTTGAAAGGGTTGATCGGAGAGCTAGAAAAGGCGAAAGAGGACGCCAGGAAGAAATCCGAAGAAGAAGAAGAAGAAAAGGCAGCTGCAGCTACTCGAGCAATGGCTGAGAAAGAAGGGCAACAGAAATTGAGTGAAGGATGCGCTAATGAAGTGAAAGAGAATGGCGTCCGTTGACCACATTGAAGGTTGTGTTTCTGGCGATTCATGGATGACGTAATATTTTCTCCATTTCTATATAAAGAATAATTTTAATCTTCCATTATTTGGGGGAATTTGGCCAGATCAGGTCTTTTTTTTTTTTTTGTTGTTGAGATAATGCATCTAATCAGTATGTTTTTTTTTCAATTTAGTACTCTGGGTTGGATCGAACAATAATTGAAAAATGTTAATGGGAAGGGACTTTACGTCTTATTTCCGTGTTAAGCCTAACAATAATTACAAAATTGGGTAGCTTTAAGTTTCTAGATCCCTAATAATCATTCTTCATTGCTTCCCAAAACACATCTCGTGATCCTTTAGTACTACTTGTGGCTTACGAATACAAGAACGGATCGAATCCGGAAATAAATTGATCAGCACTCCGAAAGAGATTGCCCTAATTTACTTCGAATCTAGGTCCGTCAAATAGGTGCTCTTGTGGGTTGGATCGAAAATGGCCCTACCCAAATCGATCCATCTATACCCAAATCAAATCTAACGACTCGTATTCGACCTGTATTATTAAAACACATCCGTATTTAATCCGATGGATGAAAACCTTGTACTCACCCCGTTTAACCAGCTTTAAGCTTTTCATGTGCAAATGTTACCTGAAAAATTTCATACAGCCATCAAATGTCCTTGATTTCCATATCATTAAGAACTTGTACATCCATATCATATTTACTTTAAAGTAGTTTTTGTGTCATAAATTTTCTCGAATTGTTTTATTCATTCGTGCGCCCGTGTCACATTCGCCCCTAAAAAAATCTTAAGTTTACCCTAATTTGAGGTAAAGGTAGCACTGATATATCAATTTGAAGTAAATACAACACGCGCACACATCGAGACCTATAATTGATGACAAGGCCGTCAGCCACGTCCACCTATACATCCAGATCACGTTCCCGGGGAGTTCTGCAGAGCGGCTCAAGCGGTGCAGGGCCTGCTCTGCGATCCAGAACTACCCGAGCGTGAGCGCTTCAGCTATGGCCAAGAGGCTAAAGGCCGAGTCCGTCGAGGACAGCCGGTCGCTCGTCCTCAGCAATTAGCATGGACGAGAAGGAGGAGGTCGTCGACGAGTTCGAAGGGGTCAAGCTCCGGTGGTCGTCGTGCCTGATTGTCTCCCGGAGCTCCACGTTTTCCTTGCACCCTCCATCACGCACACACCTACATACATACATACATATTTATTGAAATAATCAAATTTATTAAGTGATTCAACTCTTTCCGGGTATAAGATCGTGAGCATGGCTTTTTCTTTCTTTCTTTTTTTGAAAGTCAGCATGGCTTAATTTAATCAAAGATTTAGAAATCGGTTTACTTTGTTCACCTAGTGAAATAAGCACTTTCTCTCTTAGGGAGAAAAATCAATAAGAGTGCCACAACTTTTGTAAGGCGCTAGTACAATGTCATAATTATTTTTTTGCTCACTTAAGTGTCACATCGAGTAAAATCGATCCCTCAAATGCGATTTTTGACAAATAGTGATACGTGAATTTTTTTTTTATTTTTAAAATTTTTTCCAGTCACACTTGGATATATATATATATTACTTTATTATTTTATTTTATTTTCTTATTTTTTTTTTTTTGAAAATTTTCAAATAAAGGCTTAAAGTACCATTATTTTCTCAAATAATGGCCTTAAATGAACATTGTTTTAAATAAATGCCGAAAGTGTACATTATTTCAAATAAAGTCCCGAAGTGACTATGTCAAGATCAAATAAGGGCATGACATGCCCACGACAATTTCAAATAAAGGTATTATCTCGCTAGCCAGCTAAATATTTCAGTTGGTTAATGGATTTTTCTCTAATGACAATTAGTATTCGTTACTAATGTTTAATTTTTCTTTTCTTTTTCTCATTTCTTGTTTTTTTTTGAAAATACCAAATAATGGCTTGAAATGGACGTCATTCCAAATAAGGGCCTCAAGTGATTATGTCGATTTCAAATAGGGGTCTCAAGTGACCATAGTAGTTTCAAATAAGGGTATAAGCTCTTGACAAGTTAAATATTTTCACCAATCAAGGACATTTTTATCCAAATGAAATTCAATTACTTTTTTTAATTTCTTTCCTTTTCTTTTTCTCATTTACTTTTTTTTTTACACAAATTTCAAATAAAAGCGTGAAATGGCTATGTCAATTTCAAATAAAGGTTTGAAGTGGCCTTGATAATTTCAAGTAAGGGTATAACCTTGTTGGCCGGCTAAACATTTTGGCCACCAATGGCATTTTCGCCCAAAGACAATTACTTTATTTTTTTTTCTTTGCAGCGGCCGACGACGGATCAATAACCCTTGCTTGGTCGAGCCTAGCCGATGTGAACCTTACTCGGGTGAGCCTAGCCCTTGCCTCCGGCTTCGAGGGCGCCTCGAGCAACGGTGGCCCTCACTAGATTGGGTGAGGGCAACCCTCACCCATCCCTCTCCGAGCATTGCTAGCGGATGGCGGCTAGCCACCGCGAAAAGGAAAGAAAAAAAGGAAAACAAAATAATAAAAGGAAAAAAAATTAAAAATGTAAAGGACAAAAGTACCATTGACCAAACATAAGGTTAGGCCCTTGTTTAAGACTGCCATATCTATTTAGGTCTTTATTTGAAACAAGGTCTACTCATGTCCTTATTTAAAAAAACGATGGCATTTCGAGTCTTTTATTTGGAACTATTCTTTTTTTTTTTCTTTGTTGCGGCGGGCAAGAGCCCAACGACCCTCGCTAGCCACTAGTGAAGGCTGCACGCCCTCACTAGCCTTGCTTGGACTAGGCAACCCAAGCTTAAGCGACCCAACCCTCGCTTGTGGCCGGCGAGAGTGGCCCTCACCAAATCAAGCGAGGGCGACCCTCGCCTAGGCCCTCTCTAGGAATCTCCTATGGTCGCCCACCGGTCAACAACGAAAAGAAAAGAAAAGCAAAAAAAAAATAAAATAAAATAAAATTCAAAATCATAATGCATGAAAATGCTATTGATCACCCGAAGGTGAGTCCCTAATTTGAGATCGCTATAGCCACTTTAGTCTCTTATTTAAAAGAAGATCCACTTGAGGCACTTCTTTGAGAAAATGAGGGTCATTATTTGAAACAATGTTCACTTCATGCTATTATTGTAGAAAACGAAGGTCTTTTAGGCCCTTATTTGAAATTATTTTCAAAATTATATTTTTATGATTTATTAAAGCCACGTTCGTAGTTGGTTGGAAAATAACGATGATGAGGGCATAACAATAGGAACAGCTCCTCTTCCATATTATAATAAGTAATTTGTGACATTATAATCTAAGGCACGCCTAAAATCAACTTTAACCTCAAATTTTTTACTAAAATACGCTATGGACAGCCCATGTCTACATTTCATATTAACTGTAATGTATTTGGCAAAACCGTAACATACGATAATCGGTATAGTTGTCAAATAATTCAGGGATTTCTTGCTTTCCAAAAATTTGAATTCAAGATAATTGACTAGCGCTCCATCAACCCATGTATTTGTTATTTATGTCAGTTCAAATTCACATTCCTTTGTTTTTTTATTTACTAATTTAAAACCTTCTACTCTATTTTTCTTCTATTGCGATGGTTTTATACCTCTAATGATCGGAAGGAAATAACTATAGAAATGAAAAAAAAAAAGGATTGAATTCTAATGGAGAAAACTGAAAAGTTTATAATCGAATTGATCGCCGGTCGGCGTCCAAGTCGTCGATTTCCGGTCAAAAGTCAATCGACAAAATTGAAAAGTTTATGATTGAAATTAGCAATGTCCTTTCTGAAAATTTAATCTTTTATCGGCTCTCCTGTCAATGGGAAATTTTTTCAATACAAACATTGTTAGTGTCACAACACGCATAAAGGGATTATTACGATATTAATTAGTTATTCTACATCACATCCTGCGCAAATAAAAATGCTTGGAAAAGTTCTCCCTCACAAGTAGTGAGTCCAAACTCAAAATCATCCAACACAAGCAATCCTACACGCCAGCAGATCCTATTTATTTAAGTTAAAAACACCATTTTGACCCACTTTTAAATTTTCCAAAGTTACCTACTCATTATACAATAGAATCTCAATAGGTCACTCATAATCACCAATTTCATAAATTATCATCCAATTTCCCGCATGCATCCAATGATGCGTAGCGCGTGCCTTTAGGTCTACTATTTGTTAATAGAAAGAATGCGACTCCTAAATTTTAGGACTATCGCTTTCGAAATTTTTTTCTCTTGCATCAACCCCGTCGCTTAAGTTTAGGGGACCGAACTGGAAAACGGACATTGACTAGTGCTCCGAAGGACATTGTGCGAAATTACTCCGAATCAGACACGAAGGCCAAGTCTCCCGATAGTTTCGTGCAAAATAATACATGTGCCACCGTGAGGAGTTCGGCTAATTTGGAGTCATGTTTTTCGGATGCTCTATCACTTTCGTCGGGAAATCCTTTTCATTGTTTTTCCGTTAAACTTTAAAGTTCTTTATAAATACAACAATATAGGTACGTCAATGTGAATATGTTTTCAAAGTCAACAGTAGAAGTCAATAAAAACGCAATTGTTGTCGTTCGGCCCTTTGTTCCGGCCAACCTTTCTATGACGTCAGACGCATGACATCATGCAACGGTCCTCACGACCCGTGTTCATACATTTAGCTTGTCGTTTTTTTTTTTTTGGCAATTTGATCCCAGCAACTGGTCGACCTAATTTTCTGACCTTCATTAAAGGAGCAATAACTTGCGGATTAAAGCCGGATAAGGGTACCCGGGTACCGTAACTTTCTTACCATGCTCACTTGAATATTATACCTTTTTCTTCGATGACTTAAGTGCCACAATCTCTAAAAAAGCGTTCACTTAATTGTCTCACATTTTAATCGATTATTTAAGTGTCAAAATTTTTTAAAAACGTTACACCCATTATAGCACTTGAGTGAATATTTTTAAAAAAATCATAGCACTCAAATGACCAGTTAATAAGTTATATAGACACTCAGTGATCGGGAAAAAAATTACGACACTCAATTGAGCGTCATAAATGTGTTGTGGCACTCAAGGGATCGGAAAAAAACTTATGATACTTAAGTGAGAACAGTTAAAAAGTTATGACACTTGTAGTTTCATTTCCCGATTAAGCTGTGCAGGACTAATATCTTCTCCAAAATTCAATCAACTGGTATCAAATTATCCCCAACAGTAATCAGTACAATGTTTCAGCAATATCAACCGGGAAGCAGTAAACTATAGTTCATCTCTGGTCATGCGCATCCAAAGGCTCTTCAAATCAGCAAAACATCAACATATCATCGTCACAGAAGTGGATTGACTCAAAGAAACAATAAAGATCTAACCGCTACCAGAGAAATTGAGATGCAATTTGGAAAAAGGATTTCAACAAACAACCGCCGATCAACTTGTAGATCTTGGCCTCGTAAACTAACATCATAAAACTTTAACCGATTCCAACAAAATTTTACCATCGAATCTGCACCGCAAACCCTTCGCTCTTTTTCTTTGCTGCACTCAATTAAGAAAATTCCGCAATATTTTTTCCCTTTAATATGAAAGAAATGATGAATTGGGCTCCTCAATAGGCCGATCCAAGCCTACACTTAAGCTCCGTTTATTTGACGAAAAATGATCAATTTGAAAAATATTTTTTAAAAAATAGTCGCTTATATCTTTTGAAAAAATAAATCAATAAAATAAATATTTTTATTGAAGATGAAAAGACTTTATAATCTTTAGGAATATGGATAGACAAGTGTGCCTAGGATTGCGGGAATGAAACACTCTGAACTGCCTGGCCCACCAGAGTTGTTGGCAACACCACAGAAACAAACGAAAATCGAAGATGTCACTTCCTCGGTGCGGGTCCTCGGAATCTTTTTGTTTGAAGATGCTACAGAAGACAAAAAGGCAACGACCGGTCCCCGTCAAAGTCGCCGCCCGACAAGCTTGACTTGACGAGGAAATGCTGGTGAAGTTTCACGTAGATGAGCAGGTAGCTTCAGATCACTCCATATTTTATAAGCTGGACTTTTGGAACTTCCTCTCCATCTTCATCCCAAAGAAAAACCGAAGGAAGAAGAAGAAGAAGCGAAACCATGATGAATGCGTTAGAAATGTGGAGTAACCTCGGCTCGGTCATGGCCGGGCTGATGTTCGCGTGGGCGATGTTCAAGCAGTACTTCCCTCCCCAGCTCCGCGCCCACATCGAGGCCTATGCGCACAAGGCCGTGGGCTACGTCTACCCGTACATCCACATCAAGTTCCCAGAGTTCGCCGGCGAGCGGCTCGAGCGGTGCGAGGCCTACGCCGCCATCCAGAACTACCTGAGCGCAACCGCCACCGCCAGGGCCAAGCGGCTCAAGGCCGAGTCCGTCAAGGACAGCCAGTCGCTGGTGCTAGGCCTGGACGAGAATGAGGAGGTCGTCGACGAATTCAAAGGGGTCAAGCTCCGGTGGTCGTCACGCCAGATCGTCTCCCAGAGCTCCAAGTTTTCCTTCTTCAATTCATCTAAAGATACAAGGTACACATATGGAAATATGTCTAGGTTGAGGCTTTATTACCAACTTATTGAAACGAGTTTCTTTTTACTAATCCCAGGATCATTTCTTTTGCCCCCAGGTTTTATAGTCTGACCTTCCACCGGAGCCAGCGGGCCTTGATCACCGGCTCTTACATAAAGCATGTCCTGGAGAAGGGGAAGGCGGTGTCGGCCGACAACCGGCAGCGGAAGCTCTACACCAACAACCCGAGCTCGAACTGGCACTACTACAAGTCGACCAAGTGGAGCCACGCGGCATTCGAGCACCCCGCGACGTTCGACACCCTGGCGATGGAGCCGAGCAAGAAGAGGGAGATCATGAACGACCTCCTCAAGTTCCAGCGAGGGAAGGAGTACTATAAGCGGATCGGCAAGGCGTGGAAGCGCGGCTACCTTCTCTACGGCCCGCCAGGGACTGGCAAGTCCACGATGATTGCCGCGATGGCCAACTTCCTAAACTACGACGTGTACGACTTGGAGCTGACAACGGTCAAGGACAACACGGAGCTGAGGAAGCTGCTGATCGAGACGTCGGGGAAGTCGATCATAGTGATCGAGGACATCGACTGCTCGCTCGACCTGACGGGCCAGAGGAAGACCAAGAAGCAAGAGAAAGACGATGACGAAGAGAAAGAAGACCCCGTCAAGAAAATGGCGAAAGGCAGGGAAGACAGCAAGGACAGCAAGGTCACGCTCTCAGGGCTCCTGAACTTCATCGACGGGCTGTGGTCGGCGTGCGGGGGCGAGAGGATCATCGTGTTCACGACGAACTTCGTGGAGAAGCTCGACCCGGCCCTGATCAGGAGAGGGAGGATGGACAAGCACATCGAGATGTCGTATTGCTGCTTCGAGTCGTTCAAGGTGCTCGCGAGGAATTACTTGGGCGTCGAGTCGCACCCGCTGTTCACTACGGTGAGGCAGCTGCTGGAGGAGACGAAGATGGCGCCGGCGGACGTGGCGGAGAACTTGATGCCCAAGTCGGATGACGATGACGAGGAGGCGTGCTTGAAAGGGTTAATCGGAGAGCTGGAAAAGGCGAAAGAGGACGCCAGGAAGAAATCCGAAGAAGAAGAAGAAGAAAAGGCAGCTGCCGCCGCAGCAGCAGAAGCAGAAGCAGCTGCAGCTACTCGAGCAATGGCTGAGAAAGAAGGGCAACAGAAATTGAGTGAAGGATGAGCTAATGAAGTGAAAGAGAATGGCGTCCGTTGACCAAATTGAAGGTCGTGTTTCTGGTGATTCATGGATGACGTAATATTTTCTCTATTTCTATATAAAGAATAATTTTAATCTTCCATTATTTGGTGGAAGTTTGCCAGATCAGGTCCTTTTTCTTTGTTCTGTTTTTTGAGATAATGCATCTAATCAGTATGTCTTTTTTTCAATTTAGTACTCTGGGTTGGATCGAACAATAATTGAAAAATGTTAATGGGAAGGGACTTTGCGTCTTATTTCCGTGTTAAGCCTAACAATAATTACGAAATTGGGTAGCTTTAAGTTTCTAGATCCCTAATAATCATTCTTCATCACTTCCCAAAACAAGTCTCGTGATCCTTTAGTACTACTTGTGGCTTATAAATTCAAGAACGGATCGAATCCGAAAATAAATTGATCAGCACTCCGAAAGAGATTGCCCTAATTTACTTCTAATCTAGGTCCGTCAAATAGGAGCTCTTGTGGGTTGGATCGAAAATAGCCCTACCCAAATCGATCCATCTATACCCAAATCAAATCTAGCGACTCGTATTCGACCTGTATTATTAAAATAGATCCGTATTTAATCCGATGGATGAAAACCTTGTACTCACCCTATTTAACCAGCTTTAAGCTTTTCATGTGCAAATGTTACCTGAAAAATTTCATAGAGCCATCAAATGTCCTTGATTTCCATATCATTAAGAACTTGTACATCCATATCATATTTACTTTAAACTAGTTTTTGTGTCATAAATTTTCTGGAATTGGTATATTCATTGGTGCGCCCGTGTCACATTTGCCCCTAGAAAATCTTAAGGTTACCACAATTTGAGGTAAACGTAACACTGATATATCGGTTTGAAGTAAATGTAACGCGCGTGCACATCATCGACGCCTATGATTGCTCACAAGGCCGTTGACCACGTCCACCCATACGTCCAGATCACGTTCCGTGGGGGAGGAGGGTGGGGGTGGTGGAAGGGTTGGCGAGCTGCTCGAGGCCTACTCTGCGATCCAGAACTACCTGAGCACGAGCGCTTCAGCTACGGCCAAATGGCTCAAGGCCGAGTCCGTCGAGGACAGCCAGTCGCTCGTCCTTAGCATGGACGAGAAGGAGGAGGTCGTCGACCAGTTCGAAGGGGTCAAGCTCTGGTGGTCGTCGTGCCTGATCGTCTCCCGGAACTCCACGTTTTCTTTGCACCCTCCATCACGCACACAGCTGCATTCATACATATTTATTGAAATAATCAAATTTTATTAAGCAATTCAACTCTTTCTGGGTACATGATCGTGAGCATAATTGTTTTTTTTTTTTTTTTCCGAAAGCCGGCATGGTTTAATTTAATCAAAGATTTAGAAATCGGTTTACTTTGTTCACTTAGTGAAATAAGCACTTTCTCTTTTACGGAGAAAAAATAGTAAGGGTGCCATAACTTTCATACGGCACTACTTGAATGCCATAATTATTTTTTTTCGCTCACTTAAGTGTCACAACGGAGTAAAATCGATCATCGAGCGCCATTTTCAACAAATCGTCCTACGTGAATTTTTTTTTATTTTTAATTTGTTCCGGTCACGCTTGGACATATATACATATATATGTAAAAGTTTCAATTTTTAATTTTCTTTTTCTTTTCTCTTTTTTTTCCCTTGGCCTACGAGGGTCACCGGCTACACTCGCTGACCATGAAAACCTCGCCTAGGGTTGAGGGCAATTGCGGCCTTATCGGCCGAGGACAAGGGCCATCGCGCCCTCGCCCATGGTCGGCGGGGCCGCGAAGCCTTCAACCGCGAGGCAAGGGTCGCAAAAGCCCTCACTCTTAGCCTGTGAGGTTGCGATTGCCCTTGCCCGGGGCCATCGAGAGGGCGATCGCGGCTCAATCGGCCGATGGCGAGGCGGCCCTCGGCCCTAGGCAAGGGTTACGGGAAAACAATGGAAAAAAAAATAAGACTGAAGAATTACAAATTTTAAATTTAAAAAGAAATATTAAAAAATTCTAGAAATCATTAAAACATTTAAAAATATATGTTTCGATGATGCCACATCAGATTTTTCGGTATCTACATTAGATTTCTAGCGAGGCAAATCGCCGATAATACTTAAATGATCGATATTTCAAATTCGTGGCATTTGGGTGAGTAAAAAAATGATTATGACATTCAAATGAAGACCGCATTTAAAAATTACGACATTCTTGCTTTCTTTTCACTTCCTCTTGATGATCAAATTCTTGCCTGCACTCAGACCTTCTCTAATCTGACAAGCCACATCATTGGGTCATTGCTTTTGCCTCCAGGATTTATAGGCTGACCATCCACCGGAGCCACCGTGACTTGATCAACGGCTCTCATATTAAGAGCGTCTTGGCGAATGGGAAGGTGGTAGCGGCCGACAACCGGCAGCGGAAGCTCCTCAGCAGCAACCCGAGCTCCAACTGGCGCTACTACAAGGCCGGTGAGCATGTGGAGCCACGTGGCGTTCGAGCACCCCGCCGAGCAAGAAGAGGGCGATCATGAACGACCTCCTCAAGTTCCAGCAAGAACCACGTCATGTTCACCGAGGCGAAGGACTATTACGCGACGATCGGGAAGGCCTGGAATCAGAAGTAAAGACGCACCGGAGATCTAATCAATCTTTGTGCTTAAGAAGGAATTACAGAGAAATCGTTCAGATTTACGTAATTATTTTCCCTGTTCTCACGCAATACCAATAGGATTCACCAACTCTAAAGTCAAGCTGGTAATTGGGCCTCTATTGGGCCTTCCGCGACTATCGGACTCGGGCAAATGTTCAACTCCAACCTCCCACGGGCACACGGGCAAATTACCACAAAAATAGACTGAGAACTTTTGAAAAATCTCGTAAACTTGTTCATATTATAGACTAAACTTTGTTCATTGCTTACTTAAAATCTAATTCTAAAATATTCGTATGTTTCAAATCGGATAACGGGGGTGGTCCTTGTGATTATTCCGAGTTAGAAGATGTTTATGATCCTGGAGACATCATCTCGTTAATTTCAATCAAGCGTCACTCGAACCGCTTCAATCACACTCATTTTTTCCTATGCTTGAAATCTCCGAAGCTATTATGATGGGGAGAAGTACTTCATCGAGGTGTAGGGAGGAATATGAATATTCACCTATGGACAAAAATGTGTTTGGTTTAGCGGTCAGGTGATTGTTCGGGCCAATTTTCGTGCAATTCGACTAGTCCACTTCCTCAACGGATCTTAAGGGAGCACTTCCCCACATTAGCTTGATGCATCTGGGGTTTTACTCATGCGGCGGTGCTCCCACTAAGATTTGAACTCAAGAACACATGAAGATAAGCAAACCCTATCGCTATTTAAGCCAATATCTTTTCTATGTTGGATCATTGGACGGCAAGAGCTGACAGACAAGTGTTTAGTAATAAATGTCATGCATGTTTAGAAAACCTATTGAGGAATGCTTTAGGATTTAGCCAAAAATAGAGCTGCGACACCGAAAGGGTGTTATGGAATGTGGGAAAAGTGTAAAAAAAGTCATAAACCTATTGTACTAGTTCCAATTCAATCCTAAATCATTTTTTGGTGACAATTCAGTCCTAAACCTTTTGTATTAGTGCCAATTCAATCCTAAACATTTTGCTTTAGTGTCAATTTAGTCATAAATCTTTTGCATTTATGCCAATTGAGTCAATTTGGCCAATTTTGATCGAAATCGCTAGCATGGACGCTAACGTGGATATTTTTTTAGAAAAACCAAAAAATGCTTTAAAATTATTTAAAATATTATAATAATATGAAAAGATGTGCAAGTCAACACCATCCGCACCACGTAGGATAATTGACATCCACATCGGTGTTTTTTAGTCAAACTTGGCCGCATTAACTCAATTAGCATAAATACAAAAGATTTAGGACTGAATTGACACAAATGCGAAAGGTTTAGGACTAAAGTGACACCAATAAAAGGTTTAGGACTAAATCGATACTAATACAAAATGTTTAGGACTGAATTAGTGCAAAAAAAGGTTTATAACTTAATTGGCACTAATGCAATAGGTTTAGGACTTTTTTGATAATTCTCCCCATGGAATGCTAATCTGTCCAAAGAGTGACTAGACTATCTTGACTTAGAATTTTGGGTTATCGTTTCACCGGTTCCTCCAAGCGAGCACCTAGCAAGTTGACCTTCCCATCACGATCTAGGCCCTTCAAGTTTGCGTAAATTGATGGGTAGCAGCTCTAGTTCGATATTGAAGTTTAGGATCGTGTCTTTTGCTTGAACCTAAGATTTGGGAAGGTCTTGGGTGACGAAGGCGTCCCTAAAGAACTTTGGCGATCCTACTAGCCGACGCGATTCCAAGTCATTACAGTCGAACAAATAAGTAAGGAGATAATGAATCTCATTGTCTCAAACCTTCTTCGTGCAAAATGTGAAAAAAGTCCAACCTATTGTACTAAGAACCATTTCACCAAAAACCTTTCGGTTACTGTTGATTTAGTTTTGAACCTTTAAGGATTTTTCAATTTAGTGCTAAAATGTAATCCTTCCACTAATTATGGCTGGAAATTGTTTACGTGGTGGTCCAATTAGAGCCGGCGGTCCTACATGGCACGATTGGTGGCGTGGATAATTTTTTTTTTTTTTTCCTTTCCTTTCCTTTTCAAATTTTTTCTTCACAGGGCCGACGGGACCGTTGGCCATTATGTGAGGGCCATGGCCCTCGCAGGCCACAACGAGGGTGTCATGGCCATTGCCCACCCTCATTATGGCCGGCGAGGGCCACGACATCCTCTCCTTGCCAAATTTGGTGAGGGCTTGCGAGCTCTCGCTATGGCTGGCAAGGGTAGCATGAGCCCTCGCTCGCTCTTAGTTTGGTTTTGGACTAAATTGGTAAATGTTAAAAAGGTTCGGGATTAATTTGATATAAATTGAAAATTTTAGAACTGAATTAATCGCCATGCAATGAGTTAAAAGACTTTTTGATCCATTTGCCCAACCTAGTCTCCATCGAGAGAAATGAAAAAAATATCGAGAAGCTACGCAAATTTCAATTCAAGAGGCAAAGGACTCGGGAACATGAATCAACCTCAATGCATCAGCAAAGAAAACCAATTCACTGAGTCTACGCCTTAAATCCCTAGGGAATACGTTGTTGGCGATCCGAAGCTAATAAACTTTGAAAATAATTGAGAAGGGTTAGAGGTGTGTGAGGGTGCATATGAGATCTCCGATCGTTCCGATACGACTGATTTCGATAAAAAAAACGGAGAAAGAAAATTCGAGACGGTCAAAGAACCGTCGATGTCTGCCGTATTGATCTCACCAAAGATCGTTGTTGTATAAACCATATCTTGAGCTCAAATTCGAGCAACAAGCCAAAGCGGTCCATGCACTCTGGACATGAATGGATGTACATGAACCAAATTAAGTGAGACGAACTTAATCTATTTAGTAAATGCCAAAGCCAGTTTAGTTACAACAAGCTAGCTGCGTGCGAATGAGCTGAAGTCTTCCAAGAACTGAACTTTACGTTCGGCAAATACGCTTGTACGTTCAATGTATTCAACCGGTCTACGTCAAAACGTGTTCTCCTCGTTGTGTACGCATCTCAATCCTTAAAAGGGAAGTCCAGATCTAGCAGCCTACAATGTGGGCGTCTTGCTTCGCTGCTTCTTGACAAATCAACGTGTTTATAGCAACAGACGTCAGGAGACACGGGGGGCTTGCCCAGAAGACTGTAAACGGAGCCTAAATGCTATGCTATCATACCAAATATTAGGGGTGTCAAAAAAGCCCGGTCAAACGGACCGTCCCAGCCCGAAAATTTACTTAATTTTTGGGCCTTTTTGGGCTGGGTTTGTACTCGGGCCGGGCCAAGCCTTGCCCGCCGCCTAAGTTTTTTTAACGCCTAAGTTTTCTTTTTAATTTAATTTATTTTTTATTTTTTTATATTCTTTCATTTGATGGATTTGTTAATTGATTTTTATTCCAAAAAAGAAAAAAATAATAAGAAAAAAAATTCGACCATAATCCGGCCCGGCCTAGATCGGGCCGGGTCAAGCTCGATCTGTTTAGTTCGGGCCGGCTAGGGCCAAGACCCGGCCCGTTGACACCCCTACTAAATATACTAATCCAATCAAATTGGGGAGGCCAATCATTAAAAAAAATGTGCAGAATATGAAATGCTTAAGCTATTCAATAAGAGAGGCAATGATCGAAAAAGAGGGAGAAGTACACTAGAAGTGTAATAAAATTGTGTATGGCGCTCATCTTAGTATCAAAAATTTCCAAACAATCGCTTACGTGCCAAATCGGAGAAATTCCGATAAGATGAAATACGTGGCTTTTATGTTTATTTTATTAGTTGACATGGCAATTTAGAAAAAGAAAAAAACTCTGGTCACGTGGACTTCTAAGTTAAATAATTAACAAAAATAAAAAATTATATAAAAAAAACTAAAAACTAAAAAAAAAGGGCGGCCATGGTTTAGGCGGATCCAACATCTTCTTCTTCTTCTTCCCAACTCCCAAGGAGAACCCACCCACCACCGTTTCTTGCTTGAAATTGGACGAATCTTGCAGATTCCCACAAGCTTAATCCACCATGTGATGCGCAGGCGAAGCACGCCTATGTAATCTGGGTTTTATCTTGTTCACTTGGTCTCTCATGTCGTGGCTCCGTTCTTCACTTTCGCACGATTCGGATATCCTTTGCCTTTGCTCCGCTTATCCGATCCGATATCGTCTCCAAAAGCGAGACTCGCCCTTACCTGGATATGGGAAAAAGTATCAAAAAAGTCTTAAATTTATTGCATTGATATTAATAAATTCATTAGACCAATTTAGTCCTAAACCTTTTTGTATTAATACCAATTCAGTCAATCCGACTAATTTTAACTGGAAATCGCTGGTTTGAACGCCAACGATGCTATGTTGGACGGGCGGCGTTGACGTGGACATTATTTTAATGATATTTTTTTTAAAAAAATATTTGTTAATTATTTTTTTACATTTTTGCTGAAACTTCTCGAGATCTTCAAGCAAACAACCAGACACATCGCCTTCTTCAACCTCCGGATCCGATCGGGGTCAACAAAGCATAGGAGGAGTACTCGAAAACGAAAACCCATGTATTAATCTTTCTTGGACTCCGTCCATTCTTGTGAGGTCCATGAGCTATCAAATGAGCATCATCCCAACAAGCTTCCAATCGAGATCTCTCTCTCTCCAGGCTCAATCCTTTGCATGACGCCAATTCACAGGATGATCTATGCTGAAGAGGTAATCACAGAAAAAGAAGAAGGTCTCAACTTGAACTACCCGAGAAGCTTGGAGTTCTGGCGCAGAAAGAAGGGCCGAATGGGAGGAAGAGCAAAGAGAAGGGCCTTGAGCAAGAGCTTGTCGCAGCTCGAGTTCGAGGAGCTAAAGGGGTTCGTGGATCTGGGTTCGTCTTCTCGGAGGAGGACAGAGTCGACTCGAGCTTGGTCTGCATCGTTCCTAGGCTACAGAGGCTGGGCGAGAATATTAAAGATGGTGAGGAAGATGACGATCATCCTAACCCTAAGTTTCTAAAAAAAAATATTATTATTTTTAAAATAAAATATTATTAAATAATATCCACGTCGGCGTCGATGTCCTACGTGGCGTCGCCGTCATCCACGTCAGCGATTTCCTTTAAAATTGGCCGGATGGATTGAATTGATACAAATGTAAAAAGATTTAGGATTAAATTGGTCAAATTGAAAAGTTTAAGATCGAATTGGTACAAAAGCAATAGGTTTAAGACTTTTTTGATACTTTTCCCCCTAGATATGCAAGGTCGAGCCTCGCATGTGGTTGGTGGGAGTCGCCGACCACCGGCCGGGCTAAGTGACCCTCGTTGCTCATCCCCCCGCACCGTCGGCCGGGTGGTGTAGCGGCGGCGAGAGCTATGCGCAACCTTTGTCGCCTGAACCAAGCCTTACTAAAAGACGCCATTTTCATTTCACAACAACGTTGTGCATGCCAACAACGTTTGCTTTCCACTAATAATGCTTTTTTATGGGCCTTATTGATGCAATCTTGATGGAGGGTAAATGTGCTATATAAGAGTATAAATTTAAAGTTTTTTGTGTTATAGATTGGATAGGTTTATTCTCAAGAAAATACAAAATTTGGTCTACGTACTAATCTCCAAATTTCGCTCTTCGTCCTTAGGACGCTTGGTCCCTATGGATATTTTCCTCTACGTAAGTATTTCACTAGAGATTTGACCGGATTACGATCAAAATGCATCGATTTGCAAAAGAACGAAAGTTCAATGCCCTTCGAATGATTGATGGTAGTTCGATAACACGATTGCAAGAAAAACATATTTGATGTTCTCGTTGGGAGCAATTAATATTTTTTAGGAGTCCCCGTTTAAAGGTAATCATATTTTTAAATACTTGGGAGCATTTATGTGTGACTCATAATTGTGATTTTTCCTATATGTAGAAAACATATTTGATGTTCTCGTTATCCAATTTTAATTTGTCTTCTCTTTCAGTTTTATTTTATTTTATAGTTGATCTCGTCCATATTATAATTTGATAAATTGTGCATAAATTACTTATACATATATTGGTCTAATTTAATTTAGTAAATTGAACAAATGGGATTTAATTTGATTTAGTAATTTAAAAAGATAGATA
This sequence comes from Rhodamnia rubescens, assembly GCA_021437795.1. NCBI lineage: Eukaryota > Viridiplantae > Streptophyta > Magnoliopsida > Myrtales > Myrtaceae > Rhodamnia > Rhodamnia rubescens. The sequence goes on along the minus strand of JAILYA010000004.1, from coordinate 3,008,834 downwards.
CATCTTAATTTTAATATATATAGTCCCCTTGATCAAATGAAAAAAATTAGGAATAATTTTTTTATAATTACCAAACGCGTTTCTTTTCGTTTTTTTTTTTTGTTTTGTTCCAGGAACTGAAATTTGATGTAATTAACAAACGCGTTTCTGTTCCCAAAAATCATTGCCGAAAAAAAAACCAGGAAAAAAGTGTTTTCGTTTCAAAAGTTGTTCGGAAACGAAAATGTTACCAACGCAACCTAATTCTTTTAATAATTTCTGATAATTGTTTTATGTATTTTTTTTTTTTTTTGTTAGGGCCTACAAGAAGCCGCCAACGAAGGTCGCGAACCCTCGCCATGGCTAAGCGAGGGTCGCGAGCTCTCACCAAGAGAGCCGCAAGAGGCAGCCCTAACAAAAAAAAAAAAAAAAATTATAAAAATAATAATATTTTATTAAAATTTGTCACATCAGTACCGATCAAAAAATTATACTGAATTGATATAACCGTAAAAATTTTAGGATTCAATTTGTGAAAAAAAAAAATTTGGGCCTAAGATTGGCACATTTACAGTGAGTGGGGAACGATAGGAGAATTTCTAGAAGCGGACGACTTGGGTCGCGGGCCGGGGCACCTGCTGTCCCATTCTTCGCCACACGTGCGACGCGAAGACGGAAAATAAAAAAATAAATAACCCCCGCTCGGTCAAAATACGGAACAGCAATAATTGGCGTGGGCATTTAATTTGCGCGCCGTTTCTCTTCCTCCACCGACAATCGGGTTTTCACACCCATGGGGAAGAAAATAATCACGTCATTATGACGTCACTCTGCTCGTACATAAACATAAGAACACCTACGTCGGTACATGCAATTTTCACACCCGTGCTAGAATGTGTCGTTACGATGATTTTTATTATTATGTTTGTCCGAATTCAACGCTAAACATTTCAAATAAATCGATTTAATTTTAAAACTTATAGCCTACGTGACATGTCCAGTGTCCAAAAGCCGACGTAGATTTTTTCTTTTGATGGAACAAATTCCCTCCCACAAGAATCTAATGCATGCATTTTGACGAAAGTGAATTTGACCCCAAAAAAAAAAATTGCCAAACAAGGGCCAATCGGCACCAAGATATTTTTTGTTTGATTTCATCGAAATCATCATAGGCTTGTCCGCTAGCTGTTTAAATTCAACGTCTGCTTTTCCAAACCTCTGGACCTCGCCAACATGAGAGACGACAGAGGATGCCCTTCTTTTTACCTTGGCCCAACCCCCACCCCACCCCACCCCACACACACACACACAAAGTCATTATTAGATCATAGTTTTCAGCCTCGTAATCCCTTTTCCGACAAAATACAAGTTCGTGTCACACATTTTTATTACTAATTCGATGGGAAAATTATCAAATGAAATCATAAACCTTTCACGTTTTTATCAATTCAATTTTAAATATTTTCACCTTTTGTCAATTTAGTCTTATTGAACGAAAATTGCTGATATCGACGCCGACCGTCCCACGTGACAAAGAAATACGACGTGAATATTTTTAAATATTTTTTACATATTTTTCTTTCCTTTTTTTTTTGGGCTTTCTGGGTTAAGGGGCTAACAGCCTTGTTGGCCGTTGGCTGAGGGCCGTCGGCACCTGAACCCAAAAAAGGAAAAATAAATAAAATTTATAAAGAAAGTCGAAAAAACATAAAATCAAAATTATTGAAAATCCGACCCTCCACGATTACGAAGCTTTAGAACACCAGATCGAGATCAGAGGCACGATGCATGTGATGCCGCGTTCGAGAGAGTCAACGCGAGTTATTCTTACAATGATTAGTCATTGTGCATGTTGAATATGTGGGGGAAAAGGAAGGGATTGCGGACATGACTCCTGTTTGACGTCTACTCTCTCCGCCGTAACAGTGAATCCAACATAACTAGCGAAGGGCTCCACAAAGATATTTTTTTGCCAATGAGAATTCAACGAGGGTCGAAGAGCGTAGTCGCCAAGAGCTCAAGGCCCTCTCCCTCTTTCTTCTTTCCACATCCATCGCCGAATTGTAAGAAAGGGGAAGGAACAAATGACGGAACTGTCCTCCTGAGCTCTATATAAGTGTGCATTGAAGGTGAGACAGATACAGATTATGTTGTCGTAGAGATAGAGACATAAGAAGGAGAGTTCTGTTTTTTTTTTGTTCTCTTTTCCCTTTGGAGTTCGTTGCCCTCCCCGGAGAGAAGTTGAGAGAAAGGAGAGCACAGATTAGAGGTTAACAGGAGCTCTTGTCGCAGAAGAGATGGCATCTAGAGCTACTGCCTGTGCATGCATTGTTATCCCTTTTCATACGTGCTCACGTAATAGCTGTAGGTGCCATCTCTCCTCGACAAGAGTCCCTTTAACCTCGAGAAGTTATCACATGGTCCACCTCCGCACACGCTCGTGTCTATGTTTTGCACGGCACGAGATGTTTTCTCCCGTGTCATGGCTTAAGTTTCTTGCTTTTTTCTGTGTATGCAAGGAATGATTGCTTGACATACTACCGATGCTTGTACTTGCTTGGCTATGACTTACTGTGTTGCCATCCAGGAAAGCTGTATTCGAGCAGTGTGACATTCATGCCGTGCGAGGTGCAGAATAGGTGATGAGTGTGGATTGGTATTTTGATAGATCGATCATGTGCGAGCTTATTCTTATATTGTTTAGCCTCAATTTTCTTTAGTGGGTATCTCAATTTCGAGGGCCAAAATGAACTTTTGATTTGTGATGCATGGCAATTTTTTATGAGCATGTACCCTAGTTAGCTTGCCTAGCTCCCGTTTTGCATGGTTTTAATGGGTATTGCTTATGCATGAGCAGGCTTACTCACGCTGGAAGTTCCATTCGTATATTTTCCCTATACCACCTTTCCTCGTCCTCGCTCGTTATATTCAAGTGCCAACACATGCGATTTAGCCTGATAGGGATGAGGTACATGTGTTTTGGAGTAGAACTCCTATGAAGAGAATAATCTATCTCTCGTTAAATAAGTCTTTATCATCAAGATATCCTATTTTGAAAGTCCAATATGTTTTGTTCCCGAGCTTAATATCATGTACATTTTTAGATCGTACCATCCTTTCGTCGTTATGGATGTGGCATAAGAGCTGGTTTCAACTCTTCAGATAAGACTCAATTCTTTTGCAGGCTTTAGCTCCAAATTGAACATGAGTGGTGCGTAGGGATGCAAGGACCGATGTACAAACTTTGTTCAAAAAGTGACGTGTACGGGAACAATAACTGCCAAACTTTCGTCTCGAAAGTGAGGACGAAATGTCATTGCTACGACAATTTTGCTCGGCCCGACATGTCGACCTATGAGCTACAAAGTCATATAAGCTTCTTTTGTCGCAGGTGCTTCCTCTTCCAGGAGTGAAGGATTTTCTCTCTCCTTTGTGTGCGAGTGTGTATAAATAGACTTTATATTATTGCTGGGGTATGATTCATGCTCCCATCGACACGAAAACGCGAAAGTCCCCCTCTCCGGTGAGTGGATGGGAGTCCGGGGGAGCCACCTTGTTGTGGGTTGTAGGGGCAACGCCCTTGGATGCCAGAACGCTTTTATAATCCAAGCCCATATTTTATTTATAGTTTACGTTTGAGTCCATGAATAGCTTATTGGTTATATATTCTTTTTTTTCACTGTAATTGAATGATGCATCGAACGATCCAAGGTACTAATCATAGTGGAATCCTCTCATTCTTGGATGTAGCCCTAATTTAAGAACCAAGTAAAATCTTGTGCCTCCGAGTTATCTTTCTAACTTCTGTTTTGTTATGGCTATGTGTCAAATCCTTCCAGTAATTTGAGCGTACGAATGAGTCAGCGCTGAATTCATCTTTGATGATGCGAAAACTCATGAATCCCTCCTTAAAGGAAGAGCATGGCAAAAGTTGCTTTGCTTCTGCAAAAAAGGAAAATGCACATATTTCAGCTAAGCAAAGGCAAAAGGAAACCCAATGAGAAAAGACATAGGGAACCGTCGCCCTGCTCGATCTTGGGCTTCCGTGAAAGTGGCCTTGGCGATAATAATTTGCTGTCTTCAACTTACATGATGATGCTTTGCGGTGCTTTAATCATGTCCAGTTTCATCTGGTTTAGCTGCAAAAGCAGAAGACACCGAATGGAGAAGAACGTATACAGAACCATTCGACTCACGAAAAATCACCTTGGTTCGTCTTAAATTTTTTGTTCCCACCGTATTCATGCGGTATGTGATTCGGCTTCATGTCGTCGGATCAGCATGGCATCTGTTGCTAAAACGAGTGATCGAACAGTGAAACATATAGAACAAGTAAAATGAATCGGATGCTAGATTTACGTGATCCCGTCGGGGTGACATACTTCCATGTGGAGAGCAGTAAAAAGTTGAAGGTTACGACCACACTTGAGTGAATAACTCAAATCAAAGTCCACGTTGAGTATCCTATTTCAAAACCGGCCGAAGGTCGAGACATATTTTCACAGTATCAATCCAAACAAAAACAAATCGATAACGGCTATTTGTAGTTGCTTTAGTGCCATGAGCTTAACAGCATTACACCGACCAAGGGCGGAATCTAATGTAAGTTCGTCATGTATGGCATCTGGTTTGTGACGTGGCATGTGAATATCAGGTTATGTTATTTCCTCCTTATGTTCTTCGTATGGTTTGTCATGTTATGTTGCACATGACTATTCTCATGCCATGTCATTTTATTGTTATGCTTTGGCATAAGATTTGACATGTCAAGTCGCACGTGATTATTTCCATGGCACGTCATTTCATCTGCTCCGTGTATCTATTGTCAATTTTGTAGGACATATTTGAGTTTTTCACTTTGATTGACATTCGCACGAACATTTTCACACACACACCGAAGGGAACGGATCCCGATTACATACGCAGCGGAATTACTCTAAATTAACAAGCCTAGATCATCTTGAATCACCGATCGGAGAAATACATCACGAACGGACGTACCTCGTTTTTCACAGATTAAGTGTCTACAATGCAACGAGAGAATCCGTCGCCCGTTTGACGTTCCGGAGAGAAGGGAGAATGATCGTTTTTGTCTCTGTTCTTTTGTTGTTTCTCATAAATGAAAACCGACAAAGAGGGGACATATGTATAACGTAAAGGCGTCGTTTCAATGATGCGCACCAATAATTGACGTGGGGTGTGGTTGCCTACATGGGCGGACCACGGTGCTTTTACCGTACACCCTCACTTTCCAACACACACAAATCGGAGTCACGCCATTATACATGAAAAGACAGCCTTGTAAATCAATAGCGTGGTCAATGAGTGTTTTCACGGTATTTCCAGATTTCGAACAAAAATATCATGTACATAGTTTCCGTTCGAATTTCAGTTAGGTCATGCATCGCATTGCACATGCTAATCACGTGACCTCTCCATAATGTTATCATCACGGACAAGCGAACGTAACATTGGAGCTCCTCCTAGATTAAAGAGACGATGATCAATTGCGAAATTCAAAATAAAAGAGTGAAAGCATCCGCCATGGATTGACAATCTTTTCGATTGGGCAGTCGGAAATCAAAATCTTTGGGATTCTAAGATAGGATCATGTTGAATACCTCCCCAAATCTCGCTTTCCATCAGATCTCCCTGTTTCAATCGAGCCATTGTTCGAGGAGAGAGGGGACCACTGTTGAACAGGTCAAAGTCGTCTACGTCAGCTTCCAACCCAGATCAAGTTGCCACGTCACCCAATCAATTTGGATCTTCCTATTCTCCAGCACAAAACTATAACTCGTTCAAACTTGAACCGAATGAATTTCGTTATAAGGATTCTTTGCAAGTGTATATAAACCTATCATCTTTTCGTAATCATCAACATTGTTTGATTTGACCAAAAAACAGAAAAACATTGTTTGAAACCCCGGTTTCTCCACAATCTATAACTCAGTCAAACTCGAACTGGGTTTTGTTATAAAGATTCTTTGCAAGTGTATATAAACTCATCAATCTCTTCGTAAATCATTAAAATTCATCCGTTATGACACCTTTGATCGCCAAATATTTCACATTATTTGTCATGTGGTGTCTGAAATTTGACAAGCATACACGGATGAAACTAAATAGAGAGGCCAGGACGGCGGAGAAAGAGTATTTCTGCCGCCCTGCTCATTTCCAAGGCTCCATTGAGAGAAATGGAAAGGTAGGGAGAAATTATAAAAGTCTCAATCCAAGAGAAATGGACTCCGGAACCAGAGAAAGTACTGAGTCAAAGGCTTTCACAAGATCAGCCTCAATCCTAAGGAAATAAGCCGTTGGCTATCCGAAATTAATCAACTTTGAAAATGATTGAGATGGCTTAGAGGTGCGCGCGCATATGAGATCTCTGATCCTGCTCGATTCGACTTATTTCCATCGATTCGGACGAAAAAAATTCGAGACGGTTAAAGATCGTTCACGCTGTCATATTGATCTCAGCAATGACCCTCGTTGTATAACCACTATCTTGACCTTGAATTCAAGGGACAACCTAAAATGCTTCGTGCACTCCGGCATGAATGGATGTACATGAACCTAATAAAGTTAAATGAACTTAATTTATCAAGTAAATGTTGATCCTACTTTAGATACATCAATTAAACTAGCAAGCTGTGTCTGAATGAGCTGAAGTCTTCTAAGAACCAAAGTCAGCTATTACTTCTGAGTTCGATGTATATTACGGTCAGTGTTCAAAAGTGTTCTCATGTACCTTAATCTGGAACATATGTACCCTAACAATATTTAACCATTCTGTCCAATACATCTCAATCCTTAAAATGGTCCAGAGCTAGCATACTAGAATTTTAGGGTTTTGCCTTGCTTCTTTCTGTCAAATCAATTTTAAGGATTGCACAGATAACTTTTGATTTGTATTAAAAAGACATTTCTATACTCTTAAGAAATTCAAGAAATTTCACATCATCGTATAAGCATGTATAAATTATATATCGCCGTGCCTTAAATGATTTATTAGGTGGTCCATGTTAGATCTCCATAACCTTGGATAGACCCTAAGTTGTAAGTTCTCTCTAAATTATTGATTGGGAAATTACATAAATAGTCCCATGTGCTAGTATCCAAATTTCATTCTCTGTTCATAAGCGATAATCAATCATTTGGTCAAAAAGGGTAATAGCAATAATTAGTATGGAATTAGCACGCCGTCCTCTTCCTCATCCGACCATGTATGGTGCATCTCCTTTTTGGTACTACTGTAGGTGGCACTTTCATGCATCTCCTCTATTCCTTTGTGTTCTCACACACGAGGAAAAAAGAATGCAATTAGAACGTCACTTTGCTAATTTATTGTGAATGGATCCGAATTAGTTGCTACTTGCCTTCTCCTTTTTTCCCCTTTTCTGTTTCGATATTGTGATTACCAAATCTATAAAGAATGTGTCTTTTCATGTGGATGATCTGAGAGGTTGCAGTTTTTTTTTTTGTATGTGCATGCGGGGACATGCTATTCGATAAGTCATTCTTTTAAATCTTTTGCATTGGCTTTTCACAATAAAATTCTTGGTCCCCAAAGATTTCAAAGACCTTTTTTCGGCTTTTAGATAGGGATTTGATGCTATCTAACTCAAATACGAGTTTGTAATACAAACTAGTTGATAATTTAATTGGAAAAGAGTTGGTAATCACTCTAATTGAGGTTGTAATTTGTCAAAAGAGTTGATAAATTTTACAAGCTGACAACCAAAACAAAATTTGTAATTTAATGGAAAATTTGATGTACTATTGGTAAGAAACTCAAACGTTGGTATCCGTAACTAGTGTATAAGTTAATTGGAGAAAGGTTGGTAAGTCCCAAAACTGAAGGTTAGGAATTTCATATATATTTATATAATCGATGCGCCTTAAGTCACATTATTTATTCTACTAGATCTTACGGAGAGAAGTCAGTATCAATTTATGCTTACTTGATCCATGTACGGATAATTCGTCCAACCCAAGTAGCTATAATGTCCATTTTGTTTTATGTCCCCTAACTCTTCCTCAGCTAGGCTTGGTCAAAATATTAGTAGCATAGTAGAACTCTAGTCCTAAGATGCTTCAACAGGAACATATTATTGTTTCATTATAGTTGGTAAACTTAAAGGTGTTGGTGACGAAAGGCAAATAAAAGTTTACATAATATACAAGAGTGTTATTTTGTTAGAGACAAAGAGAGAAGTTGGTAAGTACAAAAAGATAAATAAAGTATCAATAATTAACTCAGAAAAAGTTGATAGTGCAAAGCAAGTTGGTAACTTCATATCGAAAATTTTGGTAATTACTCTAACTAAAGTTGGTGATTTCTAAAAAGAGTTAGTGAATTTAACATGTTAATTAAACAAGGTAATAGCTCAAATGAGAGTTGGCATTCCAATATTAGTTGGTAATTTAATTGGAACAAAGTTGATAAGTCATTGAAATAAAGATTAGTAAATTCATTTAAGAGTTGTGAAACTCCAAGCATTCATAAAAAGGACAAATGCAAGATGGTAAAACATAAACAAAAAAAGTTGCTAATTTGCATATCGTGAAAAAGATTTGGTAATTTCATAAAAGTATAAGTTACAATGAGTTATCAAGAAACTATGCGACTGGTAAGTTTCTTTTCCCAATTCTTTCTAACACTTGCCAACTCCTTTAGAAGTGTACTAATATGGAGGAAAAAAAATCTGTTCTTTTATATTATCGATGGCAAGAGATGGGCGGCGTGGAAAAATGATTACACAATCTGTAGCGTCACGCTCCAGCGTAAGCATGGAAGAAATAACAAGACAGTCCTAATTTTACGAATTTATCCAACACCTTCTTGTGGTGTCTTTTCTTATGCAAGGTGGAATATGCTTATGGTATTAATCCCGTCTTCAAGTAGTGATGTGACTTTCTAGAGCTATGATTAATTCATCTTGATGCAAAGTTTCTTTCACCTCTTGATTTATGCGTGGGTTTGGATATTTTATGTCGCATTTTTCCTCCATCGGTGCGATCCAAAGGTCTTAAGGCGCACACGATAACACTTCGGAGTAAATTTTTGCTCCATAAATGCTTCGGAGTAGAAACCCTTTAATAACCCAACTTCCGGAGCAGAAATCTAATGTAACTTCCGGAGCAAAAAAATCCATTTAATAACGCAACTTCCGGAGCAAAACTTTGTTTGGTTACGCAAATTCATTTTTCTATTTTTGAAGCATTTTTTTTCTCCAAAAATAGTTTTGGAGCTATTTGAAGAAGTAAAACAAAATTACTTCTCTCCAAAAGTAGAAAAATCAACTTCTCGCTCGAAGCGAAGTAGAAAAATTTACTTTTAGTCATAAGTTGATTTCTAGAGCAGAAATATTATCATGTGTGCTTCCATGGTACTTTCAAAGCTCAAATTCACGTCGGCAATCAAGTGGTCGATTTGCTTTTCATTTTAAAAATTAATAAAATCGATTTTTGCGTTAGCAATTCTTTTATTGATTGAAATTCATCTATATATTTGAGACCTCTCATTTACTACTATCCTTTCACTTACCAGCAGAATTAACAACAATAATTTTTTTTACAAGTTCTCTGAACAAACTGGTTAAGAAATAAGATAATATAAAAAGAAGTAATCAATGTGCTTAGGGAAGTCAATTTTGTATCTGAATTTATCGTGACAAAACAATTTTCAATAACCAGAGCAATGACCTCATAGCAAGAGCACTTGAATGACGCAAGATTCTCATTCAAAGAAGTCTATCTCATGGATAAGATCTCTTTGAATTAGAACGTAAGCCGCAATTAATAATCTTAAGCAAAGATCCAAGATTTAGATATGCGAATCATAATTTCATAAAGTTCGGATCCATCATTTTTTATGCGGAATTATGATGAACCGATTCTTAAGAGCCTCTTCTCTATAACCCCTTCAACACCGTATTGTTTTCTAATGAATCCTTTTGTGAGATTATGGAACATTAGGGCGTAGAGAATGGACTTGAGCTCTATTTATAAAGTTTGTAACCCATCCCCTCATTATAGACAAGGTTTAACTCAGCTCATATTATCCAGCCTCATATCCAATTAGGATTAAAAAACTTTATATCTTTTCTTTATTAGATCAAATTAATTACAATAAGAATTAATAAAGCCCATAAATAATATATTCTAACATAGAATTCATGTAGCGTTGTAAGGGGACACCTCATATCATTTGTTATCATCAAATAGTGGTCAAGATTCTGTCCAAGGTGGTTCTTTACCAAAGAAGATTATGCAAAAGCATGATGGGTTACTGTTGGACGACCAAAAAGATTACTTAAGAGTCTAATCCACATGTTAATTATAATAAACTATAGCAGCTCCTTTTTCCAACTTCTTTTGTGTCGAAGAATAAACTCGATTGCGCTATAGAAGATATTCTTTTCGGTGGAAGGGCATGATCAGATGCTGAAAAATATCATTTGAGATGATGCCTTTTCACAAAAAAAAAAAAAAGGAGAATTAATTAAAATAATGTCTGCTTAGATACCAAGAATTACGGATTTTGTAGGCAAATCATGCGCACTAAAACATATGAAATTCGATTGATGTTGGGCATATTAAGATTAGTTTATCAAAAGATTTGATGAATTGCAAGTGGACATTGAGATGGGTGAATCACATTCAAAACACCCCATTCAATCGGGTCCGCCGCATCACTTGATATATTAAATTCGTAAACTAGTTGTCCATATTATTCCCAGCAATTAAAGTGTAGGAAATCGATCAAAAAAGCAGAAACATGATCCTTAAAACAAATGCCCCACGCAAGAATCTTAGCATGCATTTTGTTGGAAGTGAATTTGGCTAACAGGGGCCACCAAGGGCACTCTTATGTTTGGCTGAAATTCCCTTTTGTCAGCATGTGACGCACAACGAAATGATCATCATGCATTTCTTTTACTTTTGCCAATGAGTTTGTTCGCTCTTGAGAAAGTGAATGCATTGCTAGAATAAATTCAACCCATTGGCAAGACATTAAGTCATAGCTTTTAAGTCTCGTAATCCCATCCTCCAACCACTTACAAGTTAGTGTCGAATTTTTATGACTGATCCGACAACAGATTTGACTTGGCACGACTTGTAAAGAATAAAAATGAGAATTCTTGTTTAGTTAGAAAAATTATATAAAAAAAAATCATATATTACTTGTACAAATGCCAATTTAGTCCTAACCCTTTTAATTTGACCAATTTAGTTCTAAATATTTTGATTATTTACTAGTGTAGTCATTTTGGGCTGGAAATCAATAATGTGGATGCTGGTTATGCTAACGTGGATAATTTTTGCAATTTTATATATTTTTAAATTTTCTTTTCTTTTCTTTTTCTTTCTTTGGTTTTTCTCTTTTCACTATAGCCAGCAAGGGGTTTCCCGAGGCATTAGCAACCCTCCTGGCCAATGGGTTAGATGAGCCTCGCCACAAGAAAACGAGACAACACATAAAGAATTAAAAAAATTCAAAATTTTGCAAAAACTATCCATGACAACACCTGGTCGTGCCACATAGGACCGAGAGCATCCACGTTAGTAATTTCCTGCTAAAATTGGCCGGAAGGTCTAGATTAGCAAATGGTCAAAAGGTTTAAGATTAAGATTAAATTGGTTAAATTGAAATATTTAGAACTAAACTAGTGTCCGTACAATATGTTTAGGCCTTTTTTGGTATTTATTTCCTATTTAACTAGCGAATTTTTTTGTTGTTAATTTCAATACGTGCATGCACATGTCTCTTTAGTTTGTTTGAATTTGGTTTCAATCTGGCTGCGTGAGTTGCTACCCAACTTGTCGCTCATGACGGAAATCCGAGACTTTATAATCAGGCAATATGTTCCGAAAAAATCATGTAGATAGGTCACTTTCATTGTACGTATCCAGTCCCGACTCAACAGGTCATGGTGACTAGAATATAACTTTGGATCACAGGTACAATACACGTGATGCTGGGTTATTTCAACAATGATTAATCATTGTGCATGTTAATTATGTGGAATTGGAAGGGATTACGATGGATATAACGCCAGTTTGACGTCTACTTTGTTAGTAGCAACATCGAATCCAACAGAACTAGTGAAGGGTCCCGCAAGGAATCTTCTTTACTGATGAGAAATTCAACGAGGGTCGAAGAGCATTGTCGCCAAGAGCACAAGGTTCTCTCCCTCTTTGCCTTTTCGATCTCTATCACCAAATTTTAAAATTGAAGAAAAGACAAAAAGAAGGTAAGAGAGAAAGGATGGAACAGTCCTCCTCGGCTCTATATAAATGTGCATTTGGATGGTTAAGACGGGACAGATACAGCTTGTGTTGTGTAGAGTTTCTAGGTGTCTGTCCCCTCCAGAAAGAGAAAGAGAAAGGAAGGCGGGGGCTTGATTTGGAGCTTAATAGGAGCTCTTGTCGCAGGAAAGATGGCACTCTGAGCTATTGCCTGCGTTTCCTGCGCATGCATTTTGATATTGCATGTGCTTTTAGATATGTTCACTGGTAATAGCTACAAGCGCCATCTCTCCTCGACAAGAGTCCCTTTAACCTCGAGAAGTTATTGCATTTCCTGGCACTCTGAGCTGTTGCCTGCGCATGCATTGTGATATTGCATGTGATTTTAGATATGTTCACGGTAATAGCTACAAGCGCCATCTCTCCTCGACAAGAGTCCCTTTAATCCTCGAGAAGTCATTGCATGATCAATTTTTCTTCTTCTACCTCTCTCTCTCTCTCTCTCTCTCTCTCTCTCTCTCTCTCTATGTGCACGACACGAGATGTTTTCTCCTATGGTCCGGCCTAAGATTCTTTCTCTTTCTATGTCTGCTAGAAATGCTTGTCCCCCATATTGTTGATGCTCTTACTTGCTCTGCTATGACCAAGCTTGGTTCCGTTATGATTCACAAAAGTTGTGTTCCTTAATTATGATATCAATGCATAATGATGTGTAGAATAGATGCTAAGTGTGGATTGTTCGAGTAATTTAAGTGATATATAGTTGCGAGTTTCTTCTTGCATCATTCGGTCTCGGGTTTTTTAGCAGGTTTCTTAATTTCGACGCTCATAATTAAACTATGATTCTTGCGCATGACAATTTTGTTGATCTTATAGCCAAGCCACCTAGCTTAATTTTTTGCATGGTTTTATGGGGCTATGCCTATGCATGAACAGGCCAACCTAGATTGCATCTCTAATAGTTTATCTCTAATTTTGATCTAGATAGGCCAAATTCATACGTGATGTGATTATAGTGACTTGGTACCAAGGTCATTATCCACTTTCTCACTTTGTCTCTCCTCCTCCTCTTATTCCGCACATGACTTGGTATCATTCTTACTTTTCTTTGTGGAAAAAAGAAATCATCTTTTTTGACTTAGAACTCACAAACCCCTCCTTAAAAGAAGAGCATGCCAAAAGGTGCTTGGCGTTTACTACAAGGAAACATGCATAGATTCTCGCTAAGGAAAGGAAAACGAAACAAAAGGAAGGGAGCGTAGACCTGCTCGAGTATTGTGTGTTCATTAGGGGTCATGACAAAAGGCTACTTGCACTGTCTGGGTCAATTCGAATTCTATTCACTTTTGTATTGTTCCCTGTTGTATGGCCCTAAGCTCAATTCGAATGAACGCTGCACGAGTTGTCACTTCTTGCTACTTTGCACTGTCTAGGTCGAAAATTCTTGCTCGATAACGGAGTGCTGATCAGCTTATCAATCCTCTTCTCTCTGGGGCTTGGCGGAGAACCGTGGGTTCACCGGCAATGGAGCATGGATTACTCCCGTTCTCTCCACTCCCAAAAGTGCCAACCATTAGGAATGAGCATGCCGGGCCCACGAGACAACAGCTCGGGATCGACCTTGTCGAGCACCCGATCGTCTCAGGGGAACTTCCTCGCCAAAGGAGCACTGCTATTGATCATCCCTGGATATTGACGAGGTTGAGATAATGGGGGATGCCGCTTGAGTGGAGGTCGCTATTTATGGTGGCGTGGCAGTAACTCCAGCGTATTGCAGATCATAGTACATGAGAACGGTTCAATATAGATTGTCCCATCTCCATATGCAGTAATAAATTACTTACTCATATAACTACAAGACATGTGAAATGCTTACATAACTAGACTTTGCGCGGGCGACATCAATTCCTGACAGCAAAAACTCAAAAGAAAACTCGGCCTAGCGAGTCCGCATCCGGGGTGCCTTGGCATCTATCCCAGTCATTTACTAGTTCTTGAGTCTCCCGACCAGATGTGCACAATTTCAACAATGAGTAAGGCCCAAAACAAGAGAAATGAGAACTTCTCGCTATCCTTTAAGGTCATACATATTCCTGAAGAAACAGATATGGGGCTAACTTCTAGTAGAATTCCACATATTACTCGCTGGCATGCTGCAGAATGAGGTAAAGAAAGGGTTGAACAGTAAGTAAGCAAGCTTCATAGCGAGAGCGCAGATTCTCCAAAAAGATTGCGACATGATCATATGCGCTTACCGGTCCATGGTGGAGCCGCGCTAGATTGTTTTCTACCTCCCCGAACGATTTTAAGGGCAAATTCTGTCATTTCGGCCTGGTGCATTCATGATTTTACTCCTAGTGTGCTCCCAATGACGTTTGAATTCAAGATCATAAGAAGAGGAGCAAACACGATTACCATCTAAACCAACAGTAGACTGATATTGGGATATCAGTCAGTCACCTTGAGGTCCTTTGTAGCGTCGGCCAATTTATTTCCCCGGATTAATTCAGCTGCACCAACTCCATCACCCTCACCGGCGCTCAAAAATCGTCGGCCCTCTTTCGTATCACACAAGACGTTTGTATTTAGGTAAGTCAAGGTTTGTGCAATCTCATTTTATATTTCGGTTTCAACATACAGATATAATTGAGCCTAAAGGTCGGGTCCTCATTGCATTATTCATTATTCTAATTTATGTGTTTCTATGAGAGATTGATTGAATAAATTTTGCACGTATTGAAATAATTTGCATTTGGATTTTAACGATGAACTTTAATAAGACGTGTTTCAGTACCTCGTAAGATTCTTTAATCGCCACGCTCATGTTGCATATCATACACATGTTTAGAACTTAGATTGCATTCACAATTCATATTTGGGATGATGCACGTTAGTTTCAGAACGCATATAGGTGTAGAACAATGCATAGCTTACATGAAAAAACATGAAACTACCAAAATAGCATTTCATGTTAGTTCATCAATGCATGTTAGATTTTGCATATCCAATGTGGCGTTTGCGGAATTGAGAAAAATACAAGCAAATGGACATGACTATCAGAGAAATACAAGCATTTGCAGGAGGTGGACGAGAGTGAAACAAGGCAGCTAATAGAGATCGAAGATGAAGGGGTATTTTGTTCTTAATTGCTGCATGTATAACATGAGATATCGTAGTCAATGTGCCAGAATTGTGCATTTATCATTCTGATTTTGACCATCAATAAGCGATGCTAGAACAATTCTTTTTGGTAGAATCGATTTTACAATCATGTAAAAGGAATCGGTCGACTGTCACATGCTTATTGATAGTCAAAGTCAAATTGGTAAATACACAACATTGGCACATTGACGAGGCTATCCCATATTATAAAGAAAGCCGCTAGTTTGACAAAGATGACAAGATTGTCATTATTTCCGACCCCACGATTTTTCAATTAATGAGTGCTTTATGTAAAATACGCAATGATGGTATGTGGATCTACGGTGACAAGATCTTGTCATATTGTTATGAAATCATTTCTCTATTATTAATGCAGTAACTAAGGACAAAATGCCTCTTCAGTTTCTGGTAGTTGCCTTGTTGTTTCACTCCCATTGGGTGCTCCTCGTCCAATGCCTATCCACGCACTTCTGCATTTCTCAGCAAATGTCACATTATGTCAATCATTTTAGCTGTTGCAATTATTAACGAAACTCAATAGAACGGACGAAAAGAAAAAGTAGAAATAGAAAACTAAAGATCCAACCAATCTTCATGGGATTAGTGTTAAAAAAGTCCTAAACCTATTGTATTAGTGTCAAATCGCTCTAAACCTTTTATTAATTCTAATTCAGTCCTAAACCTTTTGCATTTGTGCCAATTCAGTCCCCGAACATTTTATTGGTGTCAATTTAGTCCTAAACCTTTTGCATTAGTGCCAATTCAGGTCCTAAATTATTTGTATTTATGTAAATGGAGTCAATCCAATCGATTTTAGTCGGGAATTGCTGACGGGGACGTCGATTGTCCTACATGGCACGGCTGGCATTGACTTGTATATTTTTTAATATTATTATAGTATTTTTAATAATTTGTTAAGAATTTTTGTTTTTTTAAAATATTTTTAAAATAAATATTTAAAATATCAAAAAAAATTTAAAAATGTCCACGTCGGCGCCAACCGTACCATGTAGAACATTCGACGTTCACATCAGCAATTCCGGGCCAAAATCGCCGAATAGACTCAATTTGCATAAATATAAATAATTTAGGACTGAATTGGCACAAATGCAAAAGGTCTATAACCGAATTAGCACCAATAAAAGGTTTAGGACTGAATTGGCATCAACGCAAAAGTTCATGACTGAATTGGTACAAAAAAAAGTTTAGGATTGAATTGGCACTAATGCAATAGATTTAGGAATTTTTTTTACATTTTTCCCAATCTTTATGCCTACAAACTATCTACAAAACTATTGTGAAATCAAATTCAAGTCTTCATACTAGGTAATGTTGAGGTCAAACTCAGCTACGATAACACATCTACAAATGCCCGCATTTTCAATCCAACTTGAAGCAACTAATGGCTCATCAAGAAACCAGTACAAAATTAGAAGCATCTGTTGACGTTTGTCTGTAAAATAAGCAGAAAGTGCCATTTTTTTTTTTTCCTTCTCCTGCCTCACAGAGTCGTTCCTGCCTCTGCCACTGCCTTCGAGCTCCGCCTCCGATGCAACTGGTTGCTTCGCGTGGCTAGAGGCCAGAGACCCTCAGTCTGTGGCGTACATATGCTTCAGGATGGCGGCAGCACCATCGCCAAGCGAGGTATTAGCTCTTGCGAAAAAGGGAAAGTGTAAAACACTTTATTTGTATAAAAAAAATTATTATAGTCTTTCAAATGAAAAAATAGACAAATGGGCTACATTAGGAGTGAGTAAAATAGAGTGACTGGACTGGATTGGACCGATGGGTGGGGTTCGATTCTGAAAGTCATCGGTTCGATCTCCGGTTCTTCACGGTGGAACAGGTATTTCGGCAGTCCACTTCCCCATTCCAGTGGGCAATCGGACCAATGGACAGCCCATCCGAACCAACCAATTTTTAATTTTATTTTTTAATACAAAACTTAGTTCTGACCAAAAAAAAAAAACCTAATATTCTAAACAAATAAGCAGCTCCTGCCTCGTGCGGTCGTGCCGATAGCTACAGAGCCCAAGAAGTGTTTCGTCTAAACTTGCCCGCACCGAGAACACTCGCCCCACATGTCGAAGCACCGTATTTGCCCAAAACTGTCCGGATAAAATGGTACAGACAACAGATAAAAAGATCTCAGCTCCTTTGTATTCTCAAAAATTGAGTGTCAACAGATCCAAAGCTGTTTCAGAAAGCAAGAAACTAAAAAGTTAGTGCACATTGGGGGACCCTTTTCTAGTCTTCAGAGGTTCGTGAGTGCGTGGGACAAGATTGAAGTAAATTGAGATTTACTTTTTCATCTGATGTTGTAATCAGTGGTTCTTTACCTTTTACTTTCATTTTACGGGTGACCGCCCAGGGTCCGGTGGTCTCCGGTTCCGAAAATTGAGAACCGGGATAACCAGTCCGGTCTCCGACTCTTGAGGGAATTAGACTTACTCGGATTATGCTCACCCCTAGACTACACCTCATCATACACGCGTGTAAGTGCGGAATTATTAGGCGCACTTAGAATAGGGTTATGTAATTTCAACATGCCCCTCTTTCTAGAAAAAGGAGAAAGAGACTCGCGATGACGAAAATCCAAAAAGTGGAGTAATCAAACGAATAAAAAAAGTGAAGTAAGTAATCGAATCAGATAGTACAAAAAAGGAGAGAGAGTGACTTTTTCATGGAGTTAGGGTCTGCGTTTAGGTTTGTGCTTATATATGGCTGTTCACACACGCCGTTCCGAAGAGCACGGTCGAACACCTCGTCGGAGGCGATGATCTGCCTCTGCTCCCCCACCCTCCTCAACGCTACTGTGGAGTGTGGTTAGTGGCAAAACAAAAGATTATATATGTATATAATGAAATGGGAAACGCTTCCCTATCTAGATCGATATAATATCGACCGTAGATTCACACATAATCACCACGTGTTTTGCATAAAGAACTCGTTGATTGAAAGATCGTGTGGACAGAAATAACCGACATTACCGTCGAATATCATGCTCAAAAGTCTTATTTTTTCAAAATTATCCAACACCTTCTGTAAGTATCTTTTCTCATGCAAAGTGAGTTCTTCACTAACCCACAAGGTGGAATTATGCTTATGGTATTAATCCCGACTCCAAGTAGGGACGTGACTTTTAGAGAGCCATTGTTACTTGATCTTGATGCAAAATTTCTTCTCTTTCGCCTCTTGATTTATGCATGGGTTTCGATAATTTATGTCGCCTTTTTTCCTCCATTGGTGAAATTCGAGGGTACTTTTAAAGCTCAAATTCGTTTAGCTAATCAAGGGGTCGATTCGCTTTTATTTTATAAATTTTTTTTCATTAGCAATTCTTTTATTAATTGAAATTAATCCATATATCTGAGGCCTCTCATTGATTATTTTCCTTTAACTTACCAGCAGATTTACCAACAATAATATTACTTTTTTTTACCATTTCTCTAAACGAACTTGTTAAGAAGCAAAATGATATATTAAAAAAATAAAAAGCAGTGATCAATGTGCTTAGGAAATGCAAACTCGTAAAGTCGTAAGTGTTTAATGTGGATTTATCGTGATAAATTAATTTTTAATAACCGAAGCAGTGACGTCATAGCAAACATCACTCTAATGACGCCAGATTCATATTCGAAGAAGTCTATCAAATGGATAAGATCCCTTAGGAATTAGAATTCATGCAGCGCTGAAAGGGGACACCTCATGTCATATGTTACCATCAAATAGTAGTCAAGGTTCTGTCCGAGGTGGTTCTTTACCAAAGAAGAACATGCAAAAGCATGATTGGTCACAATTGGACGACCAAAAGGATTACCTAATAGTATAATCCACATGTTAATTGTAATCAACTGTAGCAGCTGCTTTTTTCCATCTTCTTTGCGCCAAAGAACGAAATCGATTGCGCCATAGAAGATATTCTTTTTCGGTGGAAGGGCATGATCAAACCCTGCAAAATCTACCCACTCATGGATGGCTCGGTTGGTTAAGGCGCACTTGAGATTGTGTGGTTAGGCGCGACTGGTCCCGCACTCGATTCCTCAACTGAGCATTTATGATTTAAGTGAGAGGTCATGCACGGAGAGTTACTATGCTAGTCTCCCCGAGGATTAATTGAAGTACGTGCAAGCCGGAAAAAAAAAAAAAAAAGCCTGCAAAATCTCAACCGAGATAATGGCTATTCACAAAAAAGAGAATTAATTAAGATAATGTCCACATAAATATGAAAAATTATGGAGGTCGAGCCAAATCAAGCGCGCTAGAAATATACATAGCTTGATTAATGGTAGATGTGTTACGATTAGTCTAATCGATTGGACATTTAGGCGAGTGAATCGCATTCGAAATTCACAATCCATCGGGTGTCCTAGATCACTTAATATGCCAATTTTGATGTCGATAATATTCCACACAATCAAAAGGGTAGGAAATCAATCGATAAAGTGGAAACGTGATCTTAAAACCTCTTTGAAAACAAATGCCCCTACACAAGAATCCAATCCATTCATGTTGAACAAGGCCCCACCAAGGACACTGCATGTTTGACTAAAATTCCCTTTTACAATTTGATCACTCATTCACTTAATAATTTCACCGAATTCGTCATATGCTTTTGTGCTGGCTGTTTGAATTCAACATCTACTTTTCCAATCTTCTGGATGTTCGTCAACATGTGACACACGACAAAAGTCATCAGCATACCCTCCTCTTTACTTGGTCCAAAAGTCTTGTCCCCCTCATCCTTTGGCAATACATTAGGTCATTGTTTTTAGTCTGGTAATCCCATCTCCAAACCACCGTAATTCAAAGGAAAAGAAAGTGGGTGCTTCGTGTCGCATTTTCATTAGTAATCCGATAATCAATTCGAGTAGTCACGACTTTAGTTTCAATTCATATGCATGCGTATCTTTAGTTTGTTTAATTATAGTTTCAATCTAAGTGAGCTGCGATTGTACTCGCCGCTCGACTCGAAACAAGAAAATCGGACAGGAAAATTAACAAAAAAGCCTAAAAGTTATTGTGCTTGTACCAATTCAGTCATAAACATTTTAATTTGACCATTTAGTTCAAAAACATTTTGACAAATTTTTCATATAGTTCATTCGGCCAATTTTAACTAGAAATTGATAACATAAATGCCAAACCGCTAGTATGTAAATTTTTGAAATTTTTTTCTTTTTTTTTCCCTTTTAATTCTTCTTTTTTTTAATTGTTAAGGGCTGGCGGGGGGGTGGCATCCACTTGACCACCGGTGAGGACCTCGAGCCCATGCCGTAGCTAGCAAGGACTTGCGGCCCTCATCCAATGGGCCGACATGAGCTTGCGACTCTAACTCGTATAAGTACGAGGGCTTGCGGCCTCCCGGGCTGCGTATGAGGGTAGCGACCCTCGCTTAGTGGCCGACGGTCCCCCGTCGATCCTTAACAATTAAATAAATGAAAATAAAGAATTAATAAAAAAAATTCACATATATATAGAGTTAATTTTTTGTTAAAAATTCACTTCAACGTCAATCTTGCCATATAAGACGGTGGCATCTACGTCATCAATTTTCAGCCAAAATTGGTGAAGGGACTAAATTGGCTACATCGTAAGATTCATAACTAAATTAACACAAGTGCAAGGTTAACCGAATTGACACAAGTGCATCGGGTTGAGGACTTTTTTGGTATTTTTCCCATCCTATTCATTTCATGTATCATATTCTAATCTAGCAGTCATGATGAAGAAAAACATTATTTTTTAGATTGAAGGTATCGCGTGATGGGTTATATCATAAACCGAATCAAAATAATCACACAAAAAATAAAAAAATGACACACAAGTTTACCCAAGTTTACCCTAGAATAGGGTTACGTCCTTCAAAGAGATTCTACTATGATTTTTAGGTTTACAATCACAACAACTCATTACAATGATCCATCATACGAGTACAATATATAAGACTTAAAATGGATCTAAAACCCAAGCCTATCGAATCCCTTTGATCCCACAACAAACGGGCCAACTCAAAATACAAGCTTAAAACCCGATATTGTTTCGGGCGCCGCCCCCCCTCCCGCTTGCTCATCGACGAGTAGGGTTGCCGTTCGCTCACCGGGGAAGGAGCGGAACCCCGACATTTCGTGCGCATGTGTCACATGTCGTCGGTTCATATTTCAATTTTCCTAAATGAACGTGAACGTGCTCGGTATGAGAAACAAGGGTCCCTAAAGTATTTGCCAACTCCAACAACGCTTTGTGATACTTTTGCTGGAGAGCGAAATTAAGTCATTCCCGTGAAATGATTTGTTAGAGTTTGATTGGGGTGGTTACAACGTATGTGGATATGACTCCACTTCGATGTCTACTTTGATTGTAATAACAATGAATCGACCATTAACCCAAAAAAAAAAATGGTGAATGGCCCCCACGAAGAATCTTTTTACCTAAGTAATGAGAATGGGACGGTGATGATGGAAGCCAAGCATTGTCGCCAAGAGCACAAGTTCTCTCCCCCTTTCTCTTCGTCAATCTCTATCCGCAAATTTAAAAAGGGGCAGAACAAGCCTCCTGAGCTCTATATAAATGGGCAATTTGGGTGATTGAGTTGAGACAGATACAGATTTGTGTTTTTATAGGGCACTGATTTAGATGTTTAATTAGGAGCTTTTGTCGTAGGAGAGATGGCACTTAGAGCTATCGCTTGTTGCATGGCATTGTTATATCGCGTTTGCCTTTGGGAATTTCGCGGTTGGAATAGCTACAAGCTGCCATCTCTTCTCGACAGAAGCCCCTTCAAACTTGAAGTTATTGCATGATCCATCTTGGATTCTGCTCGGAATAGCTACAAGCTGCCATCTCTTCTCGACAAAAGCCCCTTCAAACTCGAAGTTATTGCATGATCCATCTTGAATTCTGTTCGGTCCATCTCTCTCTCTCTCTCTCTCTCTCTCTCTCTCTCTCTCTCTCAACCACGAGAAATTTCGTCTGTGTTTTTTTTTTTTTCCTTCTTCGTGAATGCGACCAATGCTCATTCGCCACCCTATTTGATGCTTTTACTTGCTCTGCTATGACCGGGCTTGGTTGTGTTGCGATCCATAAAAACGGTTGTATTCCATCAATGCAATGTCTGTGCGGCGTGTTGTGTAGAACTAATGGTAAGAGTGGGATTGTTCGAGCATTTTAATGGACCGTATCGTGTGCGAGTTTCTTCTTACACCGTTTAGTTTCATTATCAAGTATCCCAATTTCGAGGGCCATAGTTAATTTCGATTGTTATGCATGGCAATTTTGTTTGAGCCTGGCTAGCTCAGTCCTCGCATCATTTTCATGGGCTATGCCTGTGCATGAGCAGGCCATCTCCTAATTTTTTTACAGTGGCAATGTTTGCTAATTTAAAAAATGCATCTCTATTAGTTTATCTTCATTTTTTGTCTAGCTATGCTAATTTCATACGTGACGTGAGGTCAACTTTTAGGAGTGAAGCATTGAAGAAGTTCCATTCATCTTTGTCATGTTTGTATATTGATCGATGATAAGTCGACCGATCTCGTCATTACGACGAAGAAAAAGAAAGTATATAATCCAAAAATCTAAGGAAGTTGGTTTTCTTAAGATAACATAATATGTTAAAAGTTCCATATCTTTTGTTCACGAGCTTATCATATTATATGCAAATTTTAGAACGTACGATCCTTCCATTTTATATGGGATGTGGCATTACAGCAAGTTTCAACTCTATGCATTCGATCTATTCATTTCCTAACTTTAATTACAAATTTAAAAATTGTCAAAAAAAAAAATCTTAAATCTATTACGGTTTTGTCAATTCAATCATAAACCTTTTAATTTTGTCAACCGAGTCCCAAATATTTTCACGTTTTGCCGAGTTGAGTCCATCGTGTCAATTTTAGCTAGAAATCGCCGACGTGGACGTCGGCGGTCCTACGTGGCACAATCGGCGATGACATTGACAATTTCTGTTATATTTTAATGTTTAAAAAAATCATTTATTTTTTATTTTGCTCTTTTTCCTTCTCTAGTCCTTTACTTTTTTTTTCTTTTTTCTCCTTTTCTTCCCTCCTACCCTACGTGGAGGTTGCCAGTCTCAGGCAAGGGACGCCTAGCCTAGGCTAGCAAGGGTTGCTCTCACCTAGGCGGCGTTGGCCGCCCACGCCTACTTGTGCCACTTAGGAAAGTTGGCCAACGTCCACATCAGCGATTAATTAACAAAACGTATAAAGGTTTATGAGTCAATTAACGAAATTAAAAGATTTTAGGATTGAATTGACAAAAAATTATTAAGTTTAGGGCTTTTTGGACTCTTTTTTTCTTTCTAATACGCGTGATGCTAGGGACACAAAGATTGATATGCAAAATTAGTTCATGGAGGTTAAGTCGGTATTGCAACAATATTTCCCGGCCAGACATGTTTGTCTACGAACTATAAGGCGTCGCGGGGAAAAAGGTGCTTTGCTTCTACAACAAGAAAAATGCGTATATTTCTGCGAAGCAAAGGAAAGGGAAACCAAAGGGGAAAGAAAGAAGGGACCGTAGACCAGCTCGGAGTATTGTGTTTTCATTAGGTGTTTACAATCCCGGTGTACATTAGTAGGTTATGTGGTAAGGAACATGTATTGTGTACTCGTCTTTCTTGCCTGTCTATTCAAATCACCGAACATTCCTATTTCGAGCCATTCTAAGGAGCGAGGATCAATGTATTCCGACCATTATTCAATAAAAATGGGACGAAAATGTTCTTGGTCCGGCCAATGACTTGGGCTTCCATAGTAGTGGCCTTTGTGACAGTAGTTTGCTGTATTTCTATTGAATCCTGCCCAGGTTTATCTGGTTTAGTTGCAAAAGCAGAAGACAACGAACCACCAAGATTGAAAACAGAACCGAATTTACACACTACGAAATAGCTTGGTTTGGTTTGAAACTTTGACGCGGTATGGTTCGGCTTCGTGTCATCGGCTTGGTGTCCACATGCTCATCCTTACACGAAAAAATTCGCGCATAAATCCGATACAGGGGAGAACCCAAATCAGTCAAGACCCTTATACCAAAGAGACGATCATCAAGTTTTCTTCTTTTCTCCAGCAAATCTCTTGCATCAGGTTTCAATTCAAGACAGAATCATCACAGAAGGCCGTCCAAGTTTCGGCGTGCGTTCACCAGAGAGAGAGAGAGAGAGAGAGAACAGAGGAGGCTTCAATCTTTTTCCTAATGCAACGAGGTCATCCCGCACAAGCACAAGGATCAATCACCTTCATAGTGATCTTCACAAAGCCATTGAGCATCAATGCCAATGATCAGCAGCTTAGAAGTCGGGAAGATCCACGCAACTGCAGGGAAAGAAAAAAGTCCAAATAACAAAGTTGCGAATAAATGATATCAATTTCGATACTTTGATATTCATCCCCTGAATGTTTCATACACCATCAGCCCACAAATAAACTTCCATTCGGAATGGGGAAACAGATCGCAGTAAATACAATTTCAAAACGAGAAGCAAAATGGTAAAAACGGGCTAAATGGTCGAAAGACAGTTAGTCTGTTTGAGTTTCCAGCAGAAACATTGCTAAGTAGATCCCAAGCATCCTGACCGACAAACTGGATTTTACCTCCGTAATACCCACCGCATATACACTGTAACCCAAAGCTTCCACCTGCCAATGAAATATAATCGCCTGATCATGACCTTTTGAATTTTGTTCCCTTTTGTATTGTCTTCAGCTTAATTTGAATGATCACTGCATAAGTTGTCATTTCTTGCTACTTGCACTGTCTGGGTCGAAAATTCTCACTTGATAACAGAGTGCTGATCAGCTTCTCAATCCGCTTTGCTCCTGGACTTGGCCGGAGGACCGTCGGCTCACCAACCACGGAGCATGGATCGCTCCCATTCTCTCCGCTCCCAACGCACCAACCACCGGGAACGAGCATGTCGGGCCCGCGAGACAACAGCTCCGAATCGATCTTGTCAAGCACCGGATCGTTTCGTGGGAACTTCCTCGCAAAAGGAGCGTTGCTATTGATCATCTTCTGCATATCAGCAAGGTTGAGATAATGCGGATGCTGCTTTGGGGGATTGTCCCACGATATGAAGTGGAGATCGCTGTTCACAGTGGTGTTACGGAACTCTTGCGCATTGCAGATCACAGTGTGAAAATAGCCTTCTGGAGACGATATGAAGTTGGCATAGTACATGAGAACGGTACGAGGTAGGTTATCCCATCCCCATATGCAGTAATCAATGAAGGGTCGTGTCAGAGCCACCCAAGCAGACCCTGCAAAGAGAAAAGAACATATGATCACACCACTGCTAAACTAAAATCACAGCCAAGGCTTTACGTGCATAACAGCGTGTCATTGCATAAATTGTGTGTGTATGCTAACACATTGTCCAGAGTCTATTCCTGCATAAACTTTCAATCTGGATGTGACATGGAGATTGACCAACATTGTTATTCTACATACACATATACAACCAACAAAAGTTTCCAGTGTGCTTTTAAACAGATGGAGCAACCAATAATAATGTACTCCAAATAAACCAAAGTTCTCTGGCAATGAAAAGCCCGGTCGTGACATAATATCAACATTCTTAATCAGTTGACTTATTTCTGAAATCTAGTTAATGTTTCTACCAGACTAAAAAAAAAACAATTGATTTGTCGGTAAATTGCAAAAGTGTGGCATAGGCAGCCACTTCTGAAGAAATGTGGGAGAGAGGAGAAGTGCCATGAAAGTGAAGAGACCTAGGTCTGGCCATCTTACTCTAGATTTATGGGATTTACGCTTCAATGAATAAACGTAACATTCACTTGTTAAACATGTAGACCTCATTCTTTAACAAGACGGACAGTAAATTAGGTAAACCTTCAAGTTAAACATGTAGAAACCAGGGGAATATCCCAAACGAAATGAATATGAATCCTTGAGTTACTATTGCTGTCAAATCTATCGTCATACAATTAAAGGACACTGCTAAAATCAAACAGTTTTAAGAGAACCTATAAACAAATTTTTAGGTGACGATGAGCATAAACTGTAAGCTAATGCCAACGAAGTCCACTTGAATAAATTGTAGCCAAAGTAGCAATTGATTTCTAATCCAAAACATAAGCAGCTAAAGACTGTTATAGGGCAAGTACATAATGGATGCTCGAAAGCATACTAGAATTACAACCTAACAAGAAAACAAGATTAACTAACTCAACAATTATGGCTTTTGACACCAAGCACAACCTATAGTAGAAAATTATTCATGCAATGGCTAGTTCCCCTGCTGCAAATTAGGATTGGTTCTTCTGTTTGTGGGAAGATATCATCACATTAATTTACTCCTCCAAATGTCCCACAACGGGCCAATTACTACTTGCCAACTTCCCCCTACACAAGCTGATTTTGAAAGCCCGACACTGGAACCACATTTTTTCTAGTGAGACAGGTCCTCACTTTTCAGTATTAACACAAGCAACTGCTGTAAGCAAGGCATCAACATCTCCCAAGTAGTATCATTGTCCCCTCCACCCCTTTCAGATTCCAAAGATTATTTGCTCCTTTGGTTATAATTTAAAATAAACAACAAGCATGTCCTCTTTGCTTCCAGAAGACTAGCAAGTAAGACACTTCGAACACTCTTTACAAAAATAGGATGGCAGAAATATTCCTAGTACTGATAATAATAAGAAGTAATCATTGAAACTATAATACTGTCCAAAGCACCAAACTATGTTCAAGCCCACCAAATTTGCTGTCTCCTTGCTCTCAAGTTGGGAAACAATTAAAGTTGGCTGATGCTGATAGAAGAACGGCAGCCAAACTAGCTCAGACTTCAGCGAGAAGCAACAGAAGTCTCATGAACTTTCAGGATTGCCCAAGTAGACAGTGCCTTACCACAAAAATTAGATCAGAAAGTGCAAAGGGAAATTCTCTCAACTGTTAAACAAAGGAAATGTGAAAGTAATATTTACGATTCAAATAGGGGTAGCTGTTCGTGTCAGGTCACCATGTTAGAGTTCGATATTCCTGCCTTTTGGAAACATATTAAAAGCTTTCATGTGTCAACTTAATCATGTCTAGTTTGAGTTGCTCTCAAAATGTTTCCCATGTTCTTCCCGTCATGTTTAAGCTGCGTTGTCATGTCCTGTCAAAAATTGTCACCTCTCGATGTAAATTTTGACCAGCAATACAAAGGACAGTGAGCTGCTTTCTTCACTGCAGAACTTTGTCTAACACCTCAAAGTTCAAATTATTAAAGTGTCATAATTGTTCATCATCCATCTTCACTTTTTAACTACAGAACAGTCATCATAGCTCTTCGCTTCACAGTACCAACGTATTGCAAACAAACACCTGTTATTTCACTGGAGATAATTCTCATGCATGCTTCCATCACCTCCACCTTGTCCAATGCATTTGTGAAGGAAAAGGGATTTTGCAATCAAAACTATCTCCTTCAGTTTACTCTTCAATTACCGTTCAGATGATAGTCCAAAACAACTACTTTTAGCCTACGACTACAAATGCCCAGATTGCAACATGAAGATGCATGCATTGAAAAGGAGAAATTCACAATGTGAAACCTATTGAATCCGCACCTGTAAAGAGCTTAAAGGCTGTCGGCACACTTCTCCTCTGAGTAACCCAGAAAACATCAGCTTTCTTTGTCATGTACAAACCGGGATCTACAATAATCGGCTTCGCCCTTTGGAACCTGCAGAAATCAGCATGCATAAGCATCAATCAACGTACCAAAAATCAATCAACTTACCAAACTTCAAACCAAACACCAAGAAAAGAACGGCAAATATAGAAAGAGCAACAAATGCAAGTTAAAGCAAAAATAACTGCTAAAGAAGTTCACTCACTCTTTCCATCCAATGTTGCTAGTGTGATCAATGAAGTTAAGATCTCTCGGGAGATACGAAAACGTATGCAGCAGATCTAATCAACCCAAAAACACAACCACAAAACCAAATCCAGTAAGTAACCCCATAAACCCGAACTGCAATCAACCTCAATCCATCATCTAAACCCACCAAAACAAGAAAACAAAAAAGCTCACCATCTTGAGTGATAAGTGGGTAATCCGAAGCACTGAGATTGATGAACCAATCCCAATCCCCACCTTCCCTCAACAAGATAGCAGCAGCATGGAGTGTGTTAGCCACCATTGTTGGCCCTCTGTAAGTGACGAGATTGGCCTTGGTGATCATCCTCACGTTCTTAAATTTCACAAACACGGGATGCGTGTCCACGAAACGCTGCAGATCCAACCTCTCCTCGGGCTTGGACTCGAGGTCCAAGTGGACAACGTACTGGTTCCGTGGATGGTACAGGGCCATCAACGTCCTCTTGAGCATCGATCCGTCCCCGGTCGAGCCGGAGATCAAGTAAGCGAAGCGAGGCGGCGGCGGGACGGCAGAGACGGGAAGTGGGTGGAGCTTGGATTCAACGAAAGGAGAGCTCGATGCGGGGGAGAACCGGTAGAAGGGAAACAACGGCACGCCCTCCGGCGAGGTCAGCGTGGTGAGGAAGAGCAAGAAGAGGGAGACGATCGAGCCGATGGCCAGAGGGAAGATCCACCTCCGCTCCATCGTTTGAGGATGCCTCAGGTGCATGTAATAGCTCTTTAGCCTCTTCATTTGCCGTCGCCAACACAATTCCACTCCAATCCGCCTCTCCCTCCCTCTCCCTCAAAAACCCACGCAGAGAGACGGGCGCGGCGCGCGCAGACACCGTGATGCAACACGACGGGCACGAGAAAAATCCTTCCTTTCTTCCGTTTTCCGGGGGTGAGAGGATCAAAGAAAGGGGATTTCGAAGATGGGTCTGTTGGAAAACGGGAAATCAAGGATCTCTCGTCTTAATTTTCTCGTGGGGAGGAGATGAGAGAGGAGTTACGAGAGGTTAAGCTGAATCTACTACCTCAGCGAACCAGGCTACGCAGTGAAAGTTTGGTGGAAGACGTTGGGGGGGGGGGTTTGTAGATTTCTCTCTGAGCTTCTTCAGGTGAGAGAGAGCGGTGAGTCTGTGCGCGTCGGAGACGACGGCGAGATTAGTCAGACCCAGTGGTGGGATCGCTCCGAATTACATGTCCTTCGCCGTGAAAGAAGGTGGGGAAGAAGGAGGCGAGAGGATTTGTACTTTGGTTGGTGATGGCGATTGGCGAGAGTGAAGATAAAGTCAGGAATAAATTGTTCTTCTGAAGCTGTTGGATTAACGTTGATTTTACGGTCGATCTTGGTAGTTGAAAGTTTTGGATTGAGCGCAGGATTCAAGAAAGGGGTCGTCATCCATAAACAAACCGAAGGTATAAGCTGAAAATTCGATTTAATGACAAGAAACGTAAATTAAGAGAATGCAAAAACAAAAACAAAAATCGATTTTTGATTGAACTTTTCGTAGATCCATGAAATGAATTCGACCGCATGGATATACATGCACATTAGGACAGGACCACCTTAAATATATGACTCGGTGGGGAGAATCGACTCGTGGCAAATCAGGATTTCTCAAAGGGCCACCAGCCAAAGAAAGGGGAGAAAAAGACAAATTAGGGGCACGAGCTTGTAAAAATTAGTGAATGTCTGCAGAATATTTGAAATTTTTTTAAGATAAATAGACCTCAATAAGATGAAGGAGATTTGAATTTAAATTTAACAACAGAAAAAAAATTGAGATTTTAAAAACATTAGAGATTTTTGTGATTAGTTGCTTGTTGTCCTCAATAAGAGATGAAGGAGATTTGAATCTAAATTTAACAACAACAACAAGACATTAGAGATTTTTGTGATTAGTTGCTTGACGTACTCAACTCTTATAGTATAATCTAACAGATCGTACATTGTTATATCCTTATAGATTTTATCTTTCACTTAGACTATCGGTAATTCGATAAATTGAAATCGTGCATATCAATTGCTTGAAAATATACTAGCACGTATCCTTTTGGAGGGATAACTTTAGTTTTCCTTCCTTTTTGATAACTCAATATATTATCTGAAGATCAATATGCCCAAGACTTCTTCGTCTTATCCTTTTTCAAGACGTTATCCTTTTTATCCGCTCTTTTGTTTGTTTAAATTAAGAGATAAATGATAGAAGCTATCGAGTAGCAAGCTCGTAAATTGGACGCAAGATGCTGTTTGTTTTGAATTAAGTTTGAGCAAAACTATTACTTTCCCATCGATATCTAAAAATACTCTACAATTTTATTTTATTTTTTGAAAAAAGGGGAAAAATTGTGTATGGACATATCAACATTATAATGTTGCGAAAATTTCAGGGGTTCTCAATTGAAGAAACTCGAAAGGCATATGTAAGTTCAAGTAATATTTATGTCGGAGCTATTGTGGTTCAAGTATGTATATCGTAATGGTAAGATTGTTGCGAAATCATGGTCGTAAGATCACATTAAGTGATAATGTCAGCTAACCAATAGAAAACGAAAGCCAAATCGAAAAGAAGAGAATTCAAAAGTTGAACTCAATTACTAAAAGCTCATTTTAGATGCATATGCCATTGTCAAGATCCTCAAGTCGATCAAGCTTTTTGCTACCGTATTAGTGTTTGATCAAATAAAAAATGTAAACTGACCAAAAGGGAAAAAAAAAAACAAAACAAAACAAAAGAGAAAGTCACATATTGGAACTTGGGTAATTAGAAAGAGAAATTGATACAACTGATACTTAAAACATCTAGTATGCTTGTAAAAAAATCTGATTACCTAAAGCCAGAAGATAATATTCAAAACTTCAATGTACATGACTAGTAATCTAATTTTTAGAATCGCAGTGCTTCATATCCAACTTTCCACGGAACTTGCAATATTACTATAGTTTTGGGGGAAATCATAAAAGTCTTCCAACCAAATGCTTGGCAGGAAGATTCATGAGAAATGCTAAAAATCTTCGTAATGTTTTATAACTTTAAGGCTCCCTTTGTTTTCGCGAAAATTTTATAATTTGAAAAATATTTTTCTAAAAATGATCGCTCATATCGCTCACGAACAATTAATACAAGAAAAATATTCTCATCATTCACAAAAAAAAGAAATAGGGCATAAATTTTCGTTGATGATAGAAATATTTTCCATTAACCAATTAATTCAAGCGATACAATAGATCATTCTTAGGAAAAAAGACTTCCAAATCACTGATTTTTTGCGAAACGGACGGAGCCTAATGATCCTTGAGGGCCCGGCATGTTAATTTTAGAAGTATTTCTTAGAGAAGGGTGATATGCTTTTATAGGGTAATATCTCATTATGCGGATCATACTTTTATAATGCAAAATGCTTTTAATGAAAGATGAATGGTATTCATTAGTTTTTCGTCTTTTTTCCTTTTTGACGTTTGTTAGTTGTTGCTATTCTCAATTGGCTTGCCCAAATGGGTAGATAGTGGTCTTGTTGCTTTGGATGAGCATAAGCTATCGAGCCTCTCTTTTTAGATTAATCGGCACCT
The DNA here is from genome assembly GCA_021437795.1 of Rhodamnia rubescens. Classification (NCBI taxonomy): domain Eukaryota; kingdom Viridiplantae; phylum Streptophyta; class Magnoliopsida; order Myrtales; family Myrtaceae; genus Rhodamnia; species Rhodamnia rubescens. The sequence goes on along the minus strand of JAILYA010000004.1, from coordinate 2,976,975 downwards.
ATATTTTGGTCAGGGCCAAAGAAAAGATGGTACGAAATTGGCATCACAGGTCATCAGCGACACAAATTTGGGCATAAATGAATTTAGGATTCAAAAAGTTAGATGTGCTCGAGGTTCTGTTTAGGATAACGGTAAAAGTACCATATCAAAAAAAAAAAAAATCTTAACCATGCTATTAAAGCGTTTCTTCACCCATCGGTCTGGTTGAATTCAATTTGATATGACAAGTCTTCCGGACTAATAATGAAACACAAGAATGCAATGTAGAAGAGATTGATCGTCCTTTTTCATGTACCCTCCTCCGTTCATTTTGCTTCCAATGAGGATCGTTGCTTACCTCGTTAGAACGCTATTTGTTTCGTAAAAAATAAATGATCGATGACATTTTATGTCTAAACATTTTAATAGATGATGAAAACACTTTTTATTCACTCATTTTTACGAACGATACAAACGATCAATTTTTAGAAAAATATTTTCTAAATCATTCATATTCCGCGAAACGAATGAAACATTAATATAACGAGTTTTGCCCCCCATAGGAGAAAATTCAATTTTAACGGAATTTTGATGTCGCAAATTAGTAATTCTTGAAAATTCTAACATATTTTCGCAACTCTTCCTATAGTTTTTTATTATTTTCTCCCATTGTCAGAATTGAATTACAATGCATTATAACATTGACAATTAGGAATTTTCTAAATGTCGTTGAGTCACTATGTTTTATACTGATGTGTAATACGAACCAAGCATGCTGCCTTGATTTTTCCATTGATTCAAGCTTGTCCTTGCTTCCATCTTTACTTAGACGAATACTTTTAGCAAAACAAAAAAAAAAAAGGTGATTTTTCTCTCTAAAATATTAAATTAAACCTGCTCAAAATCAGTCCTAAATATAATATCAATGAATGATCAATTTATTGTCACTATTTTGGTTTTTTAACTTCAAGATTTTCTCATAGCTAATCATTACAAATGGACCCCATGTGAACATCACTTGAACTTGAAGTTAATGTAACTTGGGGTCATGATTTAGTTATTAGACAATGATGCACCCGGCTATGTCCAAGAATGACGGTTCAACGAAGCAGTTACTCACGTAATTTTAAAAGGTAATTTTTTTCCTAATTATGAAAGCACGGACACTCTTCGAAGGCCTTCATATCTTGTTAATGTATGTTCGGTGCTCGACATGTGTCTAACACTCTCGGACAAGTGGTCGAGTGCTCCAGATGTGCCAAATGACACGCAAGTCCAAAGATCTTGCCATGCATGAGATCAATTTTAAGCATTTTCAATAAATTATGGGTCAAAATTTAAATCTATTAAATATATATACTTAAGTCATATATCCGAGACACTCCCAAATTAATGTACCCAAATAGCTAAAAAGAAATCTAATCGTGAATTCCTAAAAGAAGAAGAAGAAGAAAAAGAAGAAAAAACTCATCGCCGATATATAATAATTTATCACGCACACATAAAAATATACATTTAATATACAACGTGTTTCAACATTCTCTATTTTTTAAGAAACGACGTGTCGGCGTGTCGTATTGGTGTCGGTGCTACTTAGGTAGCAAGTCACTAGTGAAGCAATAATTACGATGACTTGATGATAACTACAAGGCTTCATTTGTTTAACGAAAAATAAATGTTTTGAAAAACATTTTCTTGAAAATGATCACTTATACTGCTTATAAAGAAAAATGAACAAAAATATTTTTTTAATCTTTCACAAAAATATCTAGATATAAATTATTGTAAAACGTTAAAATATTTTTCATTAATTAATTATTCCAAGCAATACATGCAATGATTTCGAGGGGAAAAAACGAGGCATTATTCTGTGATTTGGATGACAGAACCGTAGATACGCGAGGATGTCTCATCACTCCTTGCATTTATTATTATTGATATTATTACTATCTTTTTTTCCCCGAGATAATACGCTTACCATACTGTTAAATTATTATTATTATTATTTTTTTTTTTACATACTGTTAAATTTTTTGAGAGTGACATATACCATTTATTTCATACATGTATAATATTGTATAATTGATTTTATAGACCATTATTGACTGATCCAAGTTGCGTAATCTAGCCCGTTGACTTTGTCCTGTACAGACATTCATTGATCTTTTTAATGTATGGTCCCGAATAGAGATGTGTAAACTCTCTTTCCCATATTCAAGGTGTTCTTTTTTAGAGGCCATCTTCTTTTTTTCTCTAAATGTGTACTTAAATACAAGGAGCATATTTTATCATAAGGAAACTATTAGGGCTCCGGTAATAGAAGCTGGTGACATCCTCAACCAATTACTCAGGTGGGGTAAGAACTTATTTTATATTCGTTTTCTTTTTGAATTTACACAATTACACATTCCTCATCGACTTGTATGTCTGTCAAATTAATAAGCTATGCCAAAAGCCGACTCGCAGACCCCCTCACGCACTCGAGATCAACCGAGTGCTGAAGAAGTTCTGGGCACTTTATATATTTGCAAAATAACATATCATCGCGTTATATAAGTAAGCCATTGGTGCGGAGGTTGCAAAACCCGACGTACCTCATGTCGGACCGACCCAACAACAAGGTACATATTAGAGACCTCCCACGATCTAGAAGTACAAATTCGGAGGTTCAGATTAGTGAAGTCCGCTATCATGTCAAGGGCCACATTGAAACTCCAATAGCATCAGTCCATAAATATGTATCTAAATGATCCTAATTAGCTTAGCTGCTTGCCTAAACAGCAGTACTTTAGCCATAAAGAAAAGGGTGAGTGGACTTTAAAGCCGCATCATGCGAGACGACTTTGGGACAGAGAAGCCATGGAACCTACCACCGTTTTGCACGAATCTCTTGCAAGGTAGCCGTGCGGAAGCATCCAACAAGCAAGGCGGTCACCTACGAAGAGATGGACGTCAAGGTCCCCATTACTATTGTCTACATAGGGATTATACAAGAATCAAGAGAGGAGACCGGCAAGACATTAACTTCATTAGGGAAAACCATGCCATGCAGTGCGATAAGGTTGAATTTGACTGAAAAATCATCTCTTGACACGTGTTATCGCTATGCCGACGGGGACCATGCGACGTAGATAGAGGGGTTCTCCGTATTAATAGTCTCGATGGGACACTTAATTAGCCGATGATTCGCCTTGATAAGATATTGCTTTACTCTTATTCGATTGAGCACGCAATAGTGCTACCACCTTACAAAAAGTCGGAACAATACCAATGTCGTTTACTTATGAAACGGGCACAAATGTCATTTGTCATGCTTTTTCTCCGCCCGTCATTAAGGATGTCACCTGTCAATATCGTGCGACGACCTTCAACCGTAACATTCAATCCGGCTACAAACCCCGAACGCCTTGCACATATTGATTGCCCAGTAAGGTTGCAGGCCAAGCTTGCGGTTCCAGTCCTAGCATCAACAAAGTCCATACGCGCTTTAAAATCCGCAAGAACGGAGTAAACAGAAGAGTCGGATCCTTCGAAAAGTCTCTTACTTCGCTCCTTTCCAAAGCCAAGCAGCATTGAGAGCCGATTTGGAGAGGAGAGAGCAAGAAGAAGATCTACAACAATGGAACAACTGCCGAATGTATCCCGGCATTAGCCAACATCCACTGGAACATACGTATCCTCACCATATATCAACGCCAAAATAAATAGTCACCGGGAAGAATTAGAAAACAAAATGCCAAAGCATAACTTTTAAATCGGATGGAAGCGGTTGGATTTGAATCTGTGGTCGGATTGGGCTAGTATACTCTGTTCAGCTGATATCAAAGGCATGATGACATTGGCAAGTACAAATTAAGTTCCTCACCTCTAATTTATATAACAGAAGATAAAATGGGAAGCTGCTCCAAACGATAATGTGGAGACAAGTAGCATTCAGCCGATAAAGAGATTCACTTTCATTGAAGAGGAGAACAAACAGTTCCCCAGGAAAATGATTTACAGAAGAATCGACAAAATAGAAGTACTTCACAACATGAACCTCCGCCAAGCTTAATGTTTTCCATTTCCCATCTCATGGAAAACCATCTCAGCTCCATCACGCCCTTTCAAGTTTGCTGATTTTCTGAGGAACTATGTTTTTGCTACTTCTTTTTTTCCGCCGGGCAAGTGCAATTCTATGAAGCTAACTACCTCGGGCTCTTTTAAGATTGTCATCTGATGATACGCCTCTCATTCAACCTGTTCATGATTCTGGATGCATCATTGAGTCTATTTGCTCTCTCGTATATACTCGCCACAACAAGATGCAACTCCTTCTTGTTAATGTTCTGATCAGAGTCAAGTCTCTGAAACAGAGACTCTACCATAGTAAAGTCCTTCCTTGCACCGTAGAGACTGAGCATCTGGAAGTGAACTTCATCTGAGAAAATGCATCCCTCTTCCTGCATCTCCACATACACTGCATCTGCCTTTTCAAAGTCGCGCAATTTCCCATAAGCATTCAGGACGATAGCAATGACATCGGAATCAGGAAAGTACCCAGCCAGTCTCATCTTATCAAACACCTCAATGACGTTGGCATACTTTCTATTCCTTGAGAGCAGCTCGATCATGCAGCCAAATACTGCTATATCCTTTACCTCTCCTGCATCAAAAGCTTGGCGGAAGACCCAAGTGGCCTCCTCTAACCGACCAGCTCTAGCAAGAATTGTTATTGCGATCTCTCTGGGGATATTGTCAGGGCGCCTAAGCTCATGGAGTAATCGCTTTGCATGACCAACCAGACCGGCCCTTTCATAAGCCACAATCATGGTCTGATAAAGCACCTGATCAATCTCAACCCCAGAGCTCCTCAGCTTTTGAAACAATGTCGCTGCACGGTCTAATTTTCCTGCCTTGCCCCATATTGCAATTATTGTCGAGTAAGTAATTGCATTTGGTTCAATTCCTATATTCTGCATCTCTTGGACCAGATTTGTCGCCTTCTCATGCTCAAGAGATTTTCCATATATCTTTATCATAGTATTATAGGTAACAACATTCTGCTCAATATCCTTCCTCTGCATCAGTCTAAACAGATGAATGGCTTCGCCAAAGAGTTCAGCCTCGCCATACACCCTCAAAAGCGTATTATAACTAACAACATTTGGCTCAATTGCCATCTTCCTCATGCTCCAAAACAGTCTATCGGCTTCCTTAGCCATATCTAGCTGACCATAGACATCGATCATAATGTTGCATGTCGTGAGATCAAGTGGACACTTAACCTCGTTCATCTCAGAAAACACAGACAATGCCTCCACAAACTTCTGACTCTCCACATATATACAGAGCAACGTCGAATAACTGACAGTATCTGGCATAACACCCGCTGCCTGCATCTCCTTAAGAAGAAGCCGGGCCTCACGAAAAAGCTTAGCTTTACCAAACACATTAATCATGGTATTATACGCAACGAGGTCTGGCATTATCCCCGAATTCTTCAGCCTCGAGAAGATCGAGATCGCCTTCGAGTAGTCCCCCAGCTTTCGTGACAGCTCAATCAAGTTACTATACAGAACAAGGTCGCCTGACACGCGATCCTGCTCCATCCTCTGAAGCCAAGAAAGCGCGGAATCGAACATACCCACCTTGCCAAAATGCGTGATCAGCGTCGAGTAAGTGTACCTGTCGGGCGCGAGGCCCCTCTGGCGCATTTCCTCGAACAGGCCATGGGCGACGGCCCACTGCCTCGCGCGGAGCGCATTGCGCATCGTCACGTTGTAGGCGAACACCGAGGGAGTGTAGCGGGCCTCCTCGTTGATCCAATCGAGGAGAGCCAGGGACCTCTGCCAGTCCTGCTCGCGGGAGAGGAGGGAGACCATGAAGCGGATCGAGAGTTGCCTCCCCTTGTAAGGGGACATGAGAGAGAAGAGCTCTTGCTCGTTGCAGGTCTCCGAGATGGACGAAGCGAGCTCATCCATGTCAACGCTGTGATCGAGATGGGGTGATTCTGATCTCCGGAAGGTGGGTGCCCTGTGCCGAGGTTGTGGGGTTCGCCTCCAGACATCCTTGTTGGCTGTTGAAGAAGAAGAAGAAGCTGAGACTGCGGAGAGGGTGAGAGAGATTGGAGAGTGCTGAGCTTTGCTTTTGATGAAGGAGGGTTTGACGAATGGCGAGGAAGGAAGGAAGGAGGAAGAAGATAGCGTCAGTTCTACTTGCATGGTTGCTGCATAGCGGCTCGGGAAGGAACAAGCGCTCAATGTCTCTGTGACTGTAATATCACCAAATTGACTTGGTTTATCCGGCAAATTCAATAAGCTCACAATATTTTGATGAATTTGTTCTAATCTTTTAGGAATATATAGAGTCAACTAATCAAAAGGATCAAAATCAATCGGCATAATCTTGCACAGCATTAAAAATTACATTCAAAGAAAGTAGGACTCGACTTATTTTTATGAATGCATTATCGATAGTCGATTAAAAAAAAAATTCAGATGAAAATTTATTTTGGCCTGCTTAAGTATTCCCTATCTCTCTATCTCATTTGGCCAAGCCTTGTCGACCCAATTTGACCGACTTAACACGACAAATCGAGCTTGTCCGAAAGGTAGATGAGCCTCGTCATGTAGATATGTTCGCGTCGAGTGCCGGTTCCTAATGCGTTAGTATGTCAGACGCGGCATGTCTTCCCTGGAAACAAATTATGTATAGGGGTCCAGTTAACCATTTATGCACTGTTCAAAATCAAGCCTTTCATTACAAGAACATGGTGAAAGCAAATTTGAGGATGAAAAGGGTCATTTCCATCATCTCCCTGAACTGTGAAACTAATCAAGCACTCAAAAACAGTTGCCCCCATGAATGTGTGAATCTTTCTGTGTGAAAGAAGAATGTATAGCCTGTGATTGGAAACTCAAGAAGCATCTGCCCTATGAAAACTGCTGCAAATTCAGCTCACTTCATTCCTTGTGCAGAAGATCGGATACAAAGTCACCGTTTCTCGCTCTCGTGTTCCTACTCATTACAACGATGTGATGAAGCTAGCGAGTAACATGCTTTTCGCAAGCTGACAGCAGGAATTTCCCGGTTACAAATTGCAGCACATACCGAACAAGAATATGGAAGAAATGATGAGACTGAGAAGTGAGAACTCTGGCCCTCCGTGCCTCCACGGCATCGCCATTGAAGTGGACGGAGGAGGAGGAGGAGGGGTGGACGCTGGAGGGCTACGAGGGGTCACAGTTTCTTTGGAGCAAGCGAAGTTGCACCGACTAGGACTCACGATTCTATACAATCCGCTGCTTGTCAATACGAAAGTGTCCTTACCATTGTCCTGGCCGAAAGAAAATATCGCGCCTAGAGCAGGCAACGACTCATCCTCCGCACCGCACTGTATGGGAGAGTCCTTTGCGCAACCATAAGGGACTTGAGCGCTGGTGAAGTTGCTGCTGTTCTCAGGATTCTCTGTGCCCACCCAGATGCCGCCGCTGCCGTACAGATCCGCATACAGGTATCTGTAATCAAGGTTCACAACGTCTCAGCATGCCTGCCTTGGTAATTTTCGAGGTTTCAAAACAAGCTTCATACAAGTGATTAAAATGACATGATCATTAAGAGAAATCGCTATTGAATCAACCGACGTACTGAGACCCGTCAAGCATAATGTCGGTAGGAAGCTCTATGGACTTACCTTCCGTACAAGCACGGATCTACCATGGACCGATAAAAGTAGCCTCCCGTGATCGATGCAGAACCTTGGGGACTCTGGAGCTGGGAGTGATTATATCCCATCACAGGGAAGATAGGCTTGATGGAGCTAGCAGAGGTATTACCACCGGGGCTTTGTGGGGGATGATACAGGATCGGGCCCTCGTAGACACGCCATCCATAGTTTCCACCTTTAGTAACTATGTTCACCTCTTCATACAGATCCTGCTCGGACATTGACCACTTATTCCTTTTCGAAGTTATGACAGAAAAACAGGTGCTCTGGTCAATCGGCACATCTGAAAGTTGCATCCATTTCAAGATGTGTATACACATGCGTCTCATGGACTCAAACTATAGAAACTGCATTACGATTTTAATCTCTGATACAGTTAATTTGCGTAAGCGCCCGAATGACTGCGAGGAAACATATTCCGTGAAGCACAAGCATACCTGGCCAACATCTGCGCAGAGAAAGTAAGAAGGCCTTTCCAAGTCGAAACTGCATCGCCAAGGATTCCTGAATCCCAAGGCCCAAATTTCGCTAGCTAATTCCTTATCCATGGAAAACGGATTGTCTTCAGGAACAGAATAATTTCCCCACAGCCCAGATTCACTAATCATTGTCGAATCTGCCACGACGTACCACAAATGTTAGGCATATAGGAAAAACTAAAGCAAAAACAACCAGGAAGCGGACAAACATCCGCTCGATGTACAGAACACACAACAACGCTCGGATATGGTGCAAAATCGGGTGCGGATGGCTTACTTGGTAAGTTATCAACATCAAGCCTCATAATCTTTCCAAGCAAGGATTTTCTGTTCTGAGAGAAGTTGTAGGGATCGCCGATACTCCCGCCGTCGCCCATCATGAAGTACAAGTACCCATCTTTTGGTCCAAAAAGAATTTGACCACCGTGATGAGCAGTGAACGGGAGGCCCATTGTGAATATTCTCCTCACTTCCTTCGGAATGACGGTGCCACTCTAAAAAATACAGAATGCAACATGAGATCTATCTATTTTCGTCATAGTCACGACGGGTGAAACAATTAGAGCAATGCGCGGTTTTCATTACCGGTGAAGACTGATTGGTGGTGAACTCTGATATGACACTGTGATATTGGCAAGGGTTTGCTCCATTGTCCAGTCCTATCTTCGAAGGATCGCATCCCACGTCCGAGTTGCAGGAACACCTACCAGAACATTCAGGCCACTTGACTTTATCACAGTTGAAGGAGACAAAGAGCCGGCCGTTATTTTGGTAATTCGGATGCAATGCCAGTCCCATCATCCCAAGCTCACTCTCAAAATGTACTTCATCGGTCAGATCCAAGAAGGGGCTTGACTCGTTGATTCCAAGTATCTCTCCTGAACCCTGCTCGGGGATTGTCGCAAGCCATATTTTACCGGGTTGATCGGATAAGAACACGCGATTTGAACCTTCAGGATGAGCTACCATATTGAGGTAGGAACCATTCCCGAGTTTCTCGAGGCAAACACCGCTCGGGGTGCTTGAATTCTCGGCACCTGCTAACTTAACCGGTCCACCAGAGAAGCACACTGATGTATTATCAGAAGCCCCACCGAATTCTTTGCAAAACTCTGCTGCTGAACTCCATGAATCGGATATCCTGCTTCCGGAAGCAGCTGTTGTTTTCAGCTTTACTTTCAAAAGCAAAAGGAGAATTTAATATGGATGTGTTGTGGCACTTGTCCCAGAGATTCGAGCAGAAATCAAATATGTAGAGTTGGGACCGGGTGGAATTCGCGGAAACTGAAGAATTGCAGAGAACAGGAACTGCACGAGGTGCTCGTTCGGCTCGATACAGTTCGCCCGAGAATGGATCACATCTCTGCAAGAAAGCAAGCAGACCCACAATTTGTAAAATGGCCAAGGATGTTGAAAAATTTCCACCTCTAACAGTTATGCTATGTTTGTAGCTACAACTTGATGGAAGCTACAGAGACATGATAATACTCTGAAAGAGGAATCATTTCAGAGAAGAGGAAACCCCAGAATGCAAATTGGCTTTTCATTAGATTCCACTTCCTTTTAACTGCACAAATTAATCTACTCTCAATGAAAAGGCAATCGATCACGCCAAAAATGTGTCTAGCAACATCAGAGCAACAGGAAATGAAGCCGTTACCGCGCAAAGAACCGCCTTTAGAAGAGAAGCACAACCAGGGTCTGAGACGTTCATCGCTTTGAATTGCTTCTGCAGCTGTAAATCCTTAGCAGAATCGCAGCAAACACTGCCGTTGTATCGGCAAAAGGCGAGACCGGCATTATCAGCATTGAAAGGTGCTCCTGTTTCCAGCACAACATAGCATGACAATCCCAAACAGTGAGGCCCCGATCCACAAACCAAAGTTCGAAAAATTGAATAAAGCATACAAAAGAAATAACAAAACAGGTGGATTGCTGGCTAAACGTGTAATATTTCATCCCATTTCAAATCAAATCAATCTCTATGCCTCTGTTGACAATAGAACAGTGAACGAAGCATGTAGAGATAGACCCAAGAACCAAACGAACACATACTCAAATCAGTGCACAAGGGGTATGAAGCAGAACAGTGGACCAGCAGTGAGAGCAGGAGGCTGAGAAGGACCATCTTCATCGCCCGAGAACCTCTCATTTTCACAGTTTTGCAGCAATGGCACTTCCGCCAAGAAATTACACAAATCTGTGTAGTTTCATCCAATACAATTCCAAAATAATGAAAATAAAACTAAGAAAACAAAGCAAACGAATGCGCAAAACCGAAATCGCGTCGCTTTGCTTTGCTGATGTTCCCCGGAGTTCATTCCACATTTTCTGATTCTTGTTTGTCACCAAAAACAAAAGGGAAGGAGAACTTCGAAGGTAGAAAGAAAATGCAATACTGCTTTTCACCAAACTTACGTTTGTGATTTGAGAAATCGTCAACTCAGGCTTGTCATTAGAAGTCGAAGTGGAAAACATGGAAAATTTAAGTGCAGAATGTGGTGGGTCAGACTGATATGGTTGACTTTCTTCTGTAAGACTCAATGCACGATTAATGGCGATTGTTGAGAAGAGGAACAAGTTGACCTCGGGGAAAAAGGAAAAAGAAAAAGAGACAGTCATATCTATTTGTATCCTAAAGAAAACCAAACAACAAGTGGGACATATAAAATTGATTTGGACACATATTTCAATCTCTTACAAAGCTCAACGATTGAAACGATGACAATGGTGTAACTGACTTGGGCTGGCTGTTCAGCAGAAAACAATAGTAATAACAGCAATAGTTAACCCACTTCTGCTGCTGCTTCCGCTCTCGGCGATTATGAGCTTAATCTGCCTGCTTCAGAAAAAGCCTCATAAGTTTGCTTTTCAAATCGGTCCGGCGCCGGACTCATGATAGTTCCAAAATTACATGGGGTTCGCTCGTTCTTCGGGTTCACGAATTCAATCATCTAGATACGTTTTCGCCCTGGATGTGATCAACTGAAAATTAGGCCTGCCCAAAAGTCCCAACACCATGGACTTAACGTAGATTTCAGAGTCCTTTTCTTGAAGACAGTTAAGCTCACAAGTACACATCAGAACCCCTGTAAGAACTTACATCTTCACGTGCCTACAATGTTGCAGATACTATTTGGCCTCAAAATGCGTAGTCTGAATTTCTTAACTCTTAACGAATGAGCATTTCCGACTCCTAAGCAGAGCGCCGAGATGAACCTAAGCAAAAATGATTGCTACTGACATGCCGGGACCGTCCTGCAGTTGATCGCCACTCTAGTTTTGACTATCCTTGACGCTAGCTCGATTAAAAGTAGACTCATAGACCGAGCCATTCGCATCCCAAAAATCAGGGGCTCACGTCGGGTCTCACTAGAAAGCACAAATTTCTATATAGTTTTTCCATACGGTAACTGATTTTGTCTGTCACACCATCGATAATGCAAGACTTATCTGATATTTTTCCCCTTTTCTGTGTTTAAGGCGAGTCGAATTTACTTGAAACTAACCACAAGTACGAACTAGCTGTTTTGAGTTCCCTGATTAGGGTTCGGTCTCACAATAGACTCGGTCGGAGAGCTTCAAACGCATATTCCACGACAAGATCAAATCCGGTGGGCGGACACAAAGACTGGCCACTCTTGCATAATGTGAGCATACAGTTCATATTTTGTGCGCCTCTACAAATCTTCGGCGATCGGATCTTTGGGGATTGCTGGCCGTTGGATTACCGAAGAACAAATCTCGGTCGCCGGTCGGGAGACGCGTGCGGTACTCGAGGACGGCGGATCGATCATTCGAGAGAGCGGTCCCCTTCTTCATTTCACATAAACCCGGGTGTTATGTAAGTGGGGACGATGACAGTAATTGGCAGCAAAAGATTTTAAGTCTATAGAATCTGTCAAAATATCAAACAATTCAGAGTCAATGAATGCATTTACTTGCTCTCGTCAACCAAGAAGTCGCACATGACATCCTCCTCCTACCAAGTCTTAGTCGTCGAACCATCGCCCAGGAAAAAACTCATGACAGCTTGCATTTCGGAAGCGTCCTCCTTTTTTCCTTGCTTGTTGGTCGATCATGGAGTTCTTCAACAGGGCCAAGGCAGTGCGGCTCCGGAGCTTCCACGGCAAGTACCTGGTTGCCGACGATGACGAGGAGACGGTCCACCAGAGCAAGAACGGGTCCTCCCGCAGCGCCCACTGGGCCGTCGAGTACGTCGCCGGGAACACCCACGTCGTCCGCCTCCGGAGCTGCCACGGCAAGTACCTCGCCGCCACGGAGGAGCCTTACCTCTTCAGCATTTCAGGTACATGGGGGGATCGAATATGCTCTTATATTTCTGGTTTTGGTCATACCAAGAGGGGTTTTTCCAGCATGAGCTAATTTATGTTGACCTCCCAATGCTTGTGAAGGCAAAAAAGTGGTGCAATCGATTCCCCAATCCAAGAACGACAAGTCCATCGAGTGGGAGCCGCGGAAGGACGGGACGTATGTGAAGCTGAGGGCGAAAGGCGGGATGTTCCTGCGCGGGAACGGGAGCATGCCGCCGTGGCGGAACTCGGTCACGCACGACATCCCCCACCGGGCGGCCACGCAAGACTGGGTGCTGTGGGGCGTCGACATGGTTGACCTCGTGGTGGACCACCACGCGGCCGACTCGGCCCGCGGCCATCTGTCGTCCCATTCGAGCTGCGTGTCGTCGTCCTCGGAGGACCAGCACCTGGACCCAGGCTCGGGGAGCGCGACGGGCATGGGCATGGACATGGTGGTCTCGAGGAACCCGTATCACAACTCTAAGGTAAGCTCTAAGGTCCCTTTAGTTTCCGCTCTATTGTCGACAAGTTTCGACGCAAGGGCTCACTAACGCGAGCCACGGCACCACAAACTCATAGTCGATGAATCGGACACACCCCCACGCGAGATCCCCCCGATCCAAAGGTTCGCCTGCCGCCCCGTAAGGTTTGGGTCGATGCGAAAATTGATCATCCTGCCCACAAGTACTGAGCGGGACTACCTAGCTTTGCATAAATTTAGAAAAGGACCAGACATCAAATGATGATCCGTCTTTGTCCATCTCACCAGCTGTCTGTTGGTCGTGGTTGATCACATGTTAGTTTAGTTCCAGTGGCGTCGCCAAATTTGACCAAATTGCACTCCTTATCTATTAGATTACTCCTATACATACATATATATAGAGAGAGAGAGGGAGAATAATAATTTGAGGGTGTTTTAATCTAGCGTCTGAGGATATTGATTAGTCAATTACATATGCCTGCAGGCAATAAAAAACAAATTAAGTAAAGCACATGAAGGCACTAATTTATGCAAAAAGGACATACCAAATGGGACTTAACCTAGGTCACGACGACTGTTGTTGATAGAGGTTGTTTGGTCATGTACAAGGCTTCTGTTTCTTCTTCTTTTCCGTGTGTCTTCGATCACCTACATGTAATAGTGTGGGTTATAAATAGATTACATTTAATTTTAAAAATAAACTTGAAGGTGTCATAAATAGGTTACTTAATAAATTAATGAATTTTAAACGGTCATAAATCGGTTACCTAATTATCTTAAGTGTCTCGACAAAAAAAGAAATTATCTTAAGTGGCTCATAAACAAGGTTTCTGATTTTTTTAATTTTCTAATGTTTTATATTCTTTTTCTTTTTCCTTTTTCTTCTACGAAATCTAGAAAGAGTCACGAATTTTTAATATTTTTTTTATTGTTTTATTCATTTCTTTTCATTATTCCTTCGCCGCGATCGGCCGTGACAGCCACAAGCAAGCTCGAGCCTCGCCAACCTCAAGCGAGTCTCAAGCTTGTCGGGGTCTAGCAAGTCATCGGTTGCTAGCTGGCCATTGATTGCTTGGTGTCGGTGTAAGCTTGTCGTCGATCGTCGCGAGTGGTCAACCGGTTGCTTGGTAGTCGGTCTTCGACTCGTCGCCGCATACATTGCCGATTTGCGGCTAACGAAGGAAGAAGGAAATTCGGCGATTTTCTAGAAAAAATGAAAAAGAGAACAAAAATAGAAAATTATTACAAATAAGTTATTTTAAATTGAATTAAATATGAAAGTGTTTTATAAATATGGATCAAGTCGGGTTGGGTATGAGTCGAGTGTGGATACTAAATTTATATTACATGTAAATGGGTCAATATGAGTTAGATTATTTTCGACTCGATACAAATCCAATTCAACCCACCTATTTAACAGGTGTACAAGTTGCTTTGGGTTAGGGGAGGTTGGGGGTTGTTTGCCGCGGCCATTAGTTGACCACCACTTTTTTTTCCAAGTTTCTTCTCCTGGTTCAACAAAATATAGAGAAAATTTCAAATAAGTGCGTGAAGTGCGCCCTTTTTTCTCAAACAGAGGCATGAAGTAAACATTATTTCAAATAAGGTGCTTAAATACTCTCTTTGTTTCACAAAAGAGCCTAGATTAAAGTTATTTTCGTGATTACATATTCTAAATTTTTTTTCTTTTTTTCATTTTTTTTAAGGGAACAACCACTTGGAGGGTGCCCTCGCATGCCGCAAGAGAGGATGGCCCTAGCTCGTGGACGGCCTTGCCTAGGCGACCGTCGGCCGGCGACACCGCCCAGCCAGATAGGGCGAGGGTGGGCGATGAGCCCAAGGGAGGCGAGATCGACGGCCGCCTAGGCAAGGGTAGCCCTTGCCAAATCGAGCAAGGCCGACGCCATCCCTCGCCGGTGGCCGACCAAAGCAAAATATATATATATAATTTGTAATGACGAAAATACCCTTGGTCTAGGCTCTTCTTTGAAATAAAAAGAGTATTTAATGCTTCTTTATTCGAAGTAAGGTCCATTTTATGTTCTTATTTGAAAAAATAAAAGCTATCAAAGGCCTCAGTTAGAAGTTTTCCCATATATATATATTTAACTGTAAGAGCTACGTGGCTTTCATGTAGTTTACCAAGGCAACACTTAATAGTCACGTTACCATTCTTGTCGAATATTTTAACGGAAGCACAACCGCGAAGATAAAGTCACATAATTTAAGGACGGTACTGCAAAAAAAAAAAATTTTTTTTTTTTTTTTGAGGTTCTCCTTTGGCTTCGTTCTAGAAATTTGATAGATCAATCCTAAACGTAGCTTAGCATTGCTTTTTCCTTTATTTTGCTTGGGACTTTGTTGGGCTTCAAAAGGTTGACTTAGACTTAGGCTTAGAGTTGGGAGCACTCCAGTCTCGTAGCTTTAAGCAAAATCCAGAGTGTACACTTTCCTTCTTGAAGCCCCGTCAATTTGATAAAATCCGTTACGGCATCGAAAATGGGGGACAAAATTAGAATTATTGTCCATTCAATTACTCAATGATAGATAAATAATTATCTAATAGCTCGGATTACGATTTCTGTTTTTGGACGCTCCATTTTAATTTATTTTTTACACGCGTTTTCTTTTTTGACGTACTTTTCTCTCCTAAGCTCGTTTCGAAACATGTTTCTCCTCAGCTAATTTCATCGACGGTTGTCGCTTCAGCACAATTGAGCAATCCAAACTTATAGTTGCGCGCGAAAGTGATACTCGTCGTAATTTCCCTCAAAAGATTGCTAATTGACCCTGTTTTCGCCACAGCGTCCAAGTGGATAATTACGACTCAGTTTGCTATTTGTCGAATAATTTCCTTTCCCTCTTAAAAAATATAACCATCCTGTAAAACAAAAAAAAAAAAAGAGAGAGAGAGAGAGAGAGAAATTTTGAAAGGTTGTGAGAATATCAGGATCCTTCCTTGTTATGCCCGCTTTAACCAGACGCCATTGATGCCGAATCGCCGAGATACAGTTTAACTCCTAACCGTCAAATGATGGATCGAGCCCCCAACCAACATCTTCATCATCTCTCTCATCTCTCTCTCTCTCTCTCTCAATCCTGAATCCGACATTGTGCCCACCACATTGATTTCCACATTGACTCCTATTTCTTGCCACCCTCCTGTCAGACAGAACAAGATCAAAACCTTTGTTGCACTGATCATTTGCTTCTTCAGATCAGGTGATGATGACCAAGACCGTCTGAGTTGGAACCATCTTCCAATTCAGCAAAATGCGCCGTTGGTTCTTTTCTGGTCCCCGGGATTGATCTCGTCTCGTTGTCTTTCTTTCTTTCGATTCAGGGCGGCATGGAATTCTTCACCAAGGCGAAATCCGTCCGCCTCCTCGGCCACCACGACAAGTACTTGCTGGCGGATGATGATGGGGAATCCGTTTGTCAGGACCGCTGCGGCTCCGTCAGGCAGGCCAAGTGGACCGTGGAGATCGTCGAAGGTGCCGGCGTCGTGCGCCTGAAGAGCTGCTACGGCAAGTACCTGTCGGCGTCCAACGTGCCGTTCCTCCTGGGGATGACGGGGAAGAAGGTCCTGCAGACTCTCCCGACCCGGAGATTGGATTCGTCCCTGGAATGGGAGCCCCTCAGGGACGGGGTCCAGGTCCGGCTCAAGACGCGATACGGCAATTTCCTGCGCGCGAATGGGGGGTTGCCGCCCTGGAGGAACTCGATCACGCACGACATTCCACACCGGACCTCAACCCAGGATTGGATTCTGTGGGACGTCGATGTTTTGGAGATCAGGGAACAGCCGACTACTCCATTGCCGGAGGCAAAATTGGATCATGATTCAAAACCATCGCTCCCAGAACTGGACTCTCCTTCCTCAATCGAGCTCCGCTCACCGAAATCATCGGAATTAGAGGTCATTTCCTTATTCCTTGATTAGTAGATTGACCAGGATAAGATAGCTATTCTTCGTATCCGAAAAGGAAATGTTTTCATAAAAGACTCTTCTCAGAATACGATGACGCGCATTCTCCTTCACTTTTATTCCCTTGAAAAGTGACGATTTGATAACAGACTATTCTGTTTTCAGACGAGAAGGAAGATACTCAATTAAGGGCAGAGTTTGTCGCTAAGACTGTCTCGACTCCTTGCTTTGCTCAATGAAGGATGACTTTCTTCATAAGAATTAACAAATTAGACAGAGAATCAATTTCAGCGACCTATGATAATGTTGATCTCAACAGCCTAAACTCCATCTCTATCTCTATCATTACGAGTGTCGATACATCGCTGACGCCCTTGATAAATTGCAATTGATCCGCTTCCTCGAAAAGTATGGATTTGATGCAGAACACTCGGGAGGTGCAATTGATCATTCTTTCTTCTGGTTTTCTTGTTTTGCAGCGTAGCGATTCGTTCAGTGGTTCTGTGAAAGCTGAAGGGAGGATGATCTACTACAAAGTTGCTGATGAAGACGGAAACACCGAGGATGAGAATGAAGAGCTTTCGTTCACGTTCATGGGTGGTAGATTGGAGGAGCTGGTGCAGAAATTAGAGGAAGAGACCGGGCACGAGGATATTATGGTCTGCTCTCAGTGGAACAAGAAGCTCTATCCCCTCCGGCTACAGCTTCCTCCCAATAATGCGGCAATGCACGTCGTGGTGGTTCCATCGTCATCGAAAGGTTTGTCCATAGTTCCTATAAAGTTGAAGTTCAAGCAAATCTATAAAGTAGGTGCATGTCGTTATTCATCGAGAGTTCGTACCTTTCCAATGAAGTTTTCCTTTTTCTTTGCAATTTTTTCCCAGCGGCGAGAGAGATCGAAGTCCCAGGGAGTCTCAGTTCGAGGTAACCGCTGTGATCGGTCTCTTCAGGGATAAACCGCGGAAAACTTCATGTACTTTCTGCTTCTCGGGCGTGTACAAGATTCAGAGAGAGAGGCTTCCCGTTTGGGTTGTTGGTATGTATTTGATGCAGGTTGAATTATGGAAAGATCGCTTTGCCGTCTTCGCCGTGTCGATTCTTCGAGTAGATTAGTATGAACTTTGGAGTAAGTGCTTGCGCTGGGCCCTGCGGATGAACGCATTGGTGCAAGCAAATTCAATCCCTTACTCATCTACTTTGGCGATACCCGTCTCATGTTCTTCCATCCATCACTGTATCCGAATCATCGTGCGCAGAAAATTTCTTGGATCTTGCGTCCGTAACTCTATGCTCCAAGCTTGAAGTAAGCCTCGAGTGTTGCAGATTTGCCATTAGTTGAAGTTCTTTAACAGCAAGTACTGCAAACATCTATGTTTTAGATGGGGGAGTTCGTCGGTTAATGGTGATTCAGACAGATGCTAATAGCTTCATAAGCATCCTCCTTGCGAGCACAATTGCCTCATCCCATTCAACCATCCAAGGTCCGCCATGAATCTACGATGTTACTCGATACGTACGAACCCACTAGGCTCTGCCAACAAATGATCCTGTTGATGTACACATTCCGGCGCATGGTCGGACGTTCGCCGAACAGCTTTGACAGCTTCACTTCAGCTTGGCAAGAGTGTTTGAAATAGAACGGCAAGCGCCAGTTCGCAGCGATGTGAAAGGCACTCGTCGTTGATCTCAGGGAATTGCATCTTATTAATTTCCATTCAAAAAGCACTAATTTTTCTGCTAAAACGTGATCAGAATCAGTTTTACGCTTCACAGATAACCCACAATCAGCAAAGTTTCCTTGTCCCGACATAACCACAAACACCCCCGAAACTTGGGTTAACTGCGGTTTCATTGTCTATACCGAACACCGTCATCCACGTTCGCAGAGCGTGCTTGTGTCGAGTCCCTCTTAGTCATCAGACTTTTTCGCGAGGCCAGTGTCTCTCGCAGTAGCTGCCTAGGTGGACTCTCGGCGCAGACATGAACTTCGCTTTGACCCGCTTCTTCCTCCATCTGGGGTTTTCCTGCGAAAAGCCCCGGAACAGCATAAGCTATGGCTTCCTTCTCTTAAATCCCAAGAAAAGGCCATTTTCTTCCGCTGCTATCCCTCTAGCGCAGAAGGTAACGTCTCGCCGACTTTCATCTTAAGTCAGTTGATTCTACGTGTCTCTCAATGCGGGTTCCTTCTACAACTCCTTCCATGTGTTTGTTCTATTGCGTGGCAGACGGGTGAAGAGCTTTTGGTGGTGGTTGGAGGTGGAGCAGCCGGAGTTTATGGAGCAATCAGAGCCAAGACGGTCGCGCCTCATCTAAATGTCTTGGTCATTGAAAAAGGGAAGATTTTGTCAAAGGTTGGGTTTTACCTGCTTTTCAGAGGCATAGTTATAATGCGGTCGTTTTGCCGTGGTCTGCTCCCTCAAACAGACGAAAAATTGCGGGTGACTGCAGAAAAGAGAGGCCTTTTGTTGGTATGAAATCGGGAGTTGGAGTGTTAGTACTTAAGAGTCCAGTAGATGGTTATCCCAAAAACGGATATGGCTAAATGTTGTGCACCCTGCCATCAATAAGATTTCGTGTATGATTGAATTTTATGGGGTTTTTGTTGTTTTGATGCAGTGTTGATTGTATCTGAACAACGGTTTTGCCAAATTTATGAAGGGTGCCGCATGGTCATAGGACTGTAAAACTCCTAACTGCTAGGATAATACGCATTGTGAAAAGTTTTATGATTCTTGGCAGGTGAAAATATCTGGCGGAGGTCGTTGCAACGTGACAAATGGGCAATGCACAGAAAACCTGGTGAGTTGAAATTGTAAGAGAAGCTTTCAGGAGTTAATGTTAGTTAGCCAAAAATGGTTGATTTGTTTGCAATGAATGTAAGCCTAATCTTGGATGTTTCTGTTGCTGATCTATAAACTATGTACAACAAAGCCATCAGAGTTCACATGCCTATGGTTGTTATCTATTTCATGTGAAAAGTCAATGCTTTTGCCTTTTCATTTTCAGCTTTTTGTATTATCTAGTGAAGGATCTGTTGAATGGACTGAAAACTCCTTGCCTCATCCAGAATCATGCGTTTATTGCATTTGTACTCAAGGAGGAGAATAACAAAAACTATGTTTGTTCATTACAGATACCAATAGGGGATAATACCTGGTCATGCAGTATCTGTGTAAGCAGACTTGATTATTTTATCAGTTTCAGAAATTGGAGCAGTGAAAATATCTCATGTTATCTGCTTAATGGGCTTTTTCTTTAGGTTCCATGTAACAAAAAGCTGTCAATGATGAAAAAGAGTACTGAGTATACTTCAAACAATCTGAAAAATTGATAGAAGTTCAGTTTTTGCATACATCGCCTTAGAGACCCACTTGTCGGAGGAATTGGACTGTTAACAGTGTTATGCATTTCCTGCCCCAATAATATTTAGGCAAAATTTCCCCCAATCTCCCTTTCCTGATATCACTGGTGTATTTGAGGAAAAATTCCTTATTTAGCAAGCTACAAAATTCAGGATGACAAACTTGATTACAGGTTTTGGCAGAACATTACCCTAGGGGTCACAGAGAATTAAGAGGATCTTTTTTCAGCATGCATGGTCCAACGGACACAATGACCTGGTTTTCTGAACATGGTGTCGAACTCAAGGTTGTGCTCAAAGCTGACTGACTATTTGGCAAAGCTGTATCATCTAACAGCTTAACATTGCATCCTTTCTGCAGACAGAGGACGATGGAAGGGTCTTTCCTTTTAGTGATAGTTCATCTTCGATAATTGACTGTCTTCTGTCTGAAGCCAAGCGAAAAGGGGGTAAGTGGCTCTGTTGTAATTGGGGATTGCAATCTGCTTGCATCCAATTTTAACTCCCAGAACTCTTTGCATCATTTCTTTGTTGTGGATTTGTTAGAAGCTGAGAACTCTTTGTTTGAGCTTGATAGTTTAATACCTGCCTGCAGTATGTCAACTCTGAATGTATGTTAGCTTCTTTTGGTAATCAAACATTGGAGCAACAATAGCTGGAGGGTGCTTCTTTTATTGTCTGAAGCAATTGAGAACTACTTTATTCCCCCAATCTTGAAGGCATCATTTCATCTATAAATTGCATGTTTAACCTCAACAGTGCCAACAGATAAGGAAATTATTCACAACGTTTTTCTTCTGAACATTATTTAATTCAGTTCGGCACTAGTGGCAAAAAGAAAAGATAGTTGTGTTACTAAATGGTCACAGGTGTGCTGAAGATCTCTCTACACGCCTTAAAGATACTTACAATACCTGCAACTTGTCTTGTCTGAGGTGTGATTTTCTATTTTAGTTCTAATACAGACTGGCAAAGTTGTCACCAGTGCTTCTAGAGATGTTGATGGGAACTTTCAGGTCAAGATTGAGAAGCGTACAACTAACTATGTGGAAAATCTCAAAGCTGACTATCTGCTGATAGCCAGTGGGAGCAGCCGTCAGGTTGTGATGGATTTGACTTGAAAAGTTTGCCAACCCCATTGACTGAAGAATGTGATGGATTTTGTATTCTTGTTTCAGGGTTATGTCTTAGCTACTCAGCTTGGTCATTCTATTGTGGATCCAGTTCCTAGCTTATTCACTTTTAAAATTGAGGATTCACAGCTAGCTGAGTTATCTGGGGTACTATCAGCAACATTAAACCAACATGCATTCTCTTGCAATAGAGTCCAAATTCTATTCAAAGAGCTTCGCTAGCATATGGGAGCATATTCTATCCTAGATTTTGTTTTTTTTTTGCCATAGGAAATAACTGTTTGCATTAAGGTGGCTTCATTACTGCCTTATACATCTATAGCTCTTCCTCATGCTTCGCGTGAATTTTTTCATTTAAAAGAGTTGTTAAAATGGTGTATTTGTGAAAAGTTCCTTATACTCTTTCACATGTTCATCATGTATAATAGTGTGTTAGCTGAGTTTGTTTTTCTATCTATGAGTATAAATAATGATAATTTAAATATTTCAAAATCTTTCTCGCTATCACATTAGTGTTGATAATTGCTAACTTTACTACATATAATGAATTCTGATTGTTGTTGAATTGCTGATCTGGCTGGTACTCAAACATGATAATCACAGTATAAGTAGATTCTTTGCGTCTACGCTTCCCTTTCTCAGCTGCTTATGCTCAGTTTGGTCCCCCTTGTGTGTGTGCACTTCATATGTTCTCATTTTTTTATATATAAAAAATAGTGTATATATATGATGTCCAGGTCACATTCCCAAAAGTTCGGGTGAAGCTGAAACTAGAAAATGTTCAGACGAACATACCCCAACTCACGCAGGTAGTCCTTTCCTTTTGTACTGCTTAGAGCTCTGTGATGTATCTAATGGAAGTTGGCTTTCAGGTTGGACCCATGTTAGTTACACACTGGGGACTCAGCGGTCCTGCAATTTTAAAACTGTCTGCTTGGGGAGCTCGTCTTCTTTTTAGCTCAGGTTATGCAGGTAAGAGTGCTCTGTGCATGAGTTATCTGATATGTATTTTTGTGTCTTTGACCTTGATATATTTTGGTTATGCAGGAGATCTTTTTGTAGATTTTGTACCAGATATTAAAACGGAAGATTTGAAGTCCATCCTAATGAAACAAAAGCATCAGTTTACGGTAATTCTGATACCAAATTGACAGATGTTTCTGCTTTTCAGTGTCTGTTATCAGCTTGCTCAACAGCCCTCCCTGCTCTTCGTATGTTTCATATCTTCAAGGGAATTGCTTTTATGTCATTTGAAACATGGCACCGTCAATGGACGGCAACAGGAAGATCAGGAAGTTTCAGGCTGACATCAGGGCCACCCCAATTCTGGGCTTTTGTTTCTTCTCTAATCCCCAGAACAAGAAAATTCTTGCATATGCAGGACAATATTCATCAAAACCTGATTTATACTGTTTGCAGCCGACAAAGTGCATACTGGTGCTGGCTATTAGATTGTTCATTTGCCTTTTGGTAATGATAGTAGGCACCCTGTTGTGCCATGAGATCTTACTCTCCAGTTCAGTTTTCCAATTTCTTACTATGACGGAATTGCTTTCTGTATTTGTATGCATAGACTGAGTTTCGAGAGTGCACAATAACATCGTGTTATGTTACCCTGTAACAAAAAACAACTGGATCGTGGAGCATAGATTTACAAAGTAGTTCACTGGATATGTAAATTAGAATGCCTAAAACATTTGGCATCTAAATTTCTATTTTTAATTGTATTTTCATAATTAACTTTTAGAAATTCTGTTTAATTTTGCTGCCTTCTTTCTAATACATCCAGTTCCAATTTTGTCATTATCATTTTTTCTTTATCAGCTCAATATGCCCCCTTCGGTTTTAGGGTAGTGTTCTACCATTTAATTATTATTTGACCTAATGTTGCCCCTGGATGTCTTCATCTTGCAGAAACAAAAGCTGCTCAATGCTTGTCCTTTAGAATTTGGCATTGTGAAGAGATTTTGGAAATATGTATTGGATCGTGAGGTTATATAGTATGACCTTCTTTGCTGTTCAAAAATTTGGAAAATCTATTTCAGCGGAGTGCATTATACTTTTCGTCTTTAATTTGCAGGGAGTGGATGCAGATATTCTCTGGGCTTCCATTTCAAATAATTCATTGATTGGTATTGCTTCTCTGTTAAAGCACTGTAAGTTTCGGGTAATGGGAAAGGTAAGGAATCTATGATTGGACGCTGATATCTGGATTGTTTTCGCGTGTTCTAACCTTATCAAGCTATGTCTTAAGGGCCAATTCAAGGATGAATTTGTCACTGCTGGAGGTGTCCCCCTCTCCGAGGTTCTCCCCCTTTTCCTCCGCTTGCTCTTTTTTCCTTCCTCTTTTAATTTTTCATATGAAACTGTCTGTTCTTTCCATAACTAAAGATAAAACTGATCAGCTTGTCTTTTATGAAGATCTCACTTAGTACAATGGAAAGCAAGATACGGCCCCATCTGTTTTTCGCTGGCGAGGTACAGTTGTTGCGGAGATCTGGATTTCGTTTTGAATTTAACAATTTTCGAGTAATTATGACTGCATGAGTTTCCAACTCGATGCCTGAGAACCCAAAGAAAGAGAGAACAAAATTCATTAAACATTCAGGATTGGGCCTTTGTCTGCAGGTGCTGAATGTTGATGGTGTTACTGGTGGTTTCAATTTTCAGGTTAGTACTGTTCTTTGTGCAATGTTCACTGTTCATATTTGAGTCCTGGCTCGTGTTAGGGAAATTTAAGGTTTACAAGAAGTTGTTGTCAATTTGTTATTGCTATTTATTAACAAAGCGTTCACGCAAGATTTGCTTACCAACCGCTCCTTAAATGGAGATCTTTTGTTCTCTCAATTCCCGGTCCGGGCATATCCATATGTCGAGTCAAGATAAATCTGAGATCATGTTGACCACGAAGCTATGGCTTACTTTCATATATGGCTTGAGTTAGCAGCCCACTAAGATACACTGGTTTCTAAATGAGCCATCAATTGCAGAATGCCTGGTCTGGTGGATATATTGCGGGAGCGAGCATCGGCAAGCTGGCACTTGATGGTAAGATGGAGGAGGAAGTTGAACATGGCACGGAAGTCGAACATGGGACGACACTAAGCTGAGCCTCCAATGGTCAGGTTCACAAAGCAATTTCAACAGTACATGTGTGGCATACGAACTCCTCAGTCGCAGTCTTAGGCTTAAGACCTTGCAAGTGTGGAATCCCTCCAAAGAAAAAAAGGATTTCTTCTCCTGCTAAACTCCTCATCCTAGCCTGAAATGTAAGCTGACATGCACCCCATGATTCGTATCCACATTGTTCGGGACAAGTCTGCATCATCGTTCACTTAGTGCAAGTCGCCTTTCTAAGTCGGAGCGAGCGCTTCACTCAAGAGTCGAGAATATTCCCTATAGAAGTTTGCCTCGCCTTCAGCCAAATGGCCAAACGACTCGTGAACGCGAGATGTGCGTAGGCATATCTGCACTCTTTTAACTCGTCTAATGTGACTCTCTCTCTCTCTCTCGTCTAGCCCGTGAGAGTGCATGTTCTTCAAAGGGGATGATCCACGCCTTTCCGGTGTTTAGTTAGGCCAATTCAGGACGGCCAAACTAATGCGACTTTTCTGAGCCTGACGGGTCGTGGAAGGCCGAACCAGGATTCTTCTGGCGCTGAGGCACAGAATAGGGTAAAGACATTTCATAGTTGAAAGTCAAACACTGAAGAGTTTAATAGCAGTCATTGCTGCAGTAATTTTCATTCTCGACGCCAAAGAGCCATCAACTTCTCTTGATTTCCATCCCTAGAAAGGGTTAATAGAAAAATTCTATATTAATATATCTGTGATAAATTTATCTCAAATTAATTTTCGGATCATTGAATGATACACCGGTGATAAATTTATCTCAAATTAATTTTTTAGTCACTAGAAATTTCAAACTGATGCACAAGTGACACATTTATCCTATGTTAGCTTCCGTCATTGTGAAATTGCCGAGTTAGACGACACATGATAATAACGAGAGTTGACCTATCAAGTCCATGTGAAAATCCGAGAGATGCACATGTAGATTTTCAGCAGGCCTTTTGTTGGTGGTGGAGTTTGGTCCATAGAGAGCCTAATGATCGCGAGATTGCCACTCTTCCTTCGTCAAAAGCACAAGTGATCCAAAAATTAATTTGAGATAAATTTGTCAAGTTTTTCGTGATAGTAATCCAAAAAAGAAAAGGCAAAAAAATAAATAAAAATGAGACACATTGAGCTGAGAGTATTCACCAAAATCTAACACTTAACAAGAAGCTTCACCAGGGATAATTCCTCAGGATATGTCAGGAGGCAATCTCCAACGCAAGGTGCAGTGACATTGATATATCATGTAAGATAAAATACCCAGAAATTAGTTTAATCGGTCGATCCATTAGCGAACGAGAAAAATATATTATCTAGTTCAAGAGATAACGTGGACCAAAATAAAAGATGTTCGTGGCCCACTAGTGAGTAAATATTTCCTAGTAGTCTCGTTAGACGGAGTCAAATAAAATAAGACACAATTTAAAAAAAGAAATAGAAATATGTAGCGGACCAGCTAAACTTCCGTTGACCTCGGAAAGCTGGACAGCTCCATGACCTGACCCCTTCTTCTTCGGTTGTCCAAGAGATCAGGGAGCGCGAATGATAATCATTATATTTTCAGATGTATTTCTAAATGGAGAAAAGTGTTTGATAGCTACGCAAAGTTCTTGTTTCCGGAACAGAATTTCATTTGATGACGGCATAAAATTTCTACGGTTACGGGCGACGGACAATAAAGACGTGAGAAAAGAGGGAGACCGCACGCGAGATAGAGGGAGTGTCTTATGAGAAGAGTCCTATTTTTCTATTTCCGTTCCAAAAATTTATACTTCTCGTTTCGGTTCCAAACCTATTTATAGACTCAAAATTTATCTTGAAAACAGAAAAATGAAATTGTTTTACCAAATAGATTACTATTTAAAAAAAAACAAAATGGTTATTATTTGCGTCCTAAAGCTCCTTTTTTTTCTTGTCAAACCTAAAGCTCCATTTATTTTTAAAAGTTGAGTGATTTGGTAAATAATTTCCAAAAAAAAAAAATTATTTATATTGCTTATAAAAATGGATGAACAAAAAAATCGTATATGTAAATATTTAGACACAATTTGTTCTCGGTAACGAACATATCTTTCGTTGATTAATTATTACAAACGATGCAAGCGATCATTTCTAAAAACATATTTCACAATCACTCATTTTTCGTGATATAAACGGAGCCTCATTCTACATCATTTTCCTTTCAATTGAGCAAAAACACTCACGCGGGGGAGGGGGAGAAGAAATGATGTGAATTGTCCATTACAGAAGCACTAAACTTAGTATATTATCGGAAAGAGAACGTAAAATAAGGAAAGAAAACAATCGATAATTTCCTCGGAGAATTCCACATCTCCGCGCGATATCTCGGAGAACGAGTCGGGGCTACGATCCGATCTCCACTCGTGTTGATCTCGTCTCCTAATCCAACTTCGACTCGACCCCCCCGAAACCGACGATCTTGACCCTAAGGACCGGAAAGACTTCGACCCACCACCCGATCGAACGTGAATTTCCCTTCATTTCACATGACTTCATCCTAAATATACCCGCAGGACTTAGGTGGTGGGTCGCCTGCAAGGAAACCACCCTCTCTTTCCCAAGCAAAAACCAATGTAGCTTCCCAGCAACCGGGCTGACTATGACACAACAAAAGAAAATTGCACTCGCATTAAAAAATTGCATTCCATGTGATGCTGTCAATCGAATATTCAAATCCCCGTAATAAAAGAAAGAAAGAATGTTTTCACCCGGGTCAAGACAAGAGTCCCAAGAATATTCTAGCATATTCTGATTGTTTTTCCGTTGTCTCTTTATCTTGGAGCTCTATTTGTTTGTGAAAAAATATTTAAAAAAAAGTCAAAAATCTATTGTATTAATACCAATTGAGTTTTAAATCTTTAGTCGGGCCAATTTAGTCTCAATTTTTTCCCTAAAATTCCAACAATTTTCCTTTTAAAAATTTTACATGTTGAGAGCTAGTGGGTTTACATATTTCGGCCAAAAAAGCAAATGGCAACCTTCTATTTTCTCGTGAAAGAAATTAGAATATTGTCCAAATTTCAAAAAAATATGAGAAGGATTTACGTGTGAATTTACATGTCAAAATTATATCCTAGAAAAGTTTCATGATTTGCGTGTAAGAAAAGTCAAAAATCATATCATATCTCCATCATTCAAAAAAATAATTCATTGCATGTGGAAAATCTCGATTATAAAAATAAAAAAAAATCCAAAATCATATGTCGCTAAATTTGGATTAAGTACAAAGTAATAGCCTATCCAAGACGCCTCATACATTAGTAAGGATCTGATTTAGTATGGATAATGAGGTAAATCAAACGATTTCAAATGGTCGAGATATCTTGTTGTTTTTACTAATTAATGGCTAATTTTATTTTTTTGTACTTATTTAGTTCTATTTATCATTTTAAAATACTGCAGAAGCTTTCCCGTTTACATAAATTAGTCCCACACTCTTGACGGTTAGCAATGCCAATCTTTTTTCCTTTGATATATCGAATGCACGTTTCGTTTAAGTGAGTGCAAAAAAGGTGCACTTCATATTCGAAGAAACCTTTCGACCAAAAAAACATATATTAGAAGAAACCTGTCCAAAAAAAAAAAAAAAATCGAAGAAACGGTTGCACTTTACCGTTTACCCCCTTAAGAAGCACGTGCGTTGCACATGCCAACGATGGTAAAGTTAACTTGACAGAGCGATTTTAAGCTAAGAAGCATCGACACTCCTAAAAAAATGCACGCGTCAATGTCGAACACGTGTGAGACACCGACACGCTCGACACAAAGCCGGACACGCGGTCAACCGATGTCACGCAATCAACCAGTTGTGTTTAAAGGGTCAGCGGCAACCGATGTCACGCAATCAACCTATGATGTGTTTTTGAAACGTGGTCAACGCGATCGACACTCTATCGACACGCGTGTCGATGCTACACTTAATCCTAGCCAAGATGTCGAGAAGAGCATACTTCAATCCATCTTATTGCTCGCTTCTTGAACTAGCTTCCTACTTGTTAGCCTCTTCTACTAGTCGATGTGGGATTCATCGAAGCTCTCTTAAGCTAGCTACCCGCTTGTTAGCCTCTTTTACTAGTTGACGTGGGACTTAACGAAGCTTTTTGTTACTTGTCGTGTACACTCAATACCCTCCTCTCTCTCTCTCTCTCTATTATTTCTTCACGCTTGTTCAGGAGTAGAAAAAAAAACCGCAAATAGGATTTGCTGCTCATACAAGAACCCCTCCCTGGAATTGCACGGATCGAGTAGAGTTTGTTGCTCCTCGTGATTCATATGGCTATTTGGATTTTCGAGCATCTTTTTGTAATCTCATGAAAATCTTTTTAGTCAAACACTTATTATGATTCAACAATCGTAGAGGAAATTTGGTCAGGTTCCATTTATTATATAAAAAATATATATAACGTGTTGGAACATGATGAAAAATTTTATTTTTTAAAAATGACGTGTCGACGTGTCGTGTCGTCGTGTTGCATATCGCGTATCGTTGTCCATGCTATTTAAGTTTTGAGCCCGCAACAGGCGGGTTTGAGGATCGGTGATGGGGCCCAACCCGTCGCCCCGCGAAAATGGTGGTTGGGTCGGGGAGGCGGTGAGTGGTTCGGTCATCATTGTCCACATCTCGCGCGGGGCCGCGCGCCGACCCCCACTCCTCTCCCCACTCCTCTCCCCACTTTTTTGAGTATTAAATTGTATTTTTTAGCATTTTTTTTTTTGGAGTGGGGGTTGTTGACAAAGGTGAGTGCCCAACTTGCTAAAAGGAGCTTTATAATATCAGGACCCCAAAAAAAAAAGACAGAAGAAAAGGCAAAAGAGAGAGAAAGAAACCGTGCTGGGTCGATTACACAAAAACGGGCTACTGAAAATGACCCGGAAAGCAACCCGAAACCAAAAAGGGGGGACATAAAAGAACACACGAGAATCCTCCAACTCAAGCTCCTCTCACGCTTTCCACGTCCCCGAATCCCACCCTCCCTTGAGAAAAACACTTGCATATTCTAGAATCCAACCCAATTCCTTATCCCCCCTTCCCAAACACGCCTTTAATCTCTTATGAACTCGAAATTAAAAAGCCGTAAAAAAATTTAAAATTTGGCACGGAAAATAAAAATAAAATAAAATTAAAAGCCGTCATTGTTTTCGAGCCTCGCAGATGAGTGCTTGGATTATGAATAGAAATTTTAGTCATTGTTTCCGAGCGGAGCAGATGGATATTATTGTACTTTTATTTTGTGATTTAACTGAGGTGGTTGCGGAGGAAACGAGTTTGGCCGGCGTGCATATAAATCGCCCGGATTCGAAAAAATCATTTTCATCCACTGGCTGCTAAAAAGCTTCTCCTCATCCTCATTCTCCTCCTCCTCCTCCTCCTCCTCCTCGCTCCCCTCTGTCTCTCTCCTCGTCTCCTGCTTCGTCTCCTTGCTTCCTCCACAGCACTCAATTCGCGCCGCCTCGCTCTGCTCTGGCGTTCGAGTATGGAGGAATTCCAGTATTTCGCTCTCTCTCTCTACCCGCTGTGACGCATGAAGGAACCTCTCCCGCGCCTCATCTGCCGCGCACGTGCATTTCGCTTGGTTCGCGTTACGTGCTGCATGTGCTTGAGGCTCTCCGAGTGCTGGCGCTGCTCGCGGCCTCCGTCTGCTTTGGTTTTGCTTGCTAGCGGAGATCGACGGGCGCCCCGGGCGGGGTTGAGATTTGGAACGATCCGCGAGTTCCCGAGGCCGGAGCTGAGGTAGTTTGAGCGCGAGATGGAGAGGAAGATACGGATTGGAGTCTGCGTCATGGAGAAGAAGGTGAAAAATGTGGCTTCGAGTTTGTTTCTTGCGTGTTGTGTTGCGCGTTTCGGTTTGAAAGCGGAGATGCTCGGTGTCGTCGCGGGTTTAGGAAGTGCAGCAGTCGTTCGTCGCTTCTTCTTTTTCTTTTTTTCTTTTTTATTGGTGGAAGTCGAGTTTTGGCGCTCATGGATATCCATTATCAGGTGTTCTCAGGGCCGATGGTACAGATACTGGAGCGGCTCGAGGCTTTTGGTGAATTCGAGGTACATTAAGACCCGACGGGTTGAATTTAGAAGCTTTTCGTCTAATTTGACGGTGATCGCCTTATCAAACGAGTAGAGATGTTGTATTTTGATATATTACTAAATTTATCACTCTTGAGACGCATTATAGTAGAGTAGGAGAATTGGTAGTAGGCTTCATGTGTATTCTCTGCAAAAACATGGATCGGTTGGTAAGCACTTTGCATCGAATACATGTTGGTGAAGCATCGGAGTGATGCACATGGTATGTTAGGATGGAATTGGATTTAAAGATGCTGATTGTCTAAATCATAGAGCGTGACAAAGTGATTTATCTGTTGTTTTGGCATCAGTTGCTTCAACCTAATGGGCGTGGTTGATTGAAATGTTATTGATCAATTCAGATTTGTATATACGACTTCTTTTAATGTGTTTATACTTTGCTGTGCTGTTGTGCCAGCTCGTCATATTTGGAGACAAGGTCATTCTGGAATATCCAGTGGAGAGGTAAAGTATTTTAAATGATGAGTTGGTTGTGCCTCTGCTGCATCATAATATCTTCTAACATATTCCATTTGCATATCTTTGACGCATTGTTCGGTCGATGCATGGTGTCTCAGTATCACCTATAGTATGCTTCTCCATTTCATATGAGATATGTCACTATATAAGCCTTCCTTTTTAAACTTTGATCTAACATATGCAGCATTGTGAATCTTCTTATTTTGGAGATTGAACAACTAAGAAGCTGCGGGCTTTATCAAGGCGACTTGGATATCTTGCTAGCTAATGGTTGTTTCATTGAGCTAATTTTGTTGGTTCTTTCAGGGAGAATCGTGTTTGAGTTTGACTTCCATACCAAATTATTGTGAAGGCAGAGTTCATTGCGTCTCTAGCAGTATTCTTGATAGTAAATTCTATTGCTATTTCCCTTGCATGCTGCTGCACTATTCACGATTCACATTAGTGAAGTAGATTTTTGTGTTGAATTCTGGAAATTTTAAATGCAGGTGGTCTCTGCTTTATCTAATTTCTCAACATATGCCTGTTTCAGCTGGCCAATTTGTGATTGCTTAATTGCCTTCTGTTCAACTGGATATCCCCTTGAAAAGGCTGAGGCTTATGCTGCTTTGAGGAAGTAAGACTCTCCATTTCCACAGATGTTAATTTTATCTGACTTCATTCACTTTGCTTGTTAGGGAATTGTTTTCTTATGTGAGGTTAGGTTATGGAATGGAAATCATGTTGCACCTAATAGACTAGGTTTATATCAGGTTTTGGCTCAGAGAAAACATAAAGAATGAAGAAATGACGATTAGCGTTTCAGATGCACTTAATAGGTAAACAAGAATTTTCTTCGGATCTTTACAGAAAGCTGCAGTCGTGATATAAGGTTTAAGCTTTTGATTTTTGTGGTAGTTCTCATCAAGTCTGAAATTGAGATTTTCAGGTAACAGTCCAAGGTTATTACAATGCATGCACTTTGTGAACCTTGGACGCAAGTGAACTAGTACCAAGGAATTTTTCTTAAGAATGTGTTGTTGACAGTGATCACATGCTTTGGAATTTTGTATGCGTCATTTAGGGGCTCCAATTTAGCCATAAGAAATTGACATATGAGTTTCCGCCCGTCTAACAGCCTCTTTCCCTTATATTTCTTTTTCTGCTAGCCTATGCTCTGCAATGGGCAATTAGGATAATAATTCCTAGATACTTAGCAGGTTCATATGCTGCTTTGTTGTTCCTAATAACTGATTGAGAATTTTTTGTCCTTCAATGCCTTATGCTCCAGGCCTTTTCTGGTAAATGAGCTAAAACAGCAACACCTTCTTCATGATCGGAGGGAGGTATATGAGGTATGTACTTACCTTATTCAGATACATGATTCGAATTTTGTCAAGGTCTCAATTATGGAAATACCCATGCTTAATGGGATATTGAGGTTTCTGCCGCACTTCATCCCCACCTCCAATGTCTCCTTGTGATGGATAAATTACTTTCTCAAGAAAACTGAGAAGATGTGTCAAAATTGGTTTCTTGCATCACACCAAGGCTTCGGGCTTATCATGGCCTAAAATGAGCTCATCGTCAGGTTGTATAATAAGTATACGCGTTGAAATACTACATTTTCTTTTTTTCTTTTGCATTTATGATGGACTTTTGGCTTGTTGATAAGCATTTTATTTCAATTCAGTGGATACATGGGATGGGGCATAAATGTTTCATTTGGACATCTACATGAAAACTTGAACTATTTAAACCATTCAGTTGTTTTCTGAGCTTAAACTTGCTTTCATTTTCTTATTTTGAAGGATAAATGTAACTGTTTGTTAATTTCAGCGGTTAAAAAAATTTGGAGTTCCAGTCCCAAGGTATGCTCTTGTGAATCGGGAAGTGCCCAATCAAAGATTGGATTATTTTTTTGAAGAAGAGGATTTCGTGGAGGTTCATGGCAATCGCTTCTGGAAGCCATTTGTGGAAAAGCCTGTCGATGGTTAGTTCTTTTGCCTGCAATGCTACTTCTATCCTTTTGGGCCGTCTTCTCACTATTAGATATATTTATATCCATAACATGACTAGCTGTTTAGTACAATTTTCCTGCAACAATTCAGCTGCGAAAAGGGGTGGTGCAGCTCTACTAACATGTTTGGCAAAACACCCGACAACTGTAATAGCTCACGGTGTTTCCAGGTCCTAGACCTAATCAATTAGACATGAATTGTTGAAAATATGAAATTTGGTGTTTCCACCATTTGTGATTACATGTAGGCTCACGGGATTGTCAATCATGATAACTGTCATACCTATCAGTTCTTGAGGAAATTCCGCTTCATACTTCGGTAAAAGGTTTTGCTTTTGGTACCCATAGTTTGGGTTAAAGTGATTTGATGTTGTTGATCC
The DNA here is from genome assembly GCA_021437795.1 of Rhodamnia rubescens. NCBI lineage: Eukaryota > Viridiplantae > Streptophyta > Magnoliopsida > Myrtales > Myrtaceae > Rhodamnia > Rhodamnia rubescens. The sequence continues at coordinate 2,943,536 of JAILYA010000004.1, read as the reverse complement.
GGAAAAGGTTTTGTCCATTTGTCAATGAGGAAAATGAGTAGATGGCATGTAATGGCTGCATGGTTTCTATTTAAGGAGTGGTTCTTAAACTTAAGGAAAAAAAATGTATGCTGGTGCAAAATGAAGAGAAGGGCTGAACATATTTCTATGCCAAGCTTCTTTACTTTGCTCTGGCTGATTTGTCACAAGCAATATTGCATGTGCTCATGGTTCTTCTCAAAGGCATATGGATTTTTATTGTTTGTTTAGTCACTTAATCCCTTTTGGCAACTGATTTATCACATAGAATTTGCATCTATTTGGTATTTTTTTTGCCAGACTTTGGTTGGATGAAAGTACTTTGACATGAACTTTCAGTATGAGTATTTTTTTAACTCCTCCAAGCAACAACATTCTAGGTATACTGGAGAAGTGGTGTAAGCTTTACTTTATAATGGGTACTTTTATTCCTGTGCAGACTGTATCTATTTTACTTTGTCACTTAGGACATTTATAATAATTCTTGCCATAAATCGATTTTCCTTCCTTTATGCACTTTTAAGCGGAGTTTTCACGGCGTGACCAGTTTTTTGGTCCCTTTTCTCTTTTTTGAAGGTGATAATCATAGTATAATGATATATTACCCTAGTTCAGCTGGTGGTGGTATGAAGGAGTTGTTTAGGAAGGTACGTCACTGTACTTTAACTCTTGAAGGACTATTTGTACATATAATTCTTAGCTCATTTTCGCATTCATGATGACGGAATTCGCTGGTGACTCTGACATTGACCATGAGAAGACGAGCATGGTCTTATTGGAAGAGTTAGGCTTGAGCACTCCTCAAAAAAGAGCTCGGATAACAAAGTGAATTTTGTACTTGTTTCTTAGGATTAGTCTCTGAGATATGTTCTCAAACTTTCTGAGAGCAAACACAAAGTCGAATTGTGACGATAGGTCCTAAATGCTCTTTATGTTCATGTGGTCTCCCTCCACTTATTAACTTAAGAGTTTGGATTGGACTTTCTAACATGGTATCGGAGCCCGTGCTCTCTCTTTCGCGAATGTGCATGGTCAAAATTCTATGTGAATGTATGTAGTCAAAATTTCACATGCCGCTAGTAATCCAGCTTGCACGTGAGAGTGGGGGTGTTGAAGCATATCCCACATCGTTTGACAATGGGTCCTAAATGCTGTTTATATTCATGTGGTCTCCCTCAACTTATAAGCTTAAGCTTTAGGTTGGACTTTCTAACATTTATTGTATTAAAATGAATTTAGCTTATCTTTTTCGAATTCGAGTTTACTAGAATGAACTATATATCCTGTGAATATCATTCTTGGCATAGGTTTTCTCTATTTTCTGGGACAAGCTTGATGAAAACAAATAATACTATCTTGCTGTTACCTAAAGCTGTGTTTTTTCTTGCCAAAGAAAACCGGCTCGTTTCTTAAAACATAAACAGAGAGAGAGAGAGAGAGAGGATCAAGAACATATTGCCAAATGCATTAAAGTCATCCGTGTTTTTCAAAAACCAAAGAGCTGTTCTTTCTTTGAACCTTCAGACGAGTTCGTGGTTTTGGAATTTAACTTGAAAGCCAAGTTCTAAATCAGTATGTTTCAAATGCCCCAAATGGTCCACCCATTTATGTGGCCAGTAATGGAAAGCCTCTTACCAGTACTTAAAGGGAGCAGCTAGGATAATGTGCAGGTGTATACTAGTCTAGTCTCTGTTAACGTTTTATTAATCTCATCTGTAATGATGACAACTTGCTTTGGTGTGTGAAACATTGTTTTGTTTCCATCTTGTCCATGATCTTGAAAACTTTTGGAAACTACAGTTGATTTGTCCATGATAAAATATGTCACCAATTGTATGTTTACGTAGGTGGGCAATCGTTCAAGTGAGTTTCATCCAGAGGTCAGAAGGGTTAGACGTGGAGGCTCATATATATATGAGGAATTTTTGCCTACAGGTGGAACAGATGTCAAGGTTGTTTTGCTTTGTCTTAATTTGATGCTTAATTGTTGCTATTTCAGATAACAATTCTTAGAATGGGATGCGAAGTCTGTCTACCTATGTTAGTATCTTTCTTTGTCAACTTTTCACGAAATCAGGTGGATAAATTATGAAATTGCATTTTCCTTTAGATGGTAGAGTTGTTGTTTATTCCCTTGATTAGATGTGGTTTGTTTACATCGTCTAGGAAAAGTTTCAAAGTCACATTCCTCGATATTAGGGAGAAAGGGAGAGGGTCTGGAGATGACCTTCTAGGGCTGGAGAGATCATAATGAACTTGAAGTATGAGTGCAGACCATGAGATTACAACCTTGAAAGAACTAAATGGGGTAAAAAGCTACAGTACTATTCTGTGGGATAGAGTTAAGCTTACGGCTCTGGTCTGTTGATCTGGATTTTATTTTAATTGTGACTCTGCCTTTATGGATAATACCATTAATACATACAAAATAATTTTGTAGGTATATACTGTTGGCCCTGAGTATGCGCATGCTGAGGCAAGAAAGTCACCAGTAGTGGATGGTGTTGTTATGAGAAATCCTGATGGAAAAGAAGTAAGTGTTACAGTATATTATCTCAAATTATCTGAAACCACCTGTCTCTGCATGTTATACTCTCAACTGTTCCTATGAATCCTTATAGCATCAGTATACACAGTTTGAACTAGTGCCAAGATACTATCCAATTAAAAATGTTATTAGTCATGCTGCAGTAATCTCCTCGCATATGGCAAGCCACTTGCAGCCATTATTACTTTTTTCCCCCTTCAAGTTCTTAATGCTCTGGAAAAGACCATGGGTATACCTGCATAAGCATCGGAGATATTTGTTGATGTATTGTCTCACATTGCTTGGCAATGGGTCCTAAATGCTCTTTATATTTATGTAGTCTCCCTCCACCTATTAGCTTAAGCTTTTGGGTTGAACTTTTTAACATGGTATCGAGCCAATGCCCCTTTTGTGAATGTGCGTGGTAAAATTCCACGTGAATGTGCGTAGTCAAAAATTTCACGTGCCGCTCATAATCCGGCTTGCACGTGAGAGAGTGTGTTGAAGTATTGTCTCACATTGCTTGACAACGGGTCCTAAATGCTCTGTATATTCACATGTAGTCTTTCTCCACCTATTAGCTTAAGCTTTTGGGTTGGACTTTCTAACAATATTATGTCGACTGCATGGATTCACTTTATGCATTTCATAGATCATATTGGAAAGAAAGAAAAGTATAACTGGATTTTTACCTGGGTTTAGATTGGAGCTGAAGGTAAATGTCCCTGTTATGTGGGGGGCACCTGCTTCATGCTAAACTTTCGAACTTGTACATTACATGTTGGAGTAATCCAAAACAGTGTAATACAGTTGCTATAGATAGATTGAATGAGGTGCGGTCACTACTGACAAAATTCTTGATTTGTCATCTCAAACTCGCATATTTTCGCTTATGGATGTTTTGCATCCACGTTGGCTGTCCTTGCTGCACTTCTGTTGAAGTATTGTCCCACATCGCACGATAATAGATCCTAAATGCTCTTTATATTCACGTGGTCTCCCTCCATTTATTAGCTTAAGTTTTTGGGTTGGACTTTCTAACATGGTATCGAGCCATTGCTATGCGCCTCCGCAAATGCGTAGTCAAACTTCCATGTGAATGTGCGTAGTCAAAATCTGCGTTCCGCTCATAATCTAGTTTGCATGTGAGAGGGAGTGTTGAAGTATTGTCCATATCACTTGACAACAGGTCCTAAATGCTCTTTTTTTTCCATTTGGTCGCCGTTCACCTAGTAGCTTAAGTTTTTGGGTTTGACTTTCTAACAACTTTATTTAGCAAAACTTTTTACACAGATGACTGTTCTTTTGACAGGTGAGGTATCCTGTTCTGCTGACTCCTACTGAGAAGCAAATAGCAAGAGAAGTTTGCATTGCATTTAGCCAATCGGTATGTTCCTGAATCTTGGTGCAGTGGTGTCTTCAAGTGTTGTAAAACAACTGCCCTTTGCTAATATATGCGGGTCCCACTTAAGTTGTGTGTTTCATCACATATGGTGCTATGCCGTAGACTACAAAGGCAGCCTGCAGTCTGGAATTATGCATTTACCAGTCATTTGTTGAAAGTAATTACATGACTGCATATCCAGCTTTTGTAACTGTACTACTAGCTGGTCCTGTGTCAAAATCATATTTTTATACGAAACTCAAGCTTCAGCTCGTTGACTTTGTCCTTAATGAATGTTGTCATTTTTTTCCAGTAACTTTTTAAGGCTAATTCTTCAGAGTCGCTTTTTTCTGCTGACAGTGTGAGTAGTGTGCATTATATTAGCAAGCATTGTTTAGGTGAAGGGCTGTTTATTGATGCATTTGTTGTTATAATTAAATCAACCGGTGCCTTCTTCGTTTGATGGAATGAGGGAGCTTCCAGTGTGGGATTTGGTTTATCTGGAAAACATTAGCTAAACTAGCCTGTTGGGACATTTTATCCTTTTCAGGTCTGTGGATTTGACCTCTTGCGTTGTGAAGGACGTTCATATGTTTGTGATGTGAATGGTTGGAGTTTTGTGAAGAACTCCCATAAGTACGGTCCATTTCCTAAATTCCTTTTTATTTCATGGTTCTATCAATTCGTAGATCCAGCTATGATTGCTATTAGAACCAGTTGCACTAGCAACTGTTGCTATATGTTCTGTCATAATCTATTATAATCTGTGGCTACCTAGTAACTCTAATTTTTATTTTTATTTTGACTTTGTAATACGATGATGACATTCACCAGGCAGTGCAAATGTTACTTGTGTCATTTCCTCCCCCCAATTAGAAATATTTCGGGAAATATGTCTTTCTATCAAAGATGGACAACTTAATGTCAGCAATTTTCATGGGGACATATCTACACACTTTTGACATTTATCTAAGCAGTATATCAACCTTTGCTGAAACAGATACTATGATGATGCTGCTTGTTTATTGAGGAAGATGTTCTTAGAGGCAAAGGCTCCACATATTTCTTCAACAATTCCACCAATTTTACCTTGGAAAAGTCAAGAGGCAGTTCAGCCATCTGAGGGATTAACACGGGCGGGAAGTGGGATAATCGATACCTTTGGGCAGTCTGAGGAGCTGCGATGTGTGATTGCTGTTATACGACAGTAAGATCTATATTTGCGAAAGTTCATGAAGGGATGGTGGCAGTGTTTGTTCGTTCTCCTCATATTTGTGTTTGAATGGATTTTTTTGGACAGTGGTGACAGAACTCCCAAGCAAAAGGTTAAATTAAAGGTTACCGAGGAGAAGCTGCTGAACCTGATGTTAAAATACAATGGGGGGAGGCCTAGATGTGAGGTGGGGTTATGCTGGTGCACGATGCTCTTCTTTTCCACTATTGATTGCTGTTTGTTAATTGATGGTTCTTTTGCAGACAAAGCTCAAAAGTGCTGTCCAGCTGCAAGATTTGTTGGATGCTACCAGAGCACTGGTTCCGCGTAACCGGTACATTTTCAATCATAAGGGCTGGTGGCTTCTGTCCATAAGCAAGATTTACTGTATTAATTGTTAAATTTGTCAATCGGATTTGGAAAAATACATTGTACAGAGAAATTTAGTGCCACTCTTACATAGCACCGACAGTCATTTTGCGTACTTTCATGCTTAAGACGTTCTATTTGTGTTTAATGGCCTTGATCGCAATTAATACTCAATGTGGCACGATCCATATTGGGCTCCTGTTCTCATCCAGTTTTTCTTTGCTATATCTGTATGTTTTTTTCTGAGTTTCTCATTTTCTTCCATTTGATTGTGTTGGTGGTGTACACAACGCTGGTCTATAGTTTTATTTTATGAGCCAGTCTTTGCAGTCTTTCTTTGATTTGCTTGGATATCCTCTGCGGCAAAAAAGGAAGACTTGTGCCACTTATGAAATCGACTAGTTTGAGTTAATTTGACTTGAGAAATAACCAACATATAGGTTAAAACCATGTAGTAATGAAGCTAAAAAGGCATATTTTTGATAGGTTAGGCCTTCATAAAGACTCGTATCACCTGAATCTTCTAATTTGCCGCAAACCAAGTATGCTTCCTTTATGATGACCATGGTAATGCCCCTTCTAAGTGACGTCATTATTGGATAACTAAATCATGGTATAAAGCAGGTCCATCATGTTCTTGGATCACAAATCAAAGAGAAATGTCCAGGGAAGATGCCGATTAGATGAGAGAGGGAGGCCTTGCATTACCTCTTACACCCTCTTAAAATGTGGGGGAGTATCTTATGACTCCAACTTGGCTAATCCCTCCACCTAATAGTTTAAGCTCTTTTATTAGACCTTTTAATTTAGTATTAGAACAAAGTCTTAGTAATTCATGCTCCATCTAATATTTTGTTCTCGAGTGGTTCTTGTCGATCTACTTTTTTTGTAAATGATGTGGTTCTTGTCTATCTCATGTACTGCTTGCCAATTTCATTGCGGTAATTAGTCTGGTTTGCACGTGATGGGGCATTGAAAGTATATGCACAGTGTTTGTCTGGATCTTATATGCATGCTGTCTCCTTTTACCTAATAGCTTTACAAATAAGTTGCGATGGAGACTTACAAATATGTCTACACCTTTCAGACCTGGACGTGGAAGTGATAGTGAGGCAGAAGACATGGAGCATGCTGAAAAACTACGTCAAGTTAAAGCAGTGTTGGAGGAGGTTGTGCAGATTATTTTCTATAACCCACACAGGCACGCAGCACAAGGATTTTGCACCTTTTTATTTTGCCTTTCCAAGTCGTGGTTTGAAGAATTGCAAGCTACGATAGTTTTTGTGATTTCGATATTCTTACTGACAATGTCTTCCTTCTTTAACCATGGAGCTCTTGTTTCTTCTTCCAATTTCCAATTTGGTCATTTATAAAACTCCACTTTGGTATTGCATGGTTCATCATTCGGGCATCTTTTCTAAGAATATTTGCATAGACAAACTTTGGTTGATTTGGGTGATAACTTGGTGTACTATCATATATCCAGCATGTGGAGTTGTGTGCGTGCATTCTCTCTGGTTAAGATTAATTAAAAGAGCTGGATGTATTCTGGCTTAAATGATAGTCATTTCTGGGTTGAATGATAGTCATCCCTTGTGGTTGATAATGGCGTACTAATTACTAATGTACACGTCTGTGCTTTCTCGAAAATCATGATAAACAGAGAATGTCTGCACGAGTTTGACTGGGTACACAAGAGTATCTGATTCTTTGCTGATTGATTCTGTTGCAGGGAGGTCATTTCTCTGGTATTTACAGGAAGGTTCAGTTAAAGCCCTTGAAGTGGATCAAAGTTGCAAAAATTAATCGTGAGGCGGAAGAAGAACGGCCCGTTGAAGCTCTTATGGTTCTTAAATATGGAGGTGTTCTTACTCATGCTGGCAGAAAGCAGGTAGCAACTACTAATCGAATTCTCCATACTTCCCATCTCCCTGTTATCTCTTATCCAAGGATGTCTCACATAGATTTTTTTTTTTTTTTTCTCAATTGCAAGGCACTACTCATTTTTTATGCAAGATTTTTTCTTTAAGATGATCTGTTAATTATGAAGAATAACCTTGCGTCTCCTTTTCCACAGGCTGAAGAACTTGGTAGATACTTCAGGAACAATATGTATCCAGGTTAACTAATTTAGTAAACAGTCCATCTTTGGAAAAATTAGCTTGTCCTGCCTTCACAGTTCTCGTTGGCAATAGAGAAACTGCTGGACTTTATAAACTTTCAAATATTTATTCATAAAGTGCTGGTTTTGATTTCTGGTCTCGTGACAAGAGCGTACAAATTTTGGCCCAAAGAAAATAACAAGATGATATGAATGAGCGCTTACTAAATTGGCTTTCACAAATTTCTGTTCCTGAAAGCATATCATTTGGTATACTTGCAAGATACAACTATACCATACGCCTGCTCAGACAATGCTCCCTCGATGCTCTCTTTAAGAATGTTTTTGTTATATTTATCTATAGTTCTGATGTTGAGACTTTGCCAATAGGCTCTATAGAAGCAAACCTCTAGCAAAACTGACAGATTAAATCTTCAGAAAAAGCCACGGCATACTTCCTCATAGCTATATCTTTGGACAACTGACTAATAGTGGTCATGAGTGAATCACTTCTAGGTGTAATTGAAGGCAAATTTGAAAATATATTGTAACTCTACCTGCAAAATGTGAAATTATTAAGATCTGTCCACCGTGCCCGTGGGAACCTTGCTTTCGTCTAGTCAATGCTGTTTCTATTGCAGCACTGAGAAACTTCTGCAATATGCAAGTCTAGGACAATTAAGAAAGGATCGGTCCAGGACAATTAAGAAAGGATCGGTCCTGATTGTGAACTCTTTGCAATAAAGCTGAGGATCAGGAAAATACTAGAAGAAGTTGCTGATTGGAGAACCTAATCTTTAGGGAACTATTGCATTTTTCATCTCAACTAGCTAACTTGATGTCCTGGAAGTAAAGCAACAACTTGCAATATTTCTTTTGACTTTGAGGACAATCATTGTGCATTATTGTTGATCTTGGTGTTCTTCTTCAATTTTAGGTGAAGGTACCGGGCTACTACGCCTTCATAGTACATATCGGCATGATCTCAAGATTTACAGCTCCGATGAGGGTCGAGTGCAGGTACAGACTTGCTAATTCCAAGCAACCAAATTGGTCTTTTACTTGTTGCACAATTATATATAAAGATATTTCCCTCCAATATTTTCAAGAGTTGAATATGGTAGTTTAGCATGTTCAGCTTCTATATATCTGAGAACTGTTGCAGATGTCTGCAGCTGCATTTGCGAAGGGCCTGCTTGACTTGGAAGGGCAGTTGACTCCTATTCTGGTTAGTGGATCGTGTTTCTGAGTTTCAATTCCTAGGTTGTAGAACCAAAACTCATTTTTGATGATCTCTCTAGGTTTCGCTGGTTAGTAAGGACTCTTCTATGCTGGATGGACTTGAAAATGCCAGTGTTGCAATGGACGAAGCTAAGGTTCGATTTGCTTGGGACTGCTAACTGTTCATTTAATGCTCTTTATCTCAAACTTTTATCAAATTCAATTTCTTACATATTATTCATAATGGCTGGGTAGTTATATATCTAGTAGTGTCTGGAATGGTACACTAATCATCTCTTTATTTATTTTATTTTCTTCCCACTTCAGGCTAGGTTGAATGAGATTATTACATCTGGTGCAAAGGCAGGTCATTGTAATGGCTCCTCAGAGTTTCCATGGATGGCTGATGGAGTGGGGCTGCCTTCTAGTGCTTATGAGCTTCTACCGAGATTGGTAATAGAGCTTCTCACTACAAAGCTAAAATGAATTTGCTTTCATTCTCGAATGTGATTGTCATGCTAGTGATCCAGCATTTATAAAATCTCAAGAATCTTTACACAGGAAATCATTTCTTCAGCCCAGTCTGAAGTTTGTTTTATCATGCATCTTTGGTGTGAAATAACTTTCAAGTCGGCAATCATTTGCTGCTTTCACTTAACCGTTAAATAAGCAAGAGAAGGCGGGAAAAAAATGTTGTATCATGATATGTCCAAATTCACTTCTGATTATGCTTTTGTCCTGCTGGTTGACATATGTCCAGTAGTACAAAAGGTTCATGCTTACTCAAGAGTTAAAAGTATATCTATGTGAATCGAATTTTCTTTCTGTTGTGCAACATGTAATTTGGAAATGATGAAATGTTCTCATAATTTTAATACTTCATGAGTAGGTTGAACTGACTAAGAAGGTGACAGAGCAAGTGAAACTACTTGCAAAGGATGAAGATGAGAAACTTATGGATATAAGTGGAGATGATGTTAATCCTTCCTACGATCAAGCAAAAGCTCTTGGGAAGACCACTTTTGACGTTGATCGCATAGCTGCTGGATTGCCCTGTGGCAGTGAGGGATTTCTTTTGATGTTTGCTCGTTGGAGAAAACTTGAAAGAGATCTCTATAATGAACGCAAGGAGTGAGTTGTTACCTTGTCTGCTCAATGTAGCTTTTTAAGCTCTGGATACTTGTTTCGATAATAAAAAAAAAAACGCTCTGGATACTTCGATTTATCGATATTTGGTTCTTGTTTAATTCCTTCACTGAAGGGTATAAATGTGTTGATTCTATGAATTATTCCCTTTTCTTTGCAATCTGATTTTGCCCAAAGATTTGAAATTTTTCTCTACCACCAATATTATGATGGTATGACTCAATTTGACATGAAGAAATATGATTCTGAGATTAAGAAAATGTATACATGGCACTGGCACTCTGGCTGACGTCGTGGAGTTGTTGGCAGGCGGTTTGATATAACGCAGATTCCAGATGTATATGATTCATGCAAGTAAGTAACTTGAGTACCTCATGTTCCTAGGAAGTTTGGAGAATTGTTTCATGCTTATATGACATATCTAATTTATGCAAGTGCCAGTGATAAATCCTTGGGAAATGTTTCCCTTCCACCTATTAGTCTTCCAAGTTTTGGTCCATTCTAGATGACATAGAATTTTATTTTTTGGGTCAGATAGATGACATAGATGAAAGTGAACTTTCTCGATATCTGGTTCATCTATAGCTGAGCAGTAGACTGGACTGTATATATATGTGGAGAGTGATGAATGGTTGTTTGAGGCTCCACAGTGGACTGACATGGCTATTGTTATTCAGAATGCTCAAATTTTACCATCCATATTTATAATTTTAGACTAAAAATTACAATGATTTTATTTTGCTTCATATAGAATCAGATAGTTTTAACCTTTAATACATGCAGACACATGAGTAGGCTCCTGCCTATGTATAGATTGTATGTGCATATGTCTGTCTTTATGCATGTTATGCTTTCTTATTGATTAGATATTGTTTTCTTAGCTGCTGCTTGATAAAAAATTTCAATAAGTGGTGCCAATTATCTGTCATATGGTCTGGATATATATTGAAATAGGCTTACTTCCAACAAATAGACTTTCTTTTCTACTTTATGGAACATCAAATGACATTGAACTTTTCATATTTGTCCCGAGAATAAGGGCCTGAAACTGGAAATTCCTACCTTAAATGTCAGCTACCAAAATCTTATCGAGATGTAATTTGCTAAAGACAGGAGCATCTCTAGCTCATTTTAGATGAGAACTCAAAGGCCTTCCATCAGAATATATCATCACTGAAGACGCAAATCAGGGATTTTACATAAATAGGCTAATCTGATTTTTCTTTTTCATTTGTCCATTAATTCTAGTTCATGTTTGTAAGGACGTCATAGAAATGACAGCAATAACTCTTGTCTTAGCATTAAGAATGAAACAACTTTTTGGCAAGATCGTTACGTTTAGGAGATGATCTTAACAATTTGCAGGTCCAAGAGACGAGTTTGCTGAAGTACATCACTCCTTTGCATGTGTATAATTGAGAAAAAACCATTAATAGTCTGTCAACAATGATGACTTCCTAGCTGCATTTTCTTTAGTCACTTGCCCTGCGAAATGTTTCCCCACAGTTCAGCATAATATACCTAACCTAGATTATATACTTACGATGTCCTTTGTCAGTCAATGTATCATATCTTTTTTAAGTTACCTCCTTATTTGTCCACTCTCCGTGATAGCAGATTGGATTGTGTGAGTGTTGATTAAAACAAAAAAAAGCCCATTACTCAATTTTGTTATGGAAGGTTTGTTCATGCTGCTTGTTGCATTACGATGTCAGAGGACTTCAAACACTTCTATCTCAATAATCACTCATCTCTTGTGTTAGACAGCATATAGTGTGGCAGCATTATGAGCCTACTAAAGTAGAAGGAAAATTTTCTTCCCAATGTGATGTACACATGAAGCTCCTTAAGGATCTGATATACTAAAAGTACACTAAGTTGAACTTTCTAGTTTATGCCTATTTCCTCCTTTGTCCGTCCTTTCTTTTCAGCTTTCTTCTGTCTCTGAATATTTCATTCTATGTACCCTTTATTTCTCCTTGTGTAGGTATGACCTCTTACACAATGCCCATCTGAATCTTGAAGGGTTAGACGAGCTCTTCAAAGTTGCTCAGGTACAACCAGAATCTTTCCTACAGAATATATGAATTAGAAGTCGGCGTTTCCTTTTCTTTTTCGTTGAACCACAGAAGTGGCACCGGACCCCATACTCCTGATGCAAATGCATGTGCCTTTTTTTAAGTAGTATTTCTACTGTTTCTATCTGTATTCAAGAAATTTTACTTCATAGCTTTCTAAATTTAAAACTCTTTTAAGGATGTTGGCTTCATCTCTGGCATTTCTCTGGGGTACTGTCTCTAAGTTTAACTTTAGCATAACTCACTACTCTTCTCATTTTTTCAATGCAGTTACTTGCAGATGGTGTGATTCCGAATGAATATGGTATTAATCCAAAACAGAAATTGAAGATCGGCTCAAAGGTAAATTCTTCATCATGCCTGGGAGATGGATGGATATTTCGACCGAGCTTGGAATATTTTTATAGCAACATTTGGCAGAAGAATTATCAAAGAACGTACTGTGTACTTGCAAGCCTAATCATCTTGGCATCTTTATCTGGAACACACAGCATTCATATCGGTCTTGTTTCAAATAGAACTACTACTTTAATGTAATGGCTCATTGGATGTCTGGTTGATCAACATTTTAGACAAACCTTTTCTCACAAAAGATTAAGCTAAGATAGGAAGGAGACTACATGTATATAAAGCTCACTGAAACCCATAGATAAGTAATGTGGGATACTTACACCCATTCTCACATGTAAAACAGACTAAAAACCCGACACATGGAATTGACAAACCAGGAGTTGCACAATGGAAATGAACCTCGGGTATCATATTAGAAAATCCAACCCAAATGTTTAAGTGATTAGGAAACGGGCCAACAATATATGTATAGTGTGTGTTTGTCGTTACTGCACAATACATAATGTCAACGTAATCCCATCAAACAGATGATGACCACAGGAAAACAGACAGAATAATAGGAATAACGGGCAGGAGAGATGAAAGGAAGTTTCGGGATTTGAACCCTTGGGTTGCGTTCCAATAATTTTTTGAACAACGGCTAACTATTCTAAAAGCTTAAGCTATTAAATGAAACATGGTTTAATATTTTATTTTTCAAAACAATGTGATAATAAAAAAATGATGAGGTTATTGATGATTATATGTTCTGCCTCTGAAATCCTCTGTCCATGCTAGTTTTTGTACGGCAATGTAACTATATGGAAAAATGCATTTTCCCTTACATTCTTGTCCCTCATGTTCTTTTCTTTTTTCTTATGGGTCATGGCTGTTGGGTTTCATCAAAAACTGAATTTGTTTGAGATAAGATTGCTCGCCGCTTGCTGGGTAAAATTTTGATCGATCTGAGGAACACACGGGAGGAGGCAATCAGTGTCGCTGAACTGAAAAATAACCAGGACCAAGATTCAAAATCAAACAGCAGTGAATGGGAAGATAAAGATTATCACTTGAAGCATCCAAGGAAGAATGAAGATGGGAGAAGATCAAGCACTACGAGCGATAAGTCAATTGATCAGGAAGATGACGATGAGAAGGAGACACAATACCGGTTGGACCCGAAGTAAGTACTTGAGATTATGAACTGAATGTCCTTCACTAAATCTTGTTGGATTTCTGACGTTTTCACTCCATTATCTATGAGGTATGCAAACGTCAAGACACCTGATCGCCATGTCCGAACTCGCCTTTATTTCACATCGGTGAGTTCAAATGACCCCCTATGAGTTTCCAGTTTGACCAGGTCTTTCCATCGGGCTTCCAGTCCCCACACCCAAGAATCTCTCTATTCTCAAAGAGATTACTGTTTAATCAGACGAATTAAGAACTTCAAAGTTTGCATTAATCAAATTTCTTCAAGAACTTCATTTTTCTTCTTTAAAACTGACCTGTCTGAACCTTACATATGTGCATATTATCACTGTATGATAAATGTTTACCTTGCCACACACTTGTATAATAATTCTGCACCAGCGAAAGTGGTGAAAGATTACCTTTTATCATTATAAACACTACGAGTAATTGCTATTGTCGAAGCCAGCATCTTTCAGGGGTGGTTTTGAATATGCTGTTTCCCTTCAGTCCATCTTTGCTCCTAATTAAACGTGCAAAGTCCCCCGCGTAAACATGTGTTTTTTAATGACAGGAATCACATATTCACTCCATGATGAACGTTCTCCGCTACTGTAATCTAGATGAATCACTTGAGGGAGAGGAAAGTCTTCTCTCTAATGGTGCACTACAGCGGCTGTATAGGACAAAGGAGCTTGATTACATGAGTTATATTGTGCTGAGAATGTTTGAAAATATAGAGGTTTGTGTTTCGTTGCACCCTTTCCTCTCAAATATTGCATTGTAGCTCTGTTTACCTTCTCCATGTTGTAAACCAACCCTTGGAAAAAGCAAAAGAAAAACTCGAGATTACAGTTCTGATGCAAGTTTTAATGCAGGTGGACCTAGACGACCCTAATAGATTCCGTATAGAGTTGACATTCAGCCGTGGTGCAGATCGATCCCCTCTGGAGGTATGTGTACCTAACAAGAGAAACTGGGACTTTCAAAAAGGAAGAGTCAAGATTTTTGTACCGGACGTGTGGACAATGGAGAACCAAATTATTGGTTCTCCTAGCTTTGTTTGCCTATACACCAGTTCAACATCATCTCCGCTACGTTGCGAGGGTCAAGTCGACTGTCGTGGAGCTAACCCTTGCATGACCCAATTTGATATGTTGATGAACATAGTGTCTTTACGAACTATTTGGAATGATTTTCATGGTTTCACGTCTTACGAAATGATCATGTTCATCTCTGCCTACTCGTTAAGCGTGTGTTTCATCTGATGTCCACAGAAAAGTCGATGTGAGACTCCTTCACTGCATCAAGAGCACATCCTGCCGATCATGGGCCCCGAACGGCTGCAAGAGGCCAGATCGAGCTTGACATTGGAGAAGATGGAGAGGATGCTCCGCCCATTTGCTATGCCACCAGAAGATTTCCCTCCACAGACGATTCCTCAAGGCTATTTCGCTAATGGTGGTGGTGACAGATAACGAACGGCGCCACTCCCTTTTGTTTCCGGATAGTATCACCACACCCAAGAAATATTTAAAATGCGTTGCGAGCATGTTTTACAGTTCAACCGCCATCAGGTAGGTGCTTGCTTTCTTTTTGTATTTGAACATCTTCGGTTTTGTACATAGAGGCACCTAGGAATTTGATGCAAAATTCGTTGAGCTTCAACATTTTATAGCTGTTCCCTCTCTCCCCGCCCTATTCCCCCTCCTCCCTCTTCCTTCCTCTCTGTGTACACCACGTTTATTAACTACATCAGAACTGCACTCAATTCAAAGGGAGATAATCGACCATGAGAAGATTATGAGAAGATTGCAAGGTAGGTAAATCGATCAAAGTTTCAGGACTAGAATCACCGATACAGTTTCTATCTCAAACCAGTGAATTCCTTGGTAGTCTAGAAATTAAGAAAATGGGATGGGAACTCCTCGTTTCTTGTTCACAATAGCCATCACCAAGTACCGAGTGCCCATCCCTATAGGAACCTGTTCATCAGGCCCTTCCCAGAATGGTGCCTCTCCTTCGCCCACGAGTTGCCAGTACCCGGCCCTTAAAGACTCTGCTTGTTCATCGGTACAGTTCTGTAGCAATGCTTCGACTCTAAAGTTTATCCCAAGAGCACCAAGAAACTGAGACTGTGTGATCGGACCATGAACCGAAACATCTTCTGTGGAAACGTCAGATGTATATGAAGTGAGAAAAAACTGGAGTACAGTTGATCAACTCTTGCATGCAAAAGCAGCCACAACTGCAACTAACGATTGCACCACCATAGTATGTATCTTAAATTTAGTGCACCGGCAACAAGTATGGTAGGGTTGGGCACCTGATGCTTCCTCAGCGGAGTGCTTGACGGCAGCAAAATCCACATATGCACTGAGGTCAGCTGAGCCAGGATCATCCAGTATATCGACAAACTTGTGCTTCCGAATTGCCTGCTCAAAATACAGTCCGAATATGTGAGAGAGAGAGAGAGTATATCAAGGTTTAGTAAGTCCATACATTAGAGTCCTAGCAATGTGGATTAAAGTTTCACACGATTCCATGCCTTGAAAAAAAGTCCCACCTCAATGTACAGGCATCTAGTCAGATGGCACAAGGCACGAGAAGCGAATAGAACAGTGAATTATGCACAAACTATTTACAGGTTGAAACGGTCCTCCATTATGCATGGGATGCGGAGCAAGCTTAAGCGTGCAGTTATATGCACAAGCGTTCACGAGAGCATCATAGCAAGTCTTACAAATGAGGACAGAAAAGATTTTGATCGGGAAGGACACACTACGACAGCTATTTTTATGGAGAGGCTATAATGTGCAGAAAATGAAAAGCCTGAGAAAAGTATATTAGTCAGATGCAGACCTGCAGACTATCCGAGATTACTCCATCCAGACCATAATCAATTATAAGAGCCCCGCCTCCATCAGAACTTATTCTCTTAGCAATTATCTGTGTCAAGTCCATGGCTGTGGGGCAAATCTCAATATGGTTAAGCTTTTCAATCTCTTCATCTGCAGCCCACTGGAAACGTTTCATCAGATACAGATTTGCAGGAGTGGGCTGTGGAGAGAGAACAAAGCGGAACCTAACAAGTAAAAGGCCATTAATCCTTCCATCATCAAGAAATACAAGATGATCCCTAAACAAATGGCCCAATAAAGATACAAGTCCTTACGATGAATCTTCCTCAATATCCACCATTTTCTCACACCAGCCACGAGAGGCCCTCTGTTGAAACATGGCAAGACCAGGTTATGAGATATTATAGAACACCAGTCTACTAGAATGAGGACATTCTGTAAGGAACATGTTTTCTCATAAAGAAAATATTGCTTTTTCAGGAGGAATTTACACCTGATTCAACTACACAGAAAGATCACTAGTATTGTTGTCCCAGTGAAAAATTAATAACAGAATTAAAGTTCTAACAGGATCACATACACAATGTATTGACATGCATGCTAGCTCCACAACTGCCTTAAATCCTACAATATCATTTCTAGACTAGTATAAAACTTTGGGACTTGAGGTATAATGTGTGGATCCCACCTATCTTACTTACAAGCTGGCAGTTAAGGGTTTTTTCTAGACCTGTGTAACAAGCAAACGGAAATACTCCACTGAGATAAGAGATTTTAACAAAAAATGAGATAGCAAGAGAAATAGAAGACAGGCACATACAGGAGGATCTAAACATGCAAAAATGTTTGTATAGAGATCGTTGAAGGGAAAAAGGTATTATGAGATCAATAACCCTTCGCACTTTGAGTGAAGCCAGTACATTAGCAGGTCAAGTTATATTAAGCAATTAGGAGACTGCCCTAGATTTGAACCTCAAGTGGAGAGCAAAATGCACAAGCAATACATTAGAGATAAGTTATATTAACAATACCCCAGATTGAACCTCAAGAGCATCACAAGCATCTAGCAGATCAAATTTCTTAGAAGCAACATCAAAAGATAACATTACTGCACACTGAACTAACCAGCTGAAACTAAGGCCAAGAAAGAAAAACCAACCTGAAACTGGTGTATTGGTAAAGCATCATAGAACTCGTGTGCAATGATGATTGTTGGCACTGGAACAAAAAGAAACAGATGTAACGCACCCAAGGAGATGCTCAGTTAAAAAAAAAAAAAACAGAAAGAGTTAAGATCATCCCATCTAAAAGAATCCGAACTCCATAAGGCTAACATCACTTGAAAACAAAGTAAAGAAATATTTAGTGTAGAATGACCTTGAGCATTAACACCAGATACGTAAAAACAGCTTCACTTCACTACAATTGGCAATGACGTCACATGCAATTATTTTTGTCTTATCGAACGCCAAAAGCATGCAGTCATCGCCGCAACTAGTGCAGTTAAAAAGGGAAGTCTATTTCACTGCCTATACAAATTTTTAGACCTCATCAGATTATGTCAATAGCACAAGAAACAGAAAACAGTAACTGCTCACCGTTGACAAAAACCAAATTAAACACTGATAATTCAGTAGATGGCTCTTTAGCATAAAAAGTTGTACTGCCCACTAATTGGAAATATACTATTGGTCTATGTATTTACAATCAAAATACAGCTCTACTGATGTATGCCTTTGTGCATCTAAAGAAGGGAAATCTGAGCCTAGGCATTGTATGCTTAACAATGTAGTTTTCATATACTTTCTTTTCATTCCCAAGAAAGCATAATGAAGCAAAGATATGTGCTTACATCCTGATGGGACCTGCTCCAATGCAGTATGCCACGTTACTGGGGTCTCCGCCAAAGTGCTAATAGTTCTGCATCCAACATCTTTCGAGACATTTTCCTCCTCGATACACTTCAAGTTGCAATGCTGGAGTTTCCTCAATGTGGGACTGCACTCCACCATGTGTATATGAAGCGCCTCAGTGAACTGTTTGAACTTTGATGTGCCCTACAAACAAAGCTACACTACTTCATCAGTTGACTGTCATATAATATGGAGAATGGATGATGCAGCAAATATCGACAAAATCTTCCTTATCACATTTTCAGAACTAATGAAAGCAGAGCATAAATTTCCCATAACTTCTCTCAAGCAAAACAATCCTTCGCAATAGGGCATCGCTGTGGACATACACGAAGAAGGTCGGCCATGAGAGTTCCTCGTCCTGGACCCAACTCAACAAGGTTGACTCTACTTGGTTGTCCCATCTGCTCCCACATGCACATGGTCCAAACGCCAATCATCTAAATTTAACCAATATATATTAGCAGTGCAAAAGTAGTTGACCATATACTGAAGAAACCCACTGAAGATAGATTACTAAAGGACCCAATAAGTTTAATTTTCAGCACCCAAAAACTTCAATATGATTCAAATATAAGTTGCGGTATAGCGTGACTATGCTACCAAGCTTACCTCACCAAACATCTGACTTACTTCAGGAGAGGTTATAAAGTCACCTTCCGTACCAAAAACATCACGGTTGATGTAGAATCCAGCTTTTGGGTTAGTCAGAACTTCCTCCATGTACTCGGCAACTGAAATTGGCCCACCACGAAACTGCGAAAGAAACCAATTGCTAACATCAAATTGCAAGTGTCGGCATTGCTCAATTAAGCACGCCAAATGAGAGAGGAAGTCTGTAAATGACTCTGGAAGTCAATTGGTCTCATTGTTCAGATGGTACACAAGGACGGGAGGCTATCAGTCCAAAATGAGTGTCGTACGCATAGAAAGCTATAGCCTTTCTAATAGCTCTGTAGATTTAGAAGCAGATTAACAAACACCTCTAAGGTTAAATCAACTTAATCATGGAGTGCTGTGTGAATTCTTCCTTGAAAAGATAAATGCGACTTAATTTTCAGCTTTATCATTGCCAACCAAAAGGCCGTCCACTGGTGAAAGCGTTCCATACTGCACACTATCGACTCTACCTGAAAAGTAACAATGTAGCAGCCGAGCAATACAATGCCAAAATTGGTTCCTTTTGCTGAAATAAGAACAGATAACATCAAAATATATCAAGCTCAAAGCAACAGAGCCACTGCAAAGATCCCTGAAGCCTCATAAGCCGCATCTTACCTTGGCAATTACGAAATGTTACATTCACAGGCACGATAGGGACATTTTCACGAACACGCGTTCGACATGAAGTACACCCAAATATCAAGCTAAACCAAGAACTGGAAAAATCTTGCGTACCTTGATGATGCCTTTGAGGTGCTTAACGAGCTCAGAGTCCGGGGTGGGTTCATGGGAATGCTCTACAAGCAAACAGAGAACAAAATTTACGAGAATATACATCGTGATTCAATAACATCTTCTCCTTAGATCACATTCGTGAGCTTTAAGCGATGAGGTTTTCCAGGCAGTACCGGGAGGATTGTGGAGAGCCGAGCGGTCGATGGAGATCGTGGCAGAAGGTTGGGAAGTGGAACCGTTCGGGTCGTCGTCCACGTGTTTGACGAAAGTACCGCCTGGGACTTCAGCCGAGTTCGACGAATAGAAGAGCGCGGTCTCGCGAGGCAACAGAGAGAGAGACGGAGAAGGACATTGGTCGAGGTGGCGAGAAGCTGAAGAAGCAGTGTTGGCATTGGAGAGAGCTCGCCGAGCGGTGGACGTTCGAAGCAGCAGCTTTCTCAGCATATTTGCTTCTCGCTCTCTCTCTCTCTCTCTCTCAAGAAGACTCCCGGAGTGACACCGACTCCATGGCAGGGGGAGGAAAGATGGGGGGTAATATGGACCGGACCCGGTTCATAAGCCGCGACCGCGAACCGTTCCTCGAGAGATGTTTGAACTGTTCATCTGCCTCTACGACTCGAATCGGTGGACAAATCCAAAGCTCAGTCACCATGTAAAGAATAAAAATCCCGGTGTGATATCTAAAAAAATCATCAACTTTAATATTTATCTCAATTATATCTATAAAAAAATTTGACTACTAAAAATTTCTCAACTTTTACTTTTATCTCAAATTTATCTCCAACTCTTACTTTTATTCCAATTTTACTAGCCTAATATACAAAAAATTCTCAACTTTAATATTTGTCCTAATTTTATTCAAAACTTTTTTTTATCTCATAAAAATCTCTAACTTTTACTTTTATCCCAATTCTACCACCGTCAATCTTCTATCCATCATCACCTTTAACTAATTTTACGCGGCTTTTCTTGCCGAATTTATCAATGAATCTTTGAAATTCGAAAATAGCGGATTTTAGAGATGACAAGATTTGAGATTGTTCATCCAAATAATCGAGATATCTACGTCTAGCCGTTCTTTGAACTATTGAGTGCCAAGAAAAACCCGAAACGCGCCATCTTGAGTGGCTATATATCTCTATAATGTGTAAGGGAAGCAAACAATATAAAAGAAGTTGAGAGTTTTTTTATGTCAACTTTGCATAGGTGTAATTCATTAATGATGTACGAGATGCCACGTAGGATTAACTAATGGTTTATTATGGGTGGAAGACTAACTGTGGTAGAATTAAACAAAAGTAAAAATTGAGAATTTTTTATGAGACATAAATTTTTTTGAATATAATTGAGATAGATGCTCAAATTAGGGTTTTTCGAGTATTAGGCCGATAGAATTATGACAAAAATAAAAGTTGATGATTTTTTACGAGATAAAAAAAGAGTTTTGGATATAATTGGGACATATGTTAAAGTTAAGAGATTTTTTTTTTTTGTATTGTGTCTAAAAACTCATGTTAACTTAAAGATTGTTCAAAATTCACATAAGAAAGGAAGGTGGTAATTTATTATACCGTGAGATCACATATGGTCCGTCGGATCCGGACAAGGGCTCGCCTCGCCCATCGCACCCGGGACGGGGCAAAGCGGTCCCTCTCGGCCTTCGAGGTTGGCCTCGCCTCGATATCCCTAGGAGAGGCCGCCCATCCCTCGCCGGTGGCTTGGCCAATTGGCGAAACCAAGGAAAAAAACAAAGAAAAAAAAAAAAAGAAATAAATAAAAAAAAAATAATCAAATGACGAAGAAGCGCCTTTGGTCAAGCCGTTCTTTGAAATAAAAAGAGGACTTTAAACCCTTATTTGAAATAATGCCAACTTCATACACTTATTTGAAAAAAATAATGTAGCTTCAAGTCTTTATTTGAAATTTTTTCTTAAACAAATATCAAATAAAATTAAAATCCTACTCTACCTAAAAAACCGTGGCTATAGTGATTGCCATTTCTAATGGCGACATCCCTGGCGGGGGTCACCTGACCATGGCGACCATTGTAGGGATGGCCGCGGGGAAATAGGTAGGCATGCGGCAATAGCCCGAGGGCATTGACAATATGCGACTGCTATCGTCGCAAGGTGCGACCACCGTCAGGTGGTCGCGGAAGTAAGGCGGCCATGGCGGGGGTCGGCAATTCAGCAGTGATCAGATCTGCCCAGACCTAGCGCCCCATCAAGAAGGGAGACCCTCAGGCGAGCACCGCCGCGATGGTCACACAGCGGCTAAGTGGGGGAGCAAAAAAAGCCATTCTTGCTTCTTCTTCTTCTTCTTCTTCTTTCAATTCTTTATCTTCTGTTTTTATTTTGAATGCTTAATCTGGATAGTGATAAAATTTATCCCACTCATAAAGTTAGGACAATTTATCCAGATTTGTCCTTTTCAATATGACGTTGCGAAACGTCAAATGGAATAATGCTTCTACTTGAGCCGCATGCGCTCGTGTTCTTGCTTAAGCTCTCTAACCCAATCCTTTTCGGAAAAAAAGAACAGAAAAAAAAATCCGTTATGATAATAAGAGTGCAATATGACGGATGGGACTGAATGCGCATACGGGAAAGGGAAAGGCTATTATGTTAGAAAGTCTATCTACAATAATTTAAGGTAATAAGTGAAGGAATACCGTATATAAGGCGCATTGTCAAACAATATGGGACGATATCTTTAAAACACCGACACTTTTCGAAAGTCTTCGTGTAGTATCGTGTCGTGTCGTGTTCGACACTCTCTACACTCCGATACTTCTTCGACATGCGAGCTTAAGATTAATACGACAAAAAAATTCAAATTGATACATCGTAATTAGTTTACTCTAGATTTTTTTTTACCATAAAGAAAATCTTAAACTAATACACATATGATAAATTTAGTCAAAACTATATTTTTACCACCAAAAACTCTAAATTGATACATCCGTGATAAATTTACCTTATATTGATTTTCATTAAATTTGGTGCCAACAACCCCAAATTAATATACATGTGATGAACGGAGGTTAAAAACTCTAAATTGGTATACCGATCAAAATTCGATCGTAAAATTTGACGAGAAACTAGTGAAGAGTAAATTTGCTATATATATATAATTTAGAATTTTTGATGATTAAAAGATTAAATTGAGATAAACATGTCATGTGCATTAGTTTAGAATTTTTCGCGGCATTAATCCCTTGTTTATTTTTATGACCAGTGCCCGTAAATGCGGATTCTTTAATCCCTTTTACAACTGTAATTGTGAATGCAAACTCGAGTGACCACAATCTGCAAGTCTCTATCTGCGTTTTTGCTCACTTTGAAAACTTCATTGTCCGTTTATCCTTGACTAGAAAAGGTCCTGTGAATGATTTCCTAATTATTTGGGTCTTTTTTTTTTCCCTTTTTAGTTTCCATGATTTAGCTCTCATCCAACTAATCGGGATGTTCGAACGAACTGTCCCGACCAATTCTTGAGCCTGTCCTGGTCTGAGAACAGAGCTAAGAGACATGCCTTTTTTCCCATTCGATTGTATCTTTTGTTGTCGCTTCCGTGGATTGGAATCGAGGATCACCGGAAAGGCTCTTCTTTTTAGTGAATCCCCATTTTCGCTTGGACTATTGTATCTTGGGGGTAACCCCAGTTTTTTTTTTTTTTTTTTGGGGTTGGTCAATTTACAAATTCAGAATATGGGAAAGGGCTTCTGGTTCAATAATAAGATGTTTTGGTTTTTTCTTCCTTCTCACAGTGAATAAACAAAAGTTTCCAAGTACTATCAGCACTAGTATTCTATGATGGTGATGTCTGGAATATGCCAAGTTTACTGTTGGTGAAGGACAAAAGAACCCTCTCTCCTGCCCGCCCCTTGCCCGCATTCCCAGTTTCAAACTGCCCGTTGTGCCCGTGGGGCTGAGCACTTTCCCTCTTTCTCAAGCAGCCCCCTCCACCCCCCTCTCTCTGATCTCTCAACCTATTCTTTTGACTAATTTGGCTGAACAAGATTGATTTTTTGGGTGACAGACATACACACCCAACTGTTCATCAGTCTTTATCATCAGATATGACCTTGTGAAAGAATTCCCAACCCTTCTCTTAATCACTGATCTTCTGTGGGTGTTTTGTTTTTGTGCTGATTGAAGATCGTTCAGCTAAAAGTTTTAGCTGGGTTTGGTTTGTATGTGGCGAAGAAAGATTGGGTTTTCTTCTTTCTTTCCGTGGGTGTTGTGAGAGTTGCTGCTGCTGCTGCTCTGCTGCTGCTGCTGCTGCGCAGAGGTTGGTGTTAGATGGGGTTAGGGCCTGATTCAATAAAGGCGGAAAATTGGGCTTTGGGGAAATCAAAGGAAAGGGAAGAGAAAAAGAAGAGGAGGAGGAAGAAGAAGAGGGATGGGAGGGAAGGAGAGGTTGGGTGTTGGATCAAGTTGAGGTTCATGGGGAGATGCTCTTGCATGCCTTTCAGATCAAAGGTCAATAGCTCCATCAGTGGAATCAGTACTAATTATGGTATGTTTCTTCAACCTCTTGTTTCTCTTATTTGCTGGGGAAAAAAGCAAAAAAAAAAAGTTAAATAATAAGAAAGAGTTCAGACTTCTGCTTAATCTTAGAGATAAGGTCATAGCTGTTGAGTTGGTGAAAGATGTTATCTTTCTGCCGAGAGGCATCGGGGTTGGTGAAGAAGAATATGTTCATCATGATATTCATCCTTAAAACTGATGTTTCTGTAAAGTGGGGAGACAAAGAAAAAAGAACTGGTTTTTCTGTAGCAGTGAGTGTAACTTCGTATTTCGAGGACTTGATTCGAGAACTGCTCAAATTAGGCAAGCAGCTTGAATTTTTATCTCTACTTGAGTGTTTTGCATAATTCAGATTAAAAAAAATTATTTCGAAAAGATGAGACAACTTGTCTGTTGAATCACATCAACATTCCCCTAGACCCCAATGGTATTAGCTGTACCATCTATCTCTTTCTTCCTTTTCTCTGATGCGGGGAATTGGTTACTTATTCTTTGTTGTTTATCTCGTCAGTGGAAAGTAAGTCGACCAACTCGAAAAGTGCCGATGAACCAGTTGTTCCGGTAGTCTCCTCTACTGTTACCAGCAACCCAGAAAGCACTTCATCGACACCTATGTTCAGTGAGGAACTCAAGGTCGCATCCCATCTCCGGAAGTTCACATTTAATGATCTTAAATTAGCAACGAGAAATTTCAGACCTGAGAGTCTTCTTGGTGAGGGTGGATTTGGATGTGTCTTTAAAGGTTGGATAGAGGAGAATGGAACTGCTCCAGTGAAACCCGGCACAGGCCTTACTGTTGCGGTCAAAACCCTTAATCATGATGGACTTCAGGGTCACAAAGAGTGGCTTGTATGGCCTCTTTCGCTCTTTCTCTCTCTATTTTATTCTAATTCGAAGCTAGATCGTGAAATTTTATGGATGCGATGCTTATTTGGTCTAATACTGTTTTCTCCCCTCTGGCAACCTGTTATTCAGGCTGAAATTAGTTTTCTTGGTAATCTTCGCCATCCCAACCTAGTCAAGTTGATTGGTTACTGCATTGAAGATGATCAAAGACTGCTAGTCTATGAGTTTATGCCCCGAGGAAGTCTGGAGAATCACCTCTTCAGAAGTATGTAATTGGGCCTTTTTTCTTTGGTTGCGTATGACCATTGTATTCTTTTCGAGCATTCTCTGCATTCAATGATTCAGTATACATCTGGAAACTGGCCTGCCGAATAGTAAATGAACAGATGCAGATCTTTCCTGCAGATTTTAAGTGCAGTCAGATGTGAGGTTATAACATTCTTGCTAATATCAGTAAATTCAGGGACAATGGATCAATGCTTTATATGTACTTATACAATTACAAGCTTCTAGGCACTTCATTTCTCCTATTTATAGTGCAACATCTGGCGCAATCTCAGAGATACTGATCCATCTCGCTAATATAAGTAAATTCAGGGACAATGGGTCAATGCTTTATATGAACTTATACAATTACAAACTTCTAGGCACTGCATTTCTCCTATTTATAGTGCAACATCTGGTGCAATCTCAGAGATACTGATCCATCTCGCTGGCATGTAGAGGATCTTCTTTATTTTCCTTTTTGGCTTAGACTCTTCTTGTAAGAATCTATTATCAATTTTGTCCTCCTGTGTCAATCAAGTGAATTGGCCTTTAAAATGGATCATTCGTGAAATATTGTAGATTGCCTAGAGAAAATGTTTGGTTCTAAATCATATCTTTGCTAGTTGTACAGTGCTTGCTTTTGCATGATGGATTTAACTTTGCCTGGTAAAACCACTTTATATGCAGAAGGGTCCCTGCCGCTTCCATGGTCAATCAGACTTAAAATTGCCCTTGGTGCTGCAAAGGGGCTTGCTTTTCTTCATGAAGAAGCTGAAAGACCTGTTATATACCGTGATTTTAAAACATCCAACATTCTTTTGGATGCAGTATGTGACTCAACAAATGTGCTATTGACTCAAGTATTGTTGGTGTTTCTTTTGGCTTGCTTTTCCTAAAAAAGTGTTTGCTTATGTAGGATTACAATGCCAAACTCTCAGATTTTGGACTTGCCAAAGATGCTCCTGAGGGAGATAAAACTCATGTCTCCACCCGAGTAATGGGAACTTATGGTTATGCAGCACCAGAGTATGTAATGACAGGTTAGGGAGTTGAATTATTCATATAAAATGTCTTGCTTTTTCATATGACTACCTAATCATTTCCTTGTTATGTTGGATGCCCCTCTAGTTTGGGTGAGTTGCAATGCCTCCTACACATAAAATTATTTGCTAGGAACGTGTCATATTGTATCATAGAAGATTGATCAGCCAATTGATTGCGTCGAAATCTAAGTGTCACAATGTTGAACCATGTCATCAGTTACAGATGATATAGGCTTCAAGGTGATTAGTCAACGGATTCTCATGGTATTTTAACCTTCTTGGATTTGACTTTTGCTGACAGAGGTGTTATGATAAGGCGTGTGCCCCTTATGTCAGATGGCTAAGAACTGCTGCCGAGCTATTCTTCTTTGATCTTTTGAGCGTATACTAGTACATTTGATTGAGCGATCAGTGCGACCTCTGAGAACATGTTTTTCCTCTCTTTCGTAGAATGTTAATTTTGATTTGCCTGCCATCTCACACATGGAAGAGCCTTTAATGGTTTCACAGAAGCTATGTGATGGAAAACTACTTTTCTCTTGGCTCAGGTCATTTGACATCAAAGAGTGATGTTTACAGCTTTGGAGTTGTCCTACTGGAGATGTTGACTGGTCGAAGATCCATGGATAAGAACAGACCGAATGGTGAACATAATCTAGTGGAATGGGCAAAGCCGTTTCTCGAGGACAGGAGGAGGTTTTATCGGCTAATTGATCCCCGTCTCGAGGGACACTTCTCAATCAAAGGTGCCCAGAAGGCTTCTCAGCTGGCAGCCCATTGCCTCAGGCGGGACCAAAAAGCCAGACCTCTCATGAGTGAAGTTGTCGAAACCCTGGAGCCTCTGCTTAACCTCAAGGATATGGCCAGTTCCTCATACTTCTTTCAGGCCATGCAAGCTGAACGCTCCAGGTCCAACCTGAATGCTAAGAACGGCATCAGGGCTCAGGGAGGGTTCGTGGTGATCAGGAACGGGCAACCGGTTAGGAGTCTATCGACACCGCATGGTACCCATCCTTCTCCAACTAACATTCCCCGCCTCTCACCCAAACCCAATGGAAAAGTATGAGTCCGACCCCGCTCAAACTTTCCGCATACATTGTCTGTAGTCCCTCTTAAGGATATCACCACGACTGGAGGCTGCGTAATTTCGAAAGAGGTTGACATAGCTTCCATCAACCTATTTGACAAAAGCAATGCAGTTAGCTGTCTTGTGGCTGCTTTGTCCATTCACTCGGGGTAAAGGCATGATCCCGTCTTTCTCCGGTTCCGGTTCCGTGACTTGCACATGTTGTATCTGATATGTAGGCAGGTAGGTGAGCTGGTTGTAACTTAAAGAGAAGGATGTCAGCGTCATGTAAATTTTCAAGGTGGACGAAGATATAGGATCATGCGCCAATGCATCATTCCCCTTAAGATATGATGCTTTTCGCACCACAACTGATGCGTAATTCCTTAGTCCTTCTCGTGTTTCTCCTCCTTGGGTTCATCAGAAGAAACACTGATATAATGTTTTCGACTTGCGCAAGATTGCATTGTAACGCTTTTCTATCTTAGCCAAGAGTCTTCTATGCTCGAGTGTGGATATGATGCCTTTCATTGAATTCCTAGTGATTGCTGAATTCCTTCATCCTTTTCAAAGTATCGTTCTTGGTTCATCAAATAAAATTTAAATGAGGATCGCGCAGACGAGCTTCCCTATCTTTAGCCAAGAGGGCGTATCGGTGTGAATGTTGTCTGAGAGTAAGATAGGTCCCTGTGATGCGACAATATTAGCAACAAGGAAGGTACCATTTTGAGTTCTCCTTAGGGATAAAATCGGCTCCCCGTGTTTTTATAGTTTATGGTAACCCATACCGCTCCTACTACTACGACAGAGGAGAAGATAAGATACCATTTCAGGATTGGCATTTATTAAATCAGATTTGAGAGCGATCGCTTACTAATCAATGCAACACAATCAGATAATGAAAGGTCTACAGTCGGCCTTGGATAATATAGTTAGGCACATCCTCCACTTTTGGGCAGTCTTTCCATATAGTCTTACTCACCATATATCTTTTTTATGTAAACGAATGGGAGGGAAATAAGTATCAATCCACATAGATGTCCAATTTTGACTAAAAACCAGAAAAATACATACGCTCAATCAAAGAGGTACCGTGTCCAATTTGGAGAACAAGAAATGATTTCGATTCATCAATTGTTGCGTCGCCCCCCAACAAAAAGGGCAACCAAAAACAAAGCAAACTCTCAACATATCAATGTTGTAGAACCCGCCTCCAAATAGATCGAATCAGAGAATCTAGATACTCCGAAACTCACATGCTTTGAAAAGATGCATGCCCTTAAACAAGAACGAAAATACTTGCGTAGGTATGCCTCTCGGAATTGCAGTTCTTCGCTCTTCCATTCGATCAATTGACGAGTGAAGACTCTAAAAGTAGCCCCCAGGGTTCAGGACGAGGACATTTATTTTTACACCTCCCAAAACCACCCAAAAGTGGAGAGAAACTGAGGAAACCAGCATTACTCTCCGAAAGAGATTACAACCAACCCCAAAAAAAAATAAAACCATTGGTCTGATCGAACTACACAGTTTCCTAAATTCTTTTGTCCCATCAGTGCTCCGACCCACAGGTGAGGAAAACACCCTCATCATGGCTTAAGAGCCAGGGCAAGACCAACCTTAGCACTCTTATCAATGGATTTGGTGTCCACCTCCCCGGAGACTGTAAAAAATGACCTTGGGCGCCACTCGTGCTGGATAAGAGCGCTTGCCTTACCAGAATTGTTGATCCGTGCCTTCAACGTGGTCAATGGGTCCAGCGCATGCTGGGTTCCGACAGTTATAGTGTTCACGTTGGAAGAAAAGCTGTGGGTAACCTCAGCACCGATGGCAGTGCTTGTCACAGGGTACACTATGTGATAATAGGATGCAGTCAGTGAGTCGCCCTTGTTGTTCCTGCGTAGACAATGAGAATGTTAAGCGAAATAGGGACAGAAAGAGTGGAGAATCCACACAAGCTCTACACATTTATAATAAAGCAGTCTAGCTTCATTCGCAAATTCAGAAGGGATAAGTTGCTATTAGAACCACGTCGATTCTTTAAAAACTAGAGGACCTCCTAATCTAAGCATTAGAAGAATGGCTTCCACTGTACATGAAAGGAATATATAGGTGTTGGAATGCCCCTTTCTTTAGAACAAATACAAGCTATATAATCAAGACTAAAGGCAGGTGACAACTTCAGAACATCCCAACTGCTATCTAGTAATGTCAACATAAAAGTACTACTTTTCATCATCCAGACCAGACAATGACCAAAAGTTATACAACAGCACATGAGAGATCCAACATGGAGTACGAGCAAGGTACAAACTTAAAGAAATTTTCAGGTAACGAACAAGAAATGCATACTACTCACAGGGCCAATGAAGCAATCAGATCAGCATTAGAGAAGCTGACAGCAGCATTGCATTTGGTGAAATTACTTGTTTGGCTGTCAAATGACAGATCAGTGCCAAGTGCCAAAACATTATTTCCTAGCACAGCAGCAAAGTTGACAAAAGGATTTGCTGTCAATCCAACAGTTGTGCTTATCCCAGCATAGTCATGCAAATATTGTAGCTCAATCTGTAAATTGAAAAAAGTCAGGAAGCGCATTTCTCTCAGTAACAGTGATATATCTAGAAAAGGAACTCAATAAAAACAATGAAATGCCCGCCTAAGATGATTTAACAAAAAAATCATCATCCTATTCTAATCGACAGCTCACCTGGCCAGACCTTTGATCTGGGACTGTAAAAGAGAATATTGTCTTCAGTCCAGGGCAAGGTTCATCAACGGTAATTTTTGTGACAAGCTGCATATCATGAGGCAAGGTTCAGCAACACCATGAAACAATAAAAATAGAGCGGTTCCACAATCAGCATTAAGTAAGATCCAACTTATTCTTCTAAAGAAATGAGTTAAAAGATCAGAATGTACAATATAGACTTAATCTGCCACATAATAACTTATTGACATGAAAAGCCTTTTTCTACAACCATAACATACAGCACACCATTTGTGGAATCCCTTGAGCCACAATCTAGTACTTGGTCCCCAGTTTTAAAACCTCTCCATGATTGCTGAAAACCAACTCACTTGACTCAACTACTCAAATAGTAGACAAAGATAGTAGGATAGGGTCCTGAAAATTGACTCACTTGACTAAACTATTCAAGTAGTAAGCAAAGACTGTACAATTGGGTCCCATAAAGCTTGCCTCCTAGGGGTACATATCAGCCTAATTTAACAAATTACAAGAACCAAGTATAATGCTAATTGATACTCCTAGCCCATTGGTTAATAGCTGCGAAAGTTACAGTTTACCTAGCTAATTACTAAAAGAGCACACCAGAGTCTTCCCCAATTACTGTAAAGATTAAACCAAAAACATGTTTTGAAGGATCACAAGAAACCAACTAGTGATCCCAATAGGCGTATTCTTGCACACCATGTTCTTGACACCTAACCCACTTCCATTCTGGGCATACAGCCAGCTTTGCTGATGACAAGCAATCATCAGAAGTTTACATTCAGCATACCATTGGACACTAGCGATTTCGCCATCAACCCCCTCCCGCCCCTCGACACCCCTAGATATGTTTTGGAGAAAGAACAACATGCTATAAGAGAACTTATCACTTTCTTCGTGTTTATAAACTTACAACACTTACATTGGAGTTTGTGTCCACTTTGACATCAGTTGTAACATTCTTGTTCTTCAGCTGGGTATTAACATCAGCCAGAAACAGCTCACCTTTCTTTGTTGCTGCAGATGTAATAGTCTGCGATATCATTGTTAAGTCATTTCTCAATTGCATTGCCTCCAACCGAAAATGGATAAATAATATGCTGCAGACAATCCCAGCATTTAAACTATGATACCAGACAAGAGTTCATCTAGCTCGAAGCATATAGAAAAATTAATATCCAAGACAAAGCAAGAACATCGACATCTGACAGCTACTAAAATAGCTGTGTATGAGCCCAAACTCAGAGTGAATGTCAAGTTTATTACAGTTCTTACTTGCAAATACAATGAAAACCAACAGAAATCAGTAAAATCATCAACCAACTTGAAGACATCATTCCTCCGAAATTATCCGACGGTTTAGATCTGGAAACTAATATTCAGGTTTTGCACGACAACGTTCCAATTAGAAATGTATGTTTCTGGGTGAAAACACATCACTCTTTCAAACATCAACAGAACCATTAAAAGTCCCAAACAATCTCTAAAGGAAGCTCGATCAGCCAAAACTATATCAAAGCCTAAAAAGAGACTATAGATCAAAGTCTAAGAAGAAACAATCATTCACCAATGCTATAACACTCCGATTTACCAAGCCTTCGACAGCTACATACTGACATTCAAGACCGGAATCAAAAGCAACACGGGATACACGACCATGAACCGTTTCAAATCGCAGCTCAATGAAGTGAATGAACATGCAAAGGTCTCCAAAAAAACAGAGTGAAAAACTCACAACTCCCGTGACCGAGGAGGTAGTGATGGTGAACTTGTGGTCGCTCTGGTAGTCCTTGTAGAGAAGATCTGCACCGCAAACAACCACGACAACTCGCACGCGAAATGAAAAATAAACTCAAACCGATCGAACAAAACAACGGACGAGAAAATCCCCGAGACGAGCGCGAACGGAGAAACGAGCTCGAGAACAATCGAGGACGACGAAGATGGAGGAGCGACCTTTGGCTTTTTTGCCGATGTCGGAGTAGAGGCCAGGACCTTTGCCCATGATTCTCCGGCGGAGACGGAGATCTCTCCCAGTCGCAGAGCACACCACCGAAAAGTTGCAGAGGAGAGAGAGATGACACGGAGCAGGGGACGAAGAGGAAATGATTGCGTGGCAGCAAAATAGCGAAGCAGAGAACCCTAATTTGAGTTTTTTATTTTTCCTTTTTCATTTTTACCCTTTTCGCCGTCAAATATTGCATTTAGACTTTTATTTTCGCTTCGGAGATTTTTTACTTTTTTTTTTTAATTTCCAATTCTTTTAATTTTCTCCAAAATTTAACGAACACTATGTTAAGGTCTTTTCAACTGAAAAAAACCCCTGCGTTTTATTTCAATACACACTACCCATATAATATAAGTTTAACCGTTTCAACATTTTTAATTAAAAAGATATAATCCAATCAACCGATAAACCTAATACGAAAATCATGAAATATTAGGCTAAACTAAATTAATAAGTGAATTAATATAGGGATATTGACATAAATAGTCCCCGAATTTTGATCTCGATGAGCAACGTAGTCTTTCAACTTTTAATTTGTCCAATATAATTCCCGAACTTTAACCTAATATATAATATGATCCCTGAAGTTTTAATTTGATCAATATGGTCCATAAATTTTTAGAACATGTTCAACTTAATTTTTGAACTATAAAAAGATGTTCAATGTAATCATTCTATTGTTTCAAACTCGGGGACGACAATGAACATTTTCTTATGGTTCGGGGACTAAATTGAACACGTTTCGAAAGTTTATGGATCATATTAAATAAATTGAAAGTTCGGAGATCATATTAAAGTTCAATGATCATATTAGTCAAATTAAAAATTTAGGGATCAAATTACATATTTGATCAAAGTTAAAGAATCATTTGTGTCATTTTCCTGTTAATATACAAAAAGTGAACTCGCATAACAATCCCTCATGGGAAAGTATTGTTTTTGAATGGACAAAGAGCCGCTCGAATCAGATTAAGAGGCACATGCGTTAATACCACAAAATAGTTATTTTCGACGAATTAGGTTAGGAAATGTCATGCGTAGCTAAGCACTTCGAGCCATGATAAGTTTCAATTAGTCTTCCCCTGAAATTTATAATAGGGATTGTAAATAAAGACTTGTTATCAACTTGTTAAGTATGTTAGTTGTAGGAAGTATGGTTTCGAAAGTGAATTCGGTTCGCCAGTTCAGTGTCAATTCCTCGATTTGCGTTAATGTTCAACATTAATCATTTTCATAAGCAGTCCTTGGAGTATTAATTTGGGCAACACTTTTCTTCAATTTGCAGAAAATCATCAGATTCCTTTAATTAAGATATCTCATCCACAGATAAGTTATAACATTTTGGATATTGAATTTGAGCTGATCATTTCATCATTGAACTCGATTTTGAGTTGGTTCTCAACATTATACATTAGACCATTTTTCGGAGAGGCAGTTTTATGTGGTACTTCGGAGTTTATATAGTTCTTTGAGAATTAAACATACACGAGAACTCGCGGAAATTAAGCGCGGGCCAAGGAATTTGCGGGCGGCGAATTTAATTATCGGTTTAATTCGGTAAGAAATCAAGAATTGAATGCTTGTCTCTTCATGAAGAGCGAGGATCTGGTTCTGGGTCTTGATCTTTGACAGTTTTAGGAAGGCAATCATCCTTCATTGGCACTTCTCCCATCTCCTCACTCAAAAAAGACTAACTTCAGAAGAATAGCAAAAATGGAATGTTCCCAGATCACATGTGCTCTTCGCCTACGACGCGACCATGATCTGCATTCGATCGAGTGGCCCTCGGTGCGTTAACTCGATCGAGTGATGGGTACTCGTTTTCGAGAGACCGAAGAACCAGCCGAACACAAACTCAAAAGCCTGTTTCTGTCAATGCCCTTAATAAACTCGGTCAATTTTCGGCTGAGAAGGCCAAGTTTTTAGGCACCGATGTAGTGAAACTGATCTTCATGCGAGCAAATGTCTAAACGAACATGTGGATGGGAAACGCAGCGACAACGGGGTCCGAATCCGATGTTGTCAAACAGCTCTCCTCTATTGCTGTCAAGAACAACAGACTGTGGCCACGGAAATAGTGGTTGGCTGTCCTCTTATACCGGTTCCTTTTCTTGGACGCCATGCTTTGTTGTTTTTGGGAAGTTATATAAGCGGGCGTTGGCTTGTCGAATTTGTTCAAGCCTTGAACCAAAATCGACTTGCCGACGAGAGAGAAACTATACCGATGGCAGCATAGCTATCTTCTGGTCGGTCCAATAAGTAGTCCTGGCAAGGTCTGATCGTTAACCGAGCGAAAACCACAGGTATCCCACAGCGACAGACCTTAGCCATCACTAACGCCCTTCATTCCGAGGATTCGAAGGATCCGAACCCTTGGTTTGTCGATACGAAGAAGAAGGCATATTCAAAACAAAAAAAAGTGAACAGCCGAAACGGAACAAAGAAATGGAGGGAATTAAGCTCGTCGGATTCATCTTGGCCCTGTCCTTGGCTGCTCTAGTTCCATGCCTCGAGGCTCATATTGGGGAGTTCGATGAGTACTGGAAAAACCGTGCGGAGGAGGCCCAGAAGGATGCTCTTGAGGCATATTATCCCGACCCGGAAAACGTCACGGCGCATTTCAATTCGCGGGTTCACAGGTGGAGTACTCTTTGCATCAATAGTCTCGATTGTTAGACATTGAATTAGCACAAACGCGATACGTCTTGTTTTCTGCTGTAGTTGTGAGAGGAAATATGATCTTTGTGTTCATTTGTTTCCAAAATATTGCAGGGTCTTAGACAGAACCAACATTACAAGGAGGCAATTGAGCATGCACAAATACGTCGGCCCGTGCCTCGCCACGAACCCGATCGACCGCTGCTGGCGGTGCAGGAAGGACTGGGCAAAGAACCGGAAGAGGCTGGCCAAGTGCGTGCTCGGATTTGGCCGCAAGACCACAGGAGGCCTGTACGGTAAAATCTACGTTGTCTACGACGGCTCGGACAACAACGTGGTCAACCCGAAGCGTGGGACACTCCGCCACGCTGTGATCCAGAAGCAGCCTCTGTGGATCATCTTCGCACGCAGCATGGTCATCAGGCTGAGCCAGGAGCTGCTGGTGACGAGCCACAAGACAATAGATGCCCGGGGCGCAAATGTGCACATCGCCTATGGCGCCGGCATCATGATCCAGTTCTCCAGGAACGTGATCATCCACGGGCTCCACATCCATGACATCATCACAAAGCCCGGGGGCTTGATCAGGGACTCGTACAACCACTTGGGGTTCAGGACGAGGAGCGACGGGGACGGCATCTCCATCTTCGGCTCGACCAACATCTGGATCGACCATGTGTCCATGGCAAGATGCCAGGATGGGCTCATCGACGCCATCCAGGGATCGACTGCCATCACTATCTCGAACGGCCACTACACCCACCACAACGACGTAACGTCCTCTATCTCCTCCGTTTTTCAGTGACCTCAGTGTCATGATCTCGATGGAAAAATCGGCCAATCTACACATTCGGTCTAGACATTGATGTTTACATGCTTGCGGGGACACATGTGCAGGTGATGCTCTTCGGCGCGAGCGACACGTACCCGCAAGACAAGATAATGCAAGTTACGGTCGCGTTCAACCACTTTGGTCGGGGGCTGATTCAGCGGATGCCGAGGTGCCGATGGGGCTTCTTCCATGTCGTCAACAACGACTACACCCACTGGCTCATGTACGCCATCGGGGGCAGCTCGCAGCCCACCATCATCTCCCAGGGCAACCGCTTCATCGCCCCGCCCAACTTGGCCGCTAAGGAGGTAAATATAGAAGAGAACTTAAAGACATCCAGCGTCGCCTTCCCGATCTTCTCACATCGCACATGTTCGATTTAACTAGGTGACCAAGAGGGATTACGCAACGCCGAACGTTTGGCGCCAATGGACGTGGAGATCGCAGGGCGACCTGTTGATGAACGGGGCCTTCTTCGTGCAGTCGGGGCAGCCGCTGAAGAGGAAGTTTGGGAGGCTCGACATGATCAAGGCAAAGCCCGGGACGTTCGTGACTCGGCTCACCCGCATGTCCGGCGCTCTCGGTTGCAAGCCTAACCGCGCGTGCTAAGTTTAGACACTCGGAGAAACATCACTGTACTATCGGAGTGTTTTTGTTTGGTTTGGGCGAGAGCAGAATGGGAGATGAGGGAGGAATGACCATTCCAATTTGAACGCTGATGAAGCAAAATTTCTTTAACTTCTAATTAAATTCATTACCTAATGCAAAAGCGATTCCGTCGCTTCTACTTATATTCGACCCCCTGCCAGCACGCGAAATTAACCATGCGAAGTCAGCAAAAAGCTTAACTCCGGATTAAAAACCAGCGGCTTCACCGGCTAATCTACCGGCCGATCAAGGGTAAAATGATCCTTTTCCTCC
The DNA here is from genome assembly GCA_021437795.1 of Rhodamnia rubescens. NCBI lineage: Eukaryota > Viridiplantae > Streptophyta > Magnoliopsida > Myrtales > Myrtaceae > Rhodamnia > Rhodamnia rubescens. The sequence goes on along the minus strand of JAILYA010000004.1, from coordinate 2,906,879 downwards.
ATAGAGGGAAACATAATTACCAAGGTGGACAAAGATAATGACATGTTAAACCAAGGATTAAGTACGTGTGTCTTAATTCTGTTCTGTTTTTTGACCCAAGTCAAAGCTGATGGGGACCAGCACAGGGGTTTCGGTGTACTTGCTCCTCTGAAGCCCGGACAAATTTTGGAATATGACAACCAGCTCTTCTTGTCCAAAAATCTGCATTAGGGTTTGCTAGGGGCTACCCCGGCACCATCATGCCCACCGTGCAGATTGCAGAATCAATTAACAACCCACAGTATCCGGGGAGACATCAAATGTCATAGCTCCTAAACATTACTCAAATGTTATGTACAGTCAATGCACGTCAACGATCGGAATAGCCAATCACTCGTAATTCCGGTGAATGTTGTTTAGGGCCAGATTTTTTCGCATCCCAAAGAACGAATTAGTACCTCGGCATTTTCTTTCACTTTCTCAAGGCAGCGACGGTAAAAAAATGTATGGACCGCCATGTGATAAAATTACATTACAATTATTACCGTCGATCGCCCGATCATGTGCCGACATATCTGCTCGAGAACATGGCATCGGAAGAAGAGGAATCCACGGTGAAGAATGGTCAGCATTCGTGTCCGGAGTTCATGAAGGATTCGAGAGGATAGTATATGGAGGTTTATTCCCTAGAAAACACCGTCTCAAAGCTCCGTCTACACCCTACACTCCTTCCTCACCCACTTATCGTAGTAATCATAATGATAATTAGTTGTCACTTCATGTACTTCTTCGGCTAACCGGAAGAAACTCGGCCTAATTAATTATCACGTAATTTGGACGACGAACCCAAAGAAAGAAGCTGAGATTGAAAGGATTCAATCTTTGAGCAACACAACGACAGAATGTTTTTATCACGTTGCTTTTCCGCCTTTCGATTCTCTGAATATCTCGAAAGGGGTCGGATGGTCACACAGGTATTTCATCGCCGGTCATACGTCGCAACGCTCGTGAAATTAACGTCCTGACTCGGTCCGTTGTCGAGCGTCAGAACCGATCTCGGGTCAAAGCTCGTGTGGATGAACAAAAATCTACCTAAGGGCAATCGTACGATTGAATGATTGGTACATAGTACATACCCACCAAATACAATCATCCAAATTACAATTTCAAATCCAATAAACCATGGAATAATAAGATCCTCTGCCTCGGGCAGTCAGACAGAGTAAAGACAAGTCCTTGTCCTGCGTTGCTCCGTAGTAATCGCCCACCTCGTCTCGTTTCCGAAAACATTTGTGACAACTAGGCAACAAACCAGAAAACCGCTTGGAACCTCAACCATATATATATGTCTTGTCCATGGACTTGGACTTCTGGTCAAGGAAAAGCGCAGACAAGAAGAGAGACCCACAGCAAGAAGAGCAAAAGAGAACCGAAGCAAGCGAGAGGAATGGAAATGCTGATGGTGAAAACCGAGGATACAGCAGGCCCGCGCCGAGCTTACGGGGCTGCGGATGGTGGGGCACCGCGGCCCCGCTGCGTCACGCGGCGTCGGAGAGACCCGGCTTCTTCGGTTCCACTCGGGCATGGCGGCGAGGGCGGCCAGGGTCAGCAGCCGCAAAAAGCCGACCAGACGTCTTCGGCCGCCACCGTGAAGAGGAGCTCGAGATTTCGCGGCGTGAGCAGGTGCGGGGCATGTCGAGGCTCGGAAGAGTGTGTCGCCCGAAATGTTGAATACTCATTGAATCATCTCTGAATCGAAATTTTGTTTCTGTGGACTCAACAGGCACAGATGGACTGGTAGATATGAAGCTCACCTGTGGGATAAGCTCTCCTGGAATGTGACCCAGAGGAAAAAAGGAAAGCAGGGTATGTCTCAAAACTAGCTCATTCACATGAACTCCTCATTATTCCTTTCTTCAAGAATGCTAACCTTGTTTCGTATCGTTTCCTGAACCTAATCGGGGATGAAAAGTTTACCTAGGTGCTTATGATGATGAAGTAGCCGCCGCGAGAGCATACGACTTAGCCGCTCTCAAGTATTGGGGGACATCGACTTTTACCAATTTCCCGGTACGCACGACTCGAGAAAAGAATCGATAACCTTTCCCATCTGTTCATGAAACTATGGGAGACAAAGCATTGCTTCTCAATAAGCCCGTTGATCATCTGCAGATATCAGATTATGAGAAGGAGATTGGGATAATGCAGAGCATGACAAAGGAGGAATACCTGGCTTCATTGAGAAGGTGAGATCATCTACCAAGCAAAGCAATAACCATCTCAATGGCAATTGAGAATTAAACTTCCCTGAATAAAATCGTTCCGGGTTGATTCCTTTCGACAGGAAAAGCAGCGGCTTCTCGAGAGGTGTATCGAAGTACAGAGGAGTTGCCAGGTGATAACTCTATCAAATTCATGTTTTTACCGCTTCACACCAGTCGTACAAACTCAGCAGAAAAAAGTTCACCATGAATCCCAGAACAAGAAAAGAAATGCTTTAACTGGAATAAACACATGCTGTGCAGGCACCATCACAATGGTAGATGGGAAGCGAGAATCGGGAGAGTTTTCGGGAACAAGTACCTCTACCTCGGCACCTACAGTAAGCCACCGAATGATTTTTCACATCGTTAGCAGCATAATGCCCGGTATTAGGGCAATTTGCCCGGTTCTGTCTATGCGCTTTCTGGTTAGATTGAATGCAATGTCCTACTTTGGCAGGCACTCAGGAGGAGGCAGCTCGCGCCTACGACATCGCAGCAGTCGAGTACAGAGGGATCAATGCCGTCACCAACTTCGACTTGAGCACTTATATCAGATGGCTAAAGCCAGGAACAAACACGCCTATTGCTGCACTTGAGCAGCTCGGTTCACTAGAGCCTCAGATAGTTCCTTCGACAGCCAATTTCGCTCCACGAGAAGAGCTCGATAGATCTATGCTGTTCAACACCAACGCTTTCGCAGCAGACTACCTCAACTCTCCTCGAAAGCCAGACGTGTTCGGAACCAAAGTTGCTCTTAGCTTGTGCAACAAGTCTCCTCCGCCTACTGCGCTCGGCCTCCTCCTTCGATCATCAGTGTTCCAAGAGCTGGTGCAGAAGAACACGGCGCTTTCCGAGGAGGACACCGATGGGGAAGAAACAAAGAACCAACCACAGTCGGGCAACGAAGACGAATTTACAGGAATTTTCTACGCGGGAGAGGGTGATTTCCCGTTCGATTGTTCTTCAAGCCAAGATGATGCAGGTTTGCAACAGAGAGAGCTGCAGTTCATTTTGTGACCGGATAAAGCCACGACAACGCATCCTACAGATTCAACCTAACAACGGCAGCTTCCTTTTGCCCTCACAGTGGCGGAACATAATGTAAAGAACTTTCTAGTCGGCAGAAGGGACATAAAGGTTTTCTTCAATGTCAAACAATAATTCGTGGCTTAGCCTACCACGGACAGCAATTTTCACGGCTCTGTATACAGAACTAATCCTCTGTTTGTCCAATCTGAGGCGCGGCCAAGCAGATTGGTTGGCAGCACTTCGACAGTAAAATTCAATTTCCCATATCAGAAGAAAGAGTAATTTCATAGACCTTATCGAAATATTAGAACAACCTATCCCCGAATTATCACCAAATCTTTGTACGGTAAACATAATATGTTTTCTTTCTACAAGTCTCTAAACCCCAAAATAGAATTGAATCATGAGTCTAGTCCGGCTGCATTCTCGACTTGTGCATCAACATGCTTCACTTGACACTTAGAGCTAGCAAAAGTTGGTTCTTCCACTTGTCTCGGACCTCTCGGTCTCGTTGGTTATGATTTCAACTCAGGAACAAGGGGAATTCCAAGTTGCCTGCACTATCTAGGGGTCTTCACATTGGGACTAGACAGGAGTTCCCTGATGAGCTGCAACATCACTGTTTTAGATCAATTTAACAGGGCAATGTTGATTTAACCTGGACCTTCATTAGAAGTTTCTTGCATTTACTATATTGACATGGATACATCTCTCTGAGATTGGAACATCAGTTCCCACTACATTTACACTCAATCCATCATCACCTCAATCTAAAGAGAATGGGAGGGGGAGGCGATGAAGTAACACACAGCACTATTCCTATAATGTTTAGGAAGCTTTAAAGGAGGAAGAAAAACCATAATCTTTTACATGGAAAAGGAGAAACAAAATGTCTTTCATCAGGAACATCGCAAAATCATCACAAGGGCACAAAATTCTGGACAGATCAAACAAGTTCAAGACAAGCGCAGTTGCATGGTGTTCCTTCTGAAATACCGGCAGTGGATACATGAGATAGATCATGCTCGAAGAATAGAATTTCCTAAATTATATTTGCCTTGCCTTCCTTTTATGGGGCTGAAAAGAACACCATCCTCCTATGAAACTTGATTCAACTTAGTCTCACATAGCATTTCTACAAACTAGCCATTTCATTCATACAGCTGCCCGGGACAGGATGAAAAGCCGATACAAAAGGAGTCATTTCCAGCAGTAGTAATTCAGGGACACTGTAACCAAGTTTCCTATTGCAAAAGCATTAACATGATTGACGCCTCCAGGAATTCCAGATCAAACAAATCATGAAGATAGATTCCCATAATAAAGCGAAAACCCAAAGGCAGTTTACACATAAAAAATAATTCAAGCTCAGCAGTTATGTTTACTGCAATTATCATCCGGTAAGTTACAATATATCAAGAACAACTGAAGCATGCTATCAAAAAGAAGAAAAAAGAAAGAAAACAGTTGGGTCTCAACGTAAGATGGAAGCTCCAACTAAATATTCTAAGAAAACTAAACCACTCGCTGCTGACCTCTCAAATTTGCTGTCACGCTGAAATACAGGTGTTTGTATTGCTTCCATTCTTTTTACATCTCGGTCCTGCTTCTCCCAGTATCATCAAAACTGCTTTCTTTTATTCCTAAAGATCCTATCGCGTTTAGTCCAGACATAAAGGAAAGCAAGCACACCCACTGCAGAAATTGAGATCGACCCCCATGGGAGAGGTGGATCCGTAAAGCAAACAAGAGATGCCTCAAGTTCTTGTGATGCATGATAAACAAGCGAGTGGATGCCATACAGATCGTGATCAGAGGACCTCAAGTAGTACAAAGCCATCTCGAAATCAAAATGCGACAATGCAGAAACAGCTTTGTCCAGCTTGTACTTGAACAAATTCCATCTTTGTATGAATTCGGCATGTCGATTAAGTTTAAGAAGCTTTCTGTCCCGCCATGCGACATTATGGATTCGAGAACATCGATAGCACTAGTAATGCTGTAATTCAAAGATGTGAGGAGGACATTTCTCCGCGCTGCATCCTTTTGAACGAATGACAAAGACGAGATCTCCGAGAATGGCCCGAATGGTGTCTGCCCAACACTCCAAGTATAGTCCACCAGAGTGTTATTATGCCTCGAGCTCCATAACAGATGAGTAGGTGAAACTCCCCACATGCTCTGCAAGATAGAACCAACTAGAGGCCGCTCGAGATCCCTCGTTTGAGTAAAAACATGACGGCCATTGCAACTGTAATCACTCACCGTCTGTGTATTTTTTGTCCTCACTGCGATCACCATATCCTTAAAAGAAACTGATTGATGATACCGGTCAAGCAACAAGAGAGTGTTTAGTTCTAAATCAAACACATAGACAGGAAGCACCCTGCCATAATCCTCCTCAGGGAAACCTGCCAACCTCCTAAACTCGTCAGCTGAATCAGTCAATATCTGATGCAAACGCTTTGAGTCCAGATACTCATTCACGATCAGAGTATAATTATCAAACAAGAACCTGGAAGTGTACGAATTCGTAGCTCTCGAAATCGCGAAAGAACAAATCGGGCAGTCCTTATAGTTCACCAAATACTCCTTAAAGCTCAAAGACTGATCACCCAGCAACAACCCACCATCGTTCACCTCATCCCTGAACACCTTCTCGATATTCTTCCGGTCCAAACCACTCGAATCCCTACTCTCCGAGCTATAAACATGTATAAACTGAACAATCAAGGAGTTCTCAAAAGGGACCGGAATTCGCAGAGAGGGCACAACGAGTACCTGGTATGCGCTCCAGACCAGAGATGCCAAGTCCGCGAGGAGCGCCTTGTGCGACTTGGGCCGACCGTGCAGCGCTGCGAGAGGATGGAACTCGCCCCGCGGCAAAACCCCGTCGCCGGACAATGCGGGCCCATAATCAACCGGCCCCGCTGCCAAATCGATCCAGACGTACCTCTCCCTCCCGGTCCAAATGTTCCCCAGGCATTTCGTGAACCCCGGGGAAGAATCCCCCGGCGTGTAGCCATATGCATATTGCTTCTCCTGCGGCCCGAGACCGAGGAAATAGACGTAGACCCCCTCGACGGGCTTTTCCCTCTCGAAATCTTGCCGGATCAAGCCATCAACGGTAGCGTACGGGATTGAGAGAAGCGGGGAGCGGAGGGAGGAGGGGGACCTGGCGATCTCAGCGTGGAGGGCGTCGGAAAGGGAGGAGGAGAGGGAGCGAGGGGCATGGGAGACGTCGAGGTGGAGGGAGTGGCGGAGGGAGAGGCGGTGCAAGGGGCGGCCTCCGGAGGAGGAGAAGGGGGCGATGACGTGGAAGTGGCCGGAGGGGAGAGAAGCGGAGAGGAAGGAGGAGAGGAGGGAGGAGGAGTCGGAAGGGAAGGAAGGGCCGACGAGGCGGACGTGAACGGGGATGGAGAGGGAGAGGGCGGAGAGGGAGTCGATGAGGCGGGTCAGGTGCTGGGGTTGCTGGCCGGGGAGGGGCTGGAGAGAGAGGGAGGACTTGAGAGAAGAAGGGAGGGAGAGGTAGGAGTCGTTGGTGGCCTGCGGGTCGTGGCGGTACTGGGTGGTCAGGAAGGTGTCGAGGCCGAGGATCGGGGCGGCGGAGGCTGCGGCGGAGAAGATCGCGAGGAGTAGGAAGAGCCCTAGGGCCGCCGTGGCTCCGGGGGCCATCGGGCTGCGGCGGAGGAGGAGTGCCTGTGAGTGAGTGACTGCTGTCAGTGTGTGGAGAGTGGCGGCGGCGACGGCGACGGCGGCGATCGGAGTGAAACGAGAGGATGTTGGCCGACCCAGTCCCTCGTTTGGTCCGTCGATGGAGCTGAATAATCCGAAAAGGGACGGCAAGAAAATGGAGGGTCAAGACCTCTTAAAAAGTGCTTAAAGCCCAACCAAAGGGTCCAATTCAAGTCAAACGACTTCAAGTTCATATGAAACAACCCCAACCCCCAAAAGAGCGCCATAAAAATCAATATTCAGGAATTGAATTACGAAATCTACTTTATTCTAGCTTGCCCGAAGATTATATCGACTCGATCTATCTTTTCCGCGATTCACATCCAAGCAAGTATCGAGTAAGCGAGTGCAAGATGGACGAATTCAAAACGGACTCTTTCCTCCGCTCACCAGATAAAGAATTTCGCAATTCACTACTGAATTTATCCGTAAAATAAACGATATGTCCAATATAAGAAATAGCGATTTGCAAAGCCCTTTAGACCTCTCAATGACACTTGGGCAAGTGCAAATGTGTTGTGTTTGACAAGTGTTAAAAAGAATCAAGGTTTCCGATGAGATATCGTCCGGCTAGATTGGCCTGACCGGGTCTCGCCCCCTCGGCCCAAAAAATGAGTAAAACATAGTATATTTTTATTTCATAATTGCTTGCTTTTCGCTTATAATTGTCACATGTAGTTTAAATAAATTGTCTGGCATTGTGCTTTGCTTTCATGTCATTTTCACATGTTTTAATTAATTAGCTAACTTGGCATATAGGGTAAGACGATTTTAATTCCCCATGTCCTGCATCTTATGTTATTTATTCATGTCACCGCATTTACTTCCGTCTATCCATGCATTCCATATCGCTCATCATTGTGTTTAAGAAAGCGCAACAAAAAGAACACCTCACTTGAGCTTAAAAGTTAAATCAATCAAGATCGAGTTGCCAAACCTAGGATATTCTATGGAATTGAGGTATCAAAAGGGTATTAGGTTTAATTAGTTTTATGTAACATTTGATTCGTAATTTCTAATCAACTTGTCCAAAATGATTAGTGGTGACTCATAACTTAAATTATCCGAACAAAACCAAAGTTGTGATTCGGTAAGATTTGGGAGAGCCCGTGTTAGTTTAGTCTTTAACTTGATAATTCATTAGCTTAAGAATTGATTTTTAGATCGCGACAAACACGCACGCGAAATGAAAAATAAACTCAAGCGATTGAGCAAAACAACGTACGAGAAAATCTGCGAGATGCACGCGGACAGAGAAACGAGCTCGACACAATTGTGGTCGACGGTGATGGAGTGACCTTTGGCTAAGAAGAAACAATATATCAAAGTCTAAGAAGAATCAATCATTCACCAATGCTATAACACTCTAATTTACCAAGCCTTCGACGGCTACATATCGACATTCAATACCGGAATCAAAAGCAACACGAGCTACAAGACCAAGAACAGTTTCAAATCGCAGCTCAATGAAGTGAATTGTTGTAAATAAATTTGCATCGTCATTGATCGCAACGAATTCTAACCGTCGATTCACGCAATATGATGTCGTATTTTCTCTTTCGAGAAAAACGTAAATAACACGGCAAAAATAAAAGAAGACTAGAAAAGTGATACACCAGAAGTTTTTACGTGGAAAACTCGATGAGAGAAAAACCACGGGTCGTTAGTCCGAAACTGCTCCACTATAATCATATGATTACAACCGACACTCTAATGGTATCTCTCTCATAATAAATCCTCACAATTGTCACAAAACATACCCCTCACTTGACAAACTCTCAAGATCTCTCATGTTTACTCATGGTTGAGAACTTTTGTGATTTTCCTAGAATAATTTTCTGGTGCACACACAAAATCCTCCTTTCAATCGATCCGTTATAGTGTTGTATCTCCATCCCAATTAGAATCTTTTTTAACCGATTTCGCAATCGCCTCTTGATTGAAAATCTGTCTAATTTGGATGATCTCTAGAATTGATTTTATCATGATATTCTTCCTTTTTTATCAATAGGGTTCATCTCATAAAAGGTAGCTAATTTTTTATAGCCGGCTCGCTACGCCCGACGCAACCCTCCTCCTTCATCCTGGCTTGGGACGGACTATGTAAACATACATTGGCGGAGTTAATTTGGATTTATGCCGGGAAGGTCTACCATGGAGGCTATTTTCTTGATACTGACAAATGATGGAGAGGTATCAAGAAAAGAAGAAAGATCTACATATGGTGTTTATTGATCTTGAGAAGGCGTATGATAGGGTTCCAAGACAAGTCTTATGGTGGGTGCTTGAGAAGAAAAAAAATACCGTCAAAGTATGTAGAGGCAATCAAGGATATGTATAACGGAGTTACTACATGTGTGAATGCTTGTAATGGAACATCAAGCTATTTCCCAATCACAATGGGCTTACACCAAGGCTCGGCTTTGAGTCCTTATCTTTTGCCATGGTTATGGACGAGCTAACAAGAGATATCCAAGATGAGGTGCCGTGGTGTATGCTATTTGCAGATGATATTGTGCTCATCGATGAGACAAGGGCGGGGGTTAACGCTAAATTAGAATTATGGAGAAGTAAGTTGGAGTCCAAAGGGTTTACGTTAAGTCGAAATAAGACCGAATACATGAAGTGTGAGTTCGACAAGGCAAGAGGGGAGATGAACCCGTCAATTTGCTCGGATAGGAGGTACCCAAGAAAGATACTTTCGGATATTTAGGATCAATATTGCAAAAGGGGGAGAGATTGATGAGGATGTAAGCCATAGAATCGGAGCGGAGTTGGATGAAATGGCGCGGTGCATCGGGATTTTTGTGTGATCGCAAAATCCCTCTTAGGCTAAAAGGAAAATTCTATAGAAACAGTAGTAAGACCTGCAATGATCTACGGAGGCGAGTGTTGGCCAAAGACACAGAGGCAACATGAGCATAAGATGGAAGTAGCGAGAAATGAGAATGCTAAGGTGGATGTGTGGCCATACAAGAATGGATAAAATAAGAAATGAGGATATTCGACGAAAAGTTGGAGTAGTATCGGTGGCCGAAAAGATGAGAGAACATCGTTTGAGATGGTTTGGACATATTCTTCGAAGACCCCTAAATGCTCCGGTAAGAACAGTGTGTTATAGGGAGCATGACATGAGGAAAGGGAGAGGTCGGCCGAAACTTACTTGGGGAAAAATAGTAAGACAAGATTTGTTGGAGTGGGACATAGATTGGCGTACTATTTGTCTTAGGACAGAGTGGAGGAAAGCGATTAACATTGTGGAGGGGCAAAAATTCCTATGTTCCCGATCGCTGTTTCGAGTCCTAGCCCTTTGTTTTCTTTATATTGCTATAGCTATGTTATTGTATTTTGTTTTATTTTATAACTCTTTCGGTCTTGCTTTTTTGGGTTCATCGACCGCCGACCCCAACTAGTTTGGGTTAAAGGTGATGTTGATGTTGATGTTGATTCTTCCTTTTTTAGCATCTCACCATAATAGGACTCCTTCCTATTAGGTATTCTTGATGAGCAATCATCGGTATCTTTCAAATCAAATCCCGAACATGTGGGGCTGCTCCCAACATGAATAAACATGCAAAGTTCTCCAAAAACACAGAAAAAACCTATGTAGCACGGGTACTCCTTCGGACAGATTTTTTGCGTGTCGGACACGCCGCCGTGTCCGACACTCTCCGGACACGCTTGGACACGCGGTCAACGTGTGTCCAAGCGTGGACTCCTAGTCAACGTAATGGATACGCGTGTCCGCGGATAAGATAGGAAAGATTTTAGTAATGTCAAAGAAAAACCCAAATCTAACCTAATTTTCTTTTCACCATCGAGCCTCTGTCCGCTCTCTCCGGGTCGCGCTTGTCCTCTCGTGTCTAGTTCTCTCTTGCGGCAATTATATCCGAATGTCAAATATGAAATAGCTATGACATTTAGAGATATTGTGATGTTTAGAGTTGATAAAAATGATAATTTATTATGTATATATAAAAATATACATTTAATATATAACGTGTCCCATCGTGTCGAAATTTTTATTTTTGAGAAATCACGTATCGGCGTCTTTGTGTTGTATCGTGTCCCGTGTCCCGTATCGGTGTTACATAGAAAAAACTCACAACTCCCGTGACCGAGGAGGTAGTGATGGTGAACTTGTGTTCACTCTGATAGCCCTTGTACAGAAGATCTGCACCGCAAACAACCACGACAACTCAAAACGATCAAACGAAACAACGGACGAGAAAATCAGCGAGACGTGCGCGAATGGAGAAACGAGGTCGAGACAATCGAGGACGATGGAAATGGGGAAACATAGATAAATTAACTTTCATCTCGAGTCTACCCTTTGTTTCGTAAAATAAGCTTGAAACCACTTTTAATTAGATGGAAAAACGAGGCTTGCCGATGTTCTAAGATCAAGAGACAATCGCTTCAAACCACTTTTCATGTTCGATAGTTCAACGAGCAAGGACGGAGCAGAGTACTAGGTGTCTTTGTTTCAATCGTACGTGGTTCAAAGGATTGGTTCGTCGCTTTCGCCATTGATGCTCTGCACACGTGTGATGCAGTGGAGAGTCGAGACCATTTAACTAACGACCTGGTGGCTCGACTTGAGGTTTAGTTCTATATCTTCTTCTTTGGCTTTTATTTCCGTCTTCTTTAGTTGGGAGTGGGAGACATTTTAATCCTTCTTGCTGTGATTAATCTCATCAACCTTGCCCTTATCATTCAATATCAGTATATTTGATCCGTTATTTGCCCAACTGAAGGTGAGAATTTGAAAATTCTTTATCAAAAACATGTGATTGGAAAGATAGTTATAAATAGTTCATGAGTCACCTCGGCACATTATGTTTTGAAAGGGCAAAAGGAGACTAGGAGTGTCAATATTTGTGTACGGCGCTCACTTTAATGTCGTATTTTTTTTCGGATCACTTAAGTGTAATTTTTTTTTTTAAACTGTTATTTCGATGCCAACTCCCGTGAGCTTCACTAGAAATCTAATGTGGCATCTACGTGGCTCGCGGGAGCTTCAAAGTCAGCAATAAGAAATGCCAAAAGTTAAAAACATTAAAAAAATAATAAGGAAAAAGCCTCTGTTGCAGCAGCCGCCTTCGGCCCTCGCCGTTGCAACTTAGGAGTCCTTATTTTTTTAGGCTATTTTCTATTTAATTTAAATTTTTAAAAAATTAACTATTTTTTATTTGAACAGTCCACATGGATGCCACATGGACACTCACGTGGGTTGATTTTATTTAAAAAAAATTGGCACGCAATATTAAAAATTTATTTAAAAAATGCCACGTGTATTGTTTAACTGGAATTGACACTTAGATGATTGTTTTTTTTTTTTTTTGGCACTTAAGTGATCCAAAAAAAAATATTGGCATCAAAGTAATTGAAATATTTTTCATGATTTTGTTGACCCGACAAGGAATTTTTTAACTTTTTGAGGATATACTCCTAATTGCATTTAATTCTAATCGAATGGATTTAAAATGGGTCTAGTTCCAATTAGTGGACCAATAGAATATGATAATACCGTACACAAATATTAACACTCCCGATATCTTTTTACCCTTTTGAAAGGTTGTTGCATTCTTTGGCATTTATGATCCACTAAAAGAATTATCCGAGCATTGACAGTTTTCTAAGCTCTGGTCCGTACCTGAAGTTTGTATTTTTATTGTTCTATAGGTAAATAATTGTGCAAAGCAACCACTGAAGATAGTGCTTTCCTCCTGGCTACTTTGGAGAAATGTTCTTCGGCAATAGTTATTCTTGTTCATAAACTCCTTTCTTAGCTGGAAGCCGTGCCAAAAATATTTACTTTGTTACTTCATTTACCCAAATGACATAAACAATCATTTGATACCGTAGATTTAAGAAGAGGGTATGAAGGATAGATACATATAGATATTTGATAATTAGTGAATACGACATCCGGATTATATGATGATGTACGTTGAGCACGAAGGATTTTCCATTGAGTATTTAAATGGAAGTTATCCATTTGAGGAAGGATATCCATCCGATATTGAAAAAGTACATGTCCTTAAAATAAAAACAATCCGACCATCTGCGCCATAAATCCCTACTATTGAAATTTCAACTTTCCTAGATTTTTTGCGAAAGTAGGTAATATGCACAAGAACCAGGGGATTTGAGGGAAAATTTATTTTGATCATGGCATGAAACTAAGTGATTATAACAAGTTATATATCATCCAATTTTAAATCTTGTACATCTTGAGACATGAAAAAAGATATAGTCACCCGGCCCGCTCTACTAAAGTTAGAGAAATGAAGCCGGTTGATTCTTAATATTGATATGTAGAGAATAGAGGGGATAATTATCCAAAAAGTCCTAAACCTATTATGAGTGCTTTTGGTTCACCTTTCTCAATAGGTTTTGAGCCTTCAAAGCCCCTTGGGAAAATGTTAGGGCGTTTAGCAAGTTTTCAAGGGGCACGTGGCACGCACAAGGCCCCATTAAAGTGAAATAGCGTTCTAAAATTATGAGACTTTAGTTTGGCCGATCTAATTGAAGTACTATACCTTCTCCTGATTTTATTTTGTTTCATAATACAAAATAAAACATACATATTATAAACTAAGCTATTGGAAATTAAGCAACTTTAACCATCAGCATTAGCAGCCCGCAACTCAATGCTCGTCTGCCACACATAATTATAGACTAAGCTATTGGAAATTAAGCAACTTTCATCACTGTAACGGTTATGTAATCAGAGATGACCATTAGCATTAGCAATGCTCGTCTCTCGTATCATATGCCTAAGAGCTTTCTGTTTAATTTTGTATTTAACCACCGGTGGTATGGAGAGACAAAATAAAAAATAAAAATGGCATAATAATTCAATTAGATTGGCCAAACTAAAATCACATAATTGATACCCAAATTGCAAATCAAAAAAATGGCATAATACTTAAATTAAATCGGCCAAACTAAAATCACATAATTGATACCCAAATTGCCTATCATATTTTACTTACCACATTTGGATATGGATTCATGCATAAGAAATCGATAATTCCATTACCTACCTTGTCCGGAGAGAAATATTTTCACTACAACGAGAGTAGAAATATTGTTTAACAAATCTCCGGACATTACATGATATGAACACCGGAATAAAGTCACTGTGCTCCGTCACCGCAAAGTCAGTTACTCGACTCGGACGACGCCTTACTACCACCGTCACAGCCGTGGACGGTCACATCTACTTCCCGGTCGTCGCCATTAAGCAGCAAACCATTAGGTAACTCCAAAGACGAAGATGAGGCGCCAGCGCCGTCTAACCCGGCAGCCATCAAACATCGATGAAGGCAAGTTTGCCCATCCCGAAACAAGAAGTGATCTTGTAGTTACCAGAACATCAAGTTCAAGCCAAAATTTGAATCTTGCAGACTTTGCAGCAATTGAGAGATTGCAGAACAGTTAAAGCTCAAAATCACCCTCAGAGCAGCTCACTGGTGGCTACCATTGCAAGTGTCGGGTTTGAGCTAAGATGGACCGATGATGGGCATTGAACTCGAAAGTCTCCACAAACAACTATTCTCTGTTCTCTGAGCTCATCAAATCGACCGAAACGGACCTCGTTCACCGAGACCCGGACCTTCGCGTTGAAGACCGGCCATCGAAGAAGGCCAGGCGGTTAGCAATAACGTCACGAGCCGATGCAAGGGAAACGAGCTCGCGGTCGCCGCCGAGGTCGAGCCTCAGGCGAGGCCAGATCTAGGGTCCCCTGAGGCCGGCAAGCTCGAACCTAAGGTCGCGAGCATCAAATCCGAGGTTTGGAGCGTTCCAATGGGCTCGACTGGTCTAGATAGCGAGAGAGTGTGACAGAGGGGATGATGGCTGGCCGGTGCTGCGACGTCGAATGACGGTGGACCTCGTGCGTTGGTCTTCCACGGCGGCGCTTGTCAAGCAGTCTTTCTTCCGAATCTTTTGTTGGGAAGCACAGACACTCTCCAGAGACGCTCGGGCGCGTCCGGACACGCGGTCAACCAGCCGGCTGGCGACATGCGAGTCGGGAGTGGGATCTGGTGGAGGTCGGAGAGGAGAGGAACTGAAGGAGCGCATGGTACCGGATGGTAGCGGAAGATGTCGGCGAGGAAGGTGGGGGAGAGGCGGCGCGGAGGTCGGAGTCGGTGAGGTAGGCGTTGGGGACGGAGAGGACGGTGGCGGCGGAGCGCTGGGCCAGTTTCGAGTCGACGGTTGTGAAGAGGAGGGCGGTGAAGGCGGAGAGTTCCGGGAAGGTGGAGAGGATGAGAGGGAGGCCGTGGGGGTTGTGGGGAGCACACGGCGGAGGGCTATGACGGAGAAGATGATTTATAAAGTAAGAGAAGCCGGTGCAACCCATAGTGCTCTCGACGGTGTAAATTCAATTCCACCGTATTTGATTTTTTTTCTTTTTCGATCAACTTTCAATCATACATATGCATATGCATGATACGGCGGAGAGTCGAGGCCGTTCAACGAACGACCTCGTTGCTCGATTCGAGTTCTAGTTCTATATCTTCTTCTTTGGCTTTTAACTTTTTGTCATCCTTCTTGCTGTCAGCTGGTTTTACGAACTGGTCAAGATCAAGCTATACTCCACGTTAATGGACTCTGCTGCTGCGGCGGATTACAGAACTTCTACTTTCTTTTGGTAATCAATTTCATGCCCTGGATAAACGTTCTTCCCCAGTAGTTATTTTTGTTCGTAACTCATTTCTTTGCTGGAAGCCCTGCGAAAAAAACATTTCTTTGTTACTTCATTTAAATGACATAAAAAAATCATCCGATATTGTAGGTTTGTCTTATTCCAGTTTGTACCGAGAAGAGGATACGATGGATAGATAAATACAGATATCCGACAATTAGTGTATACGATTTCCAGGCTATATGATAACGTACGTTGAGCATGAAGGATCTTCCGTTGAGTAAATAAATGGACATTATCCGTTAGGGGAAGGATATCCATCCCATCTTGAAATAATATATTTTTTATATAAAAAAAATCTGACCGTCTGCACGATAAATTCAGACTATTTAAATTTAAACTTACCTAGATTTTTTGCGAAAGTAGGTCATATAAAAAAAGAACTAGGGGATTTGAGAAAAAAAAGTTATTTTTCTCGTGGCATGAAGCCAAGTGCTTGTACCAAGTTATATATTATCCAATTTGAAATCTCGTACATCTTGAGATATGAAAAAGGATACAGTCGCCCGCCTCACTCTACTAAAGTTAAAGAAGTTAAGCGGGTTGATACTTGATCTTGATATGTGGAGAATAGAAGGGATAATTATCCAAAAACTCATAAACCTATTATATGGCAGCCAATTCAACCTTAAAATTTTTAATTGTATTAATTTAGTCTTATGCCTTGTAAAGGTTTGCTAATGTAATCATTTCGAATAATTTTGATAAAAAATCACTAACGTAGATGGTGGCGATCCCACGTAGCATGACTAGTGCTTGACATGGATGATTTCTAGATTTTTTTTTCAAATCTATATGATTTTTTTCTTTTTCTTTTCATTTTCATTTCCTTTCGCCTAGGGCCGATACTCAAGGAGAATCGATCATCTGCCACAGGTGAGAGGAAAAGAAAGAAAAATGTTCATAAAATTTTTAAATCAATGTGAATTATCCACATCGACGACACCCACGTCACGTAGGATGGTAGTCGCCGACTGGATTGTCACACCAACAATATTTTGCCAAAAACTGACTAAAATGACTATTTTGGCAAATTGTTAAAAGGTTTACTATTAAATGATACAATTGAAAGGTCTAATTTTGAATTGATCACCGTACCATAGATTTAGAATTTTTTGGATAATCTTCTCGAGCATAGAGATAAGTTCTTTGACTTTTCTTTTCCACGCATGCTTTCAATCACTAATGGAATGATTGTTCTTTCCTAGGGTGACTTAGTTATTGAAAGCTATTTATTTTTCACAAGTGATGCAGCTTTCTTTTTCAGAAAAAAAAAAAGGGAGAGGAAAATATCCTTTGCATGTGGAAGGAAATATATATATTATATATATGCGTGCGCACGAAGACAACAAATTTGGGGAAGCATGTGTTTAACCTTATCATGTCGTTTTCCAAACTGTCTTCTAATAAGATTTTTATGCAGAAGGCCACGTGCTGGAATTACAATGACCTTGGAATTAACTGTCTTCAATATCCACTGAGTACGTAATCAATATGCAAGTTCTTTGATTAAGTTACAGTTTCCCAAATCTCAGATCCTCCCCCTCGATGCGTGGTTGAAATTATATTATCTTCGAGGGGTCGAATCGCAATTTCTCAAAGATCATCTCATGCCAAAACCAAAAAGAAGATGAAGAAGAGAGAAAAAGATAATTACTAAATGATTGATTGGATAAATAAATAAATAAATAATAACAAGGAGGTGGTTTTTAAATTTTTGATTTCTTGATTCCTGCCCAAACGTGCGAATGAGTCTTCGAGCTTTTTTCTTATGCAATCAGGTCCCTAACTTACTTTATTAGCAATTGAGTACTTCCGTTGCTTGTTTATTTAGTCGACATTTCGACCAAAGAAAGAAATTTACTTGACAGGGTAAAAGAGTTCTCGTGTGAACACAGATGTGATGTTGATTGATAGCACATATCATTAGAGAGACCGAGAGAGTCTAGAGGTCGAGCAATGGCTGTCCGCTGTCGGCCCTTGCTGGTGCCTATGATGAGGGCGCGAGCATCGGATGAACAGTCTTTTTATGTCCCTTTCTATATTTTTCTTCGTCCATATAGCTGATGCGGGCGTGCCATCAGATCCACATGGCAACTTGCGTAGCCTAAATAAGCAAACCGTTGCATCCTGCGAAATTGACAAAATTGCCGGTTACAAATGAAGAAACAAAGTGATTGCACTATTCTAAGCGAATTCAATAACTTGATTGCATGATTCAAGCGAATTAGATTGTTCGATTTCATAACAGAAGGGGAAAAAGAAAAAACATTCCATGCCCCAGTTAATGCACATTTGAATAGAGTTAGCTGCCAAAAAGCGGTACTGAGTGGGCTCAAACATGGAATTCGTGCTAAAAATCAAGAGTCTAGTTACTAAGCTCAAGACGATACTCCACCTCTGTTTAACTTAAGACATTAGCTCAAAAACCGTGGCGATATGGGAAGAGAAAGAAGATCATCCACAACCAAAACGTTCACCGTTGTTAACACATGCGAATGATTTCAAACCCGTCACCATTTTCGCCGAAGCAATCGAGTCTTTCCCGATTTCACGGGACATTATCGCCGTTAAATCCACTTCCGTTATCAAAAGGTATGCTTATTTCCACGTCGAAATTCGATGAACCGAGCACTCCGTTATCGTCCGATAAGATGAAAATGATGGGGATCTCATTTTTCGAGGGCCGAGCTGACCACACATCCGACCGATGAAGTTGATGTGAATCTCACTTTCGTACGTCGGCCCGCTCGATCGACATGTTGGCGGACATTTCGCATTTTTGTGGCACGATATTGTTTTGGAAATAAATTCGACAAGACGCATTAGGATTCGACATTTTTGAAATATTAAAAACCGACCATTAGGAGGGGAGCAAAAGTTCGACCAAAAAAAAAAAAGAGAGAGAGATTGACCAGACAAAAACCCGCTAATAAAACAGCCCACAGGAAAGCCAAAGCAACGGCCCCTGGTTTTGGTTCGCTCTCTCTAAATCCTTCTCTCTGTTTCAACCCTTGCTTTATATCTTCCCTCGGATCCTCCGGTCACCATCAATTTTGCCATTTCGCACTACGCAGAGGTGCGCCACTTCGCATGTCCGCCGTTCTTGTTTCACCCCGAATTAGACCAAACTAACATGCCCTGACGAAGTCACTTCCACAGTACTCTCTGTCTCTCGCTCTCCCCTGTTCTTTCCCCTGTTTCTTGCTCGTGTGAATTCAAATTCTTCCTTCAACGCCCGCGTCGCAAATTTTTTTTGGTTATTTTTTAAGCTTCTTGCACTGTACCCCTGTTCTAAAGGCCTGTTCATGTCGCTCCATTTGACCGAGTAACTGTAGTATAAGCAATTCGTCGGCAAACTATAGCGATTCTGCAAATACCCACAATCTGTTTGGCTTCGCTTTATTTTTGGTTTGGTTTTGGGGGGGGTATTTGGCCGATGCCCATGTAGAGGATCCGATAGGATTTTGGGTTTGGTGAATGGGGATTACGATGACACGCGGTGATTGAAAGAGTTTTATGGGAGTGTTGCAAAATTGACCGAAGCCACGACTACGAATAGCAAGTCCAAGAAGAACCGGCGGCGTCAGAGGAAGGCGGTAGCGGTGCCGAAGATGACGTCGCCGGTTCAGCGGCTATTCAACACGTGCAAGGAGTTGTTCGCCGCGTGCGGGCCTGGTATCGTGCCTCCGCCGGGGGATGTCGAGCGTGTCAAGGCTGCTTTAGGTACGTAGAGTAGTGGATTATGGCCACGTTGCTTTTGCGATTTGAAGTGTGATTGCACAGAGTGATGCGACCAGGGAATTTGGAGATTTTTTTTATGGGGGATAACCAAAATGGGCATGCTTCGGCTTTGGCTAGTGATGTTCTATTACTTTATATTGGATTTATCAAGATGAAAGTATCCTAAATATGATGAATATCTCTTGCTTATGATGGTCGTCTCAAGTCATGTGAAATCAATAGCCATTCAATTATAGCACAAGACTTGACATAAAGCAATACGGCTAGAATCGATGTTCTTTTTCTCCCCTCTAACGTCATAACTACTGCAAAGTTCCTTGTGGGAGGTTGTGAGGGGAGTGGACTTCGTAAAAGCTCGTTCTAAGGTATGATGATGTGGTGGACATAACCAATGACGGTGTAGGGAATTAGAAATGTTTGTGTCCTTTTATAGGATTCCATAAATGGGGGTTACACTGTTACTTGATGACTGATTTGAGGTTGGTGTTTGTTATAAGGAGTTTGGATTATAATTTATCCTTGGCCTGCTTGCAGATCGGCACAGATAGTTTATTAAATGCTTGTTGTGGGGCCAAAGTTATGTTTTCCAACAATACAACGCGAAGCAAGTTGATGTTCTTGATTCTATTCTATCCTTCTCTGTATGGAGATGAAATAATGGTTGTTTTTCTATGGTTTGACTCTGCATCAAGTTGCCAACTTTTGACGGCAATACAGTTTAATGGTTTTGAACAGTGGCTTTGCTGTGGTCCAGCAGCGCCCTACCAATGAACAAGCGGCAAATATACACGCGAGACTCAACCATTTAGAACTTTAGTGTATAGTTCTCAGTTGTATTGATGGAAGGATGTCAATTCTTCTGTGCTTTTACCTTTTTTGACAGAAACTGATGAGCTCAGTTCCGACTGTTAGCATTAAGGTGCAAGACTTGTGGACGTGGTGTTGTTCAAAGTGAATTATCTTCTTAGCTGAAAAAGTTAGATGCGTGATCTTAATTTCATCCATTGCGTATGCATTCTTGGTAGTCACGGGTTTTTGTTTCGGTAAATGCTTCTAAGTCATGATTCATTAGCTTGCAGTTTGTGCTAGCAACTTGTCTCAGCTAGATCCTCATGAATTTCTGTAATTAACTTTGGCAGATGACATGAGACCGGAGGATGTGGGCCTTAACCCTGACATGCCATACTTTCGCATAATGGCAGCGGAAAGGTCGCCAATAATAGCACATCTGTGTCTCCATGAATGCGATAACTTTTCGGTGCGTTGGCTTCTTCTCGGGCCTGCCTTAATGATGATGCCAAACCAAACCATATGGATTTATCCATGCTAACGGAACAGTTATTATTTATTTCACGCAGATTGTGATCTTCTGCTTGCCAGAATCCAGCGCGATTCCTCTACATAACCACCCTGGAATGACGGTTTTCAGCAAGCTTTTATTTGGAACGATGCACATCAAATCATACGATTGGATGGTTGATGGCTCTGGCGGAGCATCAGCTGTTCTGGGTAATCCTCAAAGTAAGTTGCTTCTATAAACTCTGCTCCTTCATTTTCAATAAAGACAACCCAAATTGGGGGAGTTAGAAGTAGGAGAATAAAGGATCATGAATGCAGAGATGAGTCTGAAAAACTTAACACGTTCGAAAAAGGAAATAAATGAGGAGCACAAGAGTTTTAAACAAAGCGAAGAAAGACCTCGATTTGCTGGTGTAGTCATTTTATGCAGTTTTGTCTCTTGAACTCAAATCATGAGATGAAATTTAGTGCTGCTGATCTAATGATAGGAATGTTTTAATTTTTCTTTTCCTCTCCTCATCAAGATGAGAAGGTAAGAGTGCTGAAAACATCACTTTGTTGGATAAGGCTTACTTTGTTGTTATTGTTTGTTAAGCGAAAAAAATTAAGAGTGCTAAAAAACCTGTCATTTTGACCATTAGGGCAGAAAGTGCATCACTTTTGACTTGCTGGCCAGAAGAAATTAGCCAGAAAGTTACTTTGGTTTTCGATGACACAGCCTCTGATAGTTACTTTTTCAAAGGGTCATGTGGAATACTATGCATTCGATTGGCTATCGTATATAAGGAGCTGATGTGGCGGACTCTTATTGAGGGTTCAATATAGCCCTTGCTCACTTACAATCTGCTACATTACCTTGCGAGGCACATTGCTTTGTGAACTAGTCTCAGTGTACTTTATCCATTAAGACTTCTCTATCTGGACCGAGTAATCATTGTTGAACGAGAAGATCATGCATTAGAGAGGCAGGATAAATATATAAAACATGTCAAATGACAAATCATTAGCCATCTTCTGGAAACTGTCCATAAAGTGCAATTTAGCAAGAGTCTGGTAACTGAGGATGTCACCCTCACACTTGTTGCAAAAACCACAAAAGGCTCTCTTGCACAGTCTTTTTTTTTTTGTGTGCCTTGTATAGGCACAAAGCTTGCTTTGATTAGCAGCTCGTTAAATGTGAAACACGGGTCATGGGCTGTTTGTGCCTATGTGAAACATATCTTTTGGGTTTCTCTTTTATGCAGTCCAGCCTTGTGGGGTGCGCATGGCTAAGGTGAAGGTCAATTCTGAGTTTACCGCTCCGTGCGAAACGTCCATACTTTATCCATCCAACGGAGGCAACATGCACTGCTTTACCGCGGTGACAGCTTGCGCAGTTCTCGATGTATTAGGCCCACCATACTCCGACCCTGAGGGCCGACATTGTACCTACTACCGCGATCTCCCATTCACCAGCTTCTCAGGTTTCCACACCGAAACCATATCCTCCCCCTCACGCCCCTCTTGTTCCTATTATTTTTAAATCCCCTTGATTCTTTTCACAGTTATGGGAAGTTACTTTGAAAGAATAACAAGTTGCCTTGTGAAAATGCAGTTGATGGAGCATCATCATCAGTGCCTGAAGAGGAGAGAGAAGATTATGCATGGCTTCAAGAGAGGGAGATACCAGAGGATTTTACTGTGGTTGGAGTTCCTTACAGAGGCCCAATAATAACAACCAACAATTAAATCCTACACCAACCTTGGCTTGGGCAGATCGTCTCTCACGTTAGACATCCCTGCTGCTAATTCCTTTGCAGCCATTCTGCTTTTGTCCTTTTCCAAATGGTTCTTTTTCTCTTTCTTTTTGTGGGTGACACGAGTCAGTGGAGGGCCTTGTTGGGTTTCATAGTTAGATGTAGATACTCCAAAGTTAAAATTAGAGCCCAAAGGGAGTCTTATGAAATTTGGAGGAGTAATTTTGGATGTTGAATGCAAAGAAATGCTATAAAAGGTTCAGTCTTTTTTGCCTCCTTGTGACTGGCGTCTCTTTAATGTCGTTCCGGCTTTTTACTGTCTTTTTCATTGTTGGCTTTTGAGTTGTCAATTGACGTGGATGTTATTGGTAGTGCGTTTCTAGATCGATTGGATCGGCGAAAGTCCAATCGGAAGGCGAAATAGTGTTGTGGCTAGAACCGGCGGGCGGGTCGACTATGTCGGATTGATCTCAAATTCGGCCGTCTAAAGCAAAACGGCGTCCCGATCAATACTCACGGCTTTGGTTGTAATTAACGATGAATTTTCGCGATTTAACGTCGTCTAGATGGAGTTTTCTATTTTTTTTTTAGTATTTTTCGGGCTTAATTTTATCTCAATGGCACTTTTGTAATTTTTCATTTTTTTGATATTTCGAATCTTAGTTGAGATAGGGTTAGGATAACATCTTATAAAAGGTGTTTATCATGTTTTTGATAACAGATCATTAATAATATTTACAGATTTTCGAGATTTATCTTTCTCTAATAAGATTTACTTGCGATCTCCGCCGAACGCCGCGTCATCAACAAACTCGTTAGTGCCTCAAAAAACTCGTTAGTGCCTCGACCAAACCTTCCTAGGTAAGTTATGGATGCCCCGGGACCTGAAGCAAGTCAATTCTTAAACTTTATCTTTGATCTCCTTTTTTCTTTTTCTGAACCCGACAAAGGAAAAGGCAACGAGGTTTGTTATTTTTATTGTCTTTAGCTGAGGGGTTTGGTGATTTGACTCTGGTGGTGGCAGGCTGGGCATGTTGAAAAGATGATCCACAGTGTTGTGTGGCTTCTTAGGGACAAACAGGAATCTGGGATGGAGAATTTTGTTGGAGTAAAAGAAGATTAAGGATCGTACTAGAAAGGCCACTTCCTTGTGATTGATGGGATCGAAAATCTTTTGCACTTTTGTTTTTGGTCTATAAACTGGGGAACAGACCTTGAAAAAAGTGTACACGGGGCGGAGAAAATTTCCGGCGCCCTTTCATCGAACTGCAACGCCAGATGGCCGAGGCTTGTCGGTTGCCCCGAAGTCGAGCTCCTTGTCCCGGTGTCACGCCACGAACCTCCAATTAGAAGGGTATGTGAGTACGGGAGAATTCGGTTTGTGGCACTAGTCCAGTGTTGGAGATGTCATGATTTGACAAAACAAGAGGGGATCTTATAAAAACATCCAATATGCATGTGATTTCGATGGTTGATGAAGTCTTTGGTAAGAGTTTCAACGTTTTGTGCTTCGTTTTGTCCAAGATTTTCATTGTTCACTACTGGCTCTTACCTGGTTCTTAACGCAAATCGGCAAATGCATCACCGAGCTTCCAAAACCTTGAATTCACCGAATACTGACCATAACTGTCGCTATATACATGTGGGCGCACGCACGAGGAAAGTAGTCTGCAACTTGGATTGAATCACGAAACCAAGATTCTCTCGCATGGCACTTCCGATTCTCACTCTGTTCGCGCTGTTCTACTGTTCTATATCTTTCGCCGAGCTCATAACGTCTCTCCCGGGTCAACTGTTTAATGTCTCCTTCAAGCAATACTCAGGTTATGTTGTCACCGATGCTCGGGATGGCCGAGCTCTGTTCTATTACTTCGTCGAAGCCGAATCCCCTAATGCTTCCTCTCTTCCCTTGACCCTTTGGCTCAATGGAGGTCCGAAATTTTTTCACTTGAGGCATTAAAATTTACCTTCCTTTTGTCACATTCCTGATGTTGTGATTTGTGGTTCACGGAACAATCTTTTCAATGCCAGGCCCCGGCTGCTCGTCGCTCGGTTTCGGCGCTTTCATGGAGCACGGCCCCTTCAAACCTAGCAACAACGGTTCGCTCATCAAGAACGACTACTCGTGGAACTCGGGTAAATTTTTGCACTAATCTATCTATGACCGGGTGCAGCTAACTTGGCTGGCTTCCTAGTATCTTGTTTTGATGTTGAACTGAGTGATGATCAGAATCGAACATGCTATATCTCGAGTCACCCATCGGGGTCGGATTCTCATACTCCAACACGAGCTCAAATTACATAAATTGGAATGATAAGCAGACCGGTACGCCTTTGCCTAACTTTTTCCCAATGTTGTGAAATTTAACTATTTTCGTCCTTTCCTGACAATTTACGGATTGCCCGTTCGCAGCGGAGGACAACTTGTGGTTTCTCATAAACTGGCTCGAGGAATTCCCAATGTACAAGGACTCTGAGTTCTTTCTAGCTGGTGAAAGCTACGCAGGTGAGGACAGCTCAAGGTTGTTCCTTGTTCTCGTGATGTCAACAACGGTTGACCTCGTCTTCAAAGATGATAAGCTAAACCAAATTCCTTAAACGACATTTCCTTTTTTTGACAAGAAATAAGAGTACTCTCCTCAACAATAATTCCATTTTTGTGTAGGTCACTACATACCTCAACTTGCAAAACTGTTGATCGAATACAACAAAAGGCCCAATGTTCAACCCATCAAGCTCAAGTCAATAGCTGTAAGTTTTGCGTAAGTCTTGTAGTTTGCCTATGAAGCAATTCTTTTAACCTTACAAATTTGCACATCGTCTCTTTAGCTAGGAAACCCACTTCTAGACCTGGACATTAGTGTTCAGGCCGGCGACTACTTGTGGGCGCACGGGGCGATATCGGACGAGACGTTCAACTTGGAGAGGATGGTCTGCAATAACTCCAAGCACACGCGAGAGTATGCGCACGGTCAGTATTCCGACGGATGCAACTACGTGTTCAATATCAGAGTCAAGGACGAAGTCGGCGAAGATGTTCAGCTCGACGATCTCCTTCTCCCTAAATGCCTGCCAACCTCTAGCTCGAACTGGGAGCAGTTCCTGCCGAAGGCAAAGCGGGGGGCCGTGGATCTCGCGGTGAGTTTAAAAGTCATACCTAGATACGGCATTATTGATGAGATTTCGTGGGTCAAATAACTCAGTCGAAAAAATTTTGACAGGTTGCTCGGAGAGGACTAGGACTGACTGGAGATCCATGCCTTAAGGGAAGAATATTTACTTATCTGAACAAGCCAGAGGTTCAAAGGGCTCTTCATGCTAACACCACCCACCTCCCTTTCACTGGGACTTCTGTCGAGGGTCTCTCTCTCTCTTTCCCTCTGCCTCTCTAGATCTTGCTAAATTATGAGAACATAATGGAGTTAGGTCAAAACAGTTCAAGTCTAAGCAAAGAGAATCTCCAAACATTCGGAAAGACGGTCGCGTGGTCAAAAAGTGCACGTCCAAAGATCGAGTCCATGATCAAGTCTAGCCCGAGCGTGTGCTAATTACGCAAAAAACGAACCGCCGAAACACATAATCTGAGCATTTTCGCAGGCCGCTGGTGTATCAAGAAGATAACGCGGACATGAACCTGATCCCCCTCGTTGCAGAGATCATTCAGGAAGGCATTCCTATCTGGCTATACAGGTTTGGATCTTACTGGACTTTCACTTCATCCCAGTCTGGATTCAGGTAGAATCTGCAAAGAGTGGGGGGTTTGATTCCGTTTCATCTGTTTGGCAATGGAAACAGCGGCGACCAAGATTCGATAATCCCTCTCACTCAAACTAGGATTATTGCCAACAATCTAGCAAGGGATCTGAAGCTTGTGGCCTTCACAAAGTATGGTCCATGGTATAACCAGAATCAGGTATATATTTAATATCCCTTTAGTCTAGATGCACCAGCACTTGTATTTTGGTCTGCAAATTTGGTAGGGATCTGCATAGGGTTTTACTCCCTCTCTCTCTCTCTCTCCTTCTCCTCTCTCTCTCTCTTTTTCCCCATGGCTTTTGCAGGTGGGTGGTTGGTCGCAGTCCTTTGGCGGGTCGACGGGAGGCGAGAACGTGACGCACCTGACGTTCGCTACCGTGCGTGGGGCGGCTCACGAGCTCCCGTTCACGACCCCTTCTCAAGGGCTCGCGTTGTTCCGGTCTTTCTTGAGCGGATCTCCACTTCCGAGGCCCCGAGATTGATCGAATGCGTCGAGATTTCGATATTCGTTTGAGCATTTTCTCGTGTCTAGCGATCTTGATTTACGGAGGGTTTGTTTGCTTTGGCCCCAAAAAAATCCCATGGAGATTTGATGTAGTCCTGTCGGACAAATTTCATGCTGGCAAAATCAGATTTCTTAATATTGCTTACCTATATATAGTTCTTACACCTCATTTCTAACTCACCAAAAGAAATTGGAGAAAAGTACCCCCAAAAAAAAAAAAAAAGTCTTTCAATCAGTTTCGTCCTAAACATTTTCACTAAATCCTTGATTGGATCAAAATTCCGTCCTAAATAATTTCATATTAGTGCCGGTTTACTCTTATCTACTCATCTTGATTGGTGGGAATTGGATCAAAATTCTATCCTAAATAATTTCATATTAGTGCCGGTTTAGTGCCGTTTACTCTTATCTACTCACCTTGATTGGTGGGGGCCAATACACCTCGTTGGCTTGCTGGCAAGGGTCGTGGCCCTCGTCCACACTCTCGCCGATCTAGGCAACTGACTGAGGGCCGCGCTCCGCCAAATCTAGGCAACGGCGGACTCGCCCGTGACTGGAGAGGCCTCGAATGCCTTGGGCGAGGGCCTTGGCCGGCAATGAAGTCGTGCATGAGACAACATAACATTTATTTTTATTTTTTTTTCACGTTCGTGATTTTTAAGGGGGAAATTAATCATGAATTCCCCCGAAATCCTCTCTTCTTGTCCAACGTGGACGGCCATTGGTGCGCCTTGCGATCGAAATCTCTGTTTTCCTCTATTGGAATGAAAAAAAAATAAAGAATTTAGAAAGAAAGACGAAAAAGAAGAAGAAGAACAAAACGAGTTCAAAAAAATAATCTTTTTTTTCTCTCTCTCTGGAGGGTTAAACTGCATCCTGGAGGAGAGAAGCAGCAGCATCTCTGCGGGATCATCAAGAAGGGGGGGCGCCACCTTCCATGGTCAAACGATTTCGATTCTGCAGCAAATTGGCGGGAATCATTAGGCGCTAATCCGGATTATTCTTATTATTATTATTTATTATATTTTAATGGCGTACAAAGTGGATCAAGAGTACGATTACCTGTTCAAGATCGTGCTGATCGGAGATTCGGGCGTGGGGAAATCCAACATTTTGTCGCGATTCACGCGAAATGAGTTCTGCTTGGAGTCCAAATCCACCATCGGGGTCGAATTCGCCACCAGGACTCTCCAGGTTCATCAATTTTTCTCTCTTCTTCTTTGTTTTTTCGTTCTGTGTTTTTTTTTTGGGGTCTTAATTAGGATAATGGTATTCTTGCTTGCCTGTTTGTCTGGATTAATCCGTCTTCGTATTCCAATTAATTCTCGCGATTACGGGTTGGTTGGCGTGTGGCGCGTGATTGGATTTTCCCCGATGATCTTTGGTTCCCGTGCTGTCTTTCCTTAAAATTGTTTGAGATTTCAACGCCTCGTTATCGACACAATAGTCCCGTTGATCGAAATCAACGGAAGAAGGAGGAAGGAAGCGTTTGTTAAAAAATTTCGATGATATTTCGGTATTGTGTTATTTTGTAATTAAATCGTCTTTCGGCTTCTTCTTCTATTTTTTTTAATTTTTTTTTCATGTTGAATTTGACCAAACAAAAAAACTATGTGTTTCCAAAGCATTCTAATTTCATGAAAAAGAAAAAAAAATATGCAAAAGTTTTTTCTACATTATTTTGAATGATGAAGCATTTCCGATCTACAACTGCTAATAAAATTTAGCTTTTTGGAAAAGGAAATTGTAAAAGTGATCTTTCTGAAATTGCATTTGTAAACCAAGATGACCAATGGATTAGCTGTTCTCATGTATCACTTAGGTCGATGGCAAGACGGTGAAGGCTCAAATATGGGACACGGCCGGGCAGGAGCGGTACCGCGCCATCACGAGCGCCTACTATCGGGGAGCGGTCGGGGCGTTGCTAGTCTACGACATAACCAAGAGGCAGACGTTCGACAACGTCCAGCGGTGGCTCCGTGAGCTGCGCGACCACGCCGACTCCAACATTGTCATCATGTTGGCCGGGAACAAGTCCGACCTCAACCACCTGAGGGCGGTCTCGGCGGAGACAGCGGAGGCCATGGCAGAGAGGGAGAACCTGTCGTTCCTCGAGACGTCGGCGCTGGAGGCATTCAACATCGAGAACGCGTTCCAGAAGGTCCTGCTCGACATCTACCACATCATCAGCAGGAAGGCGTTGGCCGCGGAGGAGGCGGCCTCGAGCCCCGGGGTGCTCCCCCATGGCACCACGATCAACGTCGGGAACTTATCGGGTAATTTCGGCAAGAGAGCTTGCTGTTCAAATTAAGGGTAAAATTAGAAGCTAATTGGGAAAGATAAATGCTACACGACACAAAAGAAAATGTTAACAAAAATTCTTTTACTAAATGATGTGGTAAGATTT
Organism: Rhodamnia rubescens; assembly: GCA_021437795.1. NCBI lineage: Eukaryota > Viridiplantae > Streptophyta > Magnoliopsida > Myrtales > Myrtaceae > Rhodamnia > Rhodamnia rubescens. The sequence goes on along the minus strand of JAILYA010000004.1, from coordinate 2,877,709 downwards.
TTGATTAATTGTTGAACAAAAGTGAGACCCGTGCTATGACATCATCCAATAAGAAATTGCCACATCATCTAGTACCAAAATTTTAGTAAACTTTCGTAGTACGTGTGCTATTCCTCGAAAAGAAGGAAGGGTAGAAAAGGAAATTCCTTCTATTTGTCGACCCTTGCATGAAATTGGAGGAAAGGGTAGAAAAAAATTCCCTTTGTTAAGCTTCTATTTGTCGATTTCTATTTATAGGAATCGGTTTTGTTAGTTGGCAAAATGTTGCACAAAGGATATTACGATGAAAGAAAGAATTTGCTTTTATGGTATTTTTAGTATTCTTTTTACCGATCAGTAATATTTGTCTCGATTATGTTACTCTTGTTTAGTTCGGCATTTGAGAAAATCTTTTACAAAAATGCAAAGAGGTTAGTGCGCAACTTTGTCTATTAGGGCTCAAAATTGAGCATGAACGTCATGCAACCCTCGGAGAGTGTTGCGTGACCGTTATTGAGCTAGATCTGTAAAAAAAAAAAAAAAAAGAGAAGTAGACCTTAGCAAGGCGAGCCAAGCAACATATGGAATCGACATGGCCCGACCCTTGGCCGACGTCCCTAAGCTCCCCACCTTCTTTAGGCTTTCAGTTTTGCCAACGTTGGCATCTTCCCAAAGTGATCCCAAAAAAATATTTACCAAACGCCTTAACTTTTTTCCGAAAGAATTTTGTGGCTCAAAATATTTGAATCCAACCTTAATTTCATGGGAGGGTGCTTCCGACTTTGGCTAAAGAGCCACTAACATAAAGATTTGCAAAGAAGGCCAGGAGGAGAAGTGGAGATAGCGCAGCTTCTGGATCTAATGCCTAAAGTTGCTGCCCCACGTGGTATTCATAATAATTCTTTACATTATTCTAAGTTGGACCCCAACCGATGCTCTCCATCCACAAAGTCAAAACAACCAATAAGCAAGAGACCTAAGTAACGTAATTATAATATAAAAAAAAAAATTATTCTGCTAATCGCCAATTAAGACAAAGTTAATTATCGTTAGGAAGATCGGACAAGATCTTTCGCTCTAGTGGGCCGGTGTTAGAATATTTAGCAGTATAATAAGATGGGATACAACCGTGATGTCCACCGGGCTATGAACATTTGACCAACCCAAGAACTAATCCAACCCCTCAACCGCGTCTGCCTTTCTGAATTCTATTGTCCTCTCCTGCGAATAAAATAGGCAGGACAGTTAGGGAATAAGTACAACCCTCCAGTTATTCGTACCTTTATTTGTTTTTATTTAGTTATATTTTCGTATCTTTGATTTTGCTTTCCAATAAAAAAATTTCTATCTTTAATGGTACGCATGACAACACCTCTAAAATAGAATTTCGCTCCAAAAGACTTTTGAAATAAAAATCTATTTAGTTACGTAATTTCATTTTTCTATTTACTGAATTTTTTTTTTGGCTTCATAAACAGGTTTGGAGGCATTTGAAGAAATAAAATAAATTTACTTCTCTCCGTAAGTAGAAAAATCGACTTCGCTCAAAAGCGAGAAATAGAAAAATCGACGAAAACCTATAAGTGATTTAAACGAAATATACGCCTAACGCCTTGCCAGAGACTACTTTGAATATATGCGACCCCAAGGAAAGGGTCTCTACTTTGAATATAAAAGCCCAAATAACGAACCCTTTATTTGTATTAATTATGTGTTTTTTTTTGTTTAGGTCTTTGTTTTCACTTTCCAATAATAAAATTTCCTAACTCTAAAGCCTGCCTATGCCAGACACTACTTTGAATATATGCGAGCATAAGAAAAGGGTCTCTCCTCGAATCTCAATGGCTATATGGTGCGCCAGTGGTTTTGGAGTGGAGTAAGTATAGACGTGGACGTGGTCAAAAAAAGCGAAATTGATTTGACAATGGCATAATCAACGTGATGGTCTCGAATCTGGACCGTCCATTTGATTTGGGGATTTGATTCCTGTTGGTGCCCACGGGAGAGGAAACTCCCACTTGCCTTCTCTGCAACACTATGAAGCAAGCGAAAATGGGGAAAATGAAAAATTTGTTGCCTATTAGGTAAAAAAGGTGGAAGAATTACCTAATAAACAACAAGTCTTCACTATCCCCATTTGAATCTTTTGTGCAAATTCCTTTGTTCATTGAGGGTTATTGATGTCTTTATTTGAGAAATCATCAAAAAAGAGATCAAGTCGAGCCTGTCAACATATCTTGTTAGATCCATATTTACTCAAAAGTAAATATATTAACTGAACCTATGAATTATGAGCCGATGAAAATATATTAATTGCTCCACACCACTTCAATTCTCCGATATGAGATTTCTCTACCATAACTCACACTGTTCATCATAACACTAATGAGTAATATATGTTGTATGTCGTGAATGTAGGTCACGTCAACCTAGTCAAACAAACACTCACATATATTTATCTATATTGGTCGTTTTACCATTTTTCCCATGGATTTACATTCTATTTTTTATGTACACCAATTACTATTTCACTAGCTTGAAGCAAGAGTTTTTTGTTTTTTTTTTTGGTTGAAGAAACTAGAGCTTTTCTTTTTGGTTGGAAAGAACCTTTTCATTTCATATGAAAGAGAGTTACGTAACGTTATAATCACACGAAGCAAGAAAATATGAAAGTGAATCAACTAGATACGATCGGTAGAAACTCGCTTGTTCCTCGTTCCATAAAGATGGATCTGTTAAAATATCAAAGCGTAACCGGCGACTAATTAATGAATCTCGCATCATCATTAGTGATGAGTATACGCCAAAAAAATCTTTCTCTAGTAGTTACAGACTTTGCCAAAAGGCACTTGTGTGCCCAGATTCGGCGTCTCTTATAGAGACCATAATAATACCAATTGGTTAAAAAAGCACAGAAAACGCTTTATAAATTTTAGATCTATATTGAGATTGAGATAGAAGAACACTCAAATTTAGACACAGCTCTAAATTGGGAGAGACTGCAAATAAAATATCAATTATCATAAAATCACCTTCAGGATAAGCCGATCACCGAAAAGAGCGGCAAAGGAGCTCGAAGACTTGTAAATCGCTTGACAATATGGAGCAAGCACCCAAAATCGAAGCGAACGAGCAGATTCGAAGAGAGCGAATTTTCCGAGATGCTCGTGCGTCAATCTTCAGTGCTTGTGGATGTCGATGACGTTGTCTACTAATCAAGCTTCAGAAAGGTTGGGCGGCGGCTGAGAAACCCTAGCAGAGGGAGAGAGGAAATAAAGATGCATATAAGAGGTCTGTTAAGAAGCAAGGGCTTCCCTAAAAATATGGCATCACTGATGTTCTGTCCGCCGAAAGATGGACCTTACAACTTTTTTGAATTCAATTGAGATGTCAATTTCAATCTTACTAAGATAGGCATCAACGCACTTCGAACCAAGGAAAGAAAAAAATTTGGTCCGCACTCGGACATTAACACCCAAAAGCAACGTAAAATCTAGTAATTAACACAGAAAAGGAACGAGATCGATCAATCTTTAAACCCACAAAATGCCCGAAGCAATCTAACCGAAATTCGGACATAGAAAATCAATAGAGGCGATCAAAGGAATTGGGCATTCAAGTGACGCGTATCAAGACTCCATTTATTTCGCGAAAAATGCATGATTTGGAAAACATATTCATTAAAATAATCATTTAAATTACTTAAAATAATTAGTTGATAAAAAAATCTTCGTGAATGATAAAAAGTATTTTTTTTGAATTCATTTTTATAAACAATGCAAGCAATTAATTTTTTTTAAAAAAATATTTTTCAAATCATTCATTTTCCACGAAATAAACGCATCATAAGTCGTGGATATTTAGTTTTACACTAAAGAAACCTTGAATATGATTCTTTCTTCTTCTTCTTTTTCCACCAAAGGATTTGTTTTTGGGTTGAATCCCTCGAAGGGTAACTTCTTCTACTTCTTTGGAAAAATTTCTCATGGGGTTTTCTCTTCTTCTTTTTGGTCAGAGTAACGTTCCATTTATTTCTGCAAAAAAATCAAGAGAGAAATATGGCAATCCAACTATTACAACTTCAAGACAAAACAAGCTTCATATAACAAGATAATCACCATAACAAGGATAAGGGTCACATGCTCAAAGAGCAAATGTATGATTTCTCCAAACTAAAAATCGACGATCGATTATCGAATCTATCTTTAATAATAAGCACACATAGATATCTTCATATGTTTCTATGCATTTTTCTTTCAGATATGCGAGCCTAAATTTGGCGTTCCCAACACCATCACCATACGAATAAAAAAGTTGAACCAAATTAAGATCTCATAAGATTTTTTTTTTAACCCTTATCTGAAATGCTAAGAATTGCAACTATTTTTTACCCTTATCTCATGGGGGTTTTTTGTTGTTGTTGGAGTCAACACCTAAAAAAAAAAAAAAAGAGAAATTAATCTTGGATTTTGTTTCTAAACCGCCTCCAACATTTGAGACGATCAAGAGACATAGAAGACTGTGAAGCAAGCAGTTGAAAAGTCAAACATAGGAAGCAAAGTTCAAATTGACAACTTAGACTTCGGCTTGAAAAAAGTTGGCAGCAGCTCATTTTCACGCCGGAAGTCGGCAACTTCAGGCGGTGGCATTTAGTCTATAAATAGGTAATAAACTTAGGCTTGTAGTGTGCGGGGGAACTCAGAAATAGAGGGAGAATAGAGAGAAGTCACCAAGTGCAAAGGTGGTCTTCACGAAGTGGGGCATCGCAGCTCGTGTACTCACAGAGAGCTAGAGAGTTTTTGTGAGAACAAACTTATAGAGCAAAGCTTATATTTCTTTATATATTGCCTTTGTAATAGGCATTTTGAATATTATACGCTCTCATTTATATTTTGTGTTTTTCCCCACCAAACCTCACCAAAACTTTCTTTATCTTTTTGTTCGTGGTATATCTAGTAAGGTTGCGCACTCTTTTTTTTTTTCTGGTCGACATTGAAATCTCGTAGTTTTTTTTTTTTTGGTCTGGAAATCTCGTTGGGTGGAAATGCTAAGAATTGTAAGTAGTGAAGGCTTTTGAGAAGTCACTTTCGAAAGCGGTAGAGCCAAATCGTTGACCATCTCGACCACTCTCTTTCATCTCAAACTTAATGGAGCAACTACCCATGCTGAATACTATTTGTCCAAATGATTTGCCCCAAAAAATGCGGCTCGGTCCGTGGGACACGTGGAACCGAGCTCATCTCAACCGTTGATCACGCGGGCAACGCCTCCGCTTCGAACTTGCCCAGGTATAAGAAAGCCTCGACGCGTTCCTCACGAGACTCTGCATTATCACCTTCCCTCTGCACCGACGCCCACAGCCATGCTTTCTCTTCCTCTTCGCATGATCAAGAGAAAGCATGCGAAAATCATACCCATCTCTCTTCGGTCTTCCTCTGTTGCTATAACTCGGTTTTGAGCAAGAGAGCCGAGGTGTGGGAAAGCTTTTCTTCTCTCTGGAGAAAACAGGGGAGGAAAGGAGATGACGATGAAGAAGAAGAAGAAGGAAGCGAGGGAAGGAGATGGCGACAAGTGGGTGAACGACTCGTCTGTGGATCACAGAGGAAAGGTCCCTCTCCGAGCTTCCACTGGTGTCTGGAAAGCCTCTCTCTTCATCATCAGTATGCTTTCACCCCCACCACCATCTTCTTCTTCTTCTTCTTCTTCTTCCTTCTTCTTCTGGTTTAGATCTGTAAATAATCAAGTTACAGCTCGTAAAGCTATGGCGGCTCTCGCAATTTGATTTTTATTTAATGCCGAACGCACCCGGGACCATTCGAAATGCATAGACATCGACGCGAAGAATCACATATAATTCCTTTCCGCAATTTTCAAAAAATTGAAACGTTATCTTCTTCTTCTTCTTCTTCTTTTTCCTCTCTTTTGTAGCTGATATGAGTAAAAAAAAAAAAATCATTTCCAGCTTCATATGGATTTCCTCTATCTGTTTCATCAAGGGAAAAAGTTAACAATCACAAGGCTGTCTATTTTCAATTTGGATTGCAGCAATCGAGTTCAGTGAGAGGCTGAGCTACTTCGGAATAGCAACAAATCTGATCTCGTACCTCACCGGGGTGATCCATCAGGACCTCAAGACAGCGGCAAAGAGCGTCAACTACTGGGCCGGTGTCACCACGTTGATGCCCCTGATCGGCGGCTTCCTAGCCGACGCCTACACTGGCCGGTTCGCCATCATCCTAGTCTCGTCCCTTGTCTATCTTATGGTACTCCATCGACTACCTCTAGCTGATTAGTCGACTAAGTTTTGGCTCTAGCACTTCCAGGAAAACACGTCCCCGGCACTCGTTGAACGGAACTTCCTTCCGAATTTTTTCGAGGGCAGTGGATGCGAAAGACAGATTCGCAGGTCGCTTGTCAGAGCTCCTGATGCTAATTTTTCAGGCAAAATTTTGCAGGGTCTGAGCCTTCTCACAATGTCTCAATTCATCCCTAGCTTGAGGCCGTGTGACAGTACCAGCCCTTGCAGCCGAGCCCGGAAAGTCCACGAAATTGTTCTCTTTCTGGCCCTGTACTGCATATCGATCGGCACCGGAGGCCACAAGCCGTGCCTAGAGAGCTTTGGGGCTGACCAGTTCGACGACAACCACGATGAAGAGCGGAAGAAGAAGATGTCCTACTTCAACTGGTGGAACTTTGCGCTCTGCTGTGGCCTCTTCCTGGGAGTGACAATCATAGTCTATGTGCAGGACAATGTGAGCTGGGGCATCGCAGATCTCGTCCTTGCCATCACGATGGCGGTCACGATCGTCACTTTCTATGCGGGGAGGTCCTATTACCGGTACCGAATTCCCGAAGGAAGCCCTCTCACGCCATTACTGCAGGTTTTGGTCGCAGCAATCCGGAAGCGAAACCTGCCTTACACTTCGAGTCCCGACTCGCTCTTCGAAGCCCAGGCATCAGAGAGTTCTCACAAGCGACTCCTTCACCATACGAATCGACTGAGGTATATGCAACAAAAAACCGAGTCGAACTCGTATCGGTATAGGCCTTCTCAAAGTACAAAATTCCAGGCATCTCTTGGTTATTCCTAGTCCTGCCACTCTCGATCACACTTGGCCGGCTTTAAATTTGATTCGTAAATGAACAGATTCTTTGACAAAGCCGCGATTCTTGACGGAAGCGAGGAGGCCTCCAATGGCGAGAAATATGATCCATGGAGACTTGCGACAGTGACCCAAGTGGAAGAGATGAAGCTGGTGCTGAACATGATCCCCATTTGGCTGACCTCGCTGCCCTTCGGGGTATGCGTCGCGCAAGCCTCGACTTTCTTCGTCAAGCAAGGCGCAGAGATGGACCGGAGGATCGGCGGTGGGGGCCACAGCTTCAATATCCCTGCTGCCAGCACGTACGCCCTCGGTGCTGTCGGGATGATAATCTCGGTGACCTTGTACGAGAAACTGCTTGTCCCAATCCTGAGGAAATCCACGGGCAACGAGAGAGGCATAAACATACTCCAGCGGATTGGATTCGGCATGATCTTCTCAATCGTGGCCATGTCGGTTGCGGCACTGGTCGAGGCAAGGCGGCTAAGGACATGGAAACATGACATCCTCGTGCAAGGAAGGGCGACGATCAAACCGTCCATGAGCGTGTTCTGGCTAGCGCCGCAGTTCCTCATCCTCGGACTCGGGGATGGGTTCACTCTTGTCGGCCTGCAAGAGTACTTCTACGACCAAGTCCCCGACTCGATGAGGAGCCTCGGGATCGCAATATACCTGAGCGTGATCGGGGGCGGGAGCTTCCTGAGCAGCTTCCTCATAACGGTCGTCGACAACATCACAAGGCGGGCCGGTGACGGCAGCGAGGGCTGGGTCGGGAAGGACCTGAACTCGAGCCGCCTCGACCGGTTCTACTGGCTGCTCGCAGCGATAAATCTGGCTAACCTCTGCGTTTATGTGGCCATTGCGAGGAGGTACACCTACAAGAATGTGCAGAGGAGGGAGGTGGTTGCGAACGATTGCAGAGAAAATGGTGAGGATCATGAGGCAAGGGCTTGATGATTGCCATAATCCAAATTGGAAGTCTGGTAAAGGAAGAATGTACAGCTTTCAGCAATATTGCTAGATGATTCCAAGATTAATCACCGTCTTGACTTAGCAATATTGCACCTGCTAGTTCTTACGGCATTGGAGTCCATCATAAATTTTCTGACTTGCTATATCTTATCGTGAATGACATGCCTTTGATCAGACTTAAACTGATTTAAAAAAAAAAAGATAATTTTCAGTACACTGATGGAATAGAGGCATGAAAACGAAATGAGGAAAAGGCCAAGAATTTCCATAAATAAGTATGAGATAGTGATACACATATGTACATTCTTTAATGTTAATTATTGTTTTCAATTTATTTGTAAATGAGTTTTTTATATCAAGATTTGTTATTGATGAGCTTTTTAAGTTAAAATCTTAATGACTTTAGCATATATGCGATAAGATTATCAAGAGATCTGAATCAACTGTAAATAGTAAGTACTGACTTTTTTTTGTGAGAAAAAAATATTAAACTGGTATATTCGTGCCACATTTATGTACACTTCGTTAGATTCCATCAAATTTTATGAAACATGAAAGAACTTGAATGATGTGATCAATCCACGCAAAAATTGGCAAAAGAACACATGTAGTGCTAATATTTGTGTAGGACGCTCACTTTGATGCTAATATTTTTTTTTGATCACTTAAGTGCCAAATCGGATAAAAAAAGATCACTTTGGTGCCAACAACGAGAAATTCGAGCCAAAATATATACGTGGCATTTTTATTTAAAACGTTTTAGTGCCATGTTATTTATAAGTCCATGTGGCAATTTTTTTTTCTAGAATCAGTCTGCATGGAATCCAAATGGAGATTTTATGTGAAAAAAAAAGCTTATGTGGCCATTTTAATTGGAAAATTCACTCTAAAAATTTAAAAAAGTTAAAAAAAACATGAGGCTAGGCCTGAGGGAGGGCTGTTGGCCCTCGCCAGCACTAGACGGGGCCACCTCCGCCCCGCCGGCCGGTGTCCAGGAGTTACCAACCCCGAATGACCAATCACTACCCATTGCCGGCCATTGCCCGTGTGATGGAGCGGTGGCGGCAAGGTCCGCCCTCGTCATTGCCAGCTTTCCTTTAATGTTTTTTTTTCTATTTTTTTGTTATTTAGTTATTTTTAGCTTAATTTTTATTTTTTTATCTTTCAAGGCAAATTAGGGCGTAAATTTTGATTGTTTGCAAATAAAAGTGATGGAGATTGCATTATAATTTTTCAGAGACAAATGTTGAAGTATGATGCTTTTTTAGCCATTTTTTGTATTTTTTTTGTATTTTTAACTTTTTTTTTTTTTTTTTAATGTTATATGGAATTTTTTAATTAATTTTTAGCTTTTTTTTTATTGCTTACTAGCATTCTTCGGCGAGCCATTAAACGCCACATAAAATTTTTGACAACTCTCACCAGCATTGGCACTCAAATAATCGTTTTTAAAAAGAATTGACACTTAATTGAAAAAAAAAAATATTGACATCAAAGTCGATCTTCATATACAAATATTGGCATTCCAGGATGACCTTTTGCTTGCAAAAATTCGTACTTCTCTCTTTTTTATTATTTTTCACTTAGAACACCGCGGCCTTAATGCTCAAATTCGTCTTCTTCTTCTTTGTTGCTTCAATTGGCCCTCGTTTGAAATTGAAAACAATAAGGGATTCTTTCTTCGTCATACGTCTTCGTTTTCACTAAGCACTCTGCTTCATCTTTGTCTTCGTTTTCGTGACTCGTTCCAGCTCTCTTTTTGTCAAGCATACTCTTTTCTCCAAATCATCCATCATTCACGAAACCAACAAACGCAACCTCAAACTTTTCTTAGTCGAGTTGTCTATTGCAGACATGTCGGGCAACATTAGCCAATAATAAGACGTTAGAATTAAGAAGAGTGCAGAACAATCTAAGTCCGCTTGATTAACTTAACACTTTTGTCACCAGAAACATCCCAACAAAAGGCTTAAGTATACTACAAGTACCAAAACTTGTGTACGGCGCTCACTTTAATGTCAAAACTTTTAAAACAATTACTTAAATGCCAATTTTTTTAAAAAAACGATCACTTCAAGATCTCAAAACTTTCAAAACGATCACTTTAGTGCCAAATTTTTTAAAAACCATCATTTAAGTGCCAATTTTTTTAAAAAACGATCATTTTAGTATCAATTCCATCGAGCCACGTCAGCTCAAATATTAATTAAAAAAATAACACATGTCGGATTTTCGGCAAGCCACGTCGCCTTAAATTGGAGTTGGCACCGAACCGATCGTTTTTAAACGAAGTTGGCACTTAAGTGATCGTTTTTAAAAAGTTGGCACTTAAGTGATCGTTTTGAAAGTTTTGACACTAAAGTGAGCGCCGTACACAAGTTTTGGCACTTTTAATGTACTTTAGCCCCCAACAAAGTATCCAAAAGTTATTGACAGAAGAATGTTTCCTCAATTCATGGCGACATACCCCGAATAAGTCAAAATCCTAAGCTAAGCATTTTATTAGATACTTTATCATCTCTACACTACAACTATGTTTCAGCCAATCCTCATTATGGCGCGTACTCCAATTCCCATATCGACAATTAGGCTAATCTCACCGAGCTTGAGCGCGGAAGCACTTCCTCAAAAGTTCTCTTCATTGGTAGGTACAGTCCTTAAAGTTTCCAGTAGGTTAGAATTTTTTTTTCTTAAAAGTGCAAAATATGAATGGTAATCTATCTTCGGATGTCTTACCACTACTATATTCGTGGTATAGGAATGACACTTACCAGTTGTAATCTCCAAGAATAATTACTAGTGGAAGTCAACTGCTGTTAAGGATATTAGTTTAAGAGTAGATGTAGGCTTACTCATAAGCGAGAACCACTATATATCTATGTGTAATCTACTTTGCTATTGTTTGCCTTACTTAACAAAGATCACTCACACTAGTTCACCGCACGTAAACATTATCAATGGAGATTATTTGTTATTCCACAAAAAAATTTAAAACACCACTACACCACCTATTCAACCCTCCCTTCTAAGTTTATTGTTAGCCCTAACAATTCCTACTCTCGTGGCGACTCTCTCGACACTGGCTCTTCTCTTGCCCCGTCTACCTGCCTTGAGCTCATAATATTGGGGAGCCCAACATAAGGAACTTAGGGACGATGACAAGAGAGGAGTTTTACGATCACGAAGCTATGATTAGGTTACGTAATAAGAATTTAGATAATGTAGGTGTTGATGAGGCCTTCGTTGTTGAAGTCTTGAGAATAAAACTCTTAAAGGAGATAGGGAAAGAGAGAAATGGCAATGCGGTTTATTCGACGCAGATTAATGATTCCACTATCATTGCTTGTCAAAAGATTTGTTACGGGACACATTGAGAGGGACGTCGAATATTAACTTCTTATCCATAAAGCCACATCCAAATATGATGTGTTTTGGTAGCGAAGTAAAATACTATAAACACTTTGGCTATATTATTTAAGAGTTATGTCATTATACTTTGGTCGATCCGATTGACGCACTAAGCACTTCATTTAGTTTTGATGTCTTCCCCGATGATGCGCAATCGGTGGTTGATTACAAAGTGAAGAAGAAAGCTCTTTGTGATACATGCTGACAAGGTGCATTGAGTTGTGGGCTCGTAAGGCTACTGGCTTAAGGCTACCGCTATCCGTCGACACGATCTTAGGCCCGATGAGGTAACGATTTGAATAGAGAGATGAAATGAAAGTTACTCAATTCTCACTATTTATAATAATGTGCTACTTTGTACTATGAAACAAGGGCATCGCATTAGGACTGCATTATTTGCATATGCATGATATGGTGCATGAAAATCGAGAGCTAAAAATGTATTGATTATTGATGAAAATGGAGTTTTATCTACCTAGACATCCGATGCGGGGATTACTACAGCTCTTAAAGTTTTCGATAAGTTAGGATTTTTTCTCAAAAGTGTAGAATATGAATGATAATTTATCTTTAGATGTCTTACCACTACTATATTCACGAAGTTGTGACTAGGTTACATTGCCGCGAACCAAGAAAAATTTCGAGTCCCCCACTAGGGGGCTCTCGTTTTTTGGATATGTTGAAGGTGCTTGCCTGTTGGGAAAATTGATAAGCAGTAAAGTTGTGCTAAATCGAGAGAGACAACTCAAGTGGGTTCGACATCGTGGAGGTTTGATGAGTTTTGACGATCTTTTCCAAGAGGCGTGGGGTGCTCCAGTCACCCGCACCCTATGGCGATGGTTTGGCGGCTATTTTGTTTTATGTTGGAAAAAGCTCTTGGATTAGCAATGATTTTTTTTAAAAAAAAAAAAACTTTGAAGTCACTACTAACCTTTTTTGGGGTCGGTCGAAAATCCGATTAGAAAGGGGAGGACTTCCTAATCCCTACGCAACCGGAGATATATGATTGGGGATTTGGTTACTCTAGTTTATACTAGAGCCCTTTCGGTTACCGTCTGAAATTGATTGTTATCTAACTTGTGAGCACGCGGGGTTTTACTAGTTTGACTCCTAATCATGGTTTTGTTAGCCGCTAAGCGTTCATGCAAATGTTCTTCTAGGTGGGTATTTTTCATGGCATTTTCTATGTTTAAATATATTCTAAAAAAACCTAAAGTCATCCAAAGCAAACAAATGGAGAAAATGAAATGAGAAAATAAAAACCCACAACTTATCGGGCTAATAACTACAATCCAATTTAAAAAAAGTTCGAGACATAGTCAAGGGTACAACAAATGAAAGATCGAAGTGGACATCAGTCATGGGCCTCCATTCTTCAGGGTGGACCATCATTTTACGTCCATGGGCCTCATGATGGCGGGCCAAGCACTCATCAATTTATAATAAGCGATCACTTAACTATGCATGTACTCACATTCATCATCATGTCAAAGATCACAAATCACAAAACAATTCAAATCAATCAAGAACGGGCCTCGGGGCTGCCTTTGTATGCACACATCACGATTTCTCAGTTACCACGTGGACTCGCTTAAGATGGGTTGGTTCTAATGGGCTTGTGAAGTTTCTCGCGTGTCATGCACCAGCTCTAACATTTATCTAACAAATCACATGCAATTAGCTCTAATTAGATCATGAACTGAGGCCTTTTGGGCCTTAGAGATCAATCAATCAAAACAAGGTTGGTAAACCCAAGAGGATCACTCATGGAATCAAGCTGATTATGTTTAAGCACGATAACCAATGAAGATGCAGCTCAAATGCGATGAATCAAGCACCCAGAGAAAGCTCATGATGTGTAGATTAAACTTCATTAAGATCATTTTTTTAATGCATTTACTCGTAAATAATAAAATAGACTACACTGCTCTGAAATATGCTCAGACAAAAAACGGTAATCTTAAAATATAGGAAAAATAGGAAAGTGCATGAAAAAATTTCGAAATTTTTTATATAGATGGAAAAATGTGTCGTTAATAACTTTCATACTTTGAAGTTTTACCGAAAGGGCACTCATTTACGTGTAGAAAATTATTTTTCACAAAGGCTCAGCAGCAAATAAGTAATTTTCACAAAACAAGCACACTTTAGGATTGAGTTCAAATGGACACCCAAATCTCAAAATTAATGCACCAAAATTTTCAGTCTATCAAATGAGACCCTAATGAACAACCTTTATCTTTTATTTTTCTTCAAAAGAAAACTCTAAACATGAGATAATTAGGATCTAAAACAGACATGTACAGAACAACATTCTGACTCAAGAACATTCACAGATTAACATGAAACCCTAAAATACATTAAAAATACGAAACATGCATGAATATTTTTGGATTTTTTATATGTTATACATCAAAATGTTTTGAACGACTTTCGTGAAGAGGTTTTTTTTTTTTTGGCTGAGGGGACGAAACTCGATCGGCGAGCCTATGATATGAAACCTAAAACCCTTAAAACCTTTGAAATTTTTACTCTCGCCGCGACTCTCTCGGCAATTGCCTCGCTACACAATGCTCCTTTCTACCCTCTCCGCCGACTCTCTCCCGTCGAACATACATTCATTAGCTCTTCTCTCGCTCTCTCTGCTGTATCAATGGCTCGAAATGTCGGGGAGATGACACGAGAGGAACTTGCCCAAGACATGGACCGTCTCATTTACGAAGCCGTGCATAGATTATGTCATAGGGTTGGGTGATGAAAGTGTTGATGAGGCCTTTGTCGGGGAAGTCTTGAGAATCTTAGACTTAAATGAGATTGGAAGGATAGAATGGGAGCACGGTTTATTCGGATAATAGTGATATTTCTCGTGTTATCGTGAAAAGATTTTGAAAGGACATGTGGAGATAGACGAGTCAAGCTACTGATTTCTTATCCATCAATCCACACCAAAATGTGGAATGTCCTCGTAGCAACGGAGTACAATACGACAAGCAATTTAGCTATATTGTGCAACACTTATGTCATTTTAGTTTAGCGGATCTCGTTGAAGCATTGTGTCCTTCTTCTAATTTCGATGTCTCCATTGGTGATGCACAATTGGTGATTGATTATAAAATGATGTACCATTTCGATGTCTCCATTGGTGAGCATTCGGTTGTGGCCTCTTAATGTTGATTGTTATCCTTCGGGCACCTTGTTGAAACCGATGAGGTAACGATTTGAATGAAGAGATGAAATGAAAGTTTTCAATTTTCAATAATTTACAATTATGTGTTGCTTTGTATTATAAAATAGGGACATTGTATCGGGATTGCATTATTTGCTTACACACAATATAGTGCATGGAGATCCGAGAGCTGAAACAAAGAGTGATCGTTGATGATGATGGAGTTCTATCTCCCAATTTATCCAATGTTGGGATTACTACGATCCTTCAAGTTTTTGGTAGGTGCGGTCCTTACATTTTTTGGTAGGTTGATCTTTTTTAACTAAAATTGCATAATATGAATGGTAATCTATCTATTGCAAGTCGTGCAAGCAACTCCGGAACTTTATAAGACCGGTCGATGCCTAACTCTACAATCCGACATGTTCTCGCTTAGGTTGTATTTTATACTTCTATCTCATTGGTGGACGTCATTGATACGACGACTTTATTGCACGTGACACTAGAATTAAGAAGAACAATAAGCACAAAGAAGACCCGACTTTCATAATTAAGAAGAACAATAAGCACAAAGAAGACCCGACTTTCGGGTCTTTGGTGAAGAAGAACAAAGAAGCTCGTGAGCTCTTCGATGGTTTGCTCGGCTTTGATCATCACTCGAGGTGAGAGTCTTGTACCAAACTTACGACTAAAAAGAATTAGATGCCTCAAGCAAGCAATATGGTTGTGAGCTGCAGCATTTAATAACTAGTATGGTCATGATCTCATGGTAGTTAATAACTAGTCGGTGACCAATGTTTATCCCGCACAGTTATAAGTTTCCTTTGGAAATGCGGTTCCCTGGTTTCCAAGCTAGCCGCCTCTTTCTTTTCATAGCCCACAAATCTCATATAAGTTTTATTTCTCTATTATGTATCAAAATATACTCCTCTATATATCAAATTAAAAGAGCATCCACGGCAATAAAGTAAAATCCAAATTATGAACTATTTAAAACAAGCCTAGTGAACTTAAAAGGAAACATATTACAAATCTCGTAAGTTATTGTTTTCCACTTCTCATCACAAGCCTTGCCAATCTATAGGGAGGGAACAAATCATAACATGAATATATAGGGTAGAATGCCAAAATATACCAAAGAGCAACATATGCAACGGATATCAACTACAAAGACACTAAAAATATACAATGCACATATTGTGGATATACATCAAGGGCTTGGATCGAGTAGTTTCAAATGTGAGAGAGTGTGATAGGTTAAGGTGAAATTGCCGTATGTCTAGAACTTTTTCTGTCAAATTCTACTATTTTGGCCTCATCTTTTCTTAGATGTAGGACAATAGAGCATAATCTTTTCATGGAAATCTAGTTCGAAGATTCCTGAATATTCCCTTGGGAAGATTTCGAGTTTATGCTTACTTTAATTGATGCCATTTGTGCAAGAGTAAAGAGTCGATCGCGAATCACTTTCTTTCACATTATAGCTAGATGAGGAATATTTGGATTATGATTTTGGTAATTTTGGAGTACAATATGTGACCTCAATTGAGCACGAAATTTGTGCATGGAGAGAGACTATTAGGTTGTGTGCTAGAAAGGAGCAAATTACTAAGATGATTCTTTACCTTATTTTTTTGTGCATTTGGGGATAGAGAAATAAGAGGGCATTTAAGGAGTCCAATCCTCTTGAGATTTTGATGTCGGAATACAACCCCGGACAAAGTACTCCCACAATAATGAGAGGATGGACCTAGAGCTAGATTAGATATTATATTGATCGATCTCATGTCAATTTTATTAGTCTAAATGTCACTATATGTTAGGATATACTTCTACAAAAATAATTTTATAAGGGAAATCATGAGAATAAAATAAAATTCATGTTACGAATAATTTAAGACAAGCCTAGTGAACTTAAATGTGATATTATATTGCATAATGTCAAAAGATACCGGTAGTAATATATGCAAAGACAGTTTCACATACTTACCGAAATTTTGTCCAAATTTTCTCCCAAGCACAAGACCCACTATATATAAGGATTTTGTCCTAATTTTGTAATTTACTCGTTTAGAGGTGGTTTTGCGTCTTGACCGAAATTTTATCTTTTACCAAAGCAAATCAATCTCAACAATCACCAAATTTCAATATATTGTAGATAAAACCCGGACCTACAACTTTTATGATCGGATCTTAGATTAGATCTTTTTGTATAATTCACAAAAATTTATGGGATTGACACTAAATTCCAAATCCGCATACGAATACGATCGACTAAAGAAATGGTCTTAAATACCAACTTAAAGTATTTCAAAATTTCTCTAAT
Source organism: Rhodamnia rubescens (assembly GCA_021437795.1). Lineage (NCBI taxonomy): Eukaryota > Viridiplantae > Streptophyta > Magnoliopsida > Myrtales > Myrtaceae > Rhodamnia > Rhodamnia rubescens. The sequence goes on along the minus strand of JAILYA010000004.1, from coordinate 2,860,755 downwards.
TAATATATGTTTTAGCTTAAAATATTAACTCCAACTTTTATAATTTATATTGAGACCGTAGGTGTCTACGTAAGGAGATAAAAAAATTTTAGCTTTATGGGTCAGATCGGACTTAGAATAGAACATGCAAACCCGTGAGAAAGTAAAATAAAAAATCGGGCCTTACTTACTCCAAAAAATTTTCATTGAACATATGTCATAATTTAGGATATTAGAAGTAACTCTTATATTTGGACTTAAGTAGTTTGAGGTCCACAAAAGGTAGCATAAAAATAGTGAATCTAGAAGGTCATAATAGACTTAGATCATGCACAAATTTGAACCGTGAACATGCAAGAACTTTTAATAGCCCATATGAACTCCAACAATTTTCAAAATAATATATATTATAGTTTAGGATGTTAGAAATAACTTTTATGTTTTGATCTTGGATATTTGGAGTTCACAAAAAGGAGATAAAAATAATAAAAATAATGGGTCATATAGGTCTTAAATCGGGGCGATTTCAAAAATCCACTCATGTATTCATTTTTCTTCCATATTGGCACAAAATCTACCATCCACATAACTAATGGCATAGTATATTTCAAATAAACCATGGTATAGCAAAATTGAATCACAAAAATGTAATAGAAAAATGTTAAACTTCCCTCAATCTTCTAAACAACTTCAACTTCTTGCAACTTCTTAAGAGAGTTTTTGTGTGAGATTGTAAGTAAAATTTTGAGAGAAACATGAGAAAGAGAATAATTTTTAGCCATATGAGTAAGATGGTGGAAAAACTTTGAGTGAAATCTCTAACTTATCATAAAATCCCATTGAGCACTATGGAGGTGTGAATAGTAATTTATGGTTATTTCAAGAGGTTACTTGAGTGAATTTTGGACACATTTTTCAACCAAATTTTTGGCCATATGTACGATAAAATGTCCATTTTGTTCCTATAATCTTAGTTATGTACATTATACACATTAAACCTTAGTTAAGACTATAGTTTTTTCTATAATTAATTAGCATTTTCAATTAGCATATAACATTAACTTCATTACCATATAATTTATCACATGGCATGCTCTAATTACTAGAATACCCAATTGATTCCAATATCATGTATTATGCCCTTGATAACTTATTTAGTAATTAAATTTATATTATAGTCTTTTGATTGATCTCTTAATATAATTTGACTTAGAAAAATCAACATCTAATTTATACTATAACCGTACTTGATTGGTTACGTAACATTTAGGGAATAGAGCCCTTCGTATGGTGGTTACCTAGAATTTCTCAATCCTAGAAATTATATTGTATTGTCTATCCTAAAAAATTACGCGGCATTAATTAATGCTATGTCAAGTGATTTGACACTAATATGGTTATTGCTTTTATGAATTAAGGTGGATCAAATCAGATGTTATAAGGCTAAATGTCAATATATGTTGTAGATAAATTACTGAAACTATTACTTTTATGACAGACTTAGATTAGACGTTTTGTATATATTCACAAAAATTTTTTATGGGATTGGCACCAAATTCTCAATCCACCTTAAGAGGATTTAGAGATATACTTCACTAAAAATTTTTCGCAAATCTTCGACAACATATGATGAGTATTTCAAACATTTAACTAATTAATATATGTTTTGAGAGCTTTTGAAATAAATTATATTGATCCTTTTTGATTTGTACTAAGATCATTGGTATGTGTAGAACCACCATTAATAATTGATTAGTTCGTGTTAGTCGGATTCATTGCTTAGATTAGTATAGATGATTAACAAGACTTGTGAGAGTGTAAAATAAAAAACCAAGTCTACATCAAAAATTCTTCATTTAACATATGTCATAATTTAGGATATTAGAAGTAACTCTTATATATGGAATTAAGTAGTTTGAGGTCCATAAAAGGTAGCATAAAATTAGTGAATCCTATAACAAGAATAGACTTGATCATGCTCTATCTTGAACAATGAACATGAAAGGATTTTTAATTGACCATATGAACTCCAAACATTTTCAAAATAATATATATTATAGTTTAGGATGTTAGAAATAACCTTTTATGTTTTGATCTTGGATATTTGGAGTTCACAAAAGGATCCTAAAAATAATAAAAATAATGGGTCATATAAGTCTTAAATCGGGGGTTTGAAAAATCCACTCACGTATCCATTTTTCTTCCATATTGGGACGAAATCTACCATCTACATAGCTAATGGCACAACATATTTTAAATAAATCATGGTATAGCAAAATTGAATCACAAAAATGTAATAGAAAAATGTTAAACTTTCCTCAATCTTTTAGAACAACTTCAACTTCTTGCAACTTCTTAAGAGAGTTTTTGTGTGAGATTGTAAGTAAAATTTTGAGAGAAACAATAAGAGAGAGAATAATTTTCAATCATATGAGTAAGAGGGTAAAAAACTTGAGTTGAAAATTTCTAACTTGTCATAAAATCTCATTGAGCACTATGGAGGAGGTGTGAATAGTAATTTAAGGTCATTTCAAGAGGCAATGCGGATTATTCGAGTTAATGATTTCACTATCATTGATGTCAAAAGATTTGTTAAGGGACATATTGAGGTGGATAGTTAGAATATCGACTTCTTATCCATAAAGCCACATCCAAATATGATGTGTTTTGGTAGCGAAGTAAAATACTATAGACACTTTGGCTATGTTATTCAAGAGTATGTCGTTATACTTTGGTCGATCCGATTGACATACTAAGCACTTCATCTAGTTTTGATCTCTTCCCGATAATGTGCAATCGATGGTTGATTACAAAGTGAAGAAGAAAGCTCTTAGTGATACATGCGATGAGGCGCATTGAGTTGTGGGCTTATAAAGGCTATCGGCTATCCGTAGAACTCCAAAATTAAATTAATGAGATAACAATTTGAATAGAGAGATGAAATGAAAATTACTCAATTCTCACTATTTATAATAATGTGCTACTTTGTATTATGAAACAATTACATCGCATTAGGATTGCATTATTTGCATATGCATGATATGGTGCATGAAAATCCGAGAGCTAAAAACGTATTGATTATTGATAAAAATGGAGTTCTATCTGCCTAGATATCCGATGCAGGGATTACTACAACCCTTAAAGTTTTTGGTAAGTTAGGTCTTTTTCTCAAAAAGTGTAGAATATGAATGGTAATCTATATTCGGATGTCTTACCACTACTATATTCACGAAATTGTGATTAGGTTACATTGCCGCTAACCGAGAAAAATTTCGGGTCCTCCTTGAGGGGGACTCTTGTTTTTTTGGATATGCCGAGGTGCTTGGGAAAATTGGTAAGCAACAAAGTTGTGCTAACTCGAGAGAGAGACCCAAGTAGGTTTATCTTCGTGGGAGTTCGATGAGTTTTCACGGTCTTTTCAAATATGGCGATGGTTTGGGTGGCTATTTCGTTTTATGTTTGAAAAACCTCTTGGATTAGCAATAATTTCTTAATAGAAAAATTTTGGAGTCACTACTAACCTTTTTGGGGGTCGGTCGAAACCCGATTAGGAAGGGGAGGACTTCTTAATCCCTACAAATCGGAGATATAAGATTAGGGATTTGGTTACCCTAGTTTATACTAGAGTCCTTTTGGCCTCATTTTCTTAGATGCAGGACAATAAAGCACAATCTTTCCATGGAAATCTAGTTCGAAGGTCAATATTCTTTTGAAGATTTCTTTTTGCTTGGGAAGTAGATTGGAGACTTATTCTTACTTTAATTGATGCCATTTGTGGAAGAATAAAAAGTCGATGCGAATCACTTTCTTTCGCATTGTAGCTAGATGAGGAAGATTTGAATTATGATTTTTGCAATTTAGGAGTACAATGGGTGACCTCAATTGAGGCACGAAATTTGTGCATGGAAAGGGACTATTAGTTTGTGTGCTAGAAAGGAGCAAATTACTAAGATGATTCTTCGCCTTATTTTTTTGTGCATTTGGAGATATAGGAATAAAAGAGGATATAAGGAGTACAATCCTCTTAAGATTTTGATGTCGGAATACAACCCTAACAAAGTATTCCCACAATAATGAGAGGGTGGACCTAGAGCTAGATTAGATATTATATTAATCGATCTCATATCAATTTTATTAGTCTAAATATCAATATATGTTAGGATATACTTCTACATAAATCATGTTATAAGGGAAACCATGAGAATAAAGTAAAATTCAGGTTACGAATCATTTAAGACAAGCCTAATGAACTTAAAGGTGATATTATATGGCATAATGTCAAAAGATATCGAGCAATATATGCAAAGACAGTTCTACATACTGACCGAAATTTTGTCCAAATTTTCTCCTAAGCACAAAACCCATGAATATGAGTATTTTGTCCAAATTTTATGATTTACTCGTCAGAAAGTGGTTTTACGTACTAATTGAAATTTTAACTTTTACCAAAGTAAATCAATCTCAACAATTACCAAATTTCAATATGTTGTAGATAAAACTCAGAACTACAACTTTTATGACCAGATCTTAGATTAGATCGTTTTGTATAATTCACAAAAATTTATGGGATTGGCACCAAATTCCAAACCCGAAAAGTAATACAGATCAACTAAAGAAATGGTCGTAAATCCCAACTTAAAGTATTTCAAAATTTCTCTAATTAATATATATTTTAGTTTAAAATATTAACTCTAACTTTTATGATTTGTACTAAGACCGCAAGTGTCTATAGAATGAGATAAAAAAAAAGTTAGCTTCATGGGTCGATCGGACTCGAGAATAGAACATGCAAACCCGTGAGAGTGTAAAATAAAAAATCAGGTCTAGCTTGCTCCAAAAATTCTTCATTTAACATATGTCATAATTTAGGATATTAGAAGTAAATATTATATTTGGACTTAAGTAGTTTGAGGTCCACAAAAGGTAGCATAAAAATAGTGAATTCATAAGGTAATAATAGACTCAAATCAGGCATAGATTGAACCGTGAACATGCAAGGACTTTTTAATAGACCATATGAACTTCAAAAATTTTCAAAATAATATATATTATAATTTATGGTGTTAGAAATAACTTTGATGTTTTGATCTTGGATATTTGGAGTTCACAAAAAGAGCATAAAAATAGTAAAAATAATGGGTCGGATAGGTCTTAAATTAGGGTAGTTTCAAAAATCCACTTATGTATCCATTTTTCTTCCATATTGGCACGAAATCTACCATCCACATAACTAATGGCATAGCATATTTCAGATAAATCATGGTATAGCAAAATTGAATCACAAAAATGTAATAGAAAAATGTTAAACTTTTCTCAATCTTTTACAACAACTTCAACTTCTTGCAACTTCTTAAGAGAGTTTTTGTGTGAGATTGTAAGTAAAATTTTGAGAGAAATAGTGGAGAGAGAGAGAAATAATTTTTAGCCATATGAGTAAGAGGGTGGAAAAGTTTGAGTGAAATCTGAACTTGTCATAAAATCTCATTGAGCACTATGGAGGTGTGAATAATAACTTATGGTCATTTCAAGAGGTTACTTGAGTGAATTTTTGGGCACTTTTTTCAAGCAAATTTTCGGCCATATGTGCGGATAAAATGTCCATTTTGTCCCCATAATCTTAGTTATATACATTATACACATTAAACCTTAGTTTAGACTATAATTTTTTCTATAATTAATTAGCATTTTCAATTAGCATATAACATTAACTTCATTATCATATAATTTATCACATGATATGCTCTAATTATTAGAATACCCGATTGATTCCAATATCATGTATTATGCCCTTGATAGCTTACTTAGTAATTAAATTTATATTATAGACTTTTGATTGATCTCTTAATATAATTTGATTTAGAAAAATCAACATTCAATTTATACTATAACCGTACTTGATTGGTCACGTAACATTTTAGGGTGTCCCCTTCGTATGGTGTTTACCTAGAATTTCTCATCCGAGAAATTATGCTCGTATTGTCTATCCTAAAAAATTACGTGACATTAGTCAATTCTATGTCAAGTAATTTGGCACTAATATGGTTATTGCCTTTAATTAATTATGCAAAAAAATCAGGATGATATAATGCAGGTATTGTCTCCGAATTGTGATGAATTATGGAGCTATTGACTTATGTGAACTTTGTATTTATATTTACTTATAAGTAAGTATTTATTTGATGGCTTCGTCAAGCGTTGCTCAATCCACCTTCCGAGGGTTTAGAGATATACTTTACCACAAATTTTTTGCATCTCTTGTTGACAACATATGATGCAACTTTCAAGCATTTAACAACAGAGCAACACTTTAGGAGGTTCTTTGAAATAAATTACCATTGATCCTTTGATTGGCCGACTTGCGATCATTGGTATGTGTGAACCACCATTAATAGTTGATTAGTTCGTGTGATCGAATTCATTGCTTAGATTGTATAGATGATTAACAAGACTTGTACATTACATGCACAAGTAAATCACATCAAAAACACGATATTTATATAAAATAAAAGGACTCATATTATTAGAGCGTGTCTCGCTATTATTTGTGCCAAAGGGATCTTTAATTTAGTAAATCCTATAACAAGAAAAGAATAGTCATCTCTATCTTCCATTCCGATCGTCTTCGGTGTTTATTTTTATTTGACCCTTTTTTAGATAGGCGGTAATTAGGTTTGAATTCAGTAGAGTCGATCCGGTAGTGTGACCATACTTATACCCGGACCATTATATGGTTTTGTATGACTCTATGTACGAAATTTTGATCTCCTACTTTTGATTCTCATGTTATGTTGAAGATCTCCCTATCATGATATTTGGAGAAAATATTATGTTTGAAAGATGAATCTCCAGTAGGTGGACATTGAGATGACAAGTGGATGAAATTTGAATATCTGCATTATGCTTGTAGTTTTGCGTGGCGCACTTTAAAATATTCAATCTAGAGGCTGGTTGGAGTTACTTGATGTATAAACTTTTCTTAATTTATTTCTAGAACATCGCATCGAACACACTAGCTTTTTGGCCCCTCTCTAACAAAAGTGCTGTTTCGAGATGTTTTTGATTTATTAGCAACATTGAGCAGGGCTTAAATGGCACAAAATGAAAATTTGAAGGCATGTTAATTTCCCACCTCCACGGCAATAGAAGAAAACTTAGGTCGGTTCCGTACCGCGGTGTTAGACATGACGAATGACGGGGTAATCATGTGCTGCATTTCTAAGTGCGGTTGTAGTGGCAACATTTCTTTCTTTGGTCCCGCAATTGCTTGAGTACTGTTATACTCAATTCGTGTGATAAACTCTTGGCAGGACAATTGGACAACCAAACGAGTTCAGTTTTTTCTTATTGATGCTTTCCCGTTACATTTAGATAAAAATTTTGTGTCGGCATCGAAGTTATTGATTTTCTTCCTGTTTCCGATTCAATCATCAAGATTATTAGAAACATTCAACTTCCCACATGAAGAACTTGTATCATAGTTGGCATGCTCTCTTGGGCTTCCGGAAAGAATTGGCTTCCGGGGACTAGATGTCCCCTTGCGTTATGAAGAACTAACTATGTTCAAAGCTCAAAGTGCACAAGTGTAGGGAATACAATTCTTTAGTTAACTAGTGTAGCTGTCAATCCCTTGTATCATTGTAAGTTGCGACGTCAATATGAATTACAATCTCTTGATCCAGGGATATAATCTTAACACTTAGCACTTACAACCCTTCGGTATCATCGACAAGCAAAACGGTGACTTGCAACAACAACCTTTGCCCATGGGGCAGCGATTGTGTAAGACCATCCAGCAGTTGCCCATATTCCATGTCCTAAATATCAACTAGAACTTTGAGTGCTGGAGCTTTGATACAAGATGTCGTACATTTAATCAAAAGAGACCAAGCCATGAACATGCTTGCGCCCGAGGCGTATGTAGCATTCGACTAAGTTCTTAAGCATCACATATTTGATCTTCACCGCCTCCGAATTCCTTTAGTCAACATCAATGCTACGGATTATGCTTTTGGGAGTGTGCAATCATATTTGCATATCTTGATATCGATTTCAATTAGCAATGTCAAAGCGAGTTATGGACCGGACAGAGTGGTTCTTTCCTAGATATTTCAATACTCTTCGATCCAAAGAACAATATTTGCAACCGTGTTATTGATTTCCAACCTCTAATGCAGACAACAACATGAAAAATCCCGACGAATACCCCGAGAAGGCACCGAACAAGACAACGCCTCCCGATCTAGCCAGGGCATTTAGCGAACCCCGGGCATGACGGGAGCGACGAAGACCGATCATCGAATTCACATGCGATAGCGAGTAGCTACATCATCACCATCATCATCATCATCACCACCACCACCACCACCACCACCACCACCGCTTGTCTCGATATGGCCATATACAGAGCTCTTCTGCTTGGGCTACCTCCTCACCTCATGCTTTGTGCCTTAGTCGTTTTGGGTCCACGAGCCTCGTGTGGCATTGCGATTCCATGATCATGGTACTATTTGAAGATTGACCAAATTACCGTGGTCCTTGTCTAAACAAAAATGAGGATGAAAAAAAAAATTCGTTGAACTAGTTAGTACACAACAATATACTAGAGAAACTTTCTATTTTTTGTTCGACGAAGAGAAGATGAAGAAGAGAAGATGAAGATGAAGATGAAGAAGAGAAGATGAAAATGGAAGATGGAGAAATGAAGGTGGAGAAGAGAAGATGAAGATGAAGAAGAGAAGATGAGGATGGAGAAGAGAAGATGAAAATGGAAGGTGGGGAAATGAAGATGAAGATGAAGAAAAGAAGATGAAAATGGAAGGTGAGGAAATGAAAATGAAGAATGAAGGATGAAGAACTTTGCCTATAAAAGAAGAAGAGTTCTTGAAGAGATATGAGAGTTTTTTTGGGGGAGTAAGAGAGAATTGAGAGAGAGTTTTTGGAGTGAGAGAGAATTGAGAGAGTTTTTGAGGTGAAAGAGAATTGAGAGAGTTTTTGAGAGGAATTCTTTAGAGAGGAAAAAGAGAATTTTTGAGAAAAAATTTGGAGAGAGTTTTGAGAAGGCTTGAGTGCTTTGAAGCTCGGTGCTACCATTGCCAATTTCTGCACCCATCAACACAAGCCACAAGTTCATCACCATCGTTCAAGCTCGCCTGACAAAAAAAGAAAGTTAAGTGATTCCCTAACTTTCTTTAATTTCGAATACAAATTAGCTCGGATTTTCTACACTGATTTTTTTTTTTCTCTCTACGTTTTTATGTTAAATAACAATTGCATATCAACGATGAGACATCAATGGTACAAGAATAGAAGGAGAGCAAAAGGGAAAAAATATCAACGCCCAGTTGCAGTCTCATGAAATTCTAGCGATATGAGAAAAAAGCGTGAAGGAGAGATAGGACCAAGAGATTTCTCGGTCTAACGAGTCACCAAATCGGTCCAATGGTCAAGACAAGCCCGAAGCACGAGTTTGGTGCACGAGTTCAAATTGGGGAGTAACCTTGAACCTATTTCATCCTAATTTCATGTAATTTCTTTATTTCAAAAAATGTCATGGGAAGAAAAATCCAAAAAAAATGATTCTTTGATCTTCAAGTAGAATTCATCAAATTTGTCAAATCCATTATTTGTTTCATGAATTTTAAGGTACCGAAAGGGCATTAGTTGTAATTAATGTAACCAAGTCCCCGGACTCTTAATCTACCGTTGCGAGAAATAAGATAGTTTTCTCCCGCTATTTTATTTGGGTTTCTAATCGACCTACCGAAAATGATTAGTGGCGACTCCAAATTCAAATCACATTGCATGTTAATCATTCGAACCTTAAGTTGCGATTTGGTATGGACTTGGGAGAGTCCGAGTTAGGTTAGTTAATTAATTAACCCGATAATCCATTAGCCCGAAAAAGATGACTTGTTTATTTTTTTTTCTAGGTCGCGACACTTGGCGACTCCACTGGGGACCCAAAGAGGACTTAAGCCGATAAGTTCATGAAAAGGAAAATTACTTGATTTGGCAATCTTGGTTGAATTTTAATCCCTATGTGTTAAATGGTTTTGCGGGAAAGGGAGTTATAAGGGGAGGAGTCTCGTGGCTAACCTCTTTTTGCGAGGCTTGGTGATGAGAATTTTATTTTTTGAACTATCGGAGTGCCGATTGCCTTTAAAATGTCGTGCATGCCGCTAATATAATTGCATTACACCACCTTGACTTGTGACCGAACCCGGGTCACCCGATAGTTTTAGGATGGTATTTATGTGGTTCTTTAACCTTGGCGGTAAGGCTTCGCTAAAGGTTATCCCACTTGGATCCCGAGTTCTTCAAAAAATGGCTCAAGGGTTATTCTCATGCGCGTGAGGCTATGATGCATGAGAGTTGCCCTTGTCGACCGAACCAAGCCGAGATGATTGAACCCGACTAGTCATGACTATGTATGCGAGGCGGCAACTAGTCATGATGAACGTGCGCGAGGTCGCGACATGTCGTTCCGTCCTTCATTTCATTTTGCTAAAAGAACTAAAATTTGAATCCACGATTCATGCGCATGTCTTTGTGATTGACATTTTCTTCCTATGAGCGGTAATTTCCTGTCTCTCACGCTATGTTATCTGATTTTTATTTTGGGCTGGTCCATGGTTTAGGTTGATTGTTTATGAATCTCATTGTCTTGTTTCCAATTTCACACTTTGCTTCCGTAGTTTTTACAATTTCATCGATTGTCCTCAATTCCGATTTGGCTTGTTCCTATTGTACGATTTTTACTAAATTCTATGATCGAGTTTTGAGTAAGTGCCAAACATGAAAGTTGTAGATCTATGTTTCAACTAATATCCTACAAAATGTCAGAATTAAATTCATAGTTTAAGATGGCCTTTCGTTTTTTCAACTACCTGCGGTTATAACAGTTTTTTGAATGCGATTTTTCGAAAAGACACATTAAACTGTTTTGATCCGCTCATTTCTAGTCCGATTGGCCAACATAAAAGTTGTTCATCATCTTCTCAACTATAAGCTCGTAAAATTTGGACGTATTTTGACCAACGTGCGAATTAATACGGATTTTTTCGTAGAAATCGACGAAACTGAAAATTGCCCGATGCGATCTTTTGGTCATGTCTAGTTCGTTCATTGAGTCTAGAAGGGAAATCATGGACCGGCTCTCTATCCTCGCTCGTTGTACTTACTCTTGACTTGTCGCTTTTCAGGAAATTTATCACGGATCCTCCGCATATTACTCGATTGATGGCGAAGAGAATGGCCGACATTAACGCCGTTGTCCATGAGACTTTGAATGAACAGTTTCGGTGCTCTAACCGAGCGATTTGAAGGGATGATGTCTCACAAGATGATGGATAACTTCATAGCCAAGCTTCACCGTCCAGCTCAAGCCCTCCGCCGGTTGTGCCGGCTCTAATTCCCTCGGCGAGCAATTCCAAAGCAAGGCCCCTAAGGTGTTCCCTATCGACTATACCGCTGAAAGATATTATTATAACAGGCACGGGCTCGAGCATACCACCCTCGATTCCAGCTCCCCAAACCAACCCGATGACGATAACCAACGACCAACAAGTTTGTCATCATGGGGGATACATGAGGAGGGAAATCTAGTGGATTCAAAGTATACGACCCGGATGAGTTCAGCCAGATTATGAGGAAGTTCGTCAAGATTTCGAACGACATAAAGAGATCAAGCCCTTGACCGGTGAACAAGCTATCTCGATCAACCTAGGCGATGCGGAAAACTCTAAAAAAGTTAAGATCGGGGCAAACCTTTCCAAAGAGATGTCCGAGCGCTTGATTAAGCTCCTAAAGGATTACCAGGACGTTTTCGCCTAGTCCTATTGCGAGATATGCCCGATCTTGACCGTTCCATTGTCGAGCATTGTTTGCCGATCGATCCTTCGGCTAAGCCGGTCGTGCAAAAGTCAAGGAGGGTCGACCGAATTAGTGCGAGAAGATCAAAGAGGAGGTCATCAAGCTTCTCGATGTAGGATTCAGAATATTTCGATTGGGTCGCTAACATAGTCCCCGTCATGAAGAAAGACGGCCGCATTCGAGGTTTGACTTGTTTTCGTTCATGGATGGTTTCTCCCGATACAATCGAGTCCCGATGAATGTCAATGACAAGTTGAAAACCACTTTCACCACACCATGGGGAATGTTCCATTACCGGGTAATGCCGTTCGGTCTTAAAACGCTGGAGCCCACTTACCAACCAGCCATGGTTGCCCTTTTCCACGACATGATGCATAATGAGATTGAGGTTTACGTCGATGACATGATAGCAAAAACAAGGCATGGAGAAGATCACGTCGAAACGCTGAAAAAAATTGTTCGACAGACTCCGAAAGTACAAGTTACGCCTCAACCCCGCCAAGTGTGTCTTTGGGACCAGCTCGGGCAAGCTACTCGGATTCGTGGTAGCGGTAAGGGCATTGAAGTCGACCCTTCGAAAGTTAAGGCTATTCGTGAGCTTAAGCCGCCGACGACGGTTAAAGAAGTTCGAAATTTGATGGGTAGGCTAAACTATATTGCTCGATTCATCTCTCGGTTATCGAAACCGCTAAGCCATTCCTCAAGCTATTAAAGAAGAATGCGCTAGTCCAATGGGATAGCGAATGCAAAGAAGCTTTTGGAAAACTAAAGCAAGATCTCATGAATCCACCCGTGCTTGTTCCTCCAACGCCGGAGCAACCTTTAATCCTCTACCTCACAATCCTTAGTGAATCATTGGGTGCTATGCTAGCCCAAGAGAAGCAGGACGATGGAAAAGAACGAGCTATTTATTATCCGAGCAAGAAATTCACAACTTCGAAAATGAAGTACTCCGAAGTAGAGAAAACATGTGCGGCGTTAGTCCAGGTGCTGTACGTGCTTCGGCAATATACCTTGCATCACCAAGTGCTTCCGGTGACAGAATGCAATCCCATCAAATACTTGCTTAATCAACCCGCCTTGATTGGTAGACTTGCCAAATGGCAAATCCTCATCTCCGAGTTTGACGTTCAATATTTGTCCCAAAAGTCAATCAAGGGACGAGTTATAGCGAGATGTCCTAGCTGAAAATCCGTGGCAAGATGATGATGCCTATCGTTCGAGGATCGAATCATGTCGGTGGAGGATTACATCCGGACTATGTATTTTGACGGAGCTGTCAATTTATCGGGGTCGAGCACGGGTGCGGTTCGATATCTCCAGGTGGTCGCATTATCCTGTGGCAGCAAAATTGGTATTCCCTTGCACAAATAACATAGCGAGAATATGAGGCATGCATCCTCGGTCCGTAGGCTGCGATTGAAATGGGGATGGCCCGACTTAAGGTGTTCGGAGATTCCGCTTTGATTATCCTTCAAACCGTTGGAAAGTGGAAGACGAGAGATGCTAAATTGCTACCCTACCATGAATATCTCGGATGAATTGGTGGAGGAATTTGAAGATATCTCATTTGAGTATCTGCCCAAGACTCATAATCGATTCGGCGATGCATTTGCTACCTTGTCTTCAATGTTACAAGTCGCCAATGGACTTGAGGTTGACCCACCGAAGATTGAAGTACTAAAAAAGCCGGCATATTGTATGGCCAGTGATCAATGAACCCGATGGTAAGCCATGGTACCATGACATCAAGACTTATATTCGAAGCGGGAGTTCCCCGAAAAAAGTACCGTATCGACCAAAAGTACATAAGGAAGATGGCCTCGAAGTTCTTCTTGAATGGAGATAATTTGTACAAGCGGTCATTCGATTCTTTCCTACTAAGATGCGTTGACTCAACCAAAGCGATTCGTCGATGATGGAAGTACATGAAGGGATTTGTGGTCCACATATGAACGGCCACTTGTTAGCTAAGAAGATTATGAGGTTGGGTTATTATTGGCTCACACTCGAAAGAGATTGTATTCAAGCATGTTCGGAGTCTGTCACAAATGTCAAATTCATGGTGACAAGATTAATGTCCCTCCAAATGAGTTGCATCGCTTATCCGAACCATGGCCGTTTTCTATGTGGGGCATTGATGTTATCGGTCCTATCAACCCTAAAGCATCCAATGGGCATCGATTCATCTTGGTGGCGATTGACTATTTCTCCAAATGGATCGAAGCCGCATCCTATTTAGCGATCACGGCACGAAATATCGCGAAATTTATCCGTCGGGATATCATTGCTCGATACGGTTCACCCGAAGCCATAATCACCGACAATGGCTCGAACTTAAACAACAAACTAATGGACGAATTGTTTAAGGAATTCAAGATCAAACATCCGAACTCTTCCCCATATCGCCCTCGGATGAATGGAGCAAGTAGAAGCCGCCAATAAGAACATTAAGAAAATTTTAGCGAAGACGGCTGAAAATTATCGCGATTGGCATGAGAGGTTGCCATTTGCACTTATGGCGTATCGGACCTCGATCCGGACATCTACCGGGGCAACCCCGTATTCTCTTGTATATGGAATGGAGGTTGTTCTACTAGTTGAAGTGGAAATTCCTTCATTACGTATACCTGTCTCAAGCTAAGGCGACGGAAGCTGAATGGATCCAAGCAGAGAACAAGCCAATTGAATCGATCGACGAAAAAAAGTCTTAAAAGGCCGTATGTTATCGCAGAGAGTTGCTAAATCATTCAACAAAAAAGTTCGGCCTCGATATTTTCGGATCAATGACCTGGTCTTGAGAAAATTATTGCCAATAGTCCCACTCCCGGAAGGGAAATTCACTCCAAACTATGGTGGTCCATATATAGTAAAGAAGGTGCTCCCCGGTGGTGCGTTGATTCTAGGCCGAGATGGATGGTCGTGTCTTTACCAATCCAATCAATTCGACGCTGTAAAGAAATATTATGCTTGATTCACTCGATGTTTTCATAATCGAGTTATAATATTAATACTGATTCACGAGTTGTTCGCATTTGAGCATTCGTTTGTTTTCTCGCTACTAAACTTTGTTTGAGAGATTGTTTCGAATGGGGGAGCCTCTTTGGCCCAATTAAATTGACCATCGGGAGCGTGAGATTTACATATTCGCGAGTAAAATGGGTTATCTTGCGAAACAAATATGACGACCAAGATGAAATGAGTAAAAACTTGCATTCATTTCATTCATCGAAAGCCTTACAAATAGATCAACGGGGTGGGAACATAAAGCCAAACCGAGCCCTAATGAGCATCACAAAGGAGTTTAACCGACTCTCCATACAGTTGATGCTCCGCCTACACCGATCGCTCCGAGAATCGAGATCCGCCAACTTAAAGAAGAGGAGCTCACATTTCTCTTTGAGGTTGGCTACCTTGTCCTCGTGATGCTCAAGCACAGAAATTCCGTGTCATGGATCAAGATTCTCCCGCGGGCTATATCCAGGGTCGAATCGTCCAGCCTTTCTTCCAGCCATGTGCATTGAAATTTTAAAATAATATTGAGCGGATCGCGCTCAAAGATGGTCCGGGGACATGGCCAAACATCCCACCAAGTTTCCCCTCTCACGAATCAGCGGGGAAACTTGTTCATTACCGTAGTCGAGGGCCTTCTTATAATTGTCGGCTACAAGACCGGCCAACACCAAGCTGTCCGACCGATCCCGATAGCGTGCCTTCACAAGGTGGGCCAAAGTAACATTTTGATGAGCAATATGGTAAGCATCCGGGAAGTTAGTGAAGAGGGTGGGGAAGATCCCGTATTCCTCCTCTAACTTGGTACCTTCAATAGAAGCGGTGTCCATATTCCTAAACATAAGACGAATCTCGGTTTCGGCCTCCGGATGATTGGCTATATAAGAGTAGCCCTGGCCTAGGAGATTATAAAGTTTCTCCCATTTGGCCAAAACTTCAGCCGAGAAGGCATGTGCGGGAAGGAAGCCATTGTTGTTGAAGGGGCTAAAAAAGAGTGGATGCAAAAGAGTGCTTAGAAGGTTGGAGATGAAGATATGAAAGCGATAATTGTCTCGGCGTTAAATCCTAATTTAAAGGGCGGGAAAAGCTATAGCAATAATTATCGTGGATGCCGAGTTAATCATCCGGGTGATACTACGAGGCGTTTCGTCCATGAGTCACGGATCTACCATCTCAAGCCTCACAAATCCGAAAAAGTTACGAAAAGATTTGAGGACCCCACCATGTTGAAAACCGAGTGGGAGACAAGCATACTTTTCGAGAGAAAAACAGCAATTCTTGCATAGCCACGTTAGTTACTCGGGTGAAGCTACGGGCGTTTCGTCCGTGAGTCACTTGGATCTACCATCTCACGCCTCACAAATCCGAAGAAGTTACGACAAGATTTGAGGACCCCACCATGTTGAAAACCGAGTGGGAGACAAGCATATTTTCCGAGAGAAGAAACAAGCAATTCTTGCCGAGCCACGTTAGTTACTCGGGTGAAACTACAGGCATTTCATTCATTGGATCCTGGATCTATCGTCAATCCGTGATCTCGAGCCCCACAAATCCGAAAAGCTACGAAAGGAGTCGGAGTCCCAAAGCATGTTGAAAACTCGAGTGGAAGACAAGCATGGTTATCAAGAAAAGAAAATCGGTGCGAGTGGATTTGGGGTCCCATCACGTTGAAAAAACAAGGCAAAGCGGGAAACACGAAATCTTGGGAAAACGTCGGCTTAGTGATTTTCATCCGCGTTAAAAGGGAGGCTTTGGAACATACCCGATTACTCGAAAGAATTTGGAGAGAGTAAGCATACAAAGGGAGAGTAGAGTGAACAAAAGGCGGTAAGAGGTATTTCAATCCAACATGTTTAGAGGCCATCGGACTTACCTGGAGGCGATCAACCTAGACATCCCCGAAAGCGAACTGCTGGATTTCGAGACAAGATCCAACGCCGAAGCCGTAAAACCCAACTCCTTAGGCGGTGAAATTCAAGATCTCGACAACAACAACAATGGCGATAGCAGCCCAGCCAACCCCAGAAAAGAAAATATCAAATCAAAGTGCTCGAAACGCTTCAAGGAATGCTCTTACGTGAATAAGAGACGCAAACATGAATTGAGCCGGATGATAGGAATGGAGCCCTTGAAAGTCAAGTTTTGGTTTCAAAACAAGCGGACCCGATTGAAGGTTAAAAATGAAAGTCACGAACTTGCGTTTCGAGGGAAGAAAATGAAAAGCTTCGAAGAGAGAACAAGAGGTATAGGGATGCTATTAACACCGGTGTTTGCCATATGCGTAGCGACCCCATCTTCTTTGGTGACATGTCCCTCGATGAGCCACATCCCGAGCATTAAAAATGCTCATTCACGATTCATCACCCGAGCAAGTTCGGTACAATCCGATTTCGTTGGAGATACATCCCGAAAGTCGGTCTTGCAGAGGTAGAACCGATACCCTTCGAGGGAAGAGACATGCATCACTACAATTGGAGTTTCCTTGATGTCACAATGCCCACAATTCAACGCCGATGGAACTCCGAATGTGTAGCCTACATGAAGCTTTAGTTTTTATTATAGGCTCTCAAAATATCTCTTCTTTGAGCATTACTAGCCAGCCCTTACGAATTCTCAAGAGAAGTAGTGACATGTATGAATGAATGTACTGTTTGTTACAAAATCCCCATGTGAGACATTCTTCTTTTAATCCAGGGGCAAAAAAGCGATCTATCCACGAACATCATCATGCTTAAATGCGTGAATTCCTTGCCGATTTGACTAAGCATTGAAAGCCTTCACGTAAGTAAATGCGAAAAGATTTGAGGAGGAAAATAACTGCCTCGTTAGTGGAGAAAGCGAAAAGATTTGAGGAGGGCAAATAAGCTGCCTCGTTCGTAGGAGAAAGCGAAAAGATTTGAGGAGGGCAAATAACTGCCTCGTTCGTAGGAGGAAGCGAAAAGATTTGAGGAAGGAAATAAGCGCCTCGTACGTAGAGAAAGTGAAAAGATTTGAGGGCTCCTCCATATCGAAAAGTAAAAAAAAGAACGACGGATTGAGCGAGATGTAAGAGTTATTAATGGATCCAAGGCACTAGGAGTCGAAAAGGAGAGAAAAGTTGTCTGAGACCAACGGATCGAGAAAAAGTTTATAAAAGACTTGAAGTCTTCATGCACCTCCGTAACTCGTCACGAAAGGCCATCGTCGCATTTGTGATTTTCCGGCAATTTATCTTTGCAAGTCCAAAGAACATCTAAAGCCCGGTCTCTAGTCCAAACACCCATTTTTCGGTCTACATATGGAAGGTTTTGAAAGGAAAATAAGTCTGCGTACATTCCAGGCGGAAGTATGGGAAGCCTCCTATCCCGAGGATCTGCGAGTCATGGCCATTGATGGCAACCCCGTTTCCCTCTCGATCCTCGTTGCCATGCTGAGAAAGTGCATGTATAGGATTTCAGCTTATATGAAAGCAACAGAAGCCTTAGAGGAGGCGAGACAGTACAAATATGATTTTGACATCGTCGTCGCAGCCATGGTAGGGATCGATATGGACGGTCTTAGTCTCTTAAAGATCATTGATTCCGAGTTGAATATACCGGTCATCGTCACATCGCCAAGTGATGATCGCCGATTCATAACGAGGGCCACATTGCATGGTGCTCGGGGCATCCTAAAGAAGCCGGTCGCGTTCGAGTGCTCCAAAACATATGGCAAAGATGTTTGTAAGGAAGCAATTACTCGAACAAAAGAACTATGGCCAAGCCGCCTACGACGATTTTGTCGGAAAGAAAAGGCCCCTTTGTCCGCCGAGCTTCATTCTATATTCATCAATGCGGTTCGACAGCTAGGAATCAATTCAGCACGACCAATGGCTGTACTCAAAATAATGAATGTAGACGGACTCACCCTACGAAGTGTCACAAATCACCTTCACGATTTAGAGAAAAGCTGAAGAAGCATGATGTAGCTTGGAACCTAGGCGACCGAGCAAAGTTGATCGGAAGATCAATCCTAGGAAAACCTACGGAGCAAAAAAGTACCCGACCACTTCCCAATCAAGAATACTTGCCATACCGACCTTCCGCTGGTGGTTCTAGCAACGGAACCGGTTGATCATTCCCTACGAGTTCCCAAGCGACGGCGGAGGCTCAAGCTCAAGGAGTCGACCGCTCACGGCAAAAATAAAGTGGAAAATCTGTCGCCGGTGTTAGCAAGTAACAATGCCCAATTCGGGTATCAATTGCCCGAAAAATCAAAAGGTTACTTTGATGATGAGCTCACCGCCTTGGTCGCCCGGTTCGGAGGTGAAAGACCTCCGCAGTTGTGATCCGAAGCAAGTGATCATGGATCCTCAAACAACGATCGTTGGTGTATGATCCAAGACAAAATCAGCCAATCATTGGAATGGCCAAAGAAAAGAGGTGGAACCAATCTCGCATGAATACTCTTTTAATTCCATGTATAGTTCCCCGCGTGGGATACTTTTTACCTTTTAGCTGTCTAGAATTTGCCTAGAGTTAAAGGGCGAATTTTTCTCCTCTCTTATCAAATGCGTAAGTTCCTTATTAAGCTAGGCACAGTAGCAATCTCGCATGACGCCCCGAACGCCCGCAAAGAGAGATTCGAATAGCCTTACTTGGGAGAATGCAAATAAAAGATCAAGTGGGCTCAAAGATTGGGGGATTGCTAACCGCTTTGAGAACAATATAACAAAAGCGAACCACCGTGGGCGCCAACAACATCGGTGCATAGTGGTTGGGGAATGACGGTGGTCCGAGGCATCCCGGGGTCGATCCCGGGATTTGGCATCAATGTACAAAGATTAATAAAAACTTTTTTGCTTCGCAGATCGAAGCTCAAATTTTGACGATTATAGAACCTTGAGAGATGACATTCCGGACATACAATCCGATCCGCGATGAATCGATCTTTTCAATTCAAAGTTCACGAGGAATACGTACATGGGTAAAGTGGTATCGTTCCAATTCTTTTAGAACATGAGGACATACATTGATACTTTCCCTTTTGATTTTTACGGGGGTTCACTACCTGTCCCAAACAGAGAAGTATCCCCTCTCCCCGAAAAAATTAATGAAATGAGAAATTCTTGGAGCCTTTGACAATCTCATATCTCGAAGCGAACAATGAAGTTTTGCAACGCATTTGCATGAGCAGGGGGCAACTCACGATCCACGCCCCTAAGAAATTTTTTATGTACTTGCGAACTTTGTCCGCCAAGATAAAAAGTCGCTTGCATTTTATATGCTCGAAAACACTCATATCTTGCATAGTTTGCACATGATTGTTCCTCATGTTTAATTTACCAACTCGAATAAGGAACATGAACTACATAAGATACATCGAATGTACGGAATGGGGCATGACAGGATGATGAAAGGCAATCCTTTCCCAAACACGTCCAATTTTTTCAAGCGAGATGAACGGTGGCAAAATTCCGCATTCCCCGAGGTAAAGAGTTTTCTCGCGAAAGGTACGATAACCGAAGTGATGGAGGCATTCATTTCTCTACCCTAAACAACTGCAAGTTATCCATTGATCAACCCATTTGAGCGGAGATTTCACTTCCACAACCCCGTCGAGAACCACCCCACATTGGGGCAAAACAGAGGTAATTTCATCAAGCATCACGAGACAAATGGTTAGAAATCTTCTTGCTTGGACTAACATCAATTTTCGGGTGGTTCTTTGCATTGTACTTGCGCTTTAATTCAAGTGCCTTAGGGTGACGAAGAGCATTTCTTTTTCTATCCCACACATCTATATCCATTTGCACAATCCATTTGAGCCTGCAAATTCGTTTCTAAAAGCCCTTATTGGTGATCATTGTTGTCCCAAAGTAAATATGGCCCATCTTTGAGTAGAAAGACCCGAAAAGCTGGATCCATAGAAAATCTCCCAATGAACTCATCAAGATACAATCGTAAAAGAGAGTTGGGAGGAAAAAAAAAAAGGAGAAGAAAGAGGAAAAGCTAATTCCACAAAAAAACTCCCGGGCATTTAAAAAAGCAAAGTGCCTACCAAAAGCAAGGCCAATGCCCTTTCAATTCATTGTTCATTTGTAGAATATTTCCGAACTTGAATGCACAATTTTCCTGTATATCCTAAAAGGGTTGAGAGAAAAATCTCCATGAAGTGTCAATGCAATCTTCAGTTCATACCATCCTCGAGCAATGATGGTATCATAGAAGGCCACGATCGGTGACAAGATTGTAATGATCACCAACATCAAGCCCCTTCTCAAATATCTTCCGAGCCAAAACGAACCCTTTCGTTTCTCGGTCCCCAAATCATTACCTCCATTACAACCCTTTAAAAGCCTTTTCCGACTAGGGCACTTGAATTAATGTGGAGTTCAATGATTTTAAGCATCACTCGAAAAAGTTCGAGCAAGATTACTTCTCTCTCATTTTTGCAGAGTTCTTGACTTGTAAACCCGGAGAGATGACGAAGAAATTCATTTCAAGCCTTTGACTCAACTAGAGTCCCCTTTGTAAACCTTTGACCTAGCCCTCATTACGGTCCTAATCAAGACCTCCGGATCGGCTCGATCGTATCAATTGCGAGATTACTCGGATCCTTATCGAATGCGATGTTTGGAAAGATTGAGTGATTTCTTTTGAATCCCATGAGACGGGATAAATAACTTTTCTTGAGAGTGAGAGAAAACCCTTTCGACCGAAGTCCCCCATTCACTCACATTCGAGGTATTCATAATGTGAGAACATCCCCGGACAGGGTTGGTAATGCAAACTTGATAGAATGGTTATGCATAAATCATAGTATGAGTGATTGCATTATGCACATGTTGAATATGTTTGCGCATGTTACCTCGGACATTCTATGATGGGTAATACATTCCCGATGTTCGATGTCCCTCCCAAGGTCTCGAATTTCATCCAAGGATTATTGAATGAGCAAGTTCTCCTGGCAAATGCCTACCATGTATGAGTACGAGCGATCCGTTTCGTTCTTTGATTAATCGTTCGGAGAACCCAGGTAAGTTTTCGAACCCATTTTCAAATTAACAACTCCTCGATGATAGTTGTTACGATTCAGTCCGAGCGATATGCCTCTCCGTCAGGTCGTGTAGAGCATATGCACCTGGCGATCTTGACATCTTATCAAATCATGACGACGTAGCTCTTATGATTTCCGTCTCGAATCACGAAGACATATGCCTGGTGATCTTGACCTTTAGTCGGCTCATAATGACATAACTCTTATGATTCTCGGCTCATTTATCAAATCACGAAGACATAAGCACCCGTGATTTTGATCCAAACCAAATCATAACGACGTAGCTCTTAAGATTTTGGTTCCCCTTTGTCAGATCACGAAGACATATGCACCTGGTGATCTTGACCTTTAGTCGGCTCATAATGACATAGCTCTTATGATTCTCGGCTCCTTTATCAAACCACGAAGACATAAGCACCCGTGATTTTGATCCAAACCAAATCATAACGACGTAGCTCTTAAGATTTTGGTTCCCTTTGTCGAATCGTGAAGACATATGCCGGCGATTTCGACATTTAATCGACCACAACGACGTAGCTCTTGTGAACTTGATTCTACTTCTTTTGACTCACAACGACGTAGCTCTTGTGAACTTGATTCTACTTCTTTCGACTCACAACGACGTAGCTCTTGTGATCCGGAAGGATCACATATCTTGCGCCGTCTCGCATTAGGGAGAAGTCTCCGATAACAGATAGGCCAAATACCTTAAGGTCCTCGTGTTTGCAAGAAACTTGGAAATTAAGGGAATCACCAACTTATGAGGTATTTGGTAAAACAGGTATTCTCGTATGCGATCCATGTGTAGGTTTCTCTAACATGGAAAAGAGAAATTATGACACATGTTATTTACAGATCTTGCATATCATTCATCACTTCATTACAAAAATGGGATTAAAACTCCCGCCAAAAAAAAGTTCATCCATAATTTGCATCGTCAAAATTCAGGGATTCAATTTTGTCTAATGAGCGGAACCTCTACGAGCCTCCACTCAAAGAGGGCAGCTGTTGACGCCTAAATTTTAACTAATATATATATTGCATAAAAATTAGAACTAGTTTTAGTTCTAAACAAAAATCATCTCACATATTCATTTAGCATTGACATATAATTTGAGCTTAATTTAACAGGCATCCGGACTAGGCATGCGGTGAAAAAAAAATGCACCAAGAAGATTTGGGCTTGAAAGTAATATTTTCTCGGGACCGTATGTGCAAATACTCGAACTTCAGGGATTGTATTGCAAATACTCAAAACTTCAGGGATCGTATTGCAAATACTTGAAACTTCAGGGACTGCATTGCAAATACCGAAAGAAGATGGGGAAAGGAAGATGGTGAAAGGAAGATGAAGAAGAGAAGATGAAAATGGAAGATGAAGAAAGGAAGATGAAGATGAAGAAGAGAAGATGAAAATGGAAGATGGAGAAATGAAGGTGGAGAAGAGAAGATGAAGATGAAGAAGAAGAAGATGAGGATGGAGAAGAGAAGATGAAAATGGAAGGTGGGAAATGAAGATGAAGAAGAGAAGATGAAGATGAAGAAAAGAAGATGAAAATGGAAGGTGAGGAAATGAAAATGAAGAATGAAGGATGAAGAACTTTGCCTATAAAAGAAGAAGAGTTCTTAAAGAGATATGAGAGTTTTTTTGGGGGAGTAAGAGAGAATTGAGAGAGAGTTTTTGGAGTGAGAGAGAATTGAGAGAGTTTTTGAGGTGAAAGAGAATTGAGAGAGTTTTTTGAGAGGAATTCTTTAGAGAGGAAAAAGAGAATTTTTGAGAAAAAATTTGGAGAGAGTTTTGAGAAGGCTTGAGTGCTTTGAAGCTCGGTGCTACCATTGCCAATTTTTCGCACCCATCAACACAAGCCACAAGTTCATCACCATCGTTCAAGCTCACGCAAAGAAAAGAAAGTTAAGTGATTCCCTAACTTTCTTTAATTTCGAATACAAATTAGCTCGATTTTCTACACCGATTTTTTTTTCTCTCTACGTTTTTATGTTAAATAACAATGCATATCAACGATGAGACATCAATGGTACAAGAATAGAAGGAGAGCAAAAGGGAAAAAAATATCAACGCCCGTATCATTGCGTCTCATGAAATTCTAGCGATATGAGAAAAAGCGTGAAGGAGAGATAGGACCAAGAGATTTCTCGGTCTAACGAGTCACCAAATCGGTCCAATGGTCAAGACAAGCCCGAAGCACGAGTTTGGTGCACGAGTTCAAATTGGGGAGTAACCTTGAACCTATTTCATCCTAATTTCATGTAATTTCTTTATTTCAAAAATGTCATGGGAAGAAAAATCCAAAAAAAATGATTCTTTGATCTTCAAGTAGAATTCATCAAATTTGTCAAATCCATTATTTGTTTCATGAATTTTAAGGTACCGAAAGGGCATTAGTTGTAATTAATGTAACCAAGTCCCCGACTCTTAATCTCCGGTTCGCGAAATAAGATAGTTTTCTCCCGCTATTTTATTTGGGTTTCTAATCGACCTACCGAAAATGATTAGTGGCGACTCCAAATTCAAATCACATTGCATGTTAATCATTCGAACCTTAAGTTGCGATTTGGTATGGACTTGGGAGAGTCCGAGTTAGGTTAGTTAATTAATTAACCTCGATAATCCATTAGCCAAAAAAGATGACTTGTTTATTTTTTTTTCTAGGTCGCGACAGGGAAAAAAAATATTGCAGAACAAGCAAGACTCAAAATATGAAATTTGAACGAAAAAAATCTAAAAGAAATTTCTTCTATTTCTTTTTTTTCCCTTTTTTCAAATCCTTTTGTTTAGATAAGACAACATTCGGGTTTCCACATTTTTCAAGCAGCTAAAAAAAAAGTAATAATTTTTTTTCCGCGAAAATAATAATTTTGGACTTGTGGTGCGTTTGCTACGCAAAAAAACTCAATAATTTCAAAAAATAATTTTAATATCTGATATTGCTCAAAAAACGATTCAATAAAATATGTCAACATTAATAGCAATAACCTAAGCCTAAACAATTTCGTCAATAAATTAAAACATTTTTGCTAATTCATTTATATTCTCTGATATAGCATATCTAACATTTACTTTATACTGGATAATCTGAAAAATTGTAAATTGAATTGGAATCGCCCATTAATGAGATCCGAATCAACCTTAAATAGTGAGTACTGACTTTTTTTGGTGAAAAACAAAAGGGCCCAAATTCGTACATTCGTGCCACATTTATATACCATTCATTACATTCCATCAAATTTTATGAACCGTGAAAGAACTTGAATGACATGATCAATCCACTTGAAAATTCATACTTCTCTCTTTTTATTATTTTTCACTTAGAACGCTGCGACCTTAATGCTCAAATTTGTCGTCGTCTTCTTCTTCTTTGTTGCTTCAATTAGCCCTCGTTTGAAATTTAAAATAATAAGGGCTCATTCGTCTTCGTTTTCGCCGCTTCATTGTTCAAGCACACTCTTCTTTCGAGCATGCTCTTCGTCCGGCTCACCCATCGTTCGTGAAACGAACAAACACAGCCTCAAGCTTTTCTTAGTCGACTTCTCTACTGCAGATGTGTGCGGGCTAATCACGAACAAAGCAAGCAAGCGAAGCACACCCAACACTCGTGACGATCTCTCTTTTCCTCTTCTGGGAACAACATTAACCAACGATAAGACGTTAGAATTAAAGAAGAGTGCAGAAGAATCCTAGTCCGCTTGATGAACTTATAACTTTTGTCACCAGAAACATCCCAACAGAGTATCCAAAAGTTGTTGACGGATGAATGTCTCCTCAAATCATGGCAACATACTCCGAATTAAGTCCAAATCCCAAGCAAAGCATTTGTCATATACTTTTATCATCTATCTCTACCCCCAATGAGACGAAACCAAAGATCATCCTGTTTCGGTGATGTCACCGAGGTTGAGCTCACCAAGCTCGAGCGCGGAAGCGCCGCTTCCTCAAAAGTCTTCCTCATCTGGCATCGTATCCTAAAAGGACCTGCAGCATTATCGAGAGTTTGTGAGATTATATAGTGAATCTTCGTCATGCTACACACTGAAGAACGCCACGCAAAGTCCTCTGCGTTCCATCAATTCTCTTTTCTTTTTCCTGTTCTTTGGTTTCTTATTGGTAGAGGTAGATATCTGACAGTGCAAAGCCAGGAATGTGAACCTAACTCACTTCACATGAAGCTGCAGGATGTTTCACCAGAAGAAAAATGTTCATCAAGGCATGTTAACATTCAGCAGAATGCTCGACACTGCTTGGAAGAAAAATGTACTGAATGAAAGCGAATTGAATAGGGTAAGTTACGACAAATCCAACGGACATTTGAGCTCATTGGTCTACCCAACAAGACAGACCTTTAACTGGTAAAGAACTCATATCTATCCCAATAACATCTCAAACACTTCCAATAAATAACCAAAGAAAGTGCGCTGGGTCCACAAACAGAGCAGCAAGAGATAAGAAGTACCTAATACCCGGCTGTTGCAGACATCTATGTACCCAGTGTCAACAAAAACCTTCTCCCACTTAGCCAATTCAATATCCTCCTCCCCCATCATCTCCACCAACTTCTCGAACCCAACACCTCCTTGGCCTTAGTTGCATCTCCCCTCAACTGGTCGACCCCTGCCAGCCGAAGAGGTATCTTATTATCATAAACCACATGGTCCCGCCATTCCAGCCCCACATACTCAAAATGCCGCCGTCACAATCTCGTCCACCCTGTGCGACTCCCCCATCGCGACCATGTACACCTACAAGGATGTGCAGAGGAGGGAGGTGGTTGCGAACGATTGCAGAGAAAATGGTGAGGATCATCTGGCAACGGCTTGATGAATGCCATAATCCAAATTGGAAGTCTGGTAAAGGAAGAATGTACAGCTTTTAGCAATATTGCTAGATGATTCCAAGATTAATCACCATCTTGACTTAGCAATATTGTACCTGCTAGTTCTTACGGCATTGGCGTCCATCATAAATTTTCTGACTTGCTATATCTTATCGTGAATGACATGCCTTTGATCAAACTTAAACTGATTTAAAAAAATAAGATAATTTTCAGTACACTGATGGAATAGAGGCATGAAAACGAAATGGGGAAAAGGCCAAGAATTTCCATAAATAAGTATGAGATAGTGATACACATATGTACATTCTGTAATGTTAATTATTGTTTTCAATTTATTTGTAAATGGGTTTTTTATATCAAGATTTCTTATTGATGAACTTTTTAAGGTAAAATCTTAATGACTTTAGCGTATATGCGATAAGATTATCAAGAGATCCGGAATCAACCGTAAATAGAAAGTACCGACTTTTTTCGTGAAAAAAAAATACCAAACCGATACATTTGTGCCATATTTATATACACTTTGTTAGATTCCATCAAATTTTATGAAACATGAAAGAACTTGAATGATGTGATCAATCCACGCAAAAATTAAACTTGGAGTGCTAATATTTATATAGGGTGCTCACTTTGATGTCAATATTTTTTTTATCACTTAAGTGCCAAATCGATAAAAAAAATATCACTTTGGTGTAGATATGGCCACTGGCCGGTTTGGGTCCGGGAATCGGACAGGCCCCTCACGGGCTGATTACGATTTTACAAAAAGTCGTCGGTTCCGACCGGTTCGAACCGCAAAAAAAAAAGGAGGAAAGAGCTTTCACCCCCAAAGGATCAAAATTGCGCCGTTGCATTGCAACGGCTGAACCAATCCCCCTTTTTTTTTCCTAAATTCTCTATAAATACCATTTTTCTCATTTCATTTTTTTTCTCAATTTCTCTCAATTTCTCTCAATTCTCTCGATTTTCGAATCCGCTTTCCGCTCAATTCTCGACAAAAATGGCAAGTGGAAGCGGAGCTAGTGACAGGGGAAAAGAGCCCGATACCGATGGGTATGGGGGAATCGAGATTATACTCAACCTCATGATCCATATGATCCTCATGAGTTTGCATCTTGGGTAGACGATGATGATAATATCAACTCTATTCCCAATGTCGAGTATGTCCCAATGCAAGAAAGTCTTCATCCTCCTACCGGCATCGAAAAAACGTCGACAACAAAAGACCCGGAACGGTAAGCTCGGTAAAGTACATCCAACTTATGGCAACACTTCGACAAGGTACATGTAGGCGAAAACAAGTATAAGATAAATTGTAAATATTGTATGAAATCATACAATTTTAATAAAGGAGACGGCTATGTAACATACCATCGGCATCTCACGCAAAAACATGCAACGCAAGTAGGGATCGACACCAGGCAACAACAAATTTCTGGAGGTACGCCAATCCTAACACTTCTCCTTTATTTCGTTACGGTGATAAAGTTTATAAAGAAACATTAGCTCAATATGTTGCCACCGAACATTTATCGTTTACTACTTGGTAAAAATTTTGGTTTGAATTTTTTATAAACACTACATATACTCCCCAAGCAAAACTTGTTTCGAGAACTACTCTTAAACGCAAAATTTTTAGGGTTTACAAAAAATAAAAAAGGCTTTGCAAAACTTTTTTATGGATTTCAATGGACATGTGCATATAGGTAGCGACATTTGGAGCGATCCTTGGCAAATTCATTCTTATATAGATATCACATGTCATTGGATGGATAACGATTGAAACATTCAAAAAAAGTCATTGCATTTCGAGTGTTTGATAAAAGACATACATCCAATAATATTTATAGAATAATTATGCAAGTTTTATAAGAATATAATTTGATTAATAAAGTTTTTTCAATTAGTTTTGATAATGCCGCGTCAAATACCGCTTTCATTCCCGAGTTAGAAAATATTTGTAAACTCTCTTTTAGCGGACAATTTTTTTCACATTAGATGTGATTGCCATGTTTTAAATTTATGTGTACAAGATGATTTACGAAAACTCTTGAGATTTTTCTCACCCCAATAAAGAGAGCAATTAAATTTTTATGGAGTAGCTCCCAAGTTATGAAAGAATGGAGTAGATTTTGTAAATCATATGGACAAAAATCAAAAGATTTCCAAAAAATGTTCCGACTCGTTGGAATTCTATCTACGAGTTGCTTAATCAATCTTTTGCTTATAAAAATTTATTATGTGCATTTATTTCGGAAAAAATATTTTTGAAATTAGTTTACTCCCGCAAGATTAGGTTGTTTGCAAAAAAATGTTAGATTTTTTTAAAGTTTTTAATGATGCAACTTATACTTTATCCGGTGTTTATTATCATACTATGCATTTATTTTTAATTCAGTGTGTTAACATTGCTTTGGTATTTTTTGTGAATATGAAAAAGATGCTCAATTAGCTCCGACTATTATAGCAATGAAACAGAGTGTGTTAACATTGCTAGTATTTTTTGTGAATATAAAAAAGATGCTCAATTAGCTCCGACTATTATAGCAATGAAAGCAAAATGGCTGCATTATTATGCCTGCATTCCTCTTGTTTATTTGGTTGCTATTATTTTCGATCCACATACTAAATTTGAAGATTTGTATGATTATCCCAAGAAGTTGATACAATTGTTGAATTTGTGGAGTTTATGTGATTTGTTATGAAATTGTGCTGATTTTGGTTGGGTTATTGAAGATTGTGGTTTATGTGTTATGCTCGTATCACTATGTTAAGAACCCATTGAGGGGGGAAGTATGCATACTATCGGGACGTCCTTCCAGGCGGAACCACCGGTTGATATAGGTGGTAGACCTAGTCAAGGGGGTAAACTTGGTTGTCTTTGTCATGATGTTAAACATGACGATAGTCTCATGTTGAGCATTTTAGTAGTCGATGGAATGGACCATTGATAGTTGGTTTGAGATCACTCAATGGATTGACCATTGACCGTTGATTTATGATTGTAAACTATTATTGTTGTCGATCCTATACGTAAAAAAATTGCTGAGAAGATATCATTTACTTATGATACTTTACGTATATCGTATATTGGGTTGAACTTGATAAGTGATGATATCATTTTTATAAATGTGCATAGTGATTGTTCGATCCACTTATAAGAAATGTATTACTCACTAAGTCGTGTTAGCTCACTCCTTTCGTCTTACCTGCTTTTCAAGTTCTTCAACGACTCGCAAGTAGGATGCGAGCGTTTCGTTAGAAGGGACTTTTGATGGGAGGTTTTTGGGTATAAGTTGTATATAGTTGATGAGCTTCTTAAATAAATCTTTTTGATGGATATGTTTAGGGCTAAATGGACAAAATTTTAAAAGGTTTACGACTAAATGAACACAATTAAAAAATTTAAGACCATATTGGCTAATCATCAAAATGTTTAGAATTGAATTGGCACAATTAAAAGGATTATGATTAATTAGCGGCCATACTATAAATTAAATACTTCTTGGACAATTATCCTCATGTTCTTGAACAAGACTATTGTCGAAAAAGTTTGGGACTATCTCATGGCGAACATAGACTATCAAGCAAAAGTTCATTTGACTTCTTTTGATACTATTTTCAACCCCACGTTCATATTTTGAATCGTGGTCAATTGATAGATACCGATAAAGAGGTTAAATAGACATCTTAACTTCATCCTTATTTAATTGAATGCGTTTTGCTTTTGTAAGTATCACAAAAAATTACTGGGGAGAAAATTCGATTAGGTCGATCAATTTGAGTAAACACATACCTCTGTGCCTTTTTCAATAAGTAGAAGATTTTCCAGCTCATAGATAATATCAACTTCGACTTGCCAACCTTGGGTACTAGTGGGTTATCCTAATATATCGCTGCGGTTTAGAGAAGTCTGGTGGATGCAACTAATGCACGTGATCATGACGGGGAACAAAAAGAATGAGAAAGAATCATTACCGTAACCGCATGACCTTTTCATCATCTATATGTGAACGTGTGTGTATATATATATATATATATATATATATATATATCGGGCTGAACAGGGTTATATTTTGACACTGCATCCTTTATGAGAAAAGATGGCCATGTGATTACTCTATTCTTGTGGGAAACATGAAAGGGCTTAAATGACGTGATCAGTCCACGCGAATCCCAAGCAAAGCATTTATCAAATACTTGTATCATCTATCTCTATCTCGAGGAGACGAGACCAAAGATCATCCGGTTTCGCTGATGTTGCCGAGATCGAGCTCGCCGAGCTTGAGTGCGTAAGCCCCGCTTCCTCGAAAGTCTTCTTCATCTGGCATCGTATCCTAAAAGGACCTGCAGCATTGGCAAGAGTTCATGAGATTATATAGCGAATCTTCGTCATGCTACAAACTGATGTTGCCTTTCTTTGGATTTTGCATTCTCGTTCGCGTCACATTGATTTTTAGCACGAGAACACATTCATCTTTTCTTATGCTGTCCCCGACACTAAATATAGATCATGGCCAGCCAAAAACTATTCCCAATACAAGAGCACAATGGTGGTTTCTCCTACACTGTCCCCAACAGTTAATATAATCAGATTCATTCCAATGAAAACTATTCCCAGTACTGCATATTTGTGTAATTAGGGCCTCAGTATGGTAACCATTCTCATTCTCCGATTCCGATTCCGAGAGCAAAAATAGATGAGAATCGCGCTTGGTAACGCAAATAAATTTGATTCAGATTCTATTCCCGAATCGGTTTTAGAGAAATCGAATTAGTTTTAGAGCAAAATCCGGAACAAAAAAAAAAGTTGATTCCAAAAAAAGAATCACTTTTGAGAATCACAAAACAAAATGAAGTCTCACATCTCTCACTTTTCCCTTTTAATTCTCTTGTCACTTTTCCCTCAATCTAATAAAAATAAAAATTAAATAAAAAAATCCAAAAAAAACTGAATTTTTTTTAAAAAATCACAAAAAATTTAGAAAATCCCTAAAAATAGAATAACCTTAGATTAGGCTAATTTGACCTCATTTTCATAAATTTGGACCTAAATTTCCTAGATTTCAAATATTTCACTCTTTTGCAAAAAATATCACGAGAAGATGATGGTTTCCAATTTATGGATGATAACATATATACTCGTAACTATGGGCCACAAAATGTAAATATCCGCACGTGAAACCGAAGCTAAACCGCCACTTGGATTTAGGACAGGAGCTACAAAATGATAGTGAAAAACTTGTACTTTGTATTAAGGAGGATAATTTGGCTTTTTTTTTTTTTTTTGTCGGTGGATTTTGGATAACGCAACATTTAAAGGAAAAAATGAGTTCTTAATATGGGAACCGCCTCATACTTCAATCGAACTTCAAACGTAATGTATTAAAATTTGTGTTTTATTTATGACATGCTAAAATATATATATATTAAATTATTTTAGTATGCATTGAAAATTAGTCTTCAATTTAGGATGAAATTTTACAAAGTAACTATATAGTTATTTGACTTAAATGAAAAAATTAGGAAGAGAAACAGGTTTTTGAAACAGAAATTTTGTGTAATTATCAAACGCGTTTCTATTTCAAGAACAGAAATTTTGGGTAGTTATCAAACGCGTTCGATTCTCTAAAACTCATCTAAGAACGAGAATCGAAAAAGTCATTTTAATCGAATCATTTTTTAGAAACAAAATGGTTACCATGCGCAAAACCTTAGACCCCATAGCATAACTTTGACTTCTTCGCCAGAAAAGGAAGCATCAGTGAAAAGGCCAAGAAGTAACTAAGAAATTTAGGAACGAGGAAGACAAAGCTTGAAGTTAGAGATTATCATGACATAACACTTTCTCAGCTAATTCCACTAAGGAAGACGAAAGACTCTAAAAACGTACTAATTGAACAGGTCGTTCCATTCTCTTTCTTGTCCACAACATATTGCACTCTCCCTCCAGAACTTAAGCAGATGTAAAGAAAGTAATAGCAACTTCAAGTGAGGCAAACCAAGGAAGATGAAAGAATCTAAGGCCAATATGGTAACGTTTCGTTCCGGAACAATTTTGGAACGAAACACCTTTTTCCGTTTTTGTTCCCGCAACGATTTTTGGAACAAAACGTGTTTGGTAACAAAAAAATTCTGTTCTCGGAACAAAAAAACGAAACGTGTTTGGTAAATACATAAAGTTTCTTCCCGATAATAATAATAATAAAAAGAAATACCTTTGGTAACTGCAAAAAAAATTGTTCCTAATTTTTTCATTTAATTAAGGGGACTCTATATATATTAAAATTAAGATGTCTTTATCTTTTTAACTTACTAAATCAAATTAAATCTCAATTATTCAATTTACTAAATCAAATTAGACCAATTTATGTATAAGTAATTTATGTATGATTTATCAAATTACAATATGAACGAGATCAACTATAAAAAAATAATAACCTTTAAACATGGATCTCTAGAAAAATATTAATTGCACTTTGAGTGAAACCAGGGACTAAAATGAAAAAATTTGTGCATTTAGGTCCTTTTAGTCCAATCGTGCAATTTTTCCAAACATGATGACCGAAATGAGATACGGGATATCAAAGTCTCATGTCATTACTTGTAAAAGTAAAAAAATTTGGGTAAAATGATTTAAAATGAAAATTTTTAGCCAATTTAGGATTATGTTCAATGAAGAGGCATGTGCCCCCAAACTGAATTTTTAAAAATTTAAGAGGCTAAAATGAAAAGGGAATTAAAATAAAAATATGGACTATTTTTGCACATTT
Organism: Rhodamnia rubescens; assembly: GCA_021437795.1. Lineage (NCBI taxonomy): Eukaryota > Viridiplantae > Streptophyta > Magnoliopsida > Myrtales > Myrtaceae > Rhodamnia > Rhodamnia rubescens. Next base: position 2,827,253 of record JAILYA010000004.1, on the reverse strand, counting down.
TTCTGATCACGAATACTATTTTTCCTGATTTTCAGCTATTTTTATAATTTAAATAAATCCGAAAAATGTCAAAAATTACGAAAAATATTTTTTTGTTCAAAATTGATTTCTAAGTCTAGGCCAAAGATTCTGAGATCAATTTTTTAATTTTATGAATTATTTTAGTATTTTTAATTAATTTTTAAAAATAAAATAATTAAAAATCAAATGTCAACATTGTGCAAAACAAAAGAAAAGAGATGTGTTCAAAAATAAAATTTTTCCCAATTATTTCTAAAAAATGTTCCAAAAGTGTTTTAAAAAGTGTTAAAAACACAAACAAGTTTTTCTTTTCTTTTTTCTTCAAAGTCTCACATTTTCAAAAGTGTTAGAACATTTTGAAACATTTTTTACTTAAGCAGTTGTTAAAAAGTGTTAACACTTTAACAAAAACACTTTTTCTGCAGCCTTAACCATACGCACCCTAAATGTGCTGAACGAAAGCGAATGAATAGGGTAAGTTACCACAAATCCAACAGACACTTGAGCTCATTCGTCTACCCAACAAGACAGACATTTAACTGGCAAAGAACTCATATCTATCCCAACAACATCTCAAACACTTCCAATAAATAACCAAAGAAAGAGCACTGGGTTAACAAACAGAGCAGCAAGAGATAAGAAGTACCTAACACCCGGCTGTTGCAGACATCTATGTACCCAGGGTCAACAAGAACCTCCTCTCTCTTAGCCAATTCAAGATCCTCGTCCACCGTCATCTCCACCAACTTCTCGAACCCAACCTTGGCCTTCCAACCCAACACCTCCTTGGCCTTAGTTGCGTCTCCCCTCAACTGGTCGACCCCCCGCCGGCCTCAGAGGTATGCTATAATCCTATACTACAGCCCGTGGGCCTCGCGGTAGTACACAGTGTACCAGTGCGCGGCGCATTTGGACACGCCGTAGAGGGACCAAGGGCGGAACCGGGATTTCTCATACATGCTCAAATACCCAGATTTGTTAGACTGCGGTCCGAACACCTCCGAAGACCCAGACTGGAAGTAGCGGATGTGGCTGCGGCCGGGAACGGAGACGTGACAGCGCACGGCCTCAAGGAGCCGGAAGGCGACCGTGGCGACAATATCGGGGTATTCAGGGGTCTCGAGAGAGACCGCCACCTCGTACTGGTCGGCGAGATTGTAGACCTCTCGGGGGAGATCGCGTCGATCCAGCGGCGGAGACAGAGAGAGGAGTCGGTGAGAATAGAGCAGCGAAGCTTCATCCGGGCATTGTGGGCGTTGTTGCGGGGGTCGATGTAGATGTGGTCGACCTTTTGGCTGTTGAAGTTGGAGGAGCGAACGCTCATGCCGTAGACCTCGTACCCTTTGTCGAGCAAGAACTCGCTGAGGTAGGACCCGACCTGGCCCGCAATGCCGATGATCAGGGCCACCTTGCGGTGCTGCGGCGGCGGGGCTTCGCCGTTGCCTCCGGAACCGGATTTGGGCGTGTCGTTCTGGGTCGCCATTGCTCGCGTAGGATGTCGAAACGAGTCTAGTAGGATTCGTTTGAGGAGATGAAGGGGAAGATGCGTGGGGTTTTTGGGAGATTCTTAAGAGATGGGAGTGGAAGAGATTAGGTACATCTTCCTCCCTTACGTGCTCTTTTTAGTGACTAATGAGATTGCGCCACGTGGTATGGTAAATATGACGAAGTCAGTGAAAACTTCGGAGATGGAGATCTGGCTCTGCTCTAGACCGAATCGCAGTGCATTGTGAACCGTCCGATGAAGGCTCCCGGTAAAATAACGGCCTAATATCCTAAACAAATCTCAATTTTATCTTAAATTTTTTTTTTCACATAAAAAATCACAAACTTTAATTTCAATCCCAATTCTACTCTAATTTTTTTTATCCTATGAAAACCCTCAACTTTAGATCATGTTTCAATTCTACTATCCAATCTCAATTCTACCATAAAATTTTTCTCTTTCATAACAAATCACTAATTTTTACTTGAGTCGCAAATTTGCTTAAATTAATGCTATGTTCAAAATTTTTCATTGACAATCGAGAGATTGAAAACTCCCAAGCATGAGTTGTTTGAGTTTTCCGAGGCGAGCTCCCTAAGCACGAGAGATGAAAAGTAGAGCGGTGACGTGAAAATGTCACATAAGATTACTAATAGCGATTTAGGACAGATGGTTAGCGGGGCCCATTTGGAACTCAAAGTAAAAGTTGATTTTTAGGATATGTTCACTAAGTCCTAAAAAAATTGTAATTGAGTCATAAAACTTACACAAAGTAATCAAGTTTTTTCGTTAACTTCGTCCACTTTAGCTAATTTTCTGCAAAAGACGATTCGCAAGTCACTTGTCGACGGAGCTTCTGATGCTAATTTTCCGGGCAAAATTGTGTTGCAGGGTCTGAGCCTTCTCACTGTGTCCCAATTCATCCCAAGCTTGAGGCCGTGTGACAGTACCAGTCCTGGTAGCCGAACCGGGAAAGTCCACGAGGTCGTGCTATTTTTGGCCCTGTACTGCATATCTGTCGGCACCGGGGGCCACAAGCCGTTCCTGGAGAGCTTCGGGGCCGAGCAGTTCAACGACAACCACGACGACAAAGAGCGGAAGAAGAAGAAGATGTCCTTCTTCAACTGGTGGAACTTTGCGCTCTGCTGTGGCCTCTTGCTGGGGGTGACGATCATAGTCTATGTCCAGGACAATGTGAGCTGGGGCGTCGCGGATCTTGTCCATGCCGTCACGATGGCGATCACCATCAGGACTTTCTACGCGGGGAGGTCCTATTACCTGTACTGAGCTCCCGAAGGAAGCCCTCTCCCACCGTTACTCCAGACTCGCGTCGTGGCAATCAGAAGCGAAACCCGACGCATCTTCGAGTCCAGAGTCGCTCTTCAACCAAGACTCCTGCGACTCCTTCCCCACACGGATCGACTGAGGTATGCAACAAGAACCCAGAGTCGATCTTGTATCGATACAGGCCTTCTCGAAGTACAAATTTCAGGCTTCACCGTTTTGGATTCGATTCCTAGTCCTGACATCTCGATACGCTTCACCGGTTTTAAATTCGATTCATCATGATGAACAGATGAGGTCTTCGACAAGCGATTTGGCTGACCTCCAACGGACCTTTGGGATATGAGTCCGTGGAGACTTCGTCAACAGTGACCCAAGACAGGAAGAGATGAGGCTCGTGTTGAACATGATCATCTCGGGGACCATGACCAAGAAATCCACGGGCAACGAGAGAGGCATATACTCCAGCGGATCGGATTTGGTATGATCTTCTCAGTCGCAGCCATTCAGTCGCGGCGATGGTCGAGGCGAAGCGACTAAGGACATGGAAACACGACATCCTTGTGCAAGGAAGGGCAATGAACAAACCGTCCATGAGCGTGTTCTGGCTAGTGCCGCAGTTCCTTATCCTCGGCCTTTGGGACGGGTTCATGCTCGTCGGCCTGCAAGAGTACTTCTACGACCAAGTCCCCAACTAGATGAGGAGCCTCGGGATCGCGATCTACCTGAGCGTGATCAGGGACGGGAGCTTCCTGAGCAGCTTCCTCATAACGAACGACAACCACTTCACAAGGCGGGCCGACGGCGGTGGCAAGGGATTTGTCGGGAAGGACCTAAACTCCAGCCGCCTCGACCAGTTCTACTGGCTGCTCGCGGTGATTAATCTGGCGAACCTTTTCGTTTATGTGGCCATTGCAAGGAAGTATACCTCCAAGAATGTGCAGACGAGGGAGGTGGTTGTGAAAGATTGCAGAGAAAATGGTGAAGAAGATCATGAGGCAAGGGCTTGCTGATTGCCATAGTCCAAATTGAAAGTTTCGTCATGCAATAATGTACGGCTTTGTGCAATATTGCTAGATTAATCACCATCTTGACTTAGCAATATTTACACCTGCTAGTTCTTACGGCATGGGCGTCCATCACAAATTTGTTGGCTCGCTACACCTTATCGTGAATGACCCGTCTTTGATCGGACTCAAATTGATCCAAAGAAAGAAAATTTTCGATACACGGGTGGAATAGAGGTATGAAAACCAAATGAGGAAAAGGCCAAGAATTTCCATACATAAGGATGAGATGGCGATACACATATGTAAATTCTTTAATTTTAGTTGTCATTTTCAATTCATTTGTAAATGGGTTTTTTTTTTCCATATCAAGATTTCTTATTGATGAGCTCTTTAATGTAAAATCTTAATGACATTAAATAAAATTATCAAGTTCAAACTTCAAAAATGTTGGGCAATTAGATTTCACGAAATTAGTCGTGAGAATCATTATAAAATCGTGACTAAGTTAGATATGTTCGAACAAAACAAGAAATAATTACGAACTCAAATGTCCAATACGATCGAATCTTAGGGAAAGAGAGAATTTCGAGATGTATTAATCGCACTTATTACGTGAAATGTTCGATAAAATCCTTTTTAATGTAGGCTCTGTTTATTTCGTAAAGAATACATAATTTGAATTTTTTTAGAATAATTGTTTATATTGATTGTAAAAATAAAAATGAAAAATGCTTTCATTATTGAAAGAAAGTGTTTAATTATGGTTATCGATAATAAAATATGTTTATAACAAATCAGTGAGAATGAATTTTCGAAATTGGCCCTCCATGCAAAACTACAAACTCTACACGACCGTTTCTGCAATTCCTTAAACTTTTTCATCTAAGTGTCTGTCCTTTTCTTCGCCCATGGACTGCAAGAATTCTTTATGATCCTGCATTTCGCTTTCTCGCACTTTTTCTCGAGAAAAACTGTCCTTTATTCGCCCTAGAAAATCCGACCTCGACCTCGACCGAATCCCTCTCCCTATTCTCTCAGAGAAATCCATCAATGAACGAGCGAGCGTTGTAATCTCTTCTCCCCAGCACGATTAAGGGATTCCGAGAGAGGCGCTCCGTCAATGGCTGCGCAAGCGCAGGGCACGGCTATGGACCCCGTCGCGCTGGACGACATAATCGAGCGGCTGGTCGAGGTCCGATCGTCGAGGCCCGGGAAGCAAGTGCAGCTCTCGGAGTCGGAGATCAAGCAGCTATGTGTCGCGTCCAGGGATATTTTCATGCAACAGCCCATCTTGCTCGAGCTGGAAGCGCCCATCAAGATTTGTGGTATTGTTCGTAATTTCGAGTCTTTTGTTAGTTGCCGCATGGTTATGCCTAGTGAGCCCGCGCTGCTAGTTTCCTAATTTACTGGCGTTCAATTGATATGAATATTGTGCTTGTTCATTGGTTTTGTTAGTGTTTGGATTGTAGATATCGGAAGTGGTGTGTGGAATTGAGAGTTTTTTTTTTTTTTTTGCCTTATGCTTTTTCCCCTCTTGGCTCATAGTGGCAATGGAGATGAGAGTTTTGCAGGCTCAGGCTGTTCCTGTTGGAAAAGCCCCACGAATTTTGCCTCTGGTATTATCACATCAGGAAAGAAAAAATTCTTTGTTTATGCTATGTCTTTTAAACCATCTGATAAGTGAATCTATTGCAGTGTAAGTGTGATACATACTAGATTGTTAAGGTTACTGAATCTATTGCAGTGTAAGTGCGACACATACTAGATCGTATAATGATGAAAATAAAAAAAAGAATACTCGCCTAAACAAGGAACCAAAACTGAATGGCCGGTTCTGTGTGTCTCCCTCCTGGACATGTAGGTTTTGTGCGGTGTTTATGGTAATATTCTTGGAAACTGAGTTTGCCGGGGGGCGTTGAAGGTTTAGGAAGCTAAATGTTCTGTGAAGGGCTGGAATTTGAGTCAGTGCGATGGGTACTGAGGGAACAGGACTTAATTTGTATAATGTCATGCAGGCACTAAGAGTTTATTGCTATTCAGAATATTTAGGGGGCTAGATGATATGTGTTCTTCAGCGTTGGCTTGAGTGAGTGTTGCATTGAGATCTAATATGTCAATGTACTGATGCTCAGGGGGTAACCCTTTATTGAAAAAACATAACTTTAATCAGATCTCTAGAGTTTAATGTTGATCATTGTGAATGTTGCCACAAATTTGATTTGCGTGTCCATTGGCAAATAGGAGGGGATATGTTGGCTCTTGGTCTGAATTAGTAAAATTAGCAAATCTTTAGGAAGGATGAGGGTGTGGCTATGCTTTGATAGAGAGAAGGATTTTCGTAAACCAACGATGCCTTGTATGCTGACAACATGTCAACATTGAATTGACGATGACCCAAATAGGTTGAAACTGAACTCTGAGTTTGGGGGAGCCAGTCAAAAAGTACTTCTTTGCTTTTTCTCTGAAACTTTGCCTTTTCAGCAGAAACCAAAAAGAATCAAATTTCAAAAATGATGTTGAATTAATTCCAAAGAACTGTAGAACTTCTACAGTACAGCTGTCGAACTTCTACAATTTGTATGTTTGTAAAGCTTCAAGCGTTTAAAAATTTACAAATTCCAAACTCTATGAGAAAAGGCATAAGCAAAATGAAAAGGTGAAAGTCTCCCCAAACACACTCTTAGTTCCAGCACGACGATATTCATAGCTATTAAGTTTTATTTTGCCTTGTTATTGAGTTTTATTTTATCTTATTCTTTCATATGGAATAGTGATTTGTCTATTGCATCACTTGCAATTGTAAAACATGATTTGAATTAGGAATTCTCCAGCGGAATAAGAGTAGACCTTTGCTCATGTAGAATGAAAAGCGGCTACTTCTTAGTGGCATGAGTTTGCTGACTGACTATTTCTGTTTCTTCATTGGAGGTAATGTTGTGTGGGTGCAGCTGGGGTCTCAGGGAGCATAGTGGCAGATTGTCCCATACATTTGCACTTACCTTGTGATACTTGAATTTTATCATGCTATCGTTATGTTAATATTTCTTTTGGGCTTCAGGTGACATTCATGGACAGTACAGTGACTTACTGAGGCTTTTTGAGTACGGCGGTTTTCCTCCTACTGCCAATTACTTATTTCTAGGAGACTATGTGGATCGTGGCAAGCAGAATTTGGAGACGATATGCCTTTTGCTTGCGTATAAGATCAAGTATCCAGAGAACTTCTTTCTTCTGAGAGGAAATCATGAATGTGCTTCTATTAATAGGATATATGGATTTTATGATGAATGCAAGCGGCGTTTTAATGTGAGACTTTGGAAAGCTTTTACCGACAGTTTCAATTGCCTCCCGGTCGCGGCTCTTATTGATGACAAAATACTATGCATGCATGGTGGTCTTTCTCCTGACCTGACAAACTTGGATCAAATAAGAAATCTACCACGCCCAACTGCTATTCCTGACACAGGCCTGCTTTGTGATCTGCTTTGGTCCGATCCTGGCGGTAGGGATATGAAAGGATGGGGTATGAATGACAGAGGGGTCTCATACACCTTTGGTGCAGATAAAGTGTCAGAATTCTTAACAAAGCATGATTTGGACCTTGTTTGTCGTGCTCATCAGGTATGCCCTTTCATGTTCTCTATGTTGTTTTTTCTTTCTATTTTTTGAATCATTCTAATGTATTTATCCTGAAAAAATGGTTATTGGACCTAGGTTGTTGAAGACGGATATGAATTTTTCGCAGATAGGCAACTAGTGACTATATTTTCAGCTCCGAACTACTGTGGTGAATTTGATAATGCCGGTGCAATGATGAGTGTTGATGAGAATTTGATGTGCTCCTTCCAAATTCTTAAGCCAGCAGAGAAGAAAGCTAAGTCATTGATGTCGACAAAGATGTGATGCTTGCTGTACTGTAATTCTTCGATGAGGTCCAATCAATGCAGCTCTATGTCTTTTACATTTTTATGATGTCATAGCGGTACTTTCACTTCAGTTTAAGTGGAAACTTGCACCAATATCTTCACATCAGAGCAGTTGCTAGCTGTGATGATTGTTTTCTTTCTTTATTCCTTAACTGCATTCATGCCCATTTTGTTAGTTGCGCCGGTTTGTAGCAATTAGTCAACTACATCTCATTTCTCTTTTGCCTGATTTCTTAGTTTTACCCAAGGGGTTTATATGAATGGAATATCCGTGCACTCGTGCTATTCCTAGTATTTTCAACTTTATAATACCAAAAATATCTTGAGAATACTCCATTGGTTAGTGTGGCTAGATTGGAGATTTCTTCATGGCTTTTGTAGATTCTGGCAGCGATAATCAATCTCTGAGATCTGGATATTATCTTATTCTGAGTACTCGACCATTGGAAGCTCAGCGTACTAATTTCGTGCCATCGTGTAGCGACTCCCCTTTTTTTCTTTATTTTTTTGGTCATGATGAATATTTTTGGGAAGTAGGTAGAAGTGAAACCAAGTTTAGCAGATGCTGTAATGGATGACTGATTCTGATCCTGGTTTTCTCTGTTCTTGCTGCTCCTCTCATGCAGAGATTCTTCCCTTGTGGCTCAGGAAGCGGCAAAAACCTGAAGATCGCTATTATATGGCTTTTTAACATCTGCATTCGGTGTAAATGCCAGTCTGCTGTTTGAAAGACCTTCCCGATGCTGTTGTGAAGACAACTTCTCGGGCACGAATAAATGCCATTCCGCGATAATTTATCTGCTGCACTTGTTTATGTAACTGGCCTAGGCGTGCTTATTTGAGATACTTGTGAAAGTCAGTCTGTCCTGGTAATGATGGCTGTATTGATTGAGCTGTTTGTTAGGGAGGAAAAGAAACGGGGTGGCATTTTGGCACCTACAAATGCATTAGAATGCGCTCTCCTGCCATTAATATGCAAAAGTTTTTTTTTTTTTTTTTACATCCACCGACTATATCCTTGTAAGACCCTCACAACGGCTAGTGAAGCTGTTCAACGTGTCCATGGAGGCTGGGGATCCAGGTACATGGAGCTACGCGCCGTCGCTGGGGAGCACCGTTCACTCCGTCAAGTGGAATCACACCAGTGAGTAACGGTCTCGGTGTGGCTCTCCGTCCTGCTTTTTGGGAAATTTAGGTCTAGCTTCGAGGGTTCTTGCTTCTGCATTTTACACTCTGTCGGCGGAATTAGATTGCTTTTCTGAGCCAAAGTGAGGATTGAGTGATCGATTGGTCTTCACGAAAGTGATAGGCTTATGGTAATCGTAAATGAAGTGTTTGCCTACTAGCCAATCACTATACCTGGCGTGGGAGTGATTGGCTGTGTGTGAAACGAGGAGAGTTTCGTGTAGGGTTGTCCCCAGTAGCATGTATGAAGAAGGTTAACAAGAATTCATATTGTGCCCGGCTAGTGTGCGATTTTCCTTATTGACCCCTAATGTTGTGGATATTTGATCTCTACTGGTTTGTGAGTTCAGTATCAGTAAAGCCTCTTGGCGACATGGGTCGCTGTGCTTCTCTCACCCTGTGGTTGCGAAGCCTGTACATCTGTCACTGCGCCTCTGTCTGCGAGGTGGTTGCTGTGCAATTCATAAGCCCATGCTTGAGCTGATGAGTCAGAGCAAAGCTGGGTATTGGTGTTTTGAGATTTGAAAGCCTTGTTAGTGCAGAGGCATGGCACGATAGGACCAGCAGATGACCGGTTAGTCCGATGATCTGTTTTGCTGGGAGTGACTCTTTTTACTATACTAAGATACTCACATTAGAAACAGGGATGCCGGCACGTGATCTCATAAACCTGTCCACATAAAAAAAAATTTCTCTCAAAATGCTGTGCCGGCGGCGACCATTGTCTCTCTTAAGAGGACTCAAGCAACATGAATTTTATAACAGTAATTGAGAATGAGAGATTTATCCTTATACACTGTGACGGTGTATCGTGCCGCGGTAATCAACAAGAGCCGGCCAGACATTATAAGTATGTTCCTTCCATCACCATTATATGTCAAGATTAAGGTAGTAGTTAGAGGGGCCTGTGGGGTCGATGTTGATGGGGTTCAATCATGGCCCAGACAAGAAGATTGCAGCTGGCCTTTCAAGTTCAGCCGACTCTATAGGAAAGGCGACGAGACCCCAAAACGGATGGAAGGGAGAGATAAGTGGTTACTGAGCTGTACATCTGTGATCACCTAAGACCTGACTATCATAAAGTTTTCAACTTATCCATCACGAGCTAAAGAGTCAAGACCACTCCTTTGTGTACCACGATTATCTTGACTTTTGATATAAAACAGAGTCTGAAAATTGTCAAAAAGTCATAATTGCAAAGGGGATTAATTCAGTCTTAAATTTTTTAATTATTTCAATTTAGTTTGAAGCTTTTTGACATCTTGTCGATTTCGTTGTCAACTTTTCAATCGTGCCGATTAAGTCCTAAACCTTTTGAAAACTTATCGAATTTGATCGAAAATTATTGATGTGGCAAAGGTCAACCGTCCCATGTGATACCATTGGTGATGGAATGATTAAATTAGCAAATTGTTAAAAGGAAAAAATTGGCCGCACGTATAATACATTTAATACTTTTTGGATAATTTTCCTAATTTTTTTAGCTGGTACTAAGAAGCAGCTAGAATTTGACCCTCGAGTTTCGATAGAATTTAGCCAAGTGGGCTATAATTATTTCGAAAATTTCTGTCCTTGAAAGAAAGGGAAAATCCGTGGGGGTCTTTGCCTTTTGGCCAAGGTGAACAAGAGATTGTTATTTAAGCTACGCAAAGAAAGAAAGTTGAGTTTAGAAGATAAGACGCGAGGAACTTTACGGATCATCTCTCGGTTTCTACAGCAAAAGAGGTTTTTTTTTCTTTATATTTTTTATTTCCATTTGATAATAATTGTATCCGTAAATCGTGAAAATTAGGTGGAATTATTCATTTGATAATCTCAAAAAGGAATTGCGTGGATTTTATCCCAAACTTGGATTTGAGGGTTGAGTGATCATTTCCCCTGCAAATCATGGCCTTACCACTCAATCCCCGATGGCCAACGGGGGATTCGGTACAGCAGCTCACGATCGTTTGTGTTGCGCGTTCCCACTGTACTAGACACGTGTTAGCTACAGGAGTATGATTCCGAAAGTGACTTCGGTTTGCCAGTTCATGCTAATTTGACAACTAAACGGAAGGCTTTGATAGCATCAATTTGACGAGTTGTAAGATTTAATTTTTATTTTTTGAAATTTTTAGGATTCAATTAGACTTCCATGATAAATTTTAACGCTTCGAATGCACTTACCCTTATGTTTTATCATGTATGCTATAGACACTAGATAGTTTTGGAAGGTAAGAAAAAATGTAACAAAATTCACTTTTACATTGTGAATATACCCTTGGCAAAAAAGGATGGACTTGTGAAGGCGCCCAATTACAATTACCAGCACCCTCTCCATCCATTTTTAAATTTTTTGCCGAACTCTCGCTCTCGCTCGCTCGCTTTCATTCGTAGTTCATACTTCAAAGGTAGGGTTTTGCTCTCTGCAAAATTGAAACTCTCTTCCCAGACTCGATCTTCTCAAATTCCCCGGCCTTTCTTCTCGAAATCGACTGCAATCCCTGCATTGCCAGACCCCACATTTGCCGCGATTTTCGAGGGGTTGGGGGGGATTTCGACGCTTCTCTCCGTCGTTTCCCTCATCAATTTCCCCACCGAGGGATTGGCGAGGCAAGGTGGAGCGATGATGAAGAGTTTGATGGATCCGTCGGCGGCGTTCCTGGCCGCGAGCGGAGGCGACACCGTGAAGCTGTTCGACGTGTCCGTGGAGGCTGGGGATCCGTGTACATTGAGCTACGCGCCGTCGCCGGGGAGCACCGTTCACTCCGTCAAGTGGAATCACACCAGTGAGTGACGGTCTCGGTGTAGCTCTCCGTCCTGCTTTTCGGGAAATTTAGGTCTAGCTTCGAGTGTTCTTGCTTCAGCATTTTACACTCTGGCGGCGGAATTAGATTGCTTTTGTGAGCCGAAAGTGAGGATTGAGTGATCGATTGGTCTTCACGAAAGTGATAGGCTTATGGTAATCGTAAATGAAGTGTTTGCCTACTAGCCAATCACTGTACCTCGTGTGGGAGTGATTGGCTGTGTGTGAAACGAGGAGAGTTTCGTGTAGGGTTGTCTCCTGTAGCATATATGAAGAAGATGAACAAGAATTCATATTGTGCCCGGTTAAAACATTGGTTTTTCTTTTTCTAATTTTCTTTGGTGATCTTCAGATTTAGTTGTCGCTAGTGCTGGGGAAGACGGGAAGATCTCGCTGTGGAGGAAAAATGGTCAAAGCATGGGGACATTGTCGGTGTCTGGGACAGATGGTGGAGACAACACTGAGGTACCCAGACTTACTCTTTAGTTCTTTCCCCATTGTTAATCAAGCTAAAAAAGGCTCACAGACAGTTGTTTTCTATTTATAGCGGTTACTATCTCCTGTTATTTGTAGTTGTCCCTTGCATTAGGTTTGGGATGTCAAAACTTTTAATTTCTGTGTGCCCAAAAACACATTCCTTTTACAACCACTATGTCTGGGAGCTTGCTCCTCCATATTTAGCACACGAAAGAAAGAAAAATGAAACATGGTTTCTATCCCATCTGTCTTACTTTTCGTTAGGGCTTAGAACATAGTGACTAGAAGAATGGGGGATATATCCGTTGAGTGGAGACTGGATAGCATAACTCTAATCATTCAGTTTTTTAGACTCCAGAAATTGTCACCTACGCTCTTGAAGCAGATTTAATGACTTTACTTGTACAATGTACACGAAAACAGTTGCAAGAATTTGCTGAAATGGACAGAAATTCCTGCATTTCAATCTCATTGGCAATTATTGATGATTCGCAATTCCACTTGATCTTTCACATGCTATATATATGTGTGTGTTTATATTATATTGGTGATATGGCTACTATTTTCTTGCTCCTTTACACAATTCTGTCTCATTGCATAAGAAACTAACATGTTGCATGAGGATCACAAATAAAAAGAACTCAAGTTTTCATATTTGTCATGCTATCATGGCCATGGCATTGACTTACTGTAATTTTCTCGGCTTTCAGGAATCTATCATCGCTATTAGCTTTAGCAACAAGGGATCCAGATACATATGCTCCGGGGGAGTGATAAAGTTGTAAGAATATGGGATTTGCAGAGGAAGCGATGCATTAAAGGGTTAAAGGGTCATACCAATACGATAACAGGTGCCATGTACAACTGTAAGGACGAGCACTTGGCTTCTATCAGTATCAGTGGAGACCTCATTCTTCACAACCTTGCATCTGGTGCAAGAGCGGCTGAATTGAAAGACCCCAATGCACAGGTCATTTATTGTTTTCATCTTAAACTGCAGCGTGGTGCTTGCTGGCTCATCTTTGTAAAGCTAATTTTATTTTGCTGGATGATTCAAGACCAGGTACTTAGGGTACTTGACTACTCAAGGATTAGTCGACACCTTTTGGTAACTGCTGGCGATGATGGGACAGTTAATCTGTGGGACACTACTGGTCGTAGCCCCAAGGTTTACTTTTATGTTTTAACATATGCTTGCTACCATTGCGATGCTTTGTTACTTTATTTCAAGATCCCTGTGAGAAAATCATGGAGAATTGAAAAAGTTGTCATTGTTAATAGCTCTTCCAGAGAATTGCCTGTACAAATTTGATTGCCAACCGGATTAGCAATATAACTTCAGATATGACATTACAGCTCCATTAAGCACATTGTTTTGGATTTTCCACTGTCTTTTGGAAGGAGATTTTATTTGAATTCGAATGAGCATCATTGTCAGACTGCCTCTTCTTTAACAAACGCGCGCACCCCCACACAACCACCACATGGTTGGCTAGTCTGATTCTCATTTTCAGGAAGTATTTGAGGCAATGTTTTGATGGTTCCTTTGTTTTGTCTAAGATTGCTTGGTTGAAGCAGCATTCTGCACCAACTGCTGGTGTTAGCTTCTCTCCATCCAGTGATAAGGTTTGTCCTTCGACTCACTAGCAGGGACCTGCATTTTAGTTCTTCTTCGTGAAAAGAATGTCAGATGGCTACGGGCATAGTGGATGTGAAAGCTTGTTGTCATTTTTTTTTTTTCCGATAAGGTCTACCCGTTGTTGTCGATGATCTAAACACTGTTGATGATTCTAATATCCAGAATATTTGTGGCAGATGATCGCCAGTGTTGGTTATGATAAAAAACTGTATACCTATGACTCTGGATCTAGAAGGTTCTCCTCCTGCACTTCCTATGAAGCACCTTTCTCTTCGGTGGCTTTTAGAGACGATGGATGGATATTGGCTGCAGGAACCAGCAACGGTCGCATAGTTTTTTACGATATCCGGGCAAAGCCTCAACCTTTCACTGTTCTTCGTGCTTATAATAGTTCAGAGGTGATCAATGTTTTCCGTATTTACCTTTACACCTGAAACTTTCAAACTTGGATACTCGTCTGTTTTTAGCTGGTTCTCTGTATTGTAAATCTTTTTCTGTGTTTTGAATAGTAGTCTCCCTAATATGCACATAGAACTACTTAAGAAAGTCTTTGTTTTCGTGTATTTCATTGAACTGTTTTTCCTGTTCTCCGATACTCCCATCAAGCCCTTTTAAAACTGGTTTTTTGTCACAAGAATTGCTTCTGACTATTTATGGGTCGTCCTTCCATGTCTTTTACAAGAGTAGAACATTGCCTTTTCCCCTTTTTTCTTGACTTTGGATTATTGGCCTGATAAGGAATGAAATTGAGTTGGATATGTTAGTGGGCATGGGCTAGCACGGGTGTAGAAAAAGAGTAACCTAGCCTGTTTATTTTATGTGAGATTAACATGCATAAAGGATGGTCACTCTGTGTCTCCATTAATAGAGAAGCATGTTGCTATGGAAATGTAACCAATATGATGAGGCATTTGTTGCATAAATCTCCCTTTCTCACAATGTTCATTGGATGGTAGTGGGTTATATGACAATACAGGAAGGCATTTGTATGAGGGAATACATGCAATAAAATGAGTTCAAAGAAAATCCTATAAAAGATTGAAATTGAGCATTGCTGATTTTTCCGCTTTCTCTGCTGGTGTCTCCACCTATTATGGTCATCCTTGATTCCTGAATTGAATGCAATCTCTGCTGGTTTTTGGATCTGGCATCATGTTAGGAAATCCAAGTATTTATTCATTTAGATATATTTGGTTGAACTTTCTCTTTCCAATTTAAGACCATTCTTGAATATTAGCATGCCAAATGCAGCCTATGTATTTCAGTTGGTTTCATTGTGTGAACGACTAAAGGAAATACCCATTGTATGAACAACTGAGGGAAATACCCTGGTTTTGGTATAGTGATATGACTCCTTTGTCAATTGGATAATGGATCTATCTTCCCGCTCCACAGAATGGAACAGCAGTAATGGCCTCTGCTGCTTCTTGTGGAGCTAAATTTTGTGATGAATGACTGGAAAAGCATATCTGCTACAGGCCTTTTTCATGCTTTATTAAAATGGCTGTGAAACTTAGAATTTCGCCATCATTATCTAATTGTTGTGAAACTCCATGGTAACCCTGATTTGAAAATAGGCCTTGAAATCCTAGTCTTACTATAAACTGAGTTTCTGTGGTATTGATCAGGCTGTTACGAGTTTATGCTGGCAAAGAGCCAAACCAGTTATTGTGAATGAGAGTAACTGTTCAGCTGAGACTGCTCTTCTTGGAGGTGCTGATGAAGAATCAATACTTATGCCGGATCCGCTTCCCTCCTCAACATCATCTAACCTTACAATAGCTACATCAGTGTCTGGCTCACGTAATCCTGGCCGATCAAGTCTTTCTCTAGATGCAACTTCGCTGACGACAAATAGCAGTGGATTAACCATGAGCACGCAAAATTTGGTTTCATCTGAGGAAACACCCAACAGAAGCCATCTATGGCCTGGTGGGACATTGGCTAGGTTGCACGCTCCACGTTCTACTTTTAACCCAAAGGATGACATGGAGGTTTTCTCCCCCTTGTCGACGTGCAGCCAATCACACCCTCACTTGATAAACTATGGAACGACGATGATGGTAGGAAGAAAGATCTTTCTGCTCTTGATAAGAGACCTTCTTCGCTGTTGTTTCCTTCATCCAATCGCCGGTATCCCTTTACTGAGGATGGAAGTAACATTCATCCTATATTTGATTGGAAATCCAGCTCCAATTCAGGACAGGTTTGATATTTTCACTTGTCCCATGAAAATGTTATAACCTGTTGTTCTTTGATACACATTGTGAATGTAACTGTGCTCATAGAGGCAGCATTGCAATTTCTACTTGCTTCCATAATTGAGAGCCAGATTTGTGTTTTGGCTCTTTTGAGGCAAAGGTAGAAGATGGACCGGTCCTATATGTCTTCATACAAATAGTCTATGAGTTCGATATGATTTTGATTTCAAAGTGGTTTTAAATATTTCCTGGATTTCCCAGTTTTTCTTTCAATGAAGAGTAGAAGGCGTCCTATTGTGTTATATTAACTCTATGTGGGATTTTGTTAGAAGACATTCTGTTTCGCTATAGTGACTCTGGTGGATGGTTACTGTCTTACCATAAACATCATGCCACTCACACATCTTATAGGAGTTACTTGTGAAAATCATGGACGGTTTCTTTACTTTGTGCAGGATGAGAATCGAATTTTAACACAGCTTGGATCTACTCCTCCTCAATCATCCAAGAGTGAAGATTCTTCTATCACGCCTCCAGAAGCTTGGGGTGGGGAAAAGGTATTGGACAAATATGCTCATATTCGCCAGCCTCTCACTTTGCCATCCCGTCTAGGAACGTTAGCTGGAAGTCAAACATCAGGGTCAATGTTTTCGTTCCAAGATTTTCCCTCATCAGTGAGCCCGACAAGTATCTGCTCTTTAACAAATTCAAACTTCGATTACACTAATTTGCGGAGTAAAGATGCTTCCAACATTCAGGAGACTCCACTTGGATATTCAGAACTCCCTCCCTCTAGTTCATTGTCCTTGTCTTTCGGGCCGAAAGGCGTGATGGGACAAACTACAGTGGAATCTTCTGGAACAGCATCTTTGACGCCTGCCACGGCGCCTTTCCACTTATGCTGAGAGAATTAGTACTACTTCTTCCTTCAGCGACGGGCCATCCATTTCAGTAGGTTCACCAAAAACCAAGAAAACAGGAGTTGAAACCAAGGAAGAGCTTCTTAGCAGTTTGTTATCAAGGTCACAAACATCAGCTGCCTTGGAACCAGGGACTCTTCCAACGATCAATGTAAGCATTCGAAACTGTTTGAAGAATGTTTTGTACTAGAAACCACAAAGAATGTTTTTGTCTATGTCTCATGATGGGGAAGTGTCACCTATGATGGATATATTCTAACATCGTTCAACAAATAATAGTTATTAGTGGTGGCTTTGAAGGCAAATTATTATCTTCTACACTGCACATGCTCAGCATGATGTCAGTATTTTTTTCACTTTTACAGGGAGGATTACCACATTTTCAGAAGACCCCTCATGTGGATTCACAGCAGGGAAGTTCCTTTACATTGCAACTCTTTCAACGGACCCTTGAAGAAACCCTAGTTTCCTTTCAGAAATCAATTCACGAGGATATGAGAAATCTACATATTGAAATATTGAGACAATTCCATATGCAAGAGGTATGCTCATACATTTTTCCTCCTTTGTCAATTTTCTCTGATTATTTCTTGCTTCCAATGAACAGATGGAAATGTCGAGAGTGATGGCCTCGATTCTGGAAAATCAAGCTGAGTTAGTGAAAGAAGTCAAATATCTGCGCAGAGAAAATCAACAGCTTCGCCAGTTGCTTTGAGATAAGAGAACTTAGCTCGATATTTTTTCCCGAAAAAAAGTTTGAATCTCTCTCAGTATTAGAGTCTCTCGATTGCTTCGGTTTGATTCAATGGAAAAGCAACAGTTTCGTAATTAAAGGTCATGCCTGGGGGGTGGGTAGATGCTAAGAGAGATAAATGCAAATGTACTATGTGATGTAGGAATTCACTGTTGTACAGAGGTATTCTATTCTGCTGATAATGTTCTTGAAGCCAGCATAAGTTTGTTTGTAATATGAATCAGATACGTTGGGCTCGTTCGTAGCTTCGATTTGGCTGAGTGGTATTGGTTTTCTTCGGTGATAGTGTTCCAAATGTCATGATTCACTGACAAAAGGATCTATTGTACTTGACTTAAGGAAGCCTCTTCAGACACTAATGGGAAGGACTGTAAAACTACTGCAGTATGGGCTTCATAATAGGATTGCCGAATCAGGATTTTGGATCAGGAACAGGAAGTTTGAAAACCACGATAACCAACTAAAAGCTTCCTGTTTTTTTGACCAAAAAAACAGGGCTTCCCGTTAAATTGGGCAGATTTTTTATGGGGGAATTAGTAAGATCTGGTCTTCCAGAATCTCTTACCCGGAAGTATGTATTGGCAACGGTTTTGTTGTGCAAGCCCCTTTCGTTTCTCTCTAATTTGACATGGGAATGCAGGAATCAGACTTAAGGGCTGCTCATCGGTCAGTTGATGGCTTTGACTACTTAAGGTCTGGTGAAAACTCCAATCAAGTCTAGAGCTCGGCGTAGGTTGGAATTCAGTCGTCTGAAATCCCATATCTTTCAAGTGGAATATCGGGATGCCTTTTCATGGTTATTTCTGACTTCTGAATTCTACCCACTGCGTTCTCTAGTCCGGATTGTGATTTATTTTAAAAGGCAAAAATTTCAAACTTGCACATGCGTGACATATTTACTCTTTGGCTCTTTGTCAAAGTTCAATCAATGAGAACCGTTAAAAACCTGTCTACATAGACGTTAAAACGATGTATTGGATAAAAAATTATTTGATCGAACCTTGACGAATGATATATATGTCACATTAGTGGTAAATGTATCACATATGTGTAAGTTTAGAGATTTTTTATCACAAAAAAGAGGATATAAGTGTCACAGTTGGCATAGTTTGTAAATTTTCATGTCCCAATAAAAATTAATGTAAATATATAACAGTGCGTATAGTTTGAAATTTTTTGTTGCTTTGTATTTATTTTAAGACCTTAAAAGCACAAGTCAAAAAAATGGGGCTAGAGAACTCAAATAAATTTCGATAAAAAAAAAAGCTCAAATAAATGAAAATGAATCGAATTAAAAAAAAATGCCATGATGGCTATGCACAGATTACCAGTTGACCAAAATGGGCAATTGAACTGCATACTTGGAAGTTACAAGAGGAGGCCAATCCATTGTTGCTCCTCCAACGGCAAATGAGCAAAAAATAGTTCATATTAATTGAAGTCTTTCCAGTCAATAACACATCAAAGCCTGCGTTCTTCTGTAAAAGGGAGAAAAGCCCACTTTTAACCAGTATCCAAACAACCTTCTTTGCTTCGACTATTGTTCAATGCTCAACTCGACTAAATTACATCAAATAAATAAGCATAATGGCAGAACAATCGAAAAAGATTCCTGTGGGTGCTGAAGAATTTCCAGGCAGTTTGACAACACGCAATGCAGTTTCAGCATTTCAGTAAAGATCTTTTGCCAGTGTGCAAGGGACAAGTTCCTTCCAGGACAGATCCAACTCGTCCGCGATGCAGAGTATTCCACAGCATAGCAATTTAAGAGGGCTTCAAGTGGGTCTACAACTTCACCTTTTGACAAGTCTCAACACGTCACCCACGAGATGTAAAGAACCAGTCACGAGGACCTAGAACATTATCCCAAAGAAACAACTGTAAGTTAAATGATACGATCATCCAATAGTAAAGGAGCACAAAAAGGTCAAGTTGAAAAGCAGCGTGCATCTCTACGAAATTTGACCCCATTTGATTTTATTTTATTAAGCTTGACAGGAGATGCATCCTTCTGCAAGTTGAAAGTTTGGTCATGAATGATTTATCAAGCCAAAAGTCCATGCAACCAGTTGTAATCATTTCAGGCAAGTCAACCATGCATGAAGATTCTCATCCTAGAAGATTACTATTTCACTCCGGCTCCTCGTTTAAGAAAAAAGGGAAAAGTATGAAGTATGCTAATGTTATAGTTTATGGCAAATGGGTGCAGTAATTAACAAGTTTTCATAAGCTGAAAGAGTATCATAAAGAAAACTAGAAAAGATATAAGTCCTCTTTTTCCTTCTGCATGTATCGAGAAGGCACACATAAAAGTGGCAGAAAAGGATGCACGTATAAAGTAAAGGTAAGAGAGGTACCCTTTTGCTAGAACTGCAAATTACAAATTTGTAGCTACAATTCCTAGATTTGACATTCACCAAGCTTGTGCTTCTAAACTTACTGATACGGGTTTCTTTCAAATACAATCATATTATGCATTGATATAAAGAAACATTATTAATGTATTTCTCACTAGATTCGTGCCTAGGCCTCTGCAGCATTTCTGTTGTCAGGTCCCGCATCTGACTATTCATATCAGTTGGCTATCCTCAGTTATGTACCAACTATGCCGTCAATAACCAAAAATGTGCTCAACATCATCCCAAAACCAACATGCACGAATTAGTTAACAATTAAAATTGCATTCTCGTCTAAGTTACACTGAGTTCTTTTCCAAATAAAAGATTCTATACATCAAATGAAAATACAATAGGAAAAATTCGGATGAGCTAGCCATTTCTTTCCAGAATAGGTAAAATATCAATCCTGTACGTTCACAGATGGAACAGAGTTGATTCCTGAAATCCGAAGCAAGTAAATGCTCATCAATAAAGTATCCTTACCTGAAACCGCACTGAGCGATTCTGTTGCGCATTGTCCCTCAGCCACTTAATAGCTAAGGGAAGAGAAGAAAACACAGCACTATTCTCACAACTTCTAATGCAAGCTTCTGTATCATCCCTAACTTCATCACCAGCAACATCTATGCTCTTGGCCTCGCCCGTCTATACATCACTTGTATGAAGAATATTAATAGAATGGAAGACATTACCAGATATAGCCCATAGACAGATCTAAGGCACATAAAATATTACCTTTTTCACCTTGGATAAGGTTCTCCCAAACTCTTTGCAAAGCAAGCTGCCATGACAAATCAACTTGAGAATTGCTAGGAGGCAGAGCATGTGACCCAACCTTGTAATATACAGATATGTTCGGTACAAAAAGTGCCTTCTTGAAGTGCAATCCTGGACATTGTAATACGTATATGTGTCATTATACATTTGTCCATATGACATCCTCAAATTAACATACTGCCCAGCAATTCCATGCATCTAATAAATATGCAGAACGTGACTTCTTTGTGAAATGATAACTGGCATATGCTGGAGAAGAACGTGTTCTTAAAAGGGGATCAGAAAAAAGCTGGTCAAAGAGGTAGCTCTTGGTCTAGTAGTTTGACTACTTTGTTGGTAATGCAGTTCAGCCTAGTTAAGATCATAATTACATTTTAGTTTCAAAACATGACTCTACTCTTTGATTTACAGAGTCCACAAAATTTTCTAGGTGTATCTCAGCTGGTCATGTAAGGATGTCATGGAACAAGCACTTTTCCAAAAATTTAAGCTTTCCGAAAACATGTCCAGAATGCACATGAGCATATATCTTTAACGCTCCCTTTGCTTGTAAGCCAGATCCAAGCGTGAAATATAGGATGTGAACGAAACAACAGCAAACAACAATATAATGACAGACATCAGTATAAGATCCTATTGCATACTAGCAATGGCCATCGGCCACTTTCACATATACCTAGAGACTTACTAGCTAAGCTTATATGACCATTGACACATTCTAGTTTCTCAACATCGGTGGGTAAGTATGGCCAAGCCATACAGAAATCAGTCTAGCTATCCATGTAAAGAGACGTTTAAATCTGTAGCAGAAACAAGAAATATCAAACATTTACCCTGGCTTCATTTTTACAACTGCTGATTCAAAGAAATGCACTGGCTTCACGTTCTAAATAAGGAATATGAAGACAAATGAAAGAATTTCTAGATAAGGAATTTGAAGACAAATGAAAGAATATATTGTCTTCTCATGAATTGGGGAAAAGGACTAGTTGATGATGCAATATATTTTGAACTTTTACCATAACTAGCGCATGTATTCATCAGGCGAGGAAGGAGCAACTTAGGGTCTCGCATGGACATGCAGTTGAAGAGAAGTATCTGCATTTGTCACATAAATAAGCTCAGATTCACCATAAAGGCACAATGGATTAGTCATAGGAGCGAAACCCTTCCCACATGTCACTTTAATCCCAAGGAAATCGATGGCTAATTGTGAAAAGGACACAAAAATAGAGAACAAGCCATCAAATTCGGCAACTGAATGGCTAAGGTAATTTCTAACTCCTACACAAAGCTGAAAAAGCTTGCCAATATTCCAACCAGCTGTCTTGTACTAGTGGAAGTGGATCTGCCAACTCCTAGCTTAAGATAGCTGGAAACTATGCCGAGACTTTCCATTATGCGGGTCCTTTTAACCTCATAATAAGGTACCATGAATACTGCCAGCCTATTGTGAATGCATAAGGGTCCATTCTTTCAGACAAAGAAATTATTGTTCCATTCTGATCAACAAAGATATTATCACATGAATCTCATGATGTTTTGATGTCAGATACTGTTGGTAATATTCCATAGATTATGCACGTTCTCGTTTGCTCAAACATATTATGTGGAGAGTAGAGCTGGAAAATATATCAACGCAGACTAACCATCAAAATAAAACACAAGCATACAAAAGCTTCCCGTACTTGCTTTCAAATCCTACCAGTCATTTCAATGCATCAATACTAACAATAAATATATAAAAATAAAAATAAAAAAGTCAATGAGCTCTACCTGCGTGGAGATTTTTGCAGAACTTTTATCATGCTTATTGCCTATCATTGCATTTGTAGATTTAGAGTCGCCCCCTTGCTGATTACACCAGTTCTGACACGGATTTTCTTCTTTAACGGCAAGAGAAAACCACTTTGCACATACTTCCATGCTTTCAGGACTATGAGCGCCATCCAAATAAAACACCAGTTCTCCTGAACTTTCAGAGCTTAATAGCCGATCCGGGACAATCTGAGCTCGCCCTTGCAAACTGGCTGATGTCAGCCCTTTAATGAACTGCTCAGGCAGATTGCTCTAGCACACAAAAATACATTAACGAGGAAAGATAATCAAATAACTGCACAAATGAACTAGTATCATGCTTACCATCTGTTGCAGACAGGTTATGTCCTGATGACCCGTCCTCTGAAGCCAAGAAGAGCATAGAGCAACAGCAAGACCAGCATTAAGAAATTGATGCTCGCCCACTAGCCCAAGTTTCAGATCCTTAAGTAGGTTGGCATCCAGTGGCGGTGCCACTTGAAGATTCACCTACATGCAGAATGATTTTGTTGTCAATCAACTATATGTTCACATCTGAAATTATGTAATTGACATACAATCAATCGTTTCCACGAGAAAAACATTAGGTATCTGTATTATTTCAAAAGAAAAACAAGACAAAGCAGGGGAAATAAATGCCCCCGAGTTTTACAGTTCATTTCCTGCCACCGAACTCCGTATGTATAATAGAAAAGGAGTTTCAGATTGAAAAGATTATGACTTGCAGAAAGTCAATCCTTCTGTTTAGGAAGTAATGTACTCCATGCATGTTATAATTCTTGGTAACTGACCAGTGAAGTAAGAGCATCTTACATCCAACTGGGAAGCTCTCTCTTCAAGCACCTGCATAGCTTCATCAGGTTGAGGCACGGTAAATGCCGGCACTCCTCGCTGGGCCACACAAAATTAGACTATATAAGCCAAATGGATCTCGAAGAAGAACAATATGCTGATAGGGTGCTAATTATATGCTTCAGCAACAAATGCTGTAGAACACCTTGAAGATACCAGCCTTTTCCCCAGCAATTTCTCCCAGGGTATTTCCTGTGCAACATAAGAGATAACAACGATGAGTATTCAAAGTGGAACCAACATTATAACTTTACACTGAAACCATGTGACCTGAATCCAGGACTATCCCATAAGCTATACTTCAACACAATATGCAATATCCGTAGACATGATGATTAGATGCCTCGGATGAAAATTCAAATGCAACACATGATGCAGATTGGTCAAGATCCTTATCAACCTTCAGAAACTACAATCTAAACTTGCCAAAGGATGTGTGAAACTTCCTAACGAGATATAAGGTTTGACACATCGTGTCATTTCTTAAACTTCGTCAATTATAAGGGAAACGTTAGCAAAATGAACAGGACACCAAGTAACAGGAAAATATCCCATCAAGCAGCAGTAGTTTACAGATAAAAAGTCCGACAGTTGACATTCAACAGGAAACTTGAGGGAGCCCTTCAATAACGTGTGCATTGTGGAAAGCAGGCTTCTTGCTTACTGAAACTCATAACATTGCTTGGGTAACCTGCAGGTCTACCCCAAGCTAGCATAGAATATAAATTCATCCATTTTTGGCACCTAGACCTCTAACCAGCGAAATATGGGCCAGTAAGGGACCATTCATTGTCTATGAAACACTGTTTGGGTTTACACTACTCAAGATACTCAAGCACAATAAATCATGAAGTGGTTTTATTAATCAATGAATTTAATACAAAAAAAAATGAGGAAATTGAAGTCTAACCAAGAATTTCCATGTGATCAAAACCGAGAGAAGATATACCGCAGACTATTGGTGCCTCAACCTGCAGAGTTGATGCATGCATAATCACTTCACAGGCAGCTTACTAAGTTAAGTCCTAGTTGTCACTTTTGTATAAGCCATTTGAAAGGTGAAGTGCGTCTCAAAACTACTCCTTGTGCAACAATTGAGCACTTACCACGTTTGTTGCATCAAATTTTCCTCCTAAACCGACCTCCAAGATGGCAACATCCACCTTTAAAGTGAAGACATAATGGAAAAGGGAATCATCTACAAATATTCAAAGAGAGAGAAAGAAACTCCTAATAAGAATCCGAGTGTTTATCGAACTAACTTGCTCCGCTGCAAATATCTTAAAGGCAAGTAAGGCAAGGAAGCGAAAATAAGTAGGCATTGGTACATCCTCACTGGCTTTTTCCTGCATACAGACACCCAATCATCCAAAGCAGAGCTAGAGAAATATAATTAAGAAAACACTGGCCTGGTTGCAGCAGTCTCAATAGGACACCACTGCAGCAGACACACAGTCAATGGCATGACAATGGCACGCGCGGATACCTTTAGTCTATCATAGCACCACCAGAAGTACGCCAAAAATTTCTCTTCGCAAATATCCTCACTGAAGCAAAAACCATGAGAAGGAAAATTACTGAAGTTGTCATGCAAGATACACCCAAAAGGCCCAATAGAAAATCATCCATCAATCTTTTAGGTTGCTCTTTAAACCAAACCATCCAAGCAAAGCTAAAGGATGTGGTGGAAAGTATATCCAAAAATGTAAAACTCACCCATCCAAACGAAATCTTTCACGCACATCAATGAGGTGAGGTGATGTGAAAAGTCCAGTTCGGAACCCACAATTACGGAGTATCGATTCTGTAAAAGTGCATGTGGATCCCTTTTCCGGTCCAACAGCAAAAAGTAATCAGCACGAAGAAATTTCACTGAATTTAGGAATTACTAGGCTGGAAGACTCAAAAGTCCTAGTACGATACAACTACATTATCACTTACTAATTATATTATAACTTAATATTGGCCAAGAGCAAGCTTAGGCAAAGTATAAAGACACCCCACACGAATGGGTCTCCAGAACCTGCATAAATTAAAGATATGCTCCATCCAATAAAATTACAAGGAACTCGCAAAAAATTAAAATGTCAGAGAATAATGAGTAGACAATTATGAAAGAACGCCTGCTTACAAATTCGTATCAACTTACAATTTCCATGGAAAAAGACAAGCTAAAAAGTCACGGTAAAATAATTCTTCCCAAAAGTCATTTATTCAGATTTTTAGGAATAGTCTATGTTGACTTTCTACATTATTCAAAAAGAAACTTTGAGCAGAAAATGAATAAAGCACTGCTGAAGCTCTATGATTAAATGATGAAACAAGTGAGAACCTAAAGATCACTAAGCAGTCTACTTTAAGTTAGCAAGCTGAAACCCAATACCAATGCCCGAAAGCAAGAAGCATTAGGTAGCTTAAGGAAGTAGAATTAGGTACCAATGCACTCATGAGCTGACAGCAGCAGTTCAGAATGAGGCTCCCTTATACTTGAAAACACTGAATCTA
Source organism: Rhodamnia rubescens (assembly GCA_021437795.1). Lineage (NCBI taxonomy): Eukaryota > Viridiplantae > Streptophyta > Magnoliopsida > Myrtales > Myrtaceae > Rhodamnia > Rhodamnia rubescens. The sequence goes on along the minus strand of JAILYA010000004.1, from coordinate 2,801,214 downwards.
GAAAAGCAAAATGGAATGCAAAGAGAGACGGCAACAGCTGATCTCTGAATTGATCTTATTGATGCATGTAGACACTTAGCCGGTTCGAGCATTGCACCCGGAAAGCAGAGCATCATCGAACAGAACTACATCCAGACGCATAATACTGAGATAAACTTCGTCTGGCGAATCAAGCAAGTGTCTAGTACCTTGCCCTTGGTGCCAGCCACATGGATAACCTTCATCTGCGGGATTTGCTGATCTAAATCCAACACCTAAAATCCGAAAACCGCGAAAAAAGACCCCAAAAAAAATGAGAAGAAAACAAATGAAGTAGTCCTCGCTCGCTAATCAAACCAAACAGAGAAAATCAACCACAAAGCTCCGCAAGAAAGATCACCTTCAGATAATCGAAAAGCAAATCGAACCGGTCGCCCTTGTTGCTCTTGTCGGCGCGACTGCGCTTGGTGATCAGAGAAGACAGGGCCTCCATCGCCTCCTCGTACGGAGAAGCCGCGGGCCTCGCCGAACCGCTCTCACCTGCGATGCAGAAATCGTCAAAAGACCACCAACCAGAGCAAACTCGAATTCACGAATCCAGCAAACGACTCGTCGCGCCGAACGGAAAGCCCCGAAACGGGGGGAATACCTTCCGCCATACTTTCCCCTCCTTCGCGCCCGCTCTTCGGGACCTGAACACAGTCAACAGCGAAGGAGTGAAGCTTCGTTCATGGTGATGACATTCGAGGTACCCACGACACAAATGCAGATTGGAGAGATAGGTTGCAAGGAACGCACAGAGAGGGAGGAGAGAGAGAGAGAATCGACGTCGAAGCGGAGGCGAGCGACGGCGAGATTCGAGGGAGGCTGAGGAGCTAATGAACTTGAACGGGTGGCGCATATGGCAAAGGAGTGGGTGGAGTCAGGCGGATGAACGACGCTAGGAGCCTAGGGGGAGGCTGATAGCGACCGGAGACCGAGATACCGAGCATTGATTTTCAATTAAAATGTCCCAAAAATTTTCTCCTTAAAACAATTAAATAAAAATTTACTAAAGGCGCACGTGACAGCAATTCTAGAACAGAAATCTATTTCATAATTAATTTTTTTGTATTCGAAAAAATAGTAACTTTTTTAGCAGAAATCTTTTTTGTTATTTAACTTCATTTTTCTATTTTTAAAGTATTTTTTTTGCTCCAAAAATAATTTTGGAGCCACTTAAAGAAGTAAAAATTTTATTTCTATTCAAAAGTAAAAAATCGACTTCTACTCAATAAGAAAATTTGATTTTTAGAGCAAAAGTATTGTCATACACTACTATGTTTGTTCATCAAAAAATGACTGATGTGACCATAATTTTTGTTTGAGGGTTGGCAATATTTCCGCTTGAGAGACCAACTTCCGGCAAGATGTTGAATTTTTACTTGGAGAAAAGTGAATTTTTTTTACTTTTTTAAATGACTCTAAAACTATTTCTATAGCAAAAAAATAAACCAAAAGTAGAAAGATGAAGTTGCGCAGCCTAAACGGATTTCTTCTCTAAACACTTCAAAACAGAAATTCTACTCCGTAAGTGTTGTCATGCGCACTTAAGCAATCCGTGAACAATAAAAATATTTTTCTTTTATTAGTTTTTTAAAGCAATACGAACAATCATGTCTAAAATATGTTTTCTAAATTATATTTTTTTACAAAACAAATAGAGCCATAGAGCAGCATCATGGTTACCAATACATTTACCAAGTCTTTTTACTTCCATTAGGATAATAAGCTTGCAAGTTCGCATATTATTGAGTTCTAATCCACGTTGGCAATTCTTAGTCTTAATAATAGCAAGTTTTCCTAATTAGGTGTTTTTAACAAGTTTTGCGTTCATATATTATCGGGGATCGCAAGATGTCAATGCATATTAGTAAATTATCATCAGTCACAACAAAATAAATCTTTAAATTTAGAAGGGCATAATATGACATACATTTAAACAAAAGTTAGCAATTTACACGTGTGCGAATAGGTAAGGAGAAATGTGTTTGTGTGTCTAAAATTTGTAAAGAAATGGATCTGATGCTCTAAAAGAATCTCCAACTTTAGCATCCATCCCAATTTCACTATAATTTTTTTCTTAAAAAAAATTCCAACTTTATTTTAAATCTCAATTTTACCCTAAATTTCTTTTGCCTAATAAAAAATCTCAAATTTAAGTCCAGTTTCAATTCTACTCTCGATTATTTTGCCCAAATTTGCCCACATTGACCCTTCGTCCAAAATCGTCCATAGTAATCTTATGTGACATTTCCACGCCATTACTATTGTTTTTCCCCAAATTTCATATCCAAGAAAATGTCTTTTAAAGATGAATTTCAATATTAGCCCAATCAATGTATTCTTAGATTTGAAATTCGGGTAAAACTTAAGAGGAATTGGGATTTAGTGTTCAATTGCTCTTATTCTCAAGAGAGTCTTCCTTCAAATTTGAGCTCGGTCTTCAATCTCTTGAGCTCATGAGTGTTCCATCTCTCGTGATCGAAAAACTCACAGTCGGGACACTCCGCTCGAACGCTCGAACAACTCAAGCTTGGAAGGTTGAACTTTGATCACCATAACCAACTCTCAATTCTCAAGGGTAACTTTATAATTAAACATGCTGACTTCGAACTTTGAAACTACACCGGATCTGTAAAAGTTCTGCATGTGATTATGACTCATGTTAGGCAAATAAACGTAGGTACCATTAGTGTCGATAAGTGCTAACGTAATTTTAATTCTTTGTTTGGAATAATTGAATTTCAACATATAAATTTAAGCATTCATTCGCGTCACATTCGAATCTTTGATTTGTAATTCACGTTTCGCCTCGTATCGTGCAAAGGTGCGTAACATTGTCGATCTAGTTATGCTACTTAGAGTTACAATTACAAGTGGAGCAATGCTTTTCTAACCCCATAACTTCTCACAGTAGACCGGATTTTTCATGTCTGACGGAATCGGTGTTAGGTCCACTCTCTCTGCGCGTATCTGATCGTGTGCCGTCTGAGCCAAAGCTGATACACCACCATGTGGAACGCATCCAACGGCTGAGGCGACTGGTTCCACGCCAAGTGCCAGCTCGCGGCCACGCACGATCCCCTCATCCGCTCCACGCGCTCGCTCGTCAACCCCCCTCAGCGCGCGCTTCAGTCCCTCCGCTCCGCCGCCGCTCCCCACGAACACCACCATCTCCTGCCACCTCAGCACGTCGATCAACGGCAGGTCCTGGATGGGACGGTCCGTGATCACCACAGGCACGCAACCGAACCGCATGGCGTCCCCGATCCCCGACACGTCACCCCCGTAGTCAAACAAGCAGAACTCGCTCATCGCGAGCCGGCGCTCGACGGTCTCCCGATCCGACGGCTCGGGCTCGATCAGGAAATCCGGATCTCCGGTTAACCCGTGGGCCAGGCCGGGGTCCTTGATCGCGCCGAGCCTCGCGTACGCCAGGTGCTCGGCCGGCCCGTTCGACGGCGAGGCGCGAGGCTCGCCCTCGCCGGCGGGGATAACGCCCGCCGGAGGCAGGGCCACGTCCTTGTGGGGGACGAACCTGCCATCCGACGCCGGGAAGCACGACATCTGGACGGAGTTCTTCTTCAGCTCGACGAGGTTCCGGTCCGACCCGAACCCGATCCCGTCGCAGGAGGCGTAGAAGTGGTCGGCCCCGAGGGTGCGGTTCCAGTAGGGGAGGTCCGCACGGAGGTCCCGGACGACGCGCGCTACAGAGCGCCCGGAGAGGTCGCCGTCGAAGGGGACGAAGAAGAGGTGGGCCTCGCTAGGTTTCTCGGTGACGAAGGGGCTGCCGAGGAGGGAAGCGAGGAAGAGCGATTCGGCTTCGGATTTGAACTTGTAGGTCCTGCGGGCGCCGTAGACGAAGATCCTGAAGTTCCCGACCATGTCGTCGTAGTCGGCGGCGAAAATGGCGGGCGATAGATACGGCGGAGAAGGAGGAGGAGTGGAGTGTACGGACGGTGGAGCGAGGAGAGAGAAGAGGAGGAGGAGGAAAGAGGGGTCGGCGACGAGCATTTTCGCGGGAGGCGGAGGCGAGAGGTTGAGCAATTTGCGTTGGGATCGGAGCTGGAAGTTGGTGGAGAAAGAATCAGAGGACGTCCCTGGCGTTTTGTGAGGTCGGACAGAACTAGCGATAGCCGGCGGGGAGCATCGACAAGCATAAATTCGGGTTTGGATCCGAATCGGCTCGTCCAGATCGATGTTTCCGAGAACTGAAAACCCACCGCCGTCCGATCTTTTGGGTCCTTTCCTAACCTTTCATAAAAAGAAATAAATTTTGACCAAAATAAATAAATAAATAAAGTATACTAAATATTCAAAACCACTCTTTGTAGTTAAAAATTCGACTTTTTTACATAATAAAGTCAATATTAGAGATTGCATAGGTGTTAATAGATTTTTTTAACGTCGAACGCAAAAATGGATCTAAGACTTGATAAAGCCTGGCTCGCAAGTTCCCAAAGGGCCAACCAACTGACAAATCGACTTATTAGACACTTCGTTCGTCCATGCATGTTCGATACATGATGTTTATTTGCCTCAACTCATCCTGCACTTGTACCCATCTCTTCGAGGTGAATAGCTCTAACAACAAAAGTGGTACAAGATAAACGACGAGCAATTTTAGTAATCTGAGATTATTTTAAAAATGATTTATGAAATTCAGATGATATCTTAACCACTTCGTAATATTTATCTTTTAAAGAAAGAGCTGGAGAAAAGGTCTTCTTGAGGAAAAAGATACTTAGAATTGAGATAAAATCTTACATCTCTCGGTAGTCCATGTCTTAGATACCCCACTCACCTAAATAAAGAACTTGAAATGACTAAATATTCGATCTAATCTCTTAATATATATTACTTTTCTCGATTTTGTCCTTAATGTAGAGTGAAAATTTTGCAAGAAATGCAAAAGAACCGAGGTCCGAAAGGGAGAGAAACTTTTCGTGAAAGTCGTCTTTACCCTTACTAAGCTCGGACAAGGGTTTGGTGACTATCGTTGAAAGGACTTGACTGTACTTTCTTAAATCGACATGACTTGATTGGAGTCTGGGCTGTTCGTCGGTGCATTATTTATTTTTTTATAAAAAATTATATTATGGCATCTTCTTCTTCGTATATTAAAATTATGCCTTCATGAAGTATCGCATTCTTTTGCAAAATGATAAACAAATTATATGAAATTTTATTTTTCTGTTACGCCGCACCTCATATTAAGAGATTGTTGATTATTCAAAAATATGCAAATTGATATCCCACGTTTGCTTGGGATATATAAATAATACACATTTAAAGTCGAAGCTAAAAGAACATCCACATTTAACCAACGAGGCCTTACGTAATTAATTTGCCATTCACAAAATTTTGTTTCATTATTATTTAAGATACAACATCTTGATTTAAAAAAAAATGCTAATTCGGACAAAGCTCATCATAGTAAAATCATCTATATGATTCAAGAAAAAATCAAATTTGATTTGAAATTTGAAAAGATACATTGAAAAAATATTATCTTCAAATAAATTTTCATTTATATTATTTTGAATATAACTTATCAAAGTAAGATTATCCATTTGAAAATTTAAAGTATAGGAGAAATACATCTAATTTGCGTGAAACTTTATATTCTTCTACAAAATTGCTTTTTATTATTATAAGACTTCTTATCATAGCATCCTTTCTCTCCGCGTACTATGATTATGCCTTCATTAAATATGACATTCTTCTACAATATTATTAAAACAAATTATATGAAATTTTATCTTTTTTTAATACATCGCATCTCATATTAAGAGAGTGCTGATGATTGGAAAATATGCAAAGGATATTTCCGCATTTACTCGAAATAAGTGAGTGATATATATTTAAAGTTGATTTGCCCTTGTACTTAGCACGTGAAAGTTTACTTTCCCTCTGTGAAGACCACGTGGCAAGCCACATGGTATTTTTTTTTGCCACGTCATCCACATTTAACCAACAAAGCTTTACCTAATTAATTTGTCATTTACAGATTTTTTACTCTTCTTTAAAATTTAAGACACAACATCTTGAATCATTGTGTTAATTTGGATAAAGCTCTAGTAAAATTATCTAAATTTAAGGGAAAACTCTATTTTGTTCAATTTTCAGCTGATTTTGAATATAACTTATCAAAGTAAGATTATCCATTTCAAGAATCAAGGTGTAGGAGAAATACATCTAATTGCAATTTAATTTAGCTAGGGAAAAATAGTAGGTTTAGGAAAGCTAAACTAGATTTTGGTGAATTACAAGTACTTAACTTTGCAAGGGATAAGAAATATTTTTAAATTTATTTTTTATTGCAATTTAAAGTGTTGAAGATTCAAAAAAAAAAAAATCTTCGACTCCCCGCCCCCCAAAAAAAAAACACAAATAATCCAAAATGATCATACATGCTTTTCCCCAGCAAAGGTGTCCCTAAGAGAAACAAACAACCGAAACAAGATCATCGTTAAAAAAAAAACACGATGGAAAGTCATGTTAATTCAAAGCACAACATCTTATTATTACATCATAAGTAAGAGTATCTTCCTTCGAGAGTCTTTTACTTATTAACCGATGAAAAGTTAATGCAAGCGTCCATTGACCAACAGAGCTCGAAAGAGTATCTCATAATTTTCCCTAAATTAACGATAAAAATAATAAATTAATGAGCAAATCAAGGAGGCTTTTCTTACAAAAAAGAAAGAAAGAAAGAAACAAAAAAGAGGTGGCATACACACCTTCGCTCCCCGAAAAAAAAAAAAACTGATCCTAATCACATTGAGAAACACTTATGAAGACCTACCACCTACCCTTAATAAAGATAAAGAGAAAAGAAATCAGATACCAAAGGCTCCTCTTTCACCGTCGGATCAGGCGACTATCTCCACATGGCGAGCATCCGAGGCCCCGCCAGGATAAGATGGATTGACACGTGTATGGACGCGATCCACCACCTAAATTCCTTTTTCTTTTCTTTTTTTTTTCCCTCCAATAACTCGACATATCCGGAAATTCTCACGCAAATTGACAATATAAGTTTATAGAACCAATTGCGGATGCGGACGATCTCGAAGAAATACATCGCTACATCAATCTTTCTTTAATTATGAAAAAAGTGCAATAAAATCATGTACTTTCGCAACCATGATAAGAATTTAAAATGCTCCATTTATTTTATAAAAAGTAAATAAGTTAAAGAATATATATTTTTTCAAAATAATTCGATTATATATCATTTAAAAAATTAATAAATAAAAATACTTTCATAGTCAACTATCGAGAAGATTATAAAATGATTTTTTTAAAAATTATTTATTTTTTGCAAGATAAATGGAGTGGAAAACACAAATAATCGGAATAAAAAGAAGATACGACTGGGTTACGTAGGTATATATATTGCAAGTAAATTTTGAAAAATGATTAATGCGTTGAAGGACGAAATTGAAAAATAAATAAACCTAAAACGACAGCGACTTGGCGAAACCAGTAGACAAAAGCCATCCAAACGACGAAGCGTATTCTCTCTCTTCTCTCTCTCTCTCTGTGTCCACATTAGAGTGCTTCGCTGTGGCCCTCTCTCTCTCCATCTCGCTCTTCGCTCTCTCGCTCTCGCTCCCTGCGTCGTGCGTTCCTCGCAATCTCATCTTCACAGATTCCTCACCTCCCTCCCCCCTTTTCTCGATCGCCAAATCTGTAAGTCCCTTAAGCCCTCGCGGGAAACCCTAATTGCGCCGATTGCGTGTCTTGTGCGAGTCCTATTTTGTTCTTTCCCCCTTTTTTGAATCCGTCCTCCGAGATCTCTGCCTCTGTTCTGCTCCAGTCTCCGTTTAATCTGCAGTGCTTTTGCTCTCTCTCTCTGTCTCTCTCTCGCGGGCGATTGGTGCATCGGGCTTTGTGTGAGCTCTTTCTCGAATCGGATGGGTGTCTGGGTTGTGTTGCATGTGAATGGGGTTGGTTAGGTTTCGCGGTTGGAGATTTAGCGGGGCTGTCTGTTGCGGGGAATCGATTGTCTTGGTGTGAGATGGCATTGATGGCGGTCGACGTGTTTGTGTTTCCGTCTTTTGATGTTAGGAGTGAATGTTGTGGTCCATGGTGTTTGGACGGGGTTATTGAGTTGGGTGAACAGGGGTCTTAGGGTTTGACGTATGTATTCTGGAGAATTATGAATGGCGGTGATCCTGTAATGCATGTGTTAGTGGGTTTTGTTTTGTGACTCATCCCTTTTAGTTTTCTGCCCTTTTGATTCGTATAATTGAAGAAAGAGTAAAAAGGAGGAATTTTGGGAGTATCGAATGGTAAAACATGACAATCAGAGTGGCATTACAGAATGTTGTGTTGAGATCACTTGATGATTAAATCCTCGAAGAATTTGGGGCTCATTTCTTTGAGTAAACTGACGAATTGGATTTTGTAAAGTGTGTTTTTGCCTTGTTTTCCTTTCTTTCCTGGATTATCGCTTGACTGAGTCCTAACTATCTCTTTCTTTCGTCTCAGGGAAACCATGAGCGATCAGGGAGAAAAGACATGCCCTCTCTGTGCTGAAGAGATGGATTTGACTGATCAGCAGCTGAAGCCATGCAAATGTGGTTATGAGGTCTGATTAACAATTGTTTGTCCTGGTCATTCAGAATTCTTTTCAAATTTTATGACGTATAACTGCCATAAGTCACACTTTTTGATATATATGAATTTATATAAGTATACTACTACCACTTGCATTCAGTTAAAACCTGCAAGGTATGAAATTATGCTGCTCTTTTTTTCCTTTTGAAAGAACCTGTAATTCTCGAAACCATTAATAATACTTTGATTCAGTTTTAATGGGATTAATATCATACTGTTGATCAGTTTCCAGAGCTTTCATAATTGATTGACACTATTTTCTACTTTGATTTGGGACATCATTTGACTTGCTTGGCTCTGGCATTGTTTCTCTGATCACACCTTATGGGCATGTTGACAAAAGTGAAACAGCTCTCATATCTCGCATACACGTTGTCAAAATGCTTTTTTGATCTTGTTAGGGGTTTGTTCCCTTTTATTGGTGACTGGGTTGATTTTGTTTTGTTGTGATGTAATTGACTTGCGCTTGTTGCTTTTCCTGAGAAGAGTGGCGATTCTCTTAGTTGTAATGGTCTTTTTAATTAATGAGAAAAAGCAGTAACAAGTCAATATAATGAAACGAGAGCATCGGGTGTATATTGTGAAGCTTCCTATGTAATCAATGGTTGTAGCCCATGGCAACCATGTGACTTCACTCTATGGGTAACGACAGTCCTGGAAGGAGTCACCCCATTCAGAGTGCGCCTGTAATCTTAATATGGCCTATATGTAGATTTGGTCTGTAGGCAGTCATTTCATAAGGTGTCTATGCACGTTCGCTTGACTACTCAGTCTGTCAATGTTGTAGTGTAGCCAATTTTAAGTTGGTTGGCAAGTATGGTATGACTCATACAATTCGTGACAAGCTTTAGGAGGACTTGTCAGTTAGAGAGTTCCCATATGGTCAATATAACCCATGTCAGTTTTTCTTTCCATGTGAGCATGACTTGATTTTGTTTTTCCCAGGAAAGGAGTGATAGCTACATGTCCCGTTGGCAATTACACAGATCATTCGTGATTGTGATTCTGCTTTTTCTATTGCATGTGCCTTCATAAAGGATACCATGGCAATTTTCTGCGTGAAAATTTGGTATCATGTGGATTGTTTTGCCGAGTAGTGACAATAGTAAGGATTTTGTTTTTGTACTTCATAAGCTATAGATCTGAGGAGCAAGGTCGCTTCTGTGTAAAGTGGTGTGATCTTTACTATTGTTGGTTTCTGTTTGTTCTGCCTTAAAACATCTTGTTTGTGATTTCTGCTTGTTTCCGTTCTCAAGTGCTCTGTTTGATGACAGATATGTGTATGGTGCTGGCATCACATTATGGAAATGGCAGAGAAGGATGATACAGAGGGTCGTTGTCCGGCATGTCGTGCTCCTTATGACAAGGAAAAGATTGTGGGAATGGCTGCAAGCTGCGAGAGGTGTTGTTCTTCATAAAAAGACAGATCTCTCTCTATCACACACACACATGCTTATAAACATGCACATACACAAAATTGACATCTGTAATCCACAGGTTGGTGGCTGAAGTTAATATGGAGAAAAAGAGCAAGTCACAGAAAGCAAAGACAAAATCATCAGAGGGGAGAAAGCATCTCAGTAGCGTGCGTGTCATTCAACGCAACCTGGTTTATATAGTTGGTTTGCCGCTTCACCTGGCTAACGAGGATGTGAGTTTTCTTCTCTCTCCTCTGTGTCCATGCACATGAGAATTTTAAGTAATAATCAACAGTTATGCATATTGTTTATTGCAGCTTCTCCTTCGGAGAGACTATTTTGGTCAATATGGAAAGGTTCTTAAAGTATCTATGTCTCGGACATCAGCTGGTGTTATTCAGCAGTTTCCTAACAATACTTGTAGTGTGTAAGTAACCGGCACTTGCAATTCTTGCTGATGTATTGACTGGTCGTGTATGTGTAATGAATGCTTTGAAAGTTAAATCAGCATAAATTTTAATAACAAGTGCCAACATGATGTTTGGAAAACATTTATCATATGTTTAGCATTCATGACTGTGCCTGTGCTATTCGTTTTAGCATTTGTTTCCAAGCAATTATGGGCTTAAGTGTATAGAACTGATGTTCTCTTGCATGGCTTTTAAACTGTTCTGTTTCTTATTGCCAAGTCTTTTGTCAATGAAGACATTGCATTTATGAACTTAACACTGCTCTTGGCCTCCAAGTTTGCAGCGTCTTACTTTTGATGCAAAGTGATTTGGACTGGCAATTGTCGCGAGCTTTCAGCAGTGTTCACTTGATTTGGGAGTTGAAATTTTTTTATGGTTTACATGTTGGCCTGCTGTTTGGTGGCTTGTGACATTGTTGTCCTTTTAATTTACCCAAACTTATTGTTTTGGAAAATATGTTGTTTTTTGTTACTTTTTCTTAGATATATTACTTACTCAAAAGAGGAGGAAGCAATTCGTTGTATTCAATCTGTACATGGCTTTGTCTTGGAGGGTAGACCATTAAGGTAAGTTTAATGTTTTTTGATCTGTTAACCTGGTTAACTTGACTGTCTGAACTTACTGCATCTCAGCTCTAAATTAGCTTATCAAGAAGTTGGTTTTCAATAATACATTGCAGGGTGTGCTTTGGGACCACAAAGTATTGTCATGCATGGCTAAGAAATGTGGTATGAATATGAGTTATGTATGAGCTGTAATTGGCCTGACTGCTTCCTGAAGTTCCATAATGGCGCGGATCTGAACTGACATTTGGCTTTCTGGTCCAGCCTTGCACCAACCCAGATTGCTTGTATTTGCATGAAGTTGGTTCTCAAGAGGATAGCTTTACAAAGGATGAAATAATCTCAGCCTACACGAGGTAGACTTCCATTTCTGGTTCTGCTTTAATTTGTTTTTCCAATTTCATAGTTTTTTCTCATTCTTTGATCTGGCAAATGAATTATCTAGTGCTATTTACATTTTGAGTGTCATCTATTGCTGTGGGGTATTGATATTATTCCCCTTCTAATGTCGCTTACGTTGCACCTTCAATTGCTGGTGGTATTTATGGAGCATGGTCGAAGTTTCATTAAGTAGCTTATCTTCATTTCTATTAGTCCATTAGAACCAATTTTGCTAAAAGTGTATGATGAAGATAGCTACTTGTGGAACTTCTACCTTGAAATCCTTTCCGTGGATATTACTTTAGTTGATCCTAAGCATTGTATTTTCATCAAGTATCTGAAGCTGCCATGTTTATGCCTATTTTATTGTAATTGACTCCTGTTGATGTTGATTGATTCAAGGACCGTATGCTCCACTCAATACTGCCCTCAAATCAGCGTCTCTAGTTTCGTGTGCTGATTTTTGTGGGTCTTGAGTTAAACATTCTTATTGTGCATTTAACTGTACTGTGTTCTTGTTTGGAAGGAGCAGAGTTCAGCAAATCACTGGTAATGCAAGCACACTGCAAAGGCGTTCAGGCAATGTGTTGCCACCACCTGTTGATGATTTTTGTACTAACAGCTCTGGTTCCACAGGAAAACCCATTATGAAAATTGCCCCAATTGTAAGCTCTTGTATGCCTAATATAGACTTACAGTCAATATTTCTGGTACCTTTGAGCTATTCTTCATATGCCTTGTAAGGTTGCTTACATTATCATGCACTCATTAAGTAGAATAGGCTAAGCATTCCTAGTGCATTTCTCCAAATAAATATTTTTGGGACTCAACTATCGAATATTTTGGATTGTTTTTCCCTAATCAATTTAAAGAGAAAACACAAGTATCTGAAATGCAACCGACAGTACTTGAACCAAATGTTTGATTCATAGTTTTGTTGCCTGTTTATCTGATTCGCAATTGGTGTTTTCTTTCTGTGGCAGACTGCAGTGAGCGTTCTCAAAGGTTCTCCTCCAAATGGAAGTAATGCCAGACCAATAGCTCTGCCTGCTGCAGCCTCATGGTAAGCCGCCTTTTACCTGCTCTAAGTTTTTTTTTTTGGGTATACATAGCTTTCTTTTTTGGCTAAATTAAGAAATGAACAAAGCAAGCACAATCATATTTGTTCCTTTTGTTATTTTTGATTGAATTTTAATTTTCTTATCTGGAATTGATCCAGGGGTACGCGTGCTTCCTGTTTTCAATCTTCTGTTCCTAGTTCAGTTAGTTTAGGTGGACCTATGTTGAAATCGGAGTCTGTGGAAAGGACACATGGATCTTCCGCAGCACTTGAAAGAACTGATCAGGCACCTGTGTCTCATAGTTATTCAATAAAAAAGACATCATTGGTTGAAGGGATTCAGTCAATATCTGCAAAGAGCTTAACGGATCCAATGAATACTCTGAAGCAGCTTACTGACCTTCCTCCATCCGATAGTTATGTTGCATCAGATGGAGCTCTTTGTGGTTCAGCATTAAGCAGCCGCTTATCATGCCTGTCACCTAGCAAGGACGACAATGGCAGTACTAATGCGCTTCCAAGAGTAAAGAGTTCCTTAGACAATGCAAGCGTGTCACGCACTCTAGACCCACAGACAGGAGGAAATATTGAAAATGGAGATATTCCAGTTTTATGTGCTGATATTTCTTCGATGAAAATCACCAACCACTTTGAGCACGAGTCATTGAGGGTTGTAGGACCAAAATCACCGGATCCACTTCAGACTGGATCACCTAGGAATCAAGGGTCGGAAGAAGAATTATACTTAGAGGAATTTGGAGAAAAGGGAGGGAAGAAAACTGTCCCACCTAATCTTTGGTTGGATGTTTCTTCTGACCAGTGTCCCCAGAATTTAGTGTTGCAAAATCAAGTGCCTAGTGCTTTGGCTGAGGTTGTTGAAGATGATATACGAACCTTTGATAATCAAAGACTAAGAGATCCCGAAGTTGGGCAACACTCCTTTTGTTCATCTAGTCCGAATCACTCGAGATCTCATTCGTGCATACCCAGTGAGGTGTTTGGCATGAGGAGTTCAAATGCAGACCCCTTGCCTGTAAATAATACCTTAAATGGCCACCATTCTCTAATTGCATCATGTAGTTCAACAATGTCTAATGGTTACCATGATAGCTTTGCCAGCGAGACTGCTGATTCTAATGGAGTTGCTGCAAGTTTCATTGAATATCCAAAAGAGGTGAAAGGAAGGCAGATGGGAGATAATTCTGCCATTGCTGGTGCCAGTGCTACCTCAGATACAGGAGAGAGCAGCATAATCTCAAATATACTGTCCTTGGACTCTGATGCTTGGGATGATTCATTGACCTCGCCGCATTATCTGGCGAAACTGTTGGGAGAGACTGATGAACAGCCAGGTTCTATTAAAACATTGACTTCCAGGAAGGTTTCCAACAGCAATCAATCCCGGTTTTCTTTTGCTAGACAGGAGGGGAGTCAAGCATTTGACTTTGAGCCACCTTATGGTGTTCCTGGCCAACTGTCAGGGAATGGATTGCTCCACAAGGATGGTGAAAATAGAGAGTTGTTCTCTAATAGGATTGGGATGTCTAATGGTTTTCACCCTCAAAGTCTTGTTGATGCTGACAATTTTTCTGGTAGTCAGTCTCTTATGGCTTCAGGCAAAAGTTCTGGTGAGTAGTGTTTATTCTCATTTGAAGTTGATTGGTGATATACACATATGTAAGTTAATTTTTTGAAGGTTTGTTGGTAGGCTTCCTACTGAAGTTGAAGTATGCGAACGTATGATAGTAATTGCTACATATTATTCTCCTCCTTTTCTGACCTGCTTATTGTTTAGTTATACAGGTGGGTCACTGAATATTGATGGTCTTTTTTTTCTCACAATGCCCTCCTTGACTGCTAATACTAACTTTATTGCGGGTGTGGTCATCTGTATATGTGAATTTTGCTTCCGTGGTACTTCAAACTAGTTAGGATTTCTAATTCTTTTCCTCGTGCATTTTCTGGATGTCCGGTACTTTGTAGTATTTCCATCTTGCTATTGCTCTGAACTTTGTGGTTTCTTTTGTTCATATTTATTGTTTCTCGGCTTAAGTGGAATAAGTTTTCATTTCCATCACTGTGCATTTTCACTTGAGCGTGGTTGCTGTTACGGTCAGTGTGTATTTTGGGTGCCGTCTCCGTTTATTTTTACTTTGTGGCATGCATTCTAGTGAGTTATTATTCAGCCATCTGGCCTTCTAATGACCACTTTTCATATTCTACTGCAACTTGAATGTTTCTGTTTCACACTATCATCAAGAGTTAATTTGGTTGCATTTCTGAATTCTCAATATTCTTGTCGATCCTTTCTGGTATCACAACGGGTCTTGGAGTACTGCGTTGCATTTTTGCCTTGTCAAGTTCATTGATTGGATAATCTGCATCCCTTAAGAAAGTTACAATAAGAAGTTGCTAGAGGGTAGATTCATGGACCTTTGAATGACGAACAGAAAGATGATGAACAAAGTTGGTATATTAGCATTTATCATTAAATAGCCAGTTGTGGACATGTCTGGATCACTGAGAAGTAATGCATTCTCACACTACATGGGATTGGTGGTATTCCATTTTGCTCTCTGTTTTCAATTGAACTCCCTCTGACCATTGTTGTATGTCCTTGGCTTGCTAATTTTGTACATAATGAATCTCGTGAACCCAAGAACTGTTTGTAAATGAATTGATTCCGAGTCTATAATGGAAATTTCACGTTGGTTAAATGGTCACTTGTTCTATTTCTTCTTTTCGTAGCTATTGGCAAATTCTCATCATGACCCTGTCAATTTTCTTTTAGCAGTTTCAAGGTCTCAAATGTTGGCCCCTCCGGGTTTCTCAGCACCCAGTAAGGCACCACCTCCAGGGTTTTCTTCTCGGGAAAGAATGGACCATTCTTTTGACTCACTGTCTCGTAAGTAGACAAATATTATATAAATGTAGTTCAACATTTACCTTTCATTGCATCATCAGTTTGTGCTCTGTTTTCAGGGAATCAGTTACTGGATACAACCTCTTGGTTGAGTAATTTACATCAATCACCATCCGCTGGAAACATTGGCAACACAGTGGATATTGAGTTCATGGATCCTGCTATATTAGCTGTTGGCAAAGGGAGACATCAGAACGGGCTTAATAACCTCAGCTATGATGTTAAACCTTTCCCTCAGTCAAATGCTTTCGAGAGTGATTCTAGACTTCATTCGCTGATGCAGGGATCTCTCTCTCCACACCAGAACCTGGCATATGTTGCGGGGGATAATTACTCTACTCTTAATGGTACATATGGTCTTCCTTCTAGAATTTTGGACAGATCACAAGTAGGCGGTGCACCTCCTTTTTCCCAGTCAACTCTCCAACAGGCTAGAAATGGTCTAAGTACAAATGTCCACTGGGATGGATGGAATGAAATCCAAAGTGGAGACAGCCTCAGCATCTCTCAGCTCCTTAGAAATGAAAGGGTTGGATTAAAAAATTTCTACGATGGTTATGAAGATTCCAAGCTCTGGATGTCTGGTTCAGGAGATCTCTATAACAGGAATTTTGGGATGTAATGCTTTGTCAGATGCAACATCTTTCTTGGTTGGCTTGGAGATGGAAATTACTGTAGGTGGAAGTGACAGTGATTTTGGATGATTCCGTGACATTGAACTTTAGTGGACAGGACAGACTAATGAAAGCTCTTGATGGAGGCAAGCCTGTTGAGGATCAACTCCCGAGTTAATGGGGGTATCCAATGCAGCAGGTAAAAGTGGATGTTTTGATTTAAAACTGACTGAAGCTTGTAGTCTGCTCCCCCTCTACATTTTTTTATGATAACGTTGACAGAGGATATGGTTGGAATAGCTTTTGTCACAAGGATATGGTCATCTCTTATTGTGTGTGCGCAAAAGTTAGTAGTAGTTAGAGGTACATTAAACAAAAAAATTTAGAAAGCTTCATACACTTTCGAATTTTTAAGGATAGTGAAAGCATCATTTCCGTTGTTTTTTTCCCCTTTCTTGGTTTTGGTTTTGGTTGTATTGGAATGATGGTAATGCCACAGCTTTCTTTTGAATGGTGGTTGTCTATGTCTAATCCACCTTCATCTTGAGAATAGATCCAAGTTTTTGTGGTTGTCTGACATTAAAAAGAAGTTTCTAATTAGTTGTCTTGCTCTATCATGCACTTGCAGGTGTGCGAGTTATGGGCCGAATGTGGCATCATAGTTGGCAGAGTGATTGCTTCCAGATTCTGGCTGATGCCCTTAATGAGGGGTTCTGGTCCTGACAAATATGAATGAATCCAGTTGTCACTCTCACATGCTGAGATCTTAAGCGAGTCCTTTTATCGGTTATAGGATTTACGGTGTGAACAAAATAGAAATGGACTCCTTAATGAGCTTATTGCAATGACTTCCCTGTGAATCTCGTATAGCATATCTTCTGTAAGTACCCAATAACCTCTTCTGGAGTTTTACATCTGATACCTGACCGATATATTGTCCCCTGGTGTGATATCCGCGATAAGTAGTAATTGAAGGACACTGACCAAGATCGGTTGTTTCTTTCGTCTAAGATATTTGAGAGTAATCATCCTAAGGGCCGGAGCGTTTTGTGCAGGTACTCTTTTAATCTTATAGTCTTTTTAACATTTCACGCCTTGGCGAAGTCATCATGATTTCATGTTGATTGGGGGGATGAGTTCCATGTTTAGAAATTGTCAAAACTTGCTACTGGCGGCTGCGGTGGATATTGATTCTCGTGCCGAGTAGTATACACCTTAAAAGACCGGTGGTCAGCAATTACTTTTGAGTTTGAGAACATGGGAAAAACAGTCTGTCTCGACATTTTGGGACAGTAATCTCACCTGTAGACAGTGACGCACGATGTACTTTTGTGGGAACAGTCGTGGGGACTCCTCTATTTTGTTGTTCATCGAACCACTTTGTGAACTTAATAGCAGCTTCGAAAAGTCGGATTCATCCAAAGATTTCCGGACCTAAGTTTGATCTACTTCGCCTTGGCAGGTTTGTTTTTTCATTTATCTTGAAAGAGGCCAGTGTCCCCCTGAAAACTGTATTATGTGGGCGAATTCTTACCTTCATCAGTTCCATCCTCGTATGAATCTCAATCGTTCGCTTTTACCTGGTGAAAACACCAATTGAGCTGGTTCATTGAAAGAGTTCCTCCTATATTTGATGTTTTTAATGACCACCAAATCCTGTGAAGTCATACTTAGGGAATTCACCTTATAGTTGTGAGTGCTTGTTATAATGCGGTTGTGAAATAGGAATGTTGTCAACATTGGAAGGACAAGTTTGTATCAACTTCAAAAATGCCTTAAAGTATCCGGTTTTGAGAAGTTTAAAAAAATAAAAATCGAACACTTAAAAATTAAAATTAGAGGAATTTAAAAAAAAAAAGGTTTAAAACTGAGAGCGATGGGATGAGTCACTTGTGCCGTCAATTGCCATGAGAGGTCCGTAGGGATGTCCCCTTTTTCAGAGTATGTCGACCATTTTATCTAAAGAATCGAAAAGATGTAAAGCTGATGAACATGCGTGACAGACCGCTTAAAAAAGGGTTGGAAAGTGGGGATCCACAGTGAAGAAGTGCTCCTCCGCTATTCTCACGGGGATGTACAACAACAATCCGCCTTTTTGCATGATAGTTTGCTTCTTTAAGATCTACAAATGACGATGGAGAAATAAGTGCGGATACACGAAAGTAATTTATAAGATGAGATGACAAATCGTTATCGAGTGGTATATAAATTTTATTAATAAATTGAAATCTACATGTGGTGACGGGAAAGTAATAACCGGTACATATAACCTCAAGTGGCCTGAGTGAAAAGTCGCAAAACCCAACTTTTTTATTTGGTCGAAATGCAAAATGCAACTTAAGTTATGCACCCGCATGTCACGTGCTATCCCGACTTTTCAAAACCTATAATTTTGTACTTTGAGCTTTGCCAATTTTATTTCAAGTTGCAGCCTATCGTCGTCACGGTATTTATCAATTTGTCATCTTTCGTTCCGCACGGCATGGTTGGTGATAGCCTCGGATCCGAGGCGCATGAAGATTGCAACCTTGGATCTAGTTCTGATTGATGTCGAATGACCTGATTTGGACTATATTCATGGGAGAGACCCTGTTGTCGGGTAGAACTTGCGACTTGTGCAAGCTAGACCTCAATATGAGATCCACCAATGAGGTTGTCCATGGCATCGACATATGAGATTCGAAATCTGATATCTCGATGTGGCGGCGGCGGCGGCGATGGGATCGCGGAGGTGTGAGGTAGATAGACGGTGTGCGATGTAAGGTGGGCACAAGGTGGATATTGCCTAGCAGCCAAGGCGACTCGGGAGGGGCGCTGGCGGCGACTGTGGCGTGTCCTCTTGTTCGAAGGGCAATTGTCCATCTTTAACCAAAGAAGAAAGGGCAATAGCGTAGAAAGAACATAAATATGCACGCGACAACAATTTTTGTAAGAGCTACAGGAAATTGAATGTTGAAATAGTAAGGTCAATTTTGAGATTGACTTAACAATAAATTCACAATGACACCCATAGATTACACACCGTATAAATCGATTTAGACATTTGACTTTTTTTTTTTTTTACTAATCCCAAACCAAAATGATTAATTCAACATGGCATATCGAAAAATTTAAAAATCGAATGTTCGCGCCTCTCATTCGCATGACAAGGACTGGACCGCCTTGGTCGCTGTATTGATAGCCATGGTGCAGTTCATCTGGGACGTCTTCTTCTTCTTGAACATGAACATGACCGTTACCTTCCCCTTGAGCTCGCCTTGACTGCTCAACGTTATGAGCCCCGAGCTCAGTTCGCTCCCGAGATTCGAACTGCTGGGTAAAGCGTCCGAGCTCAAGCTCACGCTCGCGTCGATCTTCTTGGTGGATTTGAAGTTGACCTTGCTCTTTGGGATCATCACTAGCCCTAGCTGAACGTCCCCGTAAGTGAAGTTGATAGCGGCCGCGTTGTACTTGAAGGGACCCCAGTTGGTGTTCTTGATCCGGATGGGCGCAACGAAGCTCATGTCGAACGAAGGAAAGGCAGGCTGAGTCCCGACGGTCAAGTCCTGGAGGTCATGGAACTCGCCGATTCTGAACTTGGGGGACTTGAACTTCATGATGACCAGGACGAAGAAGAGGGCCTGGGCGACCTGGAAGACGACGAAGGCGGCGATGCCGATCGTCCACTTCACCCTCTTCTTGCGCTTCGCCTCCTCGTCCACGTAGCTTAGCGACATCGCCGTCGCGGATCTCTTGCTCTCTTCCGAACGGGAAGGTGGTGCGTCGTGTGATTTCAACTGGCGTTCGTTCTCTTTGATCGAATTCGGAGATCTGGAGAAGCTGTGAGGAATGAATTGAGGAGGCGGGTGTTTATATATCAGACTTCGGTGCCTGCCGGAAGACTACTTATTACGACCAGAGATTTCCTTCCTAGAACATGTCGTTCAAGTCCACAAGCCAAAAGTCAACAAATGTGGAAATTCGGTAGTAGTAATAACAATAATAATAATCTAAGGTTTGAGTTTTTTGACTGAGTTTGAGGAGCCTAAGGTTTGGTCAACGTTGGAAATCAGAACAGTAAACCTCGTCCTCTTAATGATAATTAAGAAGAGAGTGTTCATTAATCTCGAGTTGATTAAATACACAGACGAGGTCCGCCAATGTTGGCCATTCCCACGCGACTATTGTTATTCTATAATTTTGCATAACAGACTCTGTTTGTTTCGTGAAAACGAATGGTTTATGACACATTTTCCTAAAAATAACTGGCGCTATCACTTGAAATGATTAGGCAATGACAAATATGTTCCTTATCGACAACAATTTATGTTTAAATACTTTTGGCGGAGGATGAAAATGTTCTTAATTAATTTATTCATTCTTTTAAAGTCTCTCCTCTGTCACAAGACTATGTTTTTAGCTGGTGAATCTGCACAATGAAGAACCTTCCCGTGGCGGTGAAGATCCTGCCGATCTCTTAATGTACTCAAAAGCCAGGACGACATGCTAGAGGATGACATAGGGTTTGCTTAACCAATTTTTTTTTTTTTGTCGAATTTGCTTAGCCACTTCAAATATTTCCGGAATAATCACTTAATCGGTCCTAAATCTATTATACGGATGTTTATTCAGTCATAAATTTTTCGATTTTGCAAAAATAGTCTTAAATCTTTTGTGTGAATTTTCCATGTAGTCACTCTAGCAAACTTTCGTTAGAAATTGCTGACGTAGCGTCCGATCGTCGTGGAGCATCCTATGTGACACGCCGACGTGTACAACTCATGGATCGCCACGTCAATTTCGCGAGGACTACATTGAAATTTCGCAAAAAAAATTAACGAAATTGGAAATTTTAAGGATGAATTGGCACCCAAACAATAAGTTTAAGATGGGAAAATTGTCCAAAAAGTCATAAACCTTTTTTTTGCCAATTTAGTCATAAAAAATTTAATTTTGCCAATTCAATTCTAAACATTTTCACGTTTTACCAATTAGGTCCATCCCGCAAATTTTGGCCCGAAATCGCTGATGTGGATGAAGATCGTCTTACGTGACACGGTACTGGCAATAACGTGAATAATTTTTAATATCATTTTAATATTTTTTTTACTTTATGTTTTTATTTATTTCCTTCTTTCTTTTCGCTCTGCCGACCATCGTCAATGGCCGATGAGGGCCATGCCCACTAGATCGGGCGAGGGATGCCCTCCACTGACCTTGGGCCGGGCTTCCCTCGCTTGAGGCTCGGTGATGGCCGGTGAAGGGAAAAATGAAAAAAAAGTAAAATGTAAAATAGAAAAAAAATTCAAAAAAGATTAAAATACTATTAAAAATTGTCAAAGTTCATATTAGCAATTTCGATCAAAATTGACTGTATAGACTTAATTGGTAAAACATGAAAATATTTATGACTGAATTGGCAAAACTAAAAGATTTATGACTAAATTAATAAATGTTCAATAAGTTTAAGATTTTTTGGATAATTTTGTGGGTTTAAGACTGAATTGATGATTTTTTCCACATGGTCAAATAGACGAATAGCATTGAACAAAAACCAGGCAACTCGATGAACCATTTTGAGAGTGGCTCTCATATCAAAGAAATTAAGTGTGAGAGAGAGAGATGGCAAATTGAGTTTATGGCTTCTTGGTGGTAAAAGAGCTTTAAATAAAGTTCTGTTTTTTTTTTTTTTGCAAAAAAAGAATTATTTGGAAAACATCATACTAAATAATCGCTTGTGTCACTTAAAAAAAATGAACGAATGGAAAAAAAATCATCATGTACGAAGTTATTTAGACATAAATTATTGTTGATAATGAAATATTTTTCATTGACTAATCGTTTCAAGCGACACAGATTTTCGTTTTCAAGAAAATACTTTCCGAATAATTCAATTTTTTGCTAGATAAATGAAGACTATACAAGTCTTTGATGTTGGGAGCGAACACACCTTACCTTGATTGAACGGTTTTGTACCACTCTCTTTAACTTTTTTTCTCCATGATATCGATGATGTCGCTTATGAGAAACTGATCATGGCACACAGGACGGCACTGATCACGAGCTCCCTGTTGCAATCATTGAAACGCATCGCACATAGGATCGATGAAGATCGATTTTGCAAATGCAAGTTATTATTGTCCCTTATTTACTTTTAAGGGCATGCATGACAACGATTATGATTCGAAAAAATGATTTTAATTAGAATTGATTTTTTTTTTCTGATTCTGCTCTGGATGAGTTTTAGAGAATCGGAACGCGTTTTGTAATCGCACAAAATTTCTATTTTAGGTCGAGGAAATGTGATAAGAAAACTAAAAGGGAAAAGTAAGAAATGTAGGACTTCATACTATTTTGTATTTCTGAAAAATAGTACTTTTTTGCATAATCAATTTTTTTTTTATTCTTGTTTTGTTCCAAAACTGTTTCTCGAGAACAGAATCGAAATCAGAATCATTTACGTTACCAAATATATTTCTCATCCGTTTTTTGTTTCCGAGAAACAGAATGAGATAATCAAAATCGCTGGCGTGTGGGCACTAAATCACTTATGCGGTTTACTCTAAGTAGATAAACGTTTACAAGGAGAACTATGTAGCAATGCAGTTGACGACCTTCCTACTAAGGACAAAAGGATGCGTTGCCTACTATACTGGGTACATCAATTGAGGTCAGACATGTACTACATCATCCGTTATTTGCACGGAGGAAACCTCGACTTACATGGGATCCATCCGACCCATTAACTTGTCCTAGGAACTTCCCAACGAAATGGTCGAGCGGAGCGTAACCTTAGACGCGTGTTAGATGTTGCGCACACTCTCCCGATCGCAACCTCTTCACCTGAACAGCTTTGGGGATAGGCTTCTCATACTATTGTGTGCACCATGGATCGCTCTCCGTCACATACTATAAGTAACATCTCTTCTTACGACTGCTTGCATGACCGTGTTTCTAGTTACAATCTTTTTCGAGTTTTTGATAGCTGCCTGCTTTGTCCTATCTTCTTCCAAATGAACGCACGAAATCAAAACCTTGTGCTCGTTTATGTTGCTTCCTTGGGTACGACGTTGAGCACGAAAGGTACATACGTTAGGTTTTCGTCTCTAATCGCGTTGTGTGTCTGGTCACGTTACTTTTTGAAATCACAAAATGTTTTCATCTGTCCATCTCTTCGAATCCTCGCATTTTGTTCGCTTCTCTACCAATCCCTAGAGATGAGGGCTTATTCTCATGTTGGCTAGGGTAGTAACCCACTTTGATTGTTGCTTCGATAGGGGCTACTGCTGCTTTCACAGTAACTCACTTTATCTCATGTAACATAAAATAGAGACTGCTGTCATTCGATCTGGCACTGCAACAGGATATCTTGCTCCTGCTAATATGGTGTCATAATTATTAAAAGACACGCGAGACCGTCATAATGTTGAAATGATCGTTTATTGCAACAACCAGAGTTCTATTCAAATAGCACTTAATAATATTTTCTATGAGTGCACCCAATATATTGAAATAGATTGTCATTTCATACGATATTACATGTTACATGAAATCACACGATTTGTTTCAATAGAGGAGTCTTCAAAAAATCACCACCCAAGCATTTCGAGACCTTTTTTTTTTTTCAAACTTCAGTTGACTTCTTCTACGTCGCCTTGAGTTCGAGGGGATGTTAAAGATATTAAAGATGTTCAAGAAATTTTAGATATCTTTCTAATTGACGGTAATTGATATTGTAATAGGCTCGCATATGATTCATTACGTGCGCGAAATATACGAAATTCTCACGAATTCTTTCTTCCGCATATTTCTTATCTCATGGGAACCACGCTCACGTGATTTCGGTGTACCCAACACTTACTCTACATGCAGTACCTCTAAGGGTTAGCTTCCTTTATGCTGTGGATGATAGAGGTAGCATTATTATTGAGCCTCACGCGCAATCAAAGTTGACTCGTTATTATATTTACATAGAAGCGTAATGCCAAGCACTCCCCAGATGGAGAAAGAACGACGAAATTGACCAAGACCAGTAAGAATATATGGCCAAAGAAGTCGGCTCTTGTACTTCGGTTGTTGAAAGGTCGACCTCAATAAGGACCGCTTGAGGCGGACTTGCGAACAGAAGGGATCAGGTTTGGTTGCAGAGGGAGAATTTTCGCTTGGGGTCGCGCTTGCACACCCCGGAGGCTGTTGATGGTTGACAGGCTCAAACTGCAAAGAGCAAGAGAGGTGCAGGGTGTCCGCCGGAGTGTTGTTAGTTGACGACGGTGTGCGTGGGCCGGCCGCCGATATGTAGGGGCAGAAGAAAAGGAGAGTGGATCTACGCCATTTAATTTTCATTTCCTTTTTTCTTTTCACTTCAAAATTCATTAAATTATATATTTTTATATATATATATATATATATATATATATATATAAAATCGAGGTTTTCACGCGAATGATTCTTCGGGGTATGGAGATATGAGCGCCGATGACACCGATTAAGTCCCCCAAGACGCGATCGGAGAAGATTCGAACTCGGGATCTTATCGTTTAACTGTCTAAAGTTCATGGATCTCATCAACTCAATAATCACTCTCATTGGCAAAATTCATTAAATTGTTGCCCCTCTGTTCTCCTTTTTTTTTTTTTTTTGTGTAGTTTTTATCATCTATGATCTTTTAGAGTATCCCAAGTTCTTTGCCAAAGTTGGGATGATACTGGAGGCTCCAACATGGAAATGCAAACATGTCAAAAGCAGTGATGGTTTGATCAATGCACTCAACACGACTGATGTAAGTTAAATGAGTCAATGAGCTCGAAACCCGATCCACTCAAACCCGACCTGACCCAACCCATTTGCCCTCCCTGCTCTGTTCTCGGTGATGGTGATCTAAGCTCTCAGCTCAGCAAATATCACCCATGGAAGCTCTCGGAGAAAGAGAAGTACCATCTCATCCGCATGGCCTCCTAATTCTACAGAAACAGGGAGATATTACGATTGCAGTCTAACGTAGGGGTCCGGGTTGGCGACATGTTGAGAGAGAGAGAGAGAGAGAGAGAGAGACTTGACAAGACAAGCATACATGTATTTTAGGCCAATGAACCGTAAAAATTAGTGGCATGTTTTCTCGTGGTTTCCATTAGCAAACAGCGTGAACTCAGAGATGATCGACTCCAACTACGTTGGTTCCTTCCTCTGCCTACCATAAACTCGCAGTTCCTCTTTTGAATCCACGAAATTTGACCCGCATTGGACAGTGTAATAGAAAACAGTTCGCTCTTCCTTTTTTTCCGGAGGCTTAAAGGTATGCTCAGCCTACTTTGGGAGTAGAAATTACATTGGCATGGTGAAAAAACCTCTCTTTGTTGTTTTATAATGGATGATTTTCTTTTTTTTTCATCTTTCGGATGAATTCATGAACATGACACGTTGGCCATCAAAGAGAGCTCACAAAGAGTGCCGAGATTCACCTCCTAATCATAAGCATTGATCTCTTCAAACCCTTCATTAGAGATTTAAGAGTTATTTAGGAGGCCATGGAGGCATCAACTGATAGTAGCCATGAGGGACGTTGGCAGCCGAGGAGGGTAAGGAGAACCGGTTGCTTTGGCTTGTTGAGTCGGTTAGCAGTGGGGGAAGAATGACAGGAGAGCGAGGAGCGGCCGACATTGAGAATCCTGATGATGCTGCAGCAGAGAGCAGTGTTAAAGGGGTAGAATTGACCTGACCATGCATTCGTGTCGCCCAGGTAGGGAGTCCTTGCGACAAGCCTAAACCACATATCTTCTCTTTAGCTCTTTCCTGCAAGTCAGGTTAATGGGATTAGAACAGCGGACAACATGCATCTTCAAGCACTATTTAGAAAAATCTAGGCCAAGAGCTGCAAGGTTATGAACAAATTCAAGCTTCACTCCTGAAGGAGGACACAAAATAGGGAATAGCATCCACGAAATCACTTGTCGGACTTTTTTTTAACTGTGTCTTCTTTTCACTTATCACTCTGGTACAACTTGACTCTTGGCATATTGGTATGAATATCTCCATATTATAGCCAGAAGTTTAGTTCAATGCATACGATCCCAGACACTCACATCAGTTCAAGCACATCTTTTCCAATGTCCTATTTGTTGGCAAATAAGAAAATTTCTTTAAGAGATCTGAACTAACTAGTGTTCGTTTCAGTTGTAGCTTGTTTCAAGTTGAAATTTCATACAGCTGAATGGAGATGCTGCTCGCAAGCTAAAAGGCATTGGATTGACACCAACTCCACTATCAGGATGTAATGGGAAAACAATAGTTGCTTACCATGCAAGGAAAGACACTAGGATATACACCAGTCCAAGGAGGAGGATGTCCTGATGTCATTGATAAACCTTCATAAGATGGATTGGCCCAGGACGCAGCAGAGTTTTCAACCTGAGAAGCATTTTCAGTGAATACAGCAACCATTGGAAGTCGCAAAGTAGTAATAATCTGCGCCTCCTCATATAAAAACATGGAACTAAAGAGTATAAACGAAAGAGAAAGGAAATCAAGATAATGTTCCCTATTATTACCCTCAAACTACTTCCCTGACGCATGTTGCCAGGGTCAGCAAGGAACTGGGAAGACTCTAAGATATCCATTGTTCCCCTGGAAGGAGCTGATATCCCAAGATTGAGATCAAGACCATGGTCACCATCTGCATTAATTGCAACAGAATACTTCATCAACCTTGTAGAAAAACGTCAGGTTTTTCTTCTCATGAAAATGAAACGATTCGGTGAAAGCTTCTTATTTGCAACAAAGAATGTGATTACAGATGCTATTTCCATTGCTGGTTTTTGAAATCATCTCTCCCTCGTACGTACTAGGTTCAAAGTTGGTCACAGCCTCTCTTCCGCTACATTTGATAGCTGCTTTGTCATACGCCCTGATTTCAAATAAGCAAAAGCTATAAGTGAGGGATCGAGAATGTTTAGGCTGCGTAGTCACAGAATATAAATCTCTATGTGGTCAAAGGTTGCTCATGACACCTTGCTGCCTCTACTTCACTATCAAATAGGCCAAGGTATATATACCTGCACAAAAGCATTGCAAGATACTCAGATACAATGTTTCCAAAGTACGCTTTCCAGAGTATTTAGTGCAAACTGGCTCTCATATAAACGTAAACGCTTGCCTCAGTTCACAGGGGCAAAAATCTTAAATAGGGGAAAAGGTTCAAAAGGGGAAAAGCTCTCAGTTTCCTACTTTTTGCCAAGGAATTGCCCCATTCTAGCTTCCCAACGCCCACACTTGTGCAGTGTCACCCCTCGATATTTCGAACTTCCCCTGGAAAAACCAGTGCTCTGTCGACGAAGTATGTGTACAAATTCTTCCTTTGTAAGATTCTTCATCTGCCAATCTCAACCAAGAAAGAGCCTAAGCCAATCTATAATGCAAACTATCATGAAGAAGTTTAAGTTATGTAAAACATCTTACCTGTTGTAAATCGTCCTCATAATCACTCAAATTGAAATTTATGTCTGCATCAAGCCCCCTGAATTTTATTGCAGCTCGATCATAGGCTCTGAGTCCACAAAAACCCGAATATGTTATCTTCTTAGATGAATGAAACCTTCTAAAGCTACAAAGATTAATGAGATATGGCAATGTCTTACCTAGCTGCAGCATGTGCAGTGTCGAATCCACCTACAAATTGGTCAAAGATTATCAGTGCTGCCAAATGTGAACTGACATCAAGGAAACTGAATTCAAATTTCCTGAGAAAAGACTATGCATACCCAAATACACTTGTTTTCCACAGTCCCTGTCCCAAAAATAAGAGAATAAATCCTTTGTCAATAAGTTAATTCCAAGAAAAATTCAACAATTTATACGTATATCCAATTTCAGTGAAATTAATTGCATGAAAAGCAGAAGCAAAATGAACCATGCTCGGAACAAAATATCCAGAGATAGACCAAACTCCCCCAGACAAATTTGTTAGTTTCAGCAAGTCAATTGCACCAAATGATCATCGGTTCAGGAATCGGACCATTTCAAGGTAGTCCCTATCATCCGTGTAAAACAAAAGCGGCAAACACTCTGGTAATTCGATCAAACTAAACTAGACAGACAAGCACACCAATCCCGGAAAAATTGGACAGAAATTCAAACACGGCCGCAAATTTTTATTAAAAACAGCAGATGCATCGAATTTTCGAAAAGTCAAATTGATCGGCCACTGACCATATATGCGACTCCCATCTTCCAGTCCTCCTATAAAAAGTAACCCCTCTATACTGCGAGCTCCTTGACCTCGGTCCCCTCCTGCTCTTCCTCCGCTGTTGTGGCATCGCCAGCCTCGGACTTTCCTTATCCTTACAAGTATCAACCGAGAAAACATCTCTCCTCTGATCAATCGAAGACGATTCAACACACCTCTCCAAATCCGCATCCACCTCCCTCACTGGGAACAACTGCTTCGTCACACCGAGTTCGTCGTCCGCGACACTAGCACCTCCCTCGCCGGCCTTCAGGATGCCGAAGCTGAAAGTGCGAACGTCGGCGGCGCGTGTCGAGCATGACTCGTCGTCGCAGCCGTCGGCATTGACGATCGACGAGTTCGAGGTCCCGGACTCGTCAATTTGAGCCCCCGGCGCCTCAGGAAGCTCCTTGAGGATCGCCACGGGGCTCTCGTTCGGAGTCGACCCCGAGGCAGAGAGCTGCTCATTGAGGTTGAGATCCAGCATCGTTCTCACTCAACTAGACGACCTCAAGTAGCTCGACTCCACAGTACGCACCTATCGCTTCGACCGGTTCTAGCTTCAAATTCAGCTAGTCCCCCCACATTTCAGAGCAAATCAAGAGTTCGCCTGAGCTATCGATGGAGCAACGGAGCTTAACCGATATCGCGGTTTCGAGAGTCGATGCAGGCTCCTAACCTTGAACAGAGTTACGACTCAGTGAGAGAAAGGGAGAGCGAGAGAGAGATAGAGAGAGATATTAATCAGAGGAGAAACTAAAAGCAGAGAGAGAAACGCAGCACACTCCGATCTCTCGGGAAGACGCCGGAGGAAGCAGCCGGCGACGAGAAGAAACAGCTCAGACGCCGTCGTTTTCAGCCGGAGAGCAGAGAGGAGGCGGCATTTTGGATTCGTCCGGTGCTGCGATTCTCATCGGAGCAAGCTCGTCCGTCGATTCCTCTGCAGAGAGGGAGAAGAGATTTTTTTGGAGAAGGGGGGAGAGGACGAGTGACGGAACAATTTGGACCCAGGTGGGAATTATATACATATAAATATTATATATATAATATTTATATAAATATATTCACGCACCTTCACAAAAAATTATATACACACGACTTTTATTAATACTCGTTTATAAAAAAAAAAATAATTAAAATTTGTTATTTCTCTTAGCCATTCATAATCAATTTTAACACAAGACGACCGCATCGTTCAAACACGATAAGAAAATCAGTGCATTTAGATCGAGGCCGATCATGCTCATATCAATTTTCCATCAATCAATAAAACGGGATTGATAATCACGATCGCGTTTTTTCGATCGAATCTCATGATTAGTTGTCCATGGACTATTGCGATTTGTTTTGAATTTCATGAAAATTTGAGGATACCTCTGCTAGGTTGGTGCCGGTTCGTGGCATAATGGGTCCCGTGCGACCGTACCGGTCCAACTGAGTGGTCACCGGTTCATTGATATTCGTTGTTTGATTATTTTGATTTTGTCTAAGGGAATATAAGATATTTTTCTTTGTCTTTTCTCTTTTCCCTTTTCACAGAAATGGTGACTCCTGGTATCCTAGGCATGAACAATAGAGTTCAGTACTCTTGGAAACTGTTGTCCACCTCCGAGGCGAGATTCCCACGTAGCATTTGGCTCGCGACCGGTACGGGTGAGCACGCCTCTCTGGTAAAATTAAAGAATTGATCTGACTTCAAGTTTTTGGAGCACACGTGATATAGGCTTCGGATTTTAAAAATTAGGAAACCGCCGACGGATAGATTTTGAATAACCTAAAATAGATCATTGTGTTATTCTTGTTCTTCTATATTCGCACAATCCTGCTGTGTTCAATGGCTTTTGATGATGAACATGTGATATGAAATTAACAATCAGTGCTTCCATTTTCGACGTTATTCATGATTGAGAGCTTTTATTACATTAATGTTTCATATTATTTATGGGTCCAAATATGAGTCATGGTCATTAGATTGTAACGATAAATAAGGTTCATTAGAGATATGATGATTCATTTGAATCGTTCAATTAAGGATATATGTGGAATTTGGTGTAGATTCGGAACCCAGTAACGGGGTCGATTTTAAGTTCTAAGGTATGTAAGTTTCAAGTTTCCATAATTAAAAAATCAAATTCGTCTAGTATGTTCCAAGTAGAACTTGAACGGATCCTCTATCGTTTGTCGATTGAAGGCTCGGTTTAGACATGTTGATTCCCTGGAATCGCTCACCTCTAGCGACCGGCGAGAGATCTTTTATATCAACAAGCATCGTACGCATCCGATATATGTGAGTCCACTCCGTCAAATCTTGTGGGTCTCATGTAGGATCCGCATTATTCAATGGCGAGATGAAGTGAACTCACGTGGTCCTCAACATATAAAGAAATCTTTTCTTTTATGTGTATGCATATAAGCATAGGTGAACAGGGCCCATATTTTGACAAAGGGATGTGTGGCGCTGTCTTTGCCGTTGGATTGAAGATCATTTGGGAACTTCGAAAGATGTTTATTTTGAATTTAGTAAAAATTCTTGTCCCTTCGTTCTTAAAAATAAGGGGAAAGGGGAAACAATTGCATGAACCTTCACCAATTTTACATCTCCGCACTTTATTTAGGGAAAATTACCCAATTAGTCACATCGGCCTAAACCGTCACGTTAACGACATTCGACGGAAATTGATCGAAGTAATTATATTGTAATTTGGTGCAAAATTTTAGAATTAAATTCACATCCGTGATATTTTTACATTGATATCATTTATTTATAACTAATCGGATAATTTTCATTTAATTGGATGTGACATAAAAGTGGAATGCTAAACTTCACCCACGTAGGAAAATGTCAACCAACATTCCGGCGAGGAAAAGATGGCAACGTAACATTAAAAGAATTGTGAACCTATCCATCGTGAAATCTCCCATTGTTTTGCCATTGTTGGAGTTACGAGCGCATGCTTCAGTCCATAGTCTTAGGTTCTATTTATTTCACGAAAAAATAAATAATTTAAAAGGTATTTTTCTATAAATAATCATTTGTTTCGTTTGAAATAATTATCAAGATAAAATATTTTAATTATTATTTTTGTGGACGATGAAAAGATATTTAAACAGTATAAGTTATCACTTATAAAAATATATAGTTTTGAAATTATTTATTTTTCACGAAATAAATTAAACCTTAGTAATTCCTATGGGAAGTTCAACGTTCTCTCTAATTTCATTTTCCAATCAATTTCTGATTGTCATAAACTCTTTTACGTTATCAAGTTGTGACATGTGGTTTCTAATTTTTTCCATGAAAAAGAAAATCTAAAAAAATATAAAATAAAAAAATCATGGGATGATCCTTTTAAATGAGCATGCCCTTAACGTGAGGAGAAATTACTGATAAAGATGCTTTAGGCTCCGTTGGCTTCGCGAAATATAAACAATTTGAAAAACATCGCTCGAAATAATTAGACATCATTATGGACAGCAATTCATATCTCAACATTTTGATACATAATGAAAATATTTTTATTCATTCATTTTTATAAGCGATCTGACGATCGTTTTTAGAAAAGCGATTCTTCAAATCGTTCATTTTTCCAACAGAACCCTAATCCCTAGAGACGGCGGAGCCAATTAGGGCATTAAAAGATTGAACCGAGTCGAGTTTCATCAATTGCGTGCAAATTGCTTCAGAACGAGGTCGCTTGTACGGATTGAAAAGGCGGAATTGAACTAATTTGTGGACTTCCCAAAATGTTCCACGGATCTCTGTGCTCGCAAATCTAAACTATAAACGATGCCCGTACTCGGAAAGAGTACGGACCCAATAAGCTTTCGGCGACTTCCGTTAGAGAAATTCGAAGGATATACTTTGTTCTAACTTAGTACCAAAAGCAGCCTAATAAACAGTTTACAAAACAAAAGGAGATGACTATATTCTCCCACCTTCAAAAGTAGGTGGTCCAACCATTGGAATACCATAGATTGGCCCCAAAAAAAGAAACCACTAGATGGGTACGATGGATTCCTATGTCTATCTTATAATATTAAGGTGGGAAATTAATAGACCTAAGTGTCTCGAAACTTCGACGCCGCCCGATCCGACTAACTTGTCACTGGGCTAACGATTTTTTTGGACGCTTGATTAGCGTACCGTTCAAACACGATACAATGCCAACGTCTCTACAGTCCATTATCTTGCGGTTGCGTGACTTCTTATAACGCGACAAGACCTTCAGTCATTGGACTGAACCGTAATAACTCGATCCGATCCGTATCAAATGAGCTTCCGGGATTGTTCGATCGGTAAACCTCAATTGAAAGCGGGTCTCGATCAATCCCTGCGATCAGTAGCGAGAATCCGAGAAACTCGATCGATCCGATTCCCAATTTCAAACCCTTAGATCGGAAGAGAAAAGGGGGGGGTGTCTAAATGATTAGTAAGGTTAAAGAGAAATGGAACGGTCCTTGGCGGGGGACCATCTCCCACTTCAATCAATTTTAGTCACTATTGACCTACAGTCGAGCAATCAGGCTGCATCCCACAAAAGGCCCAACACGAACAAAACGTGGTTGCGAGGTGGGGCCCGTCGTGGGGCCTAGGCCCGACAGATTTTTTAATTCCGGCTTTTCTTGTCCCGACTTTATTACAACTATTTTGTTTTTCCTCCGTTCGGACTTTATTACAGCTATTTTTGCTTCTGCTACTCGGCGCGCGAAAAGCCACGAAATGAACTTCTGTGAAGGCCGGGAACTACGCGCGGAAATCGAGTAAAGAGTCTCCTCGTCTGCATCCAGCTCGCAATCCTTTTATGGGAAGAGAAAACGACGCCCGCGATTCCTAAATTTTGAAATTGTCTGTGCTAAACTTTTAATCAGTTCAACGCTGATTTTTGAAATACCGATAAATATTCAATTTAGCCTTTGACCCGTAAAAACAAGTTCAATATCGTTCTCCCGATCAATTCGAGTTAACGGAAACCGTCGATATGACTTCTCGTCCGTTAAATTTGAACGGTGAACAAAAAAAAAAAATAGTTACATGCAAGTTAATTAAATCATGATGTTATAATCGGCGTTCTCGGATAACTATAAATACGCTAATGCCTGGTTTTTTTTCCCTTGCCTGGAGTAGATGGATAAAAATAATGGATATGTTGACTTGTCATCTTTAAAATTCAACTTAGCATGTAATAATCTACTCTATCAAAATAAAGTTTGATTTGTCGTTGGAGCAAATAGAACAATTATATTGGACATTCACAATAGTTTGGGGACCGTATTGATTCAATTAAAAATTCGAGGGACAACATGATATATCGGATCAAAATTAGGAAAATTTTCAAATAAGGGTTCGAAGTCTTTCTTATTTTCCCAAATAAAGATATGAAGTGAACATTGATTCGAATAAAGGCTTGAAGTGTCCTAGTAATTTAAAAGAATGGCCTCACTAAAGACATTTTCGACATTCACTTTTTCTTAGATATATTTTCCCTTTTTTTTTTTTTTTGTTGCGATTGGCGAGGGTTGTCAAATCGACCGACAAGCAGGGCGACCCAGACGACGACCCTCGATCGGATCAAGCTAGGGCCAATCACTCCCATTTAAAGACAAACCCTCGAGCTTCGAACCCTTATTTGAGATATAAGACGAGAGCATTTTAAATCCTTAATGGAAACTTTTCCAAAAAAAATTTGTCATTGTCTCTTATCGAGATTATGTTACGTGTTGCATTCGATTGAAAGGAAAACAATTGAAGTGGGGTGCATGCCACGCATCAATTCCAACGATTTATGAGGAGAATTATGAAATTATCCAAATTCGACAAATTCCAATCCCCTTTTCTTTAACGGAAGCGAAGTTGCGACTTCTGGCATGCGACTCGAGTAAAATTCCCCAGCAAGGCAAAGAAAGTCTAAAGATTATCCAAGTATTCGAATAATATAATTGTTGGGGATTTTAAATGTTATAAGACGAGAGATTAAAATTCAATTTTGATGTCTATAAAACAGGAGACTTACGATATTGTATGAATATTACGTTACTCAGGTGTAGTCTCCGATGACCTTTTTTTCCCTTTTCACGAAAATATGAAGTTATATATTATTTTTCATTTATAATTATCGACGTTGTGGCCAATTTGTGACTAGAGCAAAAGTTGGGAATTTGTGTCGGACAAAAAAAAAAAATTTGAGTGCGGAATTCGAATTAGACCTAAAATTGAGAAGTTAATTATTAACATCAGGTACCATCATTCGTGGCCGTCCAAATTTATGGCTCCATGACCCAGTGACCGTGTTGGCTTCACTATTGAATGGGTCGTTATGATCACAGCCGAAAATTGTTGGCTTCGGGACTTGAACATTTGCCTTGTTCTTGATTCATCGATCTTCTCTTTAGCTTCGGTCCCTTCGTCAATTGATCCAAGCTTCATTTATCCATACTCGTGACTCATCACTTGGTAATTTTCTCTTATATCGCATGTGAGCAACATCCCATCACTTTTCCCGATTACCTCTAATTGCCGACCAAAATGTTTTAGCAAATTTTGCCTCAATCGTGTCTTGCTTGGTCTTTTCCAATCCGAGCCGACGGTGAGAGACTTGGATAATTTTGGTGTCAACACCTTAATCGGCCGAGTCACCCCGCGCCATGTGGCCATGATCCAAAGAAATACGATGTAGGTAATTAGCAGGACCGCCACGTGGCCATGATCCAAAGAAATACGATGTAGGTAATTAGCTAGGACGATGTGGTTCTTAATCAAAAAAACATTAGCATTTTGATTTTTAAAATTAAGAACCGATCTTCTCAATCTGGACTCCGATTTCAAGGTGAGACAGATCGAATCGAGAATCGATCGCTCCCAATCGCCATCAATGGCCCGATCCCTAGCGGTGCCGGTGAAACACGCGAGAACATAGAAAGACAAGAGATTCGTACACATTAAGGTATTCATCCGTCAACGCGCGACGAGATGAAAAGGGGAAAGTGGGTTGGGACAGGGAGTTAAAAAGCGAAGTACCCGATGAAACGAGGTTTGCCCTTTCTCGGGGCTTGGATTGTCGGCAGAGGCAAGGGTTTCTGTACGAGGTTTTGGGGAGAGACGTGGACCCTCCACGTCCATTCGTCTGTATAAAAGTGATTTCCTGTCGATGCTGCTTCACATTTGTGTATGATGCCTTTCTTGTCTTCAACCCTTCTATTTGCGACCCTTGAATTCGAGCCGGTTTTGACAAAAAAAAAAAAACCCGGAAATTTTCAAATGGATGGAGATATTTGGTGGCTATTCTTTTTTTAACAGCGGCGAAATATTATTCTAAAATGGTGATTTTATGCTTGCCGCGAGAAATGATCGCCGATCTTTTGCCGATGGTTTCGAATTTATGAGAAGAAGAAGAAGCGCTCGACTCGAGTGATGTCGACAAAGTGGAAAGGAGCTAAGAGCCAAGAGGTGGGTGTTGGATTTCCACTGTCGTAAGAACGAGTGGCTAATGGCGAAATGTTTCTTGTCCTGAGAAAATAAATCGAAACTAAACCCATTGGAGAAGAGGGTCGATTTTCCCTTGGCGCGCCTTGTTTCTTCAGCATTCGGATTGGTCCACCTCTCCGGGCGGTCGTAAAGCCCGTCCCTCCATATCGATCTAGTACGTTCGGGATTTTCACTCGCTCCTACCACAAATTTTTGAACTCGAAGACCGCAAGTAGAGGAGCAATAAGTTGATCGCAAAAATCGAACAATGCGTTGATTAAGGTTGTGCATTTGCTCCCGTTTTTTCCTTTTTTTTTGGTTCGACCAAAAATTTTTGGTCGAACCACCAAAATGAAGTAATTGGCAAAAAAGCATGCATCTGCCCAATCTAAATCAATCTGACTTTGGCGGCAACAGAAGATTCGACTTTCAATCGGATCAATCTGGGGTATCCTTTGAATTATTGCGACTGATTGAACATTTTTTTTCCCTTTCCATTTAGTTATTTTTCCTTTGCGCATTTTCGTTGGAATTCACGGGCATCATTCCCAAAACATAACATCATAAACAGTGTCGCAACGATCAATCATGATGTCAACAGCGGAGATGAAGCCAGCCAACGATCAATCGTTAACATATGGAAGGAAGCCAACATGTGTCGAAGGATTCTAATTCGCCGATTCACGAGATCTGGATACGGCATCGAAGGTACGACGATGCTTCGTCACCTAGCTGGATCATACGGCGGACATATGTAGACTCGAGCATTAGTGTCTGACGTGGTGCACGCGGCCCGAAACACGATACGGAAACTACAGTATATGCCATAATCCGACGCCACTTGGACCGAATGACCTGGCAGGCGAAATGTTTCCCTTTCCTTCTCTCGGATGGCGGTCTCCGGAAGATCTCGTGGGCACACCCGCCCGGCGACCGCGAGTCGCGAAGATGTCCTTGTTGGTAATTTCACATCATGGCAAAAAGCTCAATTGCGGATTCAAGAAGAGACTTCCCCGAGTCTCATCTCGACATAAATTCAGAACCAATCGGAAAGTGGGCCTTTTGTGATGGCCCAAGGTGGAATGAAGGGCTAGGAGTCAACGCACTGAGGTATTCGAGTCCAAAGCCTACAATAGTCTTTGATTTGCAAACCCAAAGTGACTCGTGGGCTGGCTCAGCGAGTAGGCTCAGCTCCGGCTGGGGTATTTGTCTGTCGAGAATAAACCTGGTCGCAAATAGATGTTGAATTCCCCCCATCCAAGCCCATCATATTTTACGTTCCAAACGCTAGTGTTTGCATAACTTCTTCACTCCGGCAAAATGGCCTGAACGCCCTTTGAAAAACCCTACAAACTTTAGGTCTAATTTCGATTCCACCCCAAAATTTCTTTTTGTCTCCGGAAAAACCCTAAACTTTTGGTCCAATCACAAATCTATCCCGAACCTTGTTTTTGTCTAGCAAAAAATTTTAAATTTTAAGTCCAGTCCTAAATTTACCTCGAATTTTGTTTTATCTTTACAAAAAATACAAAACTTCCTATCTCTTTTGAAATCTTACGCCCATGGTTCAGTCCAACTCCGACGTGACATTTCCACGTCGATAATAAATCTACATTAGTCGAGTGACATGGAAAATAACCATTATAGGATATGAATATCGAGACGGTTGACGACGATTTTTTGATTTAAAGCTAATGGATATAGATTTGAGATTAAAATGAAAATCGACAATCTTTCTCTTGGACAAAAAAAAAGCTATTTAAACTGGATCTAAAGTTTGAACTTTTTTCAGGAGAATTAGGCTATGGCAGGAGAGTTCAATATTCATTTTTTAATGGGGGTCCAAAGAAGATTCCTTCTTTCCTTTATAAACATGTTATTATTACAATTTTCCATTTTTTTTGGGAGGGGTTTGATCAATCTTACTCACTAAGCAACCTCTCGCAACTTCATTCTCTCTGAGAGGTTCAAAAACCCACACAGCCACTGCCCATCACCACTTCACCCTCTCAGCTCCAGACCCAGAAGAAACCACAAAACCGAAGCTCTCCCAAACCCGCTTGCAAAATGGAATTCGATGCCCCCCAGCTCCGGCGGATGCGGTTGCGGACCCAGAGGCTTCCTCCGAGGAGAGGCCAGATCAAGATCGCCGTCTTCAAGAAGCTGCTCGAACTCGCTTCTCTCGCCGTCTCCAAGATCGCCGGCAGCGCCGGGCGACGGCGCGGGAGAGGCCACCCCGGCGACGGACCCGCCGAAGCTCGCCGCCGCGGCCGTCGCGTCCACCATGTCCCCGGCTCCGGCCGGCAGATGCCGGTGTAAGGAGGGGAAGCGTCCGGCGAAGTTTTGTGGCTGTCTGTGACTTTGAGCGTCTTTTTGGCTCCTTGCTTTTTGTGGTGGTACTGAAAAAAAAAAAGTTCAGGGCATGACTGATGAGATTACGTCACGAGTTTTTTTTTTAATTTATAAATTTTAGGATCTAATTATACTTTTTAAAAATTTTAAAACCATCATTGCATTTAATGCTTGTTTCTTCGTTCAAGGAAATGAGTAACATTTGTCCCGGAAAACACTGACTCGTCCAATCTAACGAATGCATTTTGATTTTAGCAGACAGAGATGGACTAGTGATCTTGTTGTCCGGGAAAATTACTAGTGATCTTGTTCTTTTTTTTTTTTCCTTGATCGTATGCTAGTGATCTTGTTGAAGAAGCGATTTTTGTTTTCTTTTACTGGTCTTTGCAAGAAGCGATTACGACATCAACATGTCCATAACGTGTCGGCTTTGGCGAAACGTTCTGAGATTCCATTCTCATGGCGGGAAAGATAAGGAGGAAGTCCATGTCCATTGAACCATCAAATTTGGAGCTGCTTCTAGAAGAGTGCTGGCCGTAAAAAGAGCATTTTATTTATTTATTTGTCATTATTTTCTTTTTCTTTTTCTTTTTGTGCGCACAGTGCAAGCTTACTCGCCAAGTTAAAAGCTCGCCACTTGCTTCTCTCGAAGAGAGGTTCCAACGCACGCACAAACGGGTGACGTCACTCTCATTTCCAGACCCCAAGAATTAGCCCGCAAAAGAAGCGCAGCTCCCACGCCGCCGCCGCCACGTGCATTGCACTCTGTGTTTCTGTCTCTCCGATCCAAAAATGGCATTCGATGTACCCGATTGCCCGCGGATGCGTACTCAGAGGCTTCCTCCGAGGAGAGGCCAGATCAAGGTCGCCATCTTCAAGAAACTGGTCGACTTGGCTTCTCTCGCCGTCTCCGGGATCGCCCGGCGCGGGGGAGGCCGTCCCGGCCACGGCCCCGTCGAAGCTCGCCGCCGCGACCGCGCACCGGGCTGGCGTCGGGTCCACCACGTCCCCGACTCCGGCGGGCGGATGCGTACCCAGAGGCTTTCTCGGAGGAGAGGCCAGATCAAGATCGCCATCTTCAAGAAACTGCTCGACCTGGCTTCTCTCGCCGTCTCCGGGATCGCCCGACGCGGGGAGGCCGTCCCGGCGACGGCCCCGTCGGAGCTCGCCGCCGCGGCCGCGCACCCGGCCGGCGTCGAGTCCACCAAGTCCCCGACTCCGGCGGGCCGATGCCGATGTAAAGGAGGAGGAAGCGCGGGACGATGCTTTGTAAATGTCTGTACCTTTCTTATTTTTAGTCTTGTTTCTCTCTGTTGTTGTAGTGAAAAGAAAAAAGTTTTGGGTGGTGACAATGAGATTACGTTATGAGATGGGATGCGGACCCAGAGGCTTCCTCCGAGGAGAGGCCGGGATTGCCATCTTCAATAAACTGCTCGACCTGGCATCTCTCGCCATCTCCAGGATCGCCGGCCGAGCTGGACAACGGCGCGAGAAGGGGCCTTCCCGGCTACGGCCCCGTCTTAGCTCGCCGCCGCGGCCGCGCACCCGCCTGGCGGCCGTCGCGTCCACCACGTCCCCGACCCCGGCTGGCCCATGCGGATGTAAGGAGGACGAACCGTTGGACGAGGGTTGGTAGTTGTCTGTAACCTTTTTCCCTGTCTTTTTCGCTCGTTATTTTTGTTTCTTGGTGGCTACAGTAAAAAAAAAAATTTGGGTGCGCCTGGAGAACGTGAAATTTCAGGGATTACGCTTTTTTTTCCCTCCCTTTTTATTTATCTATTTTAGACCTTTTGGGAATTTGTACTTTAAAGTATGTGATCGGATCAGGTTAGCAATGCTGTTCCCTGCCTTAATTCTGATGACCAAAAAAAAAAAATCTTTAAATTTGCATGATCTGTGCTAAAATATATTCACAGGACCATCCGATAAAGATCGAACTTATGTGGTAATTGGTCGCCTAATTTTAAAATATTGGATTAGACGTGTAAATTTAAATATTTAGAAAAAAAGGTTAAATTTAAATATTTCGACAAAAAAAAAGTAAATTTAAATAGCAGGGAGCAAGAGGTCGCAGAATTATTAGCGAGAAACAATTAGCTGCAAAAAAAAAAAAAAAAAAACTCGGATGCTTTTTCTATTGGCAATCTTAATCCATTCTATAAATAGCAAACTGACCACGCATTTCCAACATCGACATATATGGAAGGGTCTGGTGGAGCATAAATCATCGTACGGCAGCCTTATCTAGTCGGTCTTCTTCTTCGCGCATGCCTTTTTATCTGGTCATCGCGCACACACGGATCGAGCTATCGAAATATTAAATAACGCATTTATTTAACAATTTAAGTTTTTAGGACAATGTCGACGGTGCGCATTCCATGTCCCGGTCACCTGAAGGCGGACATCGGTGGGATTCCCGGTGGGGGCCGAACGAGGGGAAGGCGAAGGCGATAACGAAGAAGGACGTAGTACTAGGGTTGGATCTCTCTCGTCGTGGGTCGTACGTTAAAGTAATGAACTAATGTCTTTTTGTCCAAGGCCTGCACTCGCCATCGTCTTTAAACCCGAAAGTGACTCGTGGCCTCGCTCAATTGAATGCCTTTGTCATTTGACCTCACAACATTCCGTTATGTAAAAAATAGATTTGTTTAATACTAGCAACTGTCGGATGGATTGGAATGGAACAATCCATCGGATAATGAACTTTACTGATTCTAACTCTACGGCTCAACTCCGTCGCCGATTTTTTTATTTTATTTTATTTTATCAAACTCTAGTGATGTTCAATGCCCCTGTGCCAAGTGCTATAACAAATGTGCTGTTTCGTGGAGAAATGAAGAGATCCTCAGGATCGATATCTCTATAAATATGTATCGTCGCATGGACTATCTTGGACACACACGCTCTTTCTCGTCGGACGACAGCGACATCGTCGATAATAAATCAATTGTAATAGAGAACGGAAGAATTCGTTAGATTGTGTTTGGTTCGGTTTTTTCAATGGGCTTGAGAAACAAATTAGACGTTTGGTTCGGCATTTGAATGCTAGCAAAATTAAAATCCCAAGGCAAGTCCCCAACTATCGTCACATGGACTATCTTGGACACACACGCTCTTCCTCGTCGAACGACGACATCGTCGATAATAAAAATAAAAAGCATGAAACCGAGAACATGATAAATTTATTTGAGAACCGAGAACAGAACAATATAAAATAAAAATCTTTTTAAGGATCGACGAATATTTCACAATAGTTAATTTATTTGAAAAGCTGATCAATCCCAATCTCAACAGAACGACAAACGGATTAAATTCTGCAAGAATTAAAGCAACCGAAGACCAGATTTGTCCCCAGTGCATCCATCAAAGCATCAGCACACGAATCGACTATAAAAGAGGACACAAACGCCAAATTAGCTGGACAAAAAACTAGTAGAGAATCTCAAACCACAAAGTCAGTAAAATTCTTGACTAGCCAATACTAAAAAATGATGACCCAAATCAGAAGGACTCGATTTTTAGTTGTCCTCGTAAAGAAGACACGGAGGAATCAAACGAGACGAGAGGGCCCGATTGATCGCCCATGGAATTTTTTTATTTAAAAATTCGATTGATCCGGTCCGGTCCTGTGTCCCTGAAATCGAGAATCGGATCACTTCGGCCACCGGTTTCAATATTAAAAATCGAGAACCGGAGCAAACCCATTTAAAACCGGGAATCGGACCGGACCAGCACCCATCTAGAACCGGAAACCGAACCGGACCCATCTAGAACCGGGCGGTTCTCGATTCGGGCGGTCCGATTTGCTCACCTCTAATTTTTAGCAAACACAATTTACAAATTGCATTTCGCCAAAGGGCTTTAGGCTTTCGGCCTTTGCATTTTTCCTAAAATCCATTTTCAAAGTTGAATCAAATGCAACCTAAGTTGATATATTCAACATATTTTCGCGTTCGAGTCTTTAGCATGCTTTTGGGATTTTGCATTATGAAATCATAAACTTCGAAAAACTTGACACCCGACACATAAATTAGCCATTAACATTTTCGTAAGTTTCTTGACTTTGGCAAAATGTTGAAGATTCTCTTTTCCTAGGAGCTGAACCAGCCAAAAACCAACGCAAAATTATCAGATCAGCACGACCGGATGAGGAATCCTCAAAGATCTGCTTTAGATGGTAAACTCATCGCCAATGCAGGACGCAAAAACTAGGATCTTTAGAGAAAAAGGCAAAAAAAAATGGACGGTTGAGATTATGTTTGGACACGTGTAAGATATCTCCATTTCTGTCAATTTCTTTTGTTTATGAATTAATTTTTTGGTTTTAAAAAAGGAGGGAGTAATCAGAGGGGGGCATGGTCCTAGCTAGTCCGATTCCCTAAAAAATCGTGGACTAGACCGGTGATATTGGTTCCCTCAAGAACTATGAAATGGACCGAATGTCCTTAGAACAGATGGACTGACTAGATCACCGGTCCGTTCCGATTTTCGGGCGTCCAATGAAACCGTTAAAGCGAAAATAAATAGTAAAACGAAACAAAACTGTGAAACCCATAATTCCAACCACGATGAAGCCCAAGAGAGTTGAATAAAGAAATCGTGATCCAAGCCGTCATCTTCATTTTTTTGCAACATCTGCGGCAGCTGATATCGTGATACAAAGCCCTTATCTAATTTGGTTTGGGGGGTTAGATCGGGTCACGACTCGGAACAGAAGACGTCTCACGAATACGAGGTTTTCTTGTTTCTTTTTCTTTAGAAAATCAGGATTAAGTTATGCATTTTTAATGTTCTTTCCTAATTTTAGTTAAGTAATAAGTCATGT
Source organism: Rhodamnia rubescens (assembly GCA_021437795.1). Taxonomy (NCBI): domain Eukaryota; kingdom Viridiplantae; phylum Streptophyta; class Magnoliopsida; order Myrtales; family Myrtaceae; genus Rhodamnia; species Rhodamnia rubescens. Next base: position 2,758,301 of record JAILYA010000004.1, on the reverse strand, counting down.
ATTTAAAAAATAAAAATGAATTTTTTTGGATCCGATTGGTCCAGTTCTTCTCTTAGAATCGGAAATTGGGCCGCTGAGACACCGGTTTAACGTCGAGAAAACAGGAACAAGACCAATGACTTTAAAATTCGGACCAAACCCGTTAGTTCGGTTCGATGCGTTTAATTTTCGATCTGGGCGGTTCATCTTTCTCACTGCCAGAGGAATCGTCAATGGTCGCCGTCAAGTCAATTGCGCCCCTTTCGTTCCACTCAAACTTCTCACGCAATTCAAATTTTCTTCCCACTCACTCGCCAAGACGAAAGTTCTCTCTTTTGTCTTCACCGTAACCCCTGTCCCCCTCCTCTCTCTCTCTCTCTCTCTCTCTCTCTCTCTTTTCCGCGAAACCCTCAAGCACCAGGCAACGAGGGGCGACGGAGAAAAGCCTCTTCAGCTCGCTTGGCGACCCCGCGGTTGGACTGTCGCTCCTCGAGGAGATGGAGAAGGAGGACGCGGCCGAGAAGCCGAACGGCGGCGGCGGCGGCGGGGGGCGGTACGTGCAGTACAACATCCTCGGCAACCTCTTCCAAGTGCCTTCCAAGTACGTCCCTCCGGTTCAGCCCGTCGGTCGCGGCGCGTACGGCGTCGTCTGGTGAGTTCCCTGATTTGCAATCGGGTTAGGTCGGATTGGATACGGAATTTGCTGCTTCGATCGGCTTTAATTGCTCGCAGCGGGTCTGAGTTGTTAGCTTTTATGATCTCCATGTCAATGGCTGCTTCTATTGGTGTGTGAATTGTGGATTGCAGAGATTTTTCAGTTGAAAGAGCACGCGCATGCGCTAGCACAAAGATTGCTGCATCTCTGGATCTGGAGAGTGGGTTTGTGTGTGGTTGGTGTTGGAGATTGAGCTTTCCGTCCGTTTGATGATCGGATGCCTTTTTGCAGCTGTGCGACGGATGCGGAGACAAAGGAAGAAGTCGCGATCAAGAAGATTGGGAATGCTTTCGATAATAGGATCGATGCGAAGAGGACGCTTCGGGAGATCAAGCTCCTTTGCCACATGGACCATGACAATGTAATCACGGAATAAGATTTGGAGTAATTAAGCTGATACCAGAGATTTTCTATTTTAATCCTGCCTTGTGACATGCATGTTTAATCTACCGTCATGAAGCATAAAGATGGAGTGACAAAAATACTTTTAACTGGGGCATAGTGGTTCCTTAGAAACCGTGACGCTATAGAACTCAGAAATTGCAAGAGGGGACTTCTCTGTGTATGGTTTCGGTTTCATATGACACATGATGCAGGTGATTCTTTCTGATGTTCTGCAGATAATCAAAATCAAAGACATTATCAGGCCCCTGAACAGAGAAAATTTCAATGACGTTTATATTGTGTATGAGCTAATGGATACCGATCTGCATCAGATAATCAGGTCGAGTCAGGCCTTGACGGATGATCACTCTCAGGTTAGTGAGTTGTACGTTCCTTTCCTCTCTTCCCAATCATTGAATAGATTTCTCACATTAACCTGCAGATGCCTTCTGTGTTTTTCTTTTTCCGAGGTAGATTCCGGTCTGTCGCTTTTTGACAGTACCTATTCCGTTTGTTAATACAGTCAGAAAAGAATTTTTTTCACTTGGGTTAGTGTAAACACACATCTTTCACTTCACACTTGATAGTCAGATGCCCAATGACAGTATCATCGTATCAACTTGCTTTTAAGAGTTTCCCCAGAAAAAATTCCGCCCCTGACAGTGATTATTTAACAATGAAAGTTACGATCAATTCATAGCCAATTGCTATGAAATCCTTTTACATTAAATGTATCCAGATCACCTATTGTGATCCTCTGTCAAATATTCCTCTTGAAGAGCAGGTAATCATTCTTTTATCGTTAGATAGTTTTGCCTGCTGGCAGATTTGGATATTTGCTGCTATCGAATAGATGCGTTATTTAAGGTGTTCTCATGGTCGTATTTCCTAGAGCAAGCAGTTGTTTTGATCTTCTCTTCAGCATCTAAAGGGATATGTGGTGTTAATGAATGAAGAGGAATTGATAATGGAAGACATTAGAGGGGGTGAAGAGAGATAAAGAGAGACAAGTGAAAAATGGGAAATATAGGGCTCTTTCTGTGATGTTACCTTGATTTTTGGAGTTAGGACTGCAGATGCAACTCAGTAGAGCAAATTCTCTGTCTAGGTTTATGTGTGGCATGTATAAGGCTACAGTCAAAGTCATTGCGAAGATGCAGTTTGAAAATGTCTCTATACATTTGTCAGCTAAAGGGGGAATTTTCAATTGGATCTTGCAGTATTTCCTCTATCAGTTGTTGCGGGGACTGAAGTACGTGCACTCTGCCAATGTTCTGCACCGCGATTTGAAACCAAGCAACCTGCTTCTTAATGCAAATTGTGATCTCAAGATCTGCGATTTTGGCCTCGCAAGAACCACTTCAGAGACTGATTTCATGACTGAATACGTGGTAACCAGATGGTACAGAGCTCCTGAATTGCTTCTTAACTGCTCAGAGTACACTGCAGCCATTGATGTTTGGTCTGTGGGTTGCATCCTCATGGAAATCGTTACTAGGGAGACACTTTTTCCTGGCAAAGATTATGTTCAACAGTTGGGGCTTATAACAGAGGTATTCCCTTGTGATATGTTCCTCATACTTTATTAAGATACATCTAGCAAGTTTAGCTCCTATAATTGATGAAAAATTGAGGCACCGTATTGGACAAAATGCTGACATGCTACGGATCTTCATTGACGACTTAACTTTGCCTTGATTGGTGTCATTTTCATGAATTCATCTTCTCATAGTTATCATCAAAACCAGCTTTTAGGATCCCCAGATGATTCAGATCTCGGATTTCTGAGGAGCGATAATGCTCGCAAGTACGTGAAGCAGCTTCCATATGTCTCAAAGAGGTCCTTTTCCCAGAAGTTTCCGAAAGTTTCCCCCTTGGCCATAGATCTTGCAGAGAAAATGCTGGTATTCGATCCTAGCAAGCGGATAACAGGTACATTTTCTACCATATCATCTCCATGAATCCTTCTCACTCACGTTTGGAATATGTAGCATTGATATGTTGTGACGTGTGTCAAGTCGAGGAAGCTCTGAACCATCCATACCTCTCGAGCCTCCATGAGATCAACGAAGAGCCTACTTGCTTGTCCCCCTTCGTCTTCGATTTTGAACATGCATCCTTGAATGAGGAAGATGTCAAGGAGCTTATATGGTTGGAGTCTTTGAATTTCAACCCAGTCGAGAAGTCGGAATGACTATGCGGTTGCTCGTTCCCATCTTTCACCAGAGATGTTTTGTTGCGATTTTGACAGTGTATTCCATATGCGATGAGATTCGGCGTGCGAGAGTAGATAGAGAGTCAGTTTGTCTTCCATTGGCGGTGTGGCATGATAGCTTGCTTGTGAAATCACGATATAGAAGCAGCAATCGATCGAGTCGGAGGAAAATTTATTTGTGCATGCTGGGGCGTTGTCCTTGCCGCCGCAGGGGCATAAGAATTGATGGTGTTCGCATTTGGAAGTGTTGTTGTAAGAGTGGGTAAATGAAGAGAGTTATTTGGTGCATACACCATACAGTGATTGTGTTTCTTGGGAGGGAAGAAAGGCCTTCCCTCTAATTGATATGCTTCTGGAAGTGTACTGTAGAAAGTCTGTTACACGAGAAACTCGTCACGGGGCGTGGACGAGGAGTTCACTGGTAATAAAGAATTTACTTGTAGTTGGATTTTGCTTTCAAATTGTTTTTGAAGGGCCACTAACAATATAGGAATTAATTGGTTTATCGATTACAAAATATAGAAAGAAAAAGAAAAGGAGGAAAAAAAATGAATCGTAAAATTTTGAGAAAATGACACAAACGATTCTTAAACTTTGGCTCATTGTGCAATGTCATCCTTGTGCTTTTAATTTGACCAATATGATCCTTGAATTTTAACTCAATAAACAACGTGGTCAATAAACTTTTAATTTGTTTAATGTGGTTCTCGTTCTTTTGGGATATTTTGAATTTAGTTTCGAACTATAAGAAGATGTTCAAAGTCATACCAAACCTTGAATTAACAGAAGACTATATTTAACATCTTTCTATAATTTAGTAGGGGTGAGCGGTTTCGGGTTCTATCTACCTATCGGAATAGGTTCTTCAATTTTGGAACTTGAAACTTATCCTGCATATCCCGAAATTTGAGTGGAATTTAGAACCTATCCTGTCACAAGTTCCAAGGTCGATTTCGGGTTTCACATCTATTCTTAATTGAGCGATTACGATAAATCATCATATTTAATGACCACCACCTGCCGCTATAATCCACTGGTCACAATTCATATTTAGACACACGAAATATGTGAGATATTAATAAAGTAAAAATCTCAACGATAGAGTGTTTTCATTTTACACATTTATTATTGGATACCATGGAATATTATAGGATGGGGCGAAGACATATATAAAAAAAAACATAAAAAAAACTTTGCTTTAGCTTCCAAGTTCTCGATTGCACCTACTTGGAACCTAGAACTTGAAACCTACATGTTAGAAGAGGTTTTTCAATTTCTCGAACTCGAAACCTATCCTACATACCCTAGAACTCGAAATCGACCGGTTTACGTCGGTCCTGGTTCTCTAGTTTCTAGGTTCTACCTCGAAAGTATATTCATCCTTATAATTTAGGGACTAAGTTAAACATTCTCCAAAATTTTAGGAACCATATTAGTCGAATAAAAGTTCATGCATCACATTGCACATTGGATTAAAGTTCGAGGATTATATTGATCAAATTAAAAGTTCGGAGAATATATTACATATAAAATCAAAGTTCAAAGACTATTTATGTCGTTACCCTTAAAAATTTTACAATGGACGAGGCATTATTCAGGGGCAAAATCAACGTAGACGAGAAGAAGAGAAAATTCCAAAGGGAAAACAAGAAGAGGAAAATGTGAAAGAGAGAGAGAGAGAGAGCTTAAGAGCTGGAGGCACAGCCTTGCCGGAGACCGAACCTGACTTGGGTTCCTCCAGCTACAAGGCCCAAGCACAACCACCGGTACATATGGCGTTGTTCCGAATGACCAATTAGCACTCAACACATGGCGATCGCGGAAGAACTCTCGCCAGGTTCTACCGCTTTATCGTACGATAATAAAGTTAAATATTTTAGACTTTCCCCATTGTTTCCACGATCGATTGGTTTTGGTGCTTCTAACCGTTTTGATCCGGAATACCTAATGAAATCTCCGTGCTTTTATTAGAAATTTCTATCCCACATCCGCATGTGAAGGGGACTTTTTCCCTTTGCATGACCGCGTGGAGAATTGCTATCGATGCGAAGGACGTATACCACATTGGTCGACGTATGAGTAATAGTTTGCAGTACTTTGAAAATCGAGTCTGTATATTTTATTTTCGTGCCGCGAATTAGTAAAGCTTTAGAATAGAATTTTACAACATTGACACAAATTTAAATATATCTATCGATAAAAAATTATCAATTGTAAGCAGTGATCCTTTCTTACTTTCAAAGATAGTTAGATGAGATTTTTTATTCACGATAATTTCCGTAGGGTCGCCAATAAAGATAGAGTTATTTGATTTTTCGAACGGTATCTTTGAATCGGGATAGGTTGGCAATAAGTCGATTTAAAAATATTGTGCGAAGCACGAGTCAACGACGCAGAAGTCGAAGCTCGATGATTCACTCAAGTCGTGAGATATTACTATACGACTTTACCGCGGTAGCTATCCAAAGATGATGTAGAGCCTACATTTCCCATCATCACTCCTCCTGAGTTGAGAGAAAAATATTTTTCTCCCTTTTATTTCGGGTAAATATTCTTAAATTTTACGTTATAAAGTTCAAACGAAACAATTTAAGTATTTTATTCATGTCCAATTACTATGCTATATAAGATACATCGAATTATTGCATTCCCAAATGAATGACAACATGAATTTTTTATTGTACAATAACTCTTGTAAATAAAATATTCATCTGAAGAACCCTCCACAAAAAAATTATTAATCTTTTTTCTGTTTTCTCAAATGCGCAATTCATGCGTAGGATATTATCATACGTTTCATTTTTGAAGTTCTTAAAACGAGCACGTGCTTTCAAGTTGTCATCTGAAGGGCCATCGTCAAACGACGACGTCCCACGCGTAGGTTCATCTAGCAGTCCCCGGAACCTTTAATCGCGCGTGCGGCGCGCCACACGGGCTTTTGATCTCGCGGGATCCGCAGCGAGCCTCGCCCATCGAGCTTTTGATACTGTCCACGTCAACTCCACCTTGCCCACGTAGGACGGACCCACATCACACGTGGACCACGGAGCCGCTCCGGGCCTTCACTTGTGACACGTCAGCCCGCCTCCCCAGGAAAAAATCTAGTCCCTCTCTCCTCTCTCTCTCTCTGCCCTCTTGCTTCTCTATCTAGAACTAGAAGAAGAGCTTGTTCGCAATCTCCACCAGTCCAAGTCGCCCTCTGCTGAAGTTTCTTATCGAACGGCGGAGCTCGCTTCGAGCGAATGATTTACAGCTTGTTTCGCTCTGGATTCATGCTCTGAGCTTTGGATTGTGGATTGGTTTATTTGTTTTTGTAAGTGCTCATCTAGGCTCTCTGCTGCTGCTGCTGAATCGACCTCAGGAATGGAGATTGTGGTTCACTAGAGGATCGAAGGAGGTAACTTGCTAGCTTTCGAATTTCTGATTATGCAGTGTCGCAGTAGATTCCAGTTCGATGATGTTTTGGGCTTTTAAGGTTTCAATCCGTCGTCTTCGGTCTTGCATTTTAGGTCTTGTCCTTTCCTTGTTTCGAAAAGGCCCAGGCCTTACCGATCTAACAGAGCGTATTAGTTTCGTCTGGTGCCGTGGTCTTGCGGACATGGAGTTAGAAAACTGGGATCGTCGTTAGGTTTTTGTTTCAAAGTTACCCTGTTCTTTCTTAGCTTAGCTGCAGAGGCTCATTCTTGTTTGTTCCGTAATTGGTTCCTTAGTCAGACATGCTTGTGCGCTTTCTGTACATAGACGGCTTGGATGCTATGAGATGATTTTGTTTTGAAGTTGGTAAGAGGAGATTTCCATGGTCAATGTCGTTTTTCATCAGCTCTGCAAAGAATATTACAGAGAATGCCAGGGCCTCAGGGCTTAAGGTCTCTGTCAGTAAGTTCAATTTATTAACTGGTAGTGTGGATGTTACTGTCCTTCCTTATCATTAACGACATATTGATACATGTCAGCGCTAAAATCTCCATTATGGGGCACAGAGAGTCTGTATAATCAACTTCTTTTATAGGTGGGGCGAGCAAGTCATCGATGTGTAGTTGGTCCAATGATGTGAATTACAAGCATACCTGATCCCTTACTGTGTTCGTCTGGGATGATTTCGTGTTGGTGATTATTATGATCTGCATTGACAGCATGCAGCAGGTTTGCTGCTACTATTTGATTACTACAGTTTCCAGTTATGAATATGAAAAGTGGATGTTACGATTATCGTCTTGCTTATGAGATATTTTATCACACCAAAAGATTGTTCCTGGCTGTCAGATTTTGAGGGTTGTTTTGAATTTTTTGTTTCCCCTTATTAGACGGTGAGAAAGTTTCTGCCCGTTTTCCTGTCCAAAATTTTCAATTATGGGTCCAGTTATTGCTTTTACTTCTCAGACGAGTTCGATCTGAAGGAGTTACTTCATTGTTTTACCTACACTTCCTATAACTCCCAACATCGTCACTGGACACAGTTAGCTTTTGTAACAGGCTTTCTTTTGTCTTTAGCATATAATGACTACTGATGAGTGAAAAACCAGCTGGTTTCAATAAAGATTTCTTGTGTTCTTTTCTATTTGCCTCATTTTTTTACAAATAGTTGTTGGATTTGGAACTCCATTACTAGGTCTTTCTTGCAGACAGTAATTTCTAACGGACGGCATGCATGAGTTATATGGTCAATCGAGCTATCAGGCATTTCTAGTTGCTGTGGATTTTGAGTCCGGTTGATGGGGGCTCTACCGGTGGACGATGATAGTGGCAATGATAGGGCGTCTGTTGAACAAAGCATTCATGTGCACCATGAGCAGAATGGAGGAACCAATGGAAATATGCATGAGGAGCAATGTCGGAATTCATCCGAAGAAGACAATTCTAAGTCTAATGATGTAACGGAATATGGTAACGTTTGTCCTAGTCTGGATATTCAGGCACAACAGCCCCAAGGGCCACAACAGCCTCATGGGCCTACAGTACTATGGGAGACGTTCCTCCCCATCAAGACAGTTAAGGTTCTTCTTGTTGAAAACGATGATTCAACACGGCAAGTTGTTAATGCGCTGTTACGGAATTGTGGATATGAAGGTTAGCTGTCTTATTGACATGGGTCTGACATGCACATGAACATTCTAGCTAGTGGCAGTAATTTCACTGTTGTTTCTATAATATCTTCATAGTAAATTGCATCTTCATGTTCATAAATCGATTAACTGGATATGCTCTGAACTGAAAATATGGATTTGACACGTGATCTTAAAAGGTTTTCTAGGTTATCTTGTTAATCAGTCGAACTCAGGATCTCATTTACGTGCTTTTTAAAAGATATTCCACTTTCCCTCAAGAGCTTTTTGGGATAGTATAGACATGCACGTGATTCCATATTTCTTGCTTAAAAGAACTTTCCTGTTGTCTGAAAGAATATCTTATGGTCATTCCCTTTGCGATTCTTACTCCCAATGCACTTATACAGTAAAGGTTTAAGTTTTTAAATCTGGCTGATAATGTATTAGGTTCATGTTGCCCGTGGGAATGCTTGGTGGCATTGAACTTGCCTGTTTATCTTTCCCAATGGCCTGTGATATTAATTGGGGTTGGAAAACCTCTTACTGGGGATTCATGTTCATTGCTGGTGCTCTAACGCATCTCGTTTATGGGATCCTCAATTTCTACTACGATTGATTATCATGACCAATCGGACTTGGTTGTGAAATAGCCTTGGCTTTTTTCACTAAATGAACCCTCAGTGTACTCTTACCTTTTCCTCCAGACTTTTTATATTCATTTTTTCTCGGCAGTTACTGCTGTTGCAAATGGTATTCAGGCGTGGAAAATCCTAGAAGATCCAACAGATCAGATTGACCTTGTCTTGACAGAAGTAGTCATGCCTTTAATATCAGGAATAGGTCTTCTTAGCAGGATTATGGGCCACAAGACCTTCAAGAATATTCCAGTAATAAGTAAGACAGTTTGATATGGTAAAGCTTTCCACGACTATGATTGCTGATGTAATGCTTCTGAATATTGCATCTGATGAGTTACTCTTGCAGTGATGTCTTCTCATGATTCTATGGGCATAGTATTTAAATGTCTGTCAAAGGGTGCAGTTGACTTTTTGGTGAAACCTATCCGAAAGAATGAACTTAAGAACCTTTGGCAGCATGTGTGGAGGAGATGCCACAGTGTGAGTTGCGGTTCATCTTTTGCAATAGTCACTCTATTTTAACTTCTGAACTTGTTTGCAAGTTTAGCATAGGTGAAATTGTGCCTATAGGGACTAGAAACAGGAGGAGCCCTTCTTAGGAAGGGCATGTCTTCTCTCCTCTCAGTAGAGTGGGAAACTCTTGCGTGGACCTTGGTCCACTTGGACTGGGTCAATGACAACTGTTGCATATGGGTCCCACTAAATGGAACGGCTGTTCCCTGGTCCATGGACCTGGGTCTGCACAAGAATTTCCCTACTAGTATTTATGCTGTTTGACATGTTCTGTTTGATGGATGTGTCTGTCTGATCTTTTAATTTTTATCCTGGTTCGGTTGGCTATATTGAATGAAATGATATTGTTGCAATTCCCTGTTCTCACATTGTTTTAAGTATCATCTTTTCTCAGTCTAGTGGCAGTGGAAGTGAGAGTGGGACACACACCAAACTGTCCAAGGAATTGAGAAGCAATGATGGCTATGAGACCAATAATGGTAGCAGTGAAGAGCAGGATAATGAAAGCAACGGTTTGAGCATGCGGAATGGAAGTGATGATGGAAGTGGCACTCAGGTAAATTTGCGTGTGAACCTGAAAAAGCCTTACCTGACTAGAAGTTCTCAAATCTGTTCCTTGTGTGTTTTATGTATATCTAGCAGTAAGGCAGTGATTTTGGGGTTTCTTGTTTCATAGAGGCATCAATCTCTTGTTGCTATCTTTCCTTTCATAATGCTTTTCAGTGAGGAAGGAGCAGGTCATAATTAAATGGAGTTGACCTTTGCTGCGTCAAATAGCTCAAATTATTCGTTGCATCGCTTACTCCAGTTGAAATTAGACTTACAGAGGAGCTCTTAAGGTCCAAATATGTAATCAATAGTCACTGTTTATTTTTATGTGTCTTTGATGAGCATATGACATACTGGGAGAAGGTTTAGGATTTGGATGCCAAAAGGGCAGATTTGGGAACAGAAATTAGTTGGACTGCGAAAAAGGTGGATCGGGACTCTGTGTCCACTGGAGTTGGGCATCCAGTGGATCCCTATTATCCAATGGCTACACCAGGTCCCATGTCTACAATGGATGACGAGAAATAACATCCTTATGTCTTCTGATTTGGAGAAAAACATATCGAGCTGTCTCTATTAATTTATAGTGCTTGTAATAGCTGGACTGCATTGCTTTAAGTTCGAGGCAGTTCTACCATGATAACCAGGGAAAGGAAAAAAAAGGAGGAGGGGGGGGGAATTAATTACTCAATGTCTAGCTTATAAAAGAAATTGAAATAGAAATTTAAGTACTGCTAAATTAACATGGGGAAAGCAGTATTCCTGTCACTAATCGAGAAAAATAGAGTCAAAACTATCATAGATTATCCGTTCAAAAAACCAAAAATATTTGAATTTAGATTCATCATTGACACAAAACATGGTGCAGATGCATAACAAATCACGATGACTTATGTCAAAAGAAAGAAGCACTTTTGCGTTCCGACCACATTCAGAACCTATCACAAGAATGTTTTTTCGCACTTGACTCGTGGTACACAAGATCTGTGCAGTTCAACAGCGGCTAGGATTTTGTTACTAGTCCCTTTGGGCAACAGCATGGTGGATGACCTTTTGATTCATTAAGATTGTTGTTTGCTTTAGCAGGGGAAGACCAAATTCCTAGTAATCGATACACCTTGCAGACTAAAGGGAGGCCTTTAGTTTTTGCTTTTTCTGTTGATAGCAAAGAAAAGGCTGAATATATGTAAACAGTATAAGCATCATTTTAAAAGACTTAGATCATGGTAGATCCGGGGTTTTGCCACTATTTCAGCTTATTAATCCTCCATCTTCTCAGAGTTCATGGACAAAAAAGATGGCCGAAGCTGACAGCCCTAAGCCAGTATCACCTTCGAACGAATGGGCAGATGCTCCTGATAGCACTTGTGCTCAGGTGATTCATACTGGGGCAGAAACACTCAAAATGGACGAAGAAGAACCAGGTACAAATGAACATTAGCAACTTGAATTCAAAAAACTCCTGTTCTTCTGTTTGGTCATGTTCTTATCTATGCATTTCAATCTTGCAGGCACTGCTGAAGTGGGCAAGGATGGAAAAAGAGCCTCTAGTTGTCAAGATTCTAAGCATGGATATCAGCAAGACAGACGTCAAGATTCTATGCATAAATATCCGCATGATAGATCCGAGAACGCATCCTTCATTTTAGAACCTAAACCATTTGATAAAGGACGACTGGGGCTCGATTTTGACTTAGGTGGCAAATCTAGAAATAAAGAACCCAATACAACTAGTGAAACGGCCAATTACCTAGATGCACAGACTGAAAGTACAGTTTTTGACACCAGAGATGGTATTTCCAAGATCTCAACTATAAAAGCAAAAGCTGACTGTGATTCTAAAGAACTTCCATCACTTGAACTAACGCTTAAAAGGCTGGAAGGAGTGGGCGATTCTGGAAAAAGTGCCCTTGGTGATCACAAAGTTTTGAGGCATTCTGACCTATCAGCATTCTCCAAGTAAGGAGTAAACTTCTGGATTCAACTCATCTAATCAGTTTTGTAGATTGAAATAAACTTCTTGTTTTGATGTTTTCGTTTTTCTTAGGTTCAATGCAACCTCTTCGGTGAATCAGGTAACTTGTCTAGCTTCTAAGTTGATGTACAATGTGATTGCTGTACTAGACTAAACAAGCCTCCACACCCGTGCCACTTTTGGCTAAGATGTTAGCAGCATTGCTCTGTTCATGTTTACTTATAGTGACTGTTAGCTTAGTGATGATCACGTCCACTGTGGAGCAGGGTCGGGCAGGAACTACTGGAAGCTGTTCTGCATTTGATAATTGTTCAGTTGCAGTAAGAATGGAGAGAGATTTTCCTTCTTGTTCACTTGGTACTCCTCCATATCGTCAGTCTAACACGAGTAGCAGCAATAATGAATTTGGCTTGAGTAGTAAAACTGCTATAAAGCCAGAAGCAGTATCAACTTTTAAATCTTTGGAGTCTTCCGCCTTTCAACCAGTACAGCATGGTTATGTGTCTTCATCTTGGCAAGAGTTGTCTGGAAGGGAAAATGATGCTTGTTCTAATACAATCCAACCGGCGTCAACTAGTCCACGTCAGCACATTCATATCCGCTACCACCATCACCACCACCACCACCACTATCATCATCATCTCGACAGCTTGCAGCAGCAGCAGCAACAACAACAACAACCTGACCACAAGGATCTTTCAGTCAAGAAGAACATGGCAGCAGCTACTCCACGATGTGGATCATCAAATGCATTCCAAGATCATTTAGAAGGTAATACTGGGAACTATAGCGTAAGTGGGAGCGTCTCTGGGAGTAATCATGGGAGCAATGGGAATACTGGAAGTAGAGGTGTGCCAAATGGTGGAGAGAATGATAAGGTAAAGGATGATGGAGTTGCTGGACATACTGGAGATGGTGTTGCTGAGAACGTTAATGGTGGTGGACCAGAAGAAGAGCGAATTTTACTGAGGGAGGCAGCCTTATCCAAATTTCGACAGAAGAGGAAGGAAAGATGCTTTGAGAAGAGGGTAATGAGCACTCTTTCTAGTTCTTTGCTGTGAAGCAACATAATTATGATCATAGACCTAAGCTGCTGTATAATCCTTTTGTGAACCAAATATAATGCTTTGAGTCTAATGACTTTGTAGCGCTAAATTTGCTTCTGCTTTTGTGGAGAACTATGTTTGTTTGTAGGAAAATTACTCTCTTCGTCTCTGTGCTTCAACTTTTTTCCTATCGAGATCCTATACTTTTAATTTGTCTAGTCAGTCCTCCTACTTTTTGCGGATTTCTAATCAACTCCTTGAGACACCAAATCGGTCCGACGAGGCTGTAGGGCAACTCTGAGGTATGCTGCGGATAGAGTATCTGGATGCCAATGTGGACGTGCGTTGAATAATTCAGCCAATGGAGATGACGTCATAATAAGATGTGAATAGAACTTAGCCAATGTGGATGCCCACGTGGACGCTCACATTGGAAAAATTGTCCACATCACACTATGACGTCATCCAATGGCCATGTCAGCTAGATTTGGGAGGATTTGGTGTCGGAGGGACTTGATTAGAAAATTTGTGAAGATAGACTGGCTTGATTAGACAAACTAAAAGGTAAATTAACTTAATAAGAAATTGCGTGAAAGTACAAGATAGAACGTAGCATAATTAGTTGGTTTAATGTAAGTTTCAGAATCCACCGTGCTTGATGTACAAATATCTTCGGACCTGGAAGTCATCTTGCTTATTCTGTAAAGTTGACAATAATCCTCGAGTGTCGGTGCTTCCATGTCAGCTTGTAGCTTTGTTGTAAACTGCTGGCAGCTCACGTGGCATTCATAGAAGCTATCTCTGGAAGAGCGATGACTTCATGAACCCCATTCTGAATGTCATGAACCCCATTCTGAATGTTCTCTGTTCTCATCAACGTCTCCTTGTCTTTTGTTCTCCAGGTTCGTTATGAAAGCAGAAAAAAACTAGCAGAGCAGCGACCTCGGGTGCGAGGACAGTTTGTTCGGCAGATAACGTATGAATTGGCAATGACCAGAAATGATCACTTTGCTCAATCTGATGTAGCATCATGTTTTAGCAAGAAGCCGAAATAGTAATCTCTTATTGCTGGTACTGCAGGTCAGACAGCAAAGCGGGTGATGACTGCCAGAGCAACGACTCGATCTCGAAGGACAACTCTTGTGACAGTGTTCAATGACAGGAGGAATGTGCATTAATGGTCGATCACTGTTGTTCAGAGCACGAAGGCATGTATTAACGTAAGCACTGGCGTTGTCTTTTACCAAAAGATGTTTTAGTCTTGTTGTTATGGAAATCAAGATATGTTATGAAAGATAGCACCTGGACTTCACACTTATCTTTGTATCTGGGAAAGGAGATGACGAACCGATAGACTCGTGGATGCCACATAGAACTTCACATCGCTAATGTGTTCCTTTTGGCTTTTCATCTAGTGAGATTGACACGCCACTGGTAGAAGTTGATTGAAAACGCGACGCCCATGACCCGTGCCATTTGCGGTCCTTAAGTCATTCTTGTCGGTTTACCTATGCCAGAACAGTCACATGTCAATCTGTGAGACTGCAATTACCGTTTGCGTGTAAGCGTTAATAGTACCGGGGCGACGCGTCATAGAAATGGTAGCAATAATGTTCTTCTCTTGGTTGGTTTCCTTGTCCATCTCACGGGCCATGTATAGAGCTCTTTCCACAGTAAAACAGGACCAGCTAGAATGTTTCACCAGGAGTTACAGCCCTGTCATCGTTGTAGATTCAGACACAAGTAACTCCTGCGACAGAAGATGCTGAGCTAGATTCTATCGAGTTGCGTCATTTGTCGAAACTTGTTCGGTTTGGCAGCCTGAGAAAGAAGAATACCTAAGCACAGCGTGCTCGGTCAGGCAAAAGTAGGTCGACCCAAGGTGTTGTCACCCCCCGTCCAGGTTGACAATAGTTCCGAAGGCTTATTGATTGTTGAGAAAAAATCTCGGCTTCGGTCCCGTTTCTGCAGAGCCTAGTAATTGTCTCAAAGCGACACTGGGAGGCATATAAGCCAAGCATTTTGCAGAGCCTTTGATGAACGAAGACCAACTTTATCATGTCTTTGACCAATTTTCCCGAAACAGAGTGGTCGATATCACCACATAGGGACAGGTTTGATATATAGAAAATTTTGCCTACGCATAGACTTCGACGGGTGCGGGCTCACTTTGTCTCCATTCAAGAGTCTCGATGAGGACAACGGAGCGTGTTAAGGTTGCCCTAATGGAAGGATTGGACTGAACTGACTAAGAGATGAGATTACGGGGCTTCAGTTCCATCTGTTTGTACTTAATAATAGAAAGAGGTTAAAAAAAAAAAAGAGAAGAATGGATCCACTCGAACAAACTGTGTTCGGAATAGAACTCATAGAGGCAGTCCTTCATTCGCGACAAAGAAAATCGCTTTTTTCCGGAAAATTCTTAGTCAGATTCAGATTAAGGAGTTCATTTTCATTAGTTTTAAGCATTGATTCTCGAAAAAAATCCGCCCACTCAAGCAAACGCGCCCATGTATGTTCAATTTCGTGGCTCGACTCGACGTCCTCTCTCTTTCCAGTTCAACTGATCAATCACACGGTGTCGAAGCGGGGAAGATGTCTTCCCCCAGAAAGATGTAATCAGCTCCACACGATCACTACACCGATGACATCACTCCCAGCCGTCCCCTCCCCGGACACGTAAACACCTAATTTATTTATTTTTTTTGGCTCTTTGTACGAGACCAGGACGTTGGAATTGGATATCTGAAAACCCAGATGGAGCTTTCGACTTTGCCCACGGAAAACTCCCGACGCCAAAAAGCGGTTCGGAAACTGAAAAAACGGTTTGGACCTTCTCTTTTCCGGATGATTATCTCGAACCGGTGAGTGGGTTCACGACACGTGTGCGCTTGTCGCCGGAAGCTACTGCCGGTGTCCATGTGTTGTCAAGTTTGTGGCTTATGAATAAAGCAGGGGGTTGCTGCGAAGGCAAAGCGTGTAAAAGCTTCTCAGGATTTGAAAGCGATCAACGCAACCTGTCGAAGCGCAATAAGGCCTTACGCACCGGCCATTGATGAGGGACGGGCCACTAGCGGTGTACCAATTGGCATGGGCCGACGAGGGGGATCTGTCCACGTCGTTTTCAAAGTTTGAATTTTCTTTCTTTTTTTTTGTGGTTTTTTGGGTGGTGGGGTGGGGTGGGGCCCTTTTGATGATATGATTGCTTCGATCTTGAAAGTTCTGCCCAAATGGAAGTTTTGGTGTGCTACTGTTCTAAGCTCGGCCTTATCATGCTTATCATACTCTTAACTAAGTTTAGGGTATACTTGCACTCAATTTATGAATGACTTTCGCATGAGGAGAAGATTGTCCAAAAAATCACACACCTTTTATCAATTCAAATTTTTTTACATTCCATAAACTTCAATCCGACTAATTTTAACAAGAAATTCTTGGCGTAAATCCATTTTACACATTCCTAACGTGGATGATTTTGAATAGCATTTTAATATTTTTTTCTAATTTTTATTATTTTCCTTTTCTTATTTTTTCTTGCCAAGCCATTGCCCAGTTCAGGGCAAAGCCATGGTGTCCCGACCTCATCCACTGGAGGGCTTTGTTGACCTCGCCTAGTGGTCAGGGTCCAACCTCGCCCCAATTTAAGAAAAAAACCAAAAAAGTTCCAAAAAATCGTTTAGTATTATTAAAAAAATTTATTAACGTCGACAAAATTATTTTAAAATTGGAGTTGAATTCAATTTGCAATGCTAAAGAATTTAGGACTCAATTTAAAATTAAAAAGAACTAATTGATAAAAAGAAAAAGTTTAGAATTTGTAATAAATTTTCTAAATGAGTGGTGACTTGTAAGTTAAGTAGCATTGACATCGATAAGTGACAAAATAATTTTTCCAAATGAGTGGTGACTTATAAGCTAAGTAGCGCCGACAACGACACGCCATACCAACATGTTATTTCTCAAAAAATAGCGAATTTCGACACGTATATTACATGTATTTTTTTTTTGGTTGATTGAGTATATCAATTTTTAGGTGACGGGGTATATGACTTAAGTAGACATATTTTTGATAGATTTACATTTTAACCTCTAATTTATTGAAAATGTTTAAAATGGACCCCGTCTTCATCGAAATGGCATGTTGGGATGCCGGGACTAGCGTATCGTTGGCGTGTCCACCGACCATGTGTCGGATGTCGACACCTGTTAGAGAGTGCGGACGTGTGTCGGTGTTCGATACGTTTTCGACACGATACGAAGGCCTTCAAAAAGCGTCGATGCTTCCTAGCTTGTAAGCTTGATGCACGGAATTTTATAGTGACACGTCCACACGTCCTAGATAGTTAAGCTCACATCTCTCTCTCTCTCTCTCTCTCACCAGCATCATATCATTTCCGCACAACAATCAAAGAGATACAAGTCACCAATCATTTAGAAAAATCCAAGAACCTGAGTTTTAGTGATAGGAAGGAAAGTCATCGGAGTGCTTCAAAGCAAATGTCAATCAATACATATGACAAATCAGTTACTTCGATGATGACTCTGTCTGCCTTCCTACCTCAGGAATTGAATCATTGCGCTTACTAATTCTGTTCGGCTAGACCCTAGAAGCTCATGTAAAAAATATTTTTTTAAAAATAATCATTTATATCGATTACAAAATCGAATGAAAAAAAAAATTCATCCCCTATGAAGATAATTAGACATAAATAATTGTCAATGTAAAAAATAATTTTTATTGGCTAATTCTTTCGAGCAATACAAATAATATTATTTAAGAAAATATTATTCGAATTATTTATTTTTTGTGAAAGCCTAAATTAACCCTTCTTCTTCTCTCCCCGCACGTCAAATTTTTTTTTTTGTGTGTGTGTCTAAAATCAATTCCTAAAATGATTTAATATCTTAAAATGTTCTCCTTGTGGACAAATTTACAAGAATCTATGCCAATGGATTTTGTCGTAGGAAAGGCAAACGAGGTTTTGTCTTTTGCGGCGTCGGTGGAGTAAATAAAGTTGACCATTCACACGTTTAACAGTCAAAATACGTGGACGGTAATTTCTGGCGCGGCTGGCAGCACAGAAAACCGTGTATTTCCGTGCGTGACAGCCGTATGAAATAAAGTTAACAAAGAACTTACAAAAAAAAAAAAAAAAATTGTGGCGAATCTTCACTTCAAGTTACAAATAAAACTCGATCAATTTACTTGTAAATAGTTTATATTCGGTTCGACTCGACTTGATTCCACGATTACTCGATTTAGAATTGAAGCTTGCTTATTATTAACTCAGCTGATCTATGACCTAACAAGAACTTCTATTTTACAAAATTATTTAACCAGCATTAAAGCACGAATAAAAGCCATCGAAAAACTTATTTTCATTTATGGTATTTGAGCTTAAGCTTAAGTTACGGATTTTCTTTATGATGGATTGAAATGAAGTCGAGTTCGGGGGTTCGATTTTCTATTCAAGATGAGCTCAAGCGGATCGATCAAAGCTTGAGTCGAGTCTCGAGCCCCAATCACGCGGGTCTAATTGAGCTTGGGATTGACAATGTATCGGCTCAACTCGATTTGATTACTTGTCATGCTTCAAATTGATTTGTGCCGGAGATCGGAGATTTTTTTGGATGTTGATAGTTTGCGAATTTGGGTTTAGTTTGTGTTGCCTTCTTGAATACGAATAGGGCGTCGTCCGTGCTCAGGTCAATTGGTTCTCGGCTTCTCGTATCATTTCTTGGGTTTTATTTTGTCGGATATGGATCAAGTCCGGTTCAAATAATGTCGGGATTGCAAGTATGATTTTCCCCGATTTCTCATTTAATCGCGCCAAAGTCGAATAGCAAGACACGACATCGTGGTGCTCCCACTTCTTTTTCCGATTCAAATCAAGTTGGTTTGAGTCCTTTAATTCTGTGGTCAACCTTAGGGGTGAGTAAAAAAACCACGATTCAATCAAATCGGGCTGGATCGTACCCAATTAGTTGATTTTGGTTGGTAATTGATGGGTACGGTTCGGTTCCCGATTTCAATTTTATAGAATTGGCGGGTATCAATTTGGTTCCCGATCCTAAGTGGGAACCATCCAATTGGACCGATTTTTTTATATAATATAAATGTATATTCTTTTAATTGAAGGTTGAAGGTTGAAGGCATCTCCCTCAGAGGCTTTCAAAAAAAAAAAAGTCCAGACCCATCCATCCAAAAAAAAAAAAAAAAAAGTCCAGACCTCTACTCTATTTTCACATTCCGTTCATCCATTATCATAGAATTCACATTAGAGGCTTGCAAAAACCACAAGAATAGAGCTTAATATGCGAGTCTGTTGGTCAAAATGTATGATAGTTTCCCCTCTTTACGCTCCAGCCCCTTGCTCAACTTCTCCAGTAAAAAGTTTTCCATCTTCGTAGCCATGTCAACTCCTTAAAATGCTTCCAAAAGATCTTCTTGACAAAGTAAACTCTCGGACGAACAATTGCAGGTAAACTTATGTCAGGCAAATGTCCAAAGAACCCCGAAATCAGAAGGTTTCTTAATATGTTTCTATGAATTTTGGTAGGACCGTAACCACAATCCAACCTGGAACGGATCGATCGATGGTTCGGTTCTCAAATGAATCAATAAAATGAGTGGGGGTGGTTTAAGGTGCGCATTTTTTAAAATCGATCTTTAGTGGGCCGATTCTCAATTCTAATGTAAAAACTATCTATTCTAAAACCGATCACCTCTAGTCAATCGGACCATTCTTTCGGTGTCCAGCATGAATCGTCGAGTTCGGTCGGGTTGAAATATAGCCTTATTTTCGAAAAATTGTTCTTTTTGTTTTTTGGGGGCGCGGGGGGCGTTTTAAATGTGAATCTAATTGGGCGTGGGTCCCGCGCTTTGCCAAACTTCAAAAGGTTGACTTGGAATAAAATTTTAAAGAGATCAGACGGCGGTGGATCGATCATCAGACGGGTCGTGTCAACGCAAATGGTTGGGCGACATCATAAAAGACAGGACCGGTCGATTCTGCAGTAATTTATAATTAGGCAATTAATGACCTGCACATCACGAATTTTGGTTGATCAACCATGACCGGACAAAACACCTATTAAAAAAAAAACAGAAAAATTAAAGGGGTTATTTTATTGCTCTGGAATAACTGAATTTTAATTTTAAAATTAAAGGGCTTATTCTATTAATCTGGAATAATTTAATTTTTATTTTTATTTTTAAATTTTATGTTTACTAATGCTAGTATTTGTGTTTTCCATTCCCTATTTGATCCATCGAAAGTTGGGACATTTGAAAAACATGGAGATTTCAGAAGGCAAAAATAAATCGATCGGACATCAAATGAGTTTTGATAGCCAATATATATTAGATTATCTCTTTAAGTTACGCTAAGTATGCTATAGAAATCTGAAACCATCTTCCTCGAGTTATACTAAGCTCTCTCACGCCTTGTCCAGTTTTGGTGGAATTGTTTTTTGGGGACCAGGTTCGCCAATTTGAAACATATTTTATTGTCATTAATGGGTATAAAGAGTTATTGCAACATAATGCTTTGTTGATTTTTATTTCGATGGTAATTTAGTGCACAAAAGATGAAAAATTGTTACATCGCATGAAAGATCAAGAGCTCATACATGATATCGTTAAACACAATCAACATAAAACTAAAAGGTTTTAAAATGCATTCAACCATTTTAAGATCGTGTCGTAGTTGCATGATCATTGTATTAGCTTTAATCATGTTTCGTCGCTTATGGGGTTACCCACCAATCGCCCAATTTCACATAAGAATTTTAATAGTGCAATTAAAGTCGCATCTCCACAACTTGTCAAACGACACTCGTTTCATCGTTAGTCGAAGCTTGTTGAAAACTTAGATTTAGCAACTATTTATTTTAATTTATTCACATTTCAGCTCATGAGAAATCAATAAATCTTTTAACTTGGAAATATAGTAAAAAGACTCAAAATGATTGCCAATAATCTTAAACGACTATATATAAAGGTATTAAGAAAAAAACTATAAATAGGGAAAAAAAACTCAAAATGATTGCATAAGGAAATGTGAAAATTCATATATGACGTGGCTAGATTTAATTGACACGAGGGAATTTCCATAAATAATTCACGCTTGAAACAAACCACCCCAAAAAATATAAGTAGGAAAAAACCATCACAAAAATCTCAAACTTCTTTTGCCACTTTGTTCCCTTCTCATCTCTCTCGTGTTTCATGTTCTCTCCTCTTTGCCTTTTGGGGCTTCGTCTCTTCCTCTTGATTGCAAGATCGTAACAGAGAGAGAGAGAGAGAGAGAGAGAGAGAGAGAGGGAGAGCTTGTTATGGGGTGTTTCGGATGCAGTGGAAAAGCAGTGAAGGAGCCGGAGGACGTGAACAGAAGCGACACCACCCCCGCCACCACCACCAACAACATCACCAACAGCGACAACCATCGTTGTCCCACGAAGAAAGCGGAAGATCAATCTGCTCCGGGTACTTCTCGAGAAATCTTGCGATGCCCTGTTTTGTTTGTTGTCGAAGTTGGAAGATTTTGCCAGTTGGGGCCTTGATTTTGTAGCTTTCGAGCTGAAACTGAGGGGTGTTGGTTTAAAAATCTGTTCTTGATTTCCTGGAAGTACTGTTGATGTTCTCTTGAATTTTCCTTCCGATTGCTCAAAGATTTATCTGGGGAGATTTCACCACCTAGAATCTTGCATGTTTAGAAGATCAAAGCTAGAACTGGCAAAAAAAAAAAAAAAAAAAAAGAAGGAAAAAGGGAAGAAAGTTTGTGCGCGAAGTCCTTTTATACTATAATAGCGTGGTTCTTTAAATTCATCTGAAACTTTTGTTGTTTACTCCATCTAAGGAAACAAATTTCGAGACTTGATATTTGTGTTTTTCTTTTGCTACTTGTTAGAGACTGCGAAGGTCGATGGTTGCGGAAATGCGAAAGAATCTGACGTGGAGAGACACGAGGTTGCACAGGAAGATGACCAACTGAACATAGATGTGAAGGATTTGGATTTGAGGGATATCTATAAGGATGCAAAAGCTAATGGAAAGCGGGCTCAGACATTCACGTTCGATCAACTTGCAGCTGCCACGGCCAATTTCAGATCGGATTGCTTCGTGGGTGAAGGTGGCTTTGGCAAAGTGTATAAGGGGCATCTAGAGGGAACTGACCAGGTTGGTTGAGTCAATGTAAGCCTTATACCCCATGTTCTGGCTCTTATTTGCTTCATTAAGTCTGTGCTATTTATTGAGTCGTTGAAAGTTCTGGCACCGAACTTTACGCTAAAAGATAGCCTATGTTGAGACTGAGAAGGAATATCGCTGCTATGTTATACTTCATGTTTATTAAGCTTGATGTTCTGGTGCAGATAAAAGGTATGTGTTAGGGTATGTTGTGAACTCTTGGTTTTCTTTAGTTAGTAGGTGGCAAGGCATTAATTTTGTTGTGGATTTGGTGCAGGTAGTAGCAATCAAGCAACTCGATCGAAATGGACTCCAAGGCACAAAGGAGTTCATTGTCGAAGTAACGATGCTAAGTCTGGTTGATCACCCTAACCTTGTGAAATTAACTGGCTTTTGTGCAGAGAGAGATCAGAAGCTGTTGGTGTACGAATATATGCCATTAGGATCACTAGAAGCCCATTTGCACGGTAAACGAATCTCCTTCAGCCTGCGTATTCTGTTGTAATGCTATCATCATTATGTTCCTTTGACTTTTGTTTATAGCGTGCAATGATTTTTGGTCCGCACTAGTTCTTTACTTTGTCCAATTAGTTTTTTGAATTTGCTTCTTTTATGCCTGATCAGACCTTCCGCCAACTAGAAAAGGACTTGATTGGAATACAAGAATGAAAATAGCAGCTGGAGCAGCAAAAGGTCTTGAGTATTTGCACGACAAATTGAAGCCTCCTATTATATACCGTGATTTGAAATGTTCGAACATTTTGCTCGGTGATGGATATCACCCCAAGTTATCTGATTTTGGCTTAGCCAAGGTGGGTCCAAGTGGGGATAGGACCCACGTGTCAACCAGGGTTATGGGCACCTATGGCTACTGTGCGCCAGATTATGCCATGACAGGCCAGTTGACATTCAAATCAGATATCTACAGCTTTGGAGTTGTTCTTCTGGAGCTGATAACAGGAAGAAAAGCTTTTGATCCCGTGAAAGAGTCCAAGGACCAGTACCTTGTCGCTTGGGTAAGATACAACTGTCTTTCTTTTCCTCTGCTGATAAGTGATAACTGATTTGACCGATAGCTAAAAATATCTTATTTGATTTGCAATGTTTCCTTAATTGTACTTATTATCCTTAAGCTGTTATCTTTTCTCTGTTTTTTCCCTGATATACACGACGTGATCTAGTTTGCATGAAGCCTTGTTTCGTTTTTATTTTGCTTGAACTTAAGTTCATTAATCAAGACTGGTGTGAAATTTTGTGAAAAAGCAGATTATGTAATGATGCCTGCAAATCTGTTTTGCCTCGGCCATCTAATAGGGTGGTAAAAATTGTCATCATATTGTTGATCTCTATCATAACTTATTGAGCTGGGTGACCTAAAAGACTGCTGAATCTTCTTTGTTGGACTCCAAGTAATGAAGATTCAATCCATTATACCTTTGGATGTGCATCTTCTGGTTTCTGGGAAGTTAGGAAACCTTCTAAGGTATTTACTCCTTGCCCTTTAGAGGGTGAAAATTTGAAGTTGCCACAATCATGAATGCCAAGTAAGAATGAGCTTACAGAGCAAAAATGTTGATGAGAGTCTTCACCTTTCTCACGTGTCCTGAATAATTTCTGCAGTGTTGCCTCTATGGCTTAGATTCCTTTGCGATTGATTTACCATATAATCTGGTATAAGAGGAACTTTAATTGGAAAGACATTCACATGTCATATGTTTTGTGCTTTATGATGTCGCTAACAAAATCTATTCATCAGATGTTGGCCTCTGGTAGTTTTATCCGTAATTTTCAAGTGCTTATAGATGGATCATTTTGATAGACCCTGCACATTTTTGCTATTTGGGTATGTTGCATGCTTGTTGTTTGCTGAATCGTTGTGTGATTAAAACATGTGGGTACTGTACAGTTTACTTCGTGTTTGACTGGGTTACAAAACAGCTTTCACCTGAAGAAAAATGTTGTATAGGAAGAAGAGATTCTAAACCTTATTCGAGGTTTTGCTTCAAGCTCTCGGTTGATACCGTCAAGCTCTCATCTCTTGAGGATGAGGTTATGGCGGTTGTGAATGCATTTACGTGTCAATTTTCCAACAGAATTCTGTGTCTGATGATGGACTCTTTAGCCACCTGAGAATATTTTCGTCTTCCTTACCTGTGGAATTGCAAGAAGGGCCGGCCTGGCTCGGCGGTAAGCTTGCTTGCCGTGGTGTGTCAGGTCGTGGGTTCGAATCAGCCTCCCTGCAAATGCAGGGGTAAGGCTGCCTAGAGTATTCCCTTCCCCGGACACTCACGAAGT
Source organism: Rhodamnia rubescens (assembly GCA_021437795.1). Lineage (NCBI taxonomy): Eukaryota > Viridiplantae > Streptophyta > Magnoliopsida > Myrtales > Myrtaceae > Rhodamnia > Rhodamnia rubescens. Next base: position 2,733,757 of record JAILYA010000004.1, on the reverse strand, counting down.
GGGTATTGAACTGGGTCGGCCCTTTACCTGTGGAATTGCCTTAAATACATTTATCTCATCCTGCTGAAAACTCGCTTTCGTGAAGCTGATGAAAAACACAAGCTAATATAAGTTGAAATTTTGAAATACATCTAGATGAGATGAAAGACAATAGCGTGTGTATTAATAGTTTAGCTTGACTAATGGGTGTGATGAAATATTGGCCAGGCACGTCCCCTTTTCCGGGATAGGAAAAAATTTGCCCAGATGGCTGACCCAACACTTGAAGGCCGGTATCCTGTAAGAGGCTTGTACCAAGCGCTAGCCATTGCTGCGATGTGCGTACAAGAGCAACCCACCATGAGGCCGGTCATAGGTGATGTAGTCACTGCACTGAATTACCTTGCCTCTCAGAAGTATGACCCGAGTACCCAACCTGCGCAAAGCTCTGGGAAGGCCCCCTGTGGTTCTTCTTCTAGAACGAGAAGGGAGGACAGAGTAAGCGCTGACGACGATCCAGTCTATTCATCTTATGGGTACCAAAACTAGGAAGACTGCATGACTTTTGGCGTTGTTCATATATGAAAATGCCGACTGGTCGGTCTTCATGTGGCATGCATGTTACGTTCGACACTTAATCCTCGACTTCAATTCAGGTAACTCTGTACCTTCCGAGCTCCACTTCACCCCCTGTACATGCGAGCTGAGTTTTGTAAGTAAGATGCCTCTGTGAAGAAACTAGCTGTTTGTACCCTTCCATTTAGTGGGAAAAAAAAAAGCCTCTACTCTATTCTTTCCTTGCATTGTTTTGCCATGATCTGAGACACCTTGTGCTGAAAATTTTAATCCAGACACCAAGAGATTAATATTCCACCAGTTGGTAGATGGTAGTTTGCTATTTGCCTATCGAGTTTAGACACTGCGATTATCGAGTTTACACAATGCGATGCAAGCCGTGCCTGTACGGATTTGAGGATCTTCTCTTTACCGAGGCAGATGACGAGCCAACAAGCTTTCTTATTCACAGAAGTAAGAAAATTTGTCTCAAACGGTCAAAGTTGATTTTGATGCCCTACCGGCCAAATGAGAACCTCACGAAGGGAGAGATGCTTTTGAGTCTCAGAACAGTAGCTCCAACTGGGTCACTTCTCTCATGCGCATGTTTATTTCCTATTAGCAGGGGTGAGGCGTTTTAGATTCTGCACAGGTTTCACCTGGAACCCGAAACATATCGGTCTATATATGTTCCTCATTTTTTGGAACATAGAACTTACCCTATATACTTTAAAACTGAGAACCTATCATGCACAAGTTTCAGGGTCAGTTTTAGGTGTGTTTAGGTTTCACAAGTATTTATAGTTGGATTAGTGCAGTGAATAATCACATTTATCATCATCATTGCAAAAATTCATCGATCACGACTCATATTTATATATTAAATATATGAAATATTAGCAAAGTAAAAGTTTCAATGATAAAGTGATTTCGGATTACGCATTTATCATCGAGATATCATGGAGCATCGCGGGATGACGCGAAGACATATTCATAAAAAAATATAAGAACTTGCTTTAGGTTTCACTTACCTAAAATCTACCCGTCATAATATGCTTTTTAATTTTTGGAATCGAAATCTACTCTCAATATCCTGAAATCGATTGGTTTTCACCGGTCCGATTTTCTAGGTTCCGGATTCTATCGTGGAGCCTTGCTCACCTCTACCTATGAGGGCAAAGTGAGCTGAGTGTCCTATCTTAACAACTGGGCCACGGGCACGTAGCTATGTTAAAACTGTTGGGGCATGAACCTAGGTCTGCCTCTCTCCGGACTCTCACAGCCATGTGTTTTTTTGTTGTTTGGTCTCCCAATGGATGGATAGGCTGAATGAGAAGCAAGTCGGCCCGCTTGAGTGACTCGGCCGGTCTATTCTCGACGAGCCTGACTTCGATTCTCCTGTTTTGTATCAGGGCCTTACAAAACTATGACATTGTCTCTCTCACTCGGGGAATCGACATCTAATCAGAAGCCAATAGTGTTAACCATGAATCTTTGGTTTCTGCCCTAAAATTTTAAAAAAGAAAAAAACATGAATCTTTGGAAAGTACGTTAGGATATACGTGGGCTTTGAATCAGATGAGGCCCACTACATTGGGTCCAACCTTCAGACATGATACAGCTCTTGGGCCGTTTGGTGGTTCTTGTTTCTTGTGCTTGCCAATAATTTGGATTCGTTTTGTCAGCAGGTAAAACAAATGGTTTTTAAAGGGACCCCTGTCGTGAAAATCATCACCACTGACACTTACTACAAGCTGATTCTGTCCGAAACAAAAGAAGGGATATGTGCACTATGAGTCATACAATTTCTCACGAAACTATAATTAAGTTTTAAAATACGCAAAAAATTGAATCGAGTCTTAAAACTTGTCAAATTGATGCAATCACATCATTCAGTTAACTTTGTTCAATTGTAGCCTCACGTGCCTATTTTCTCGTAGCCGGCCATAGGCGAGGCTCAGCCTTTCTCAAGCCTCTCCAGCCTCGGCTCGCTAGATCTGTTCCTTTGCGAGTTGTTGACCCAATGCCGTGATAACAATTTGCGCATTTTCTCCTTTGCGAGACCTCAAATCGCCCACCGGAGGGTTCAACGGAGCTCTCATGATCGGCGAGGGAGAGTTTGGCTGCGTGTATAGAGGCATCGTCGCGGAGCTTGCCTCGCATTTGGAGAGATTGTCGGGATTGGCCAAGCCTCGAGCTCGTTGACTAGCGTCAAGTCGATTGTTGTGCTCTCGGCTGTCATCGAGGTCGGCGGTCGGTGGAGAAAGTAGTGATGGGCGGAGGAAAGGGGAAGGAGGAGGAGAAAGAAGAAGAAAAAGAAAAGAAAAAAAAAAAAAAAAAGATTAAAAATATTTTTTTGAATTTTTTTAAAATTAAATAAAAATAAAAAGAAAACTAGAAAAATATATATAAAGAAAGGAAATAGGAAAGAAAGGAGTGATGGAATATGAGGAAAATACTTTCCTCTTCTGAAAAAGAGGAAAATATTTTCTCTACTTTTTAAGGAGCTTTTTCCATAGGGGAAAATATTTTTCGGGATTAGCTTATCTTCCCGCCCCCCAAACGCCAGAGAATCCAGAAAACGTTTTTCGAGAAGTTGTTTTCTGCCAAAACGGACGGAGCCTAAGATTCAATCGCACTTTCGTGATAATTTTTAGAACTTTGATTACATGTATCCCAAACAAACATAAAGAAAAAAACTAGTTTTGCTAGTTGTTTCTTTCTTTCGTTTTTTTTTAGCACTTTCAAGCCTCGCAATGCAAGTGAAATGGTCGAGTTCAAATTTGTGATTTCGTGCGTACGATTTCTATTCGGAGCAGCATGAATTTGCAAACGATCGATGGAGCTTCGACGGCCGATTTCCAATTCCCAAAGTTGGGAATGCAGTTTGCCATCAGTTCACCAAATGATGCGTAGACGCTTTGCTTTTGCGTTGATCACCTTCTATCCGCCACGTGTATTTCGGTGAAAAGGGTCAGGGGTAGGTTGGGGTTGGGGCTGGGGCTGGGGCTGGGGGAGGATGCAAAGGCAAGGTGGGTCCCAGAAGCTCAGTCTATCGTCTGCGGTAGGGACTAGCGTAAGGAAAAGGGGGACAGACAGGGATTGGCCACATGGCATGATGTGACCCTCCCACGACCCATCGACCAACGTGGGTTCACGTGGGCCGTGGGACCCACCGCACGTGGGGCCTGCTCCCACACACACCCTTTCATCATCGTCATCTCCTCCGAGCCCTCCTCCAAGGTGAAAAGCATAGAGCACACACGAAATTCGCATTCCCCGACACAACCTGTGAGGTCTAGATATGTAATTTTAACTATGTACACTGCGTTTTCCTTTTCGATTTCCTCTCTCCGTTTGATCTCGCCTTTCGAATCTCTAACTCGTCGTTCGGTTTGGGGAGTTCGAACATGGCACGATGTCTGAGTAGAGAAGAATAGACTTCGATTGATCTTAAATGGGGTCAATTCAAGAATGTCGATTTGTCCTCGGATCCTATCTTAACGGGCTCAAAATGGTCCGATAATTTACGGGCTTTCCTTGAAAGCTGGCATTTCAACCACCAAGTTCAATTCAAGTGATGTCTTGCTTTGGGTAGATCGGCATTCTCGATTCACCCTCTAATGTTGTTACAAATTGCAAGCACTACCTAGTATTTGACTAGAGTATAAAGTTGATTAAGAAAATAATTACAGCCTAATTGAGTTTCAGGATACTTTATAGGAGGATAATTCTCTCTATAACCTACGCTTTTGTACTTTCCCAAAATAGAAGATTAATTCCCATCTCCTACCCTAATGAATAGAAGTTTGAGCAAAAACAAAGTAATGCTGGTTTCGAGACATGCGAGTCCACTTTTAGACTTAACTCGTTGTCGAGAGGGAAATTCAAGTAGCTTGAGCAATGAATATAGTCGAGTGATTTCGAGCTTAACTCGATCTCATGTTGGTATTCTATCCCCTCGATAATTGAACTGAACTCGAGTTCATCAGCTCACTCTGCTCGGGTCAAATCTCGAGCCAAAGAAAACCGATCTCGATTGAGCCACACATCGCGATTATCACATAATCGATTCTCCTACATTAAATTCTAAAAATCGATGGAAGCTGTCTTATCGGTCGAATGATCAATACTTTCTTTATTGTTGCGATGGATTGGATTACGAAGATGGACATCGCCTCCGTTTTTTATTTTAATTTTAAGGTCAATCGTGCATGTCATTTTTATTTCTCGATTGAGAGGTCATGTCAAAATCATGGAAGAACAAAATTGAGTTTTTATCCCCAATGATCGCGAAAATCCAAAAGTAGCGCTCCGCGCCCCTCTCGTCATGTCCGCTTTCGAAGAGTCACGGCCCATGCATTTCCGTGGCCAGCAGCAGACGCAAAATGCAACCTGCCCATAATTCTCTCCATTTGCATTTCTGACCCCCGGAAACTCACTCATTCCCATTTTTGCCCCACGCCCCCAAATAAAATTATAAAAAGGGCCCACCCCCCCCCACCCCCCCCCTCCTCCCTCTCTCTGTTTGTTTGTTTGTCCGATTCTATCAATTTCATCCTCGAACTTAAAAACTCCATTTTTATTCGGGCAGCAGCGTTAGCGACCGGCGAGAGACACGAGGACAGCACAGTGTTTCGGGAGGCACCGAAACGCACCGCCGTTTTTGGGAGTTTTCAACCTTTGCCTCAAGTGGAAGGTGAGAGAGAGAGAGAGAGAGAGAGAGAAGAGAGAGAGAAGGGTTGATGAAGAAAGAAGCTCTCTCCTAATCAGAAACTTTTCGAATTCTTTTATGTTTTTTACTTTCCACTTCTGATCGAGGGAAGGGTTGCTTTCGGGTTCATGATTGGTGGCGAGCGCACTGCAGTACGTGAAGCGCCATGTGAGTTCGTAGTTGTACAGGCATGGGAGGCCAACCACCCTCTCTCTCTCCGCCACCTTAAAAAGTCGTTTCTGGTCCAACCTTCTCCACTCGTTGATTGACATAATCTGCTTCTTCTCCCTCCTCCTCTGTCTCAGAGTTTGGTGCTGCAACTTTCTTTAACCGAGGATGAAGTAGAAGGGTTCGGCTAGTCAGCATCGTCACCACCAGCGAGATCTGTTCAACTTCCAAGCCAGAGCCTCCCAAGTCCCACGAAAGTGCACCGGAAGTTCTGCTCCGACCGGTCGAGGTAAATTCTTCACGCTATTCTCGCGGTACACGTCCGACCCTTCTTAGCAGTTCAGATCGCTGTTCCGATTCTGGGAGCATGGACGCTCCCGTTTGATCGCACGTCTCCGGCACGAAGAATTTGAACGAGTAAGCAGTCGTCACAGAGTTTCGGGTGCATCATCCGTCAGTGAAAAAAGAAAACGAAGAAAGTAAGTCGGGCGTTAACCCGCCACGGTAAGTTTCGGAGGGTTAGGTAAGGTTTTATCCCATGCTTTTGTAGAGATTGAAGAGCAGAGAGAGACAAAGAGAGAGAGAGAGACTCGGATAGGACGCTGATGGAGATGGAGCTTTAGCTAGCAAACGGCACACGTTGGCCGGTCGAGTCAAAATGACCCGCCGAAGTCCCCCGTCGCTATTTGGATTCGCTCGTTCAGTCCAATGCCAATGCTTAAGCTCGGTCTGATTCCATCCGATCCCAATCCCCGAGAAAGACTCATCCTTTTCGAGCCAACCCCGCAAAAAGTCCGAGTTCATGATCAGTGGTCCACGAACTCACATTCAAAGCTCCTTTCACCATCTGAAAACGACCATTGCATTGCGGAATCCGCCAGTTGCCCGTGTACGTATTTTTACGTGTACACGTTCTCGTGTATATCTCCGGTTCACGTAGCCTCGCATGTCGCCTTTTCTTCTTTTTAAACCCCGGAATGTGCAGATTTGTTGCAATTGTCTGAGTGTGGCGGTCTATTTCCGACCACACAACCTTGTTTGATTAGTTTTCGACGAAATTCGCACTTGGGTTTTCGACCAAAATGGCGATGCCGAGGTTAGTGACGTGGGAGACATTCTTTTTGACATCTGGTGTTGGATTTGATAGCAAGTTATTTCTTTTCAACGTGTTGTGATTGATTAAGTTACTGCAGTAGATTCAGAATCGTTCAATGCGTGTGGGATCATCTCAAAGTTATGTTCTTGTTTGGCAATTTGTGTGTCATGCAGAGAAATGGAAGCGGCGGACCACAAATCCACTAAATCGCCGTCCCTAATGCCCCCTCTGCCCAGGGACCCGCGCGGGTCACTGGAAGTCTTCAACCCGTCTACCTTTTCGGCCCGACCGACTAACCCGGCCTTTCGCCCGCAGCAGCCCCACTGGCAAACCTGGGTTGGCCGGCAAGAAAGCCCGGAACACGACCCGCCCAAACTCCCCCTCCAGGCCCACCAGCAGGGGCGACGAGATCACGGTCACCTCATGGATGGCCCTCAAGGACGACGCCCCTCCGCCCAACCCATCACCGCCCTTGGCGCAGAAGCCCGTGTCAACCGTCCATCAGCATGACGACGGCGGACGATCAAAGTCCGCCGCGTCTGCGCAACCGCCCGGCGAAGCGGGAGCAGCCGCGCAGAGGGCGGCGGAGTGGGGGCTGGTCCTGAGGACGGACACCGAGACCGGGAAGCCGCAGGGGGTGACGGTGCGGACCTCGGGCGGGGAGGACCCGAATGGGAAGGCCGGGACATCGAGGAGGAACTCGAACAACTCGGTGCGGAGCTCGGGGGAGTTGTCGGAGGGCGGGGAGGGAGGGAAGGATAGAGGTTTCCCGAGGGTGTCGGAGGACGTGAAGGACGCGCTCTCGACGTTCCAGCAGACGTTCGTGGTGTCGGACGCGACGAAGCCCGATTACCCGACCATGTACGCGAGCGCGGGGTTCTTCAAGATGACCGGGTACACTTCCAAGGAGGTCATAGGCCGGAACTGGTAAGTGGCAACACTCTCTCTGTCTCTCTCTCTATCGATGTCTCGATGACGAGGAGGGGTTTTGATGGTTTCGGTTGTTTGGGTCGGGATCCAGTCGGTTCATGCAGGGGGCGGAGACGGACCCGGAGGACGTGGCGAAGATCCGGGAGGCGTTGCAGGAGGGGAGGAGCTACTGCGGGAGGTTGCTGAACTACAAGAAGGACGGCACGCCGTTCTGGAACCTGCTCACCATCTCCCCCATCAAGGACGACACCGGCAACGTCCTCAAATTCATCGGGTGGGTCTGCTACCTTTTACGTAAAAAGAAAATATTAAAAAAAATAATAATATCTGAATTATGGATATTATTATTGTTATTATCATTAATTTTTTTGTTTTTGGGGGGGGTATAGAATGCAAGTGGAGGTGAGCAAGCACACAGAGGGGTACAAGGATAAGATGATGCGTCCCAATGGATTGCCCGAGTCCCTCATTCGCTACGATGGTTTGTCTCTTCTTTTCCCAATGATTCTCTCTCCCTTTCTCCATCTATCTATCCATCCAATTTTTTTGTTCTTGTCGTTTTCCCCATCCCCCGACGGAGAAGCACGTGACCAGTAAGAGACATTACGTATCCCGTCACGTGCTACTTCTTAAGCTTGAATCCAAATCATGTCGCCATCGACGAGGTTTGTTTCTACATAATGGAAGCAGTATTTGCCAACACACGCATCATGAAATTCAATGCATGTCGCCCGAACATGCAAGAGTAAAGGATTTGAATTATCGGTGGACCTACCGTATGAAAGTATAAGGAACATCGGTATTTTGAAAAATGGAATTCTTTTCGATGCAGAAGACATTTGTTGGTACGACCCTTGTGTCGGAAACATCTGACTTTGGAGGTAGCGATGGGATGAATTAAATTGCTTGCCACCCACGTGACTAAATGAACATGACGTTCCGAGGTTTTGCAGTAAGAAAATTCGAGTTCCTATTCTTGTTACGCTTAGGATTCCATTCTAGAGCAGTAAAAATGGCGGACCTCCATAGAGGTTCATGAGAAAGGGACTCATGGCCGTGCGAGGTTGCCCGTTCCGATTTGGAGGTCTTTTGATCTTTAGACCTACTTCGTTAATGTGATCGTTTGCAATAATGTGAAGCGCATGATGCAGGTGTTAGCGGATTCAAAGCTCAGTTAACGGATTATATACTTCCCCGTGGGAAGAATTTAGACTGGATGCGAATGACGATCCTGACGTGTTGTTTTCTCGCAGCCCGCCAGAAGGAAATGGCAGCGAGTTCGGTCTCGGAACTTGTGCAGGCGGTGAAGAGGCCGAGGGCGGTCAGCGAGTCGATCAATCGCCCTCTAATGCGGAGGTCGGAAGGCAATGGGGAGAAAGAGAGATCAGATGCCATAGGAAGACGAAACTCTGAGAATCTGGGAGGCATGAGAAGTTCGATGCAGCGGATCAGTGAGGTGCCAGAGAAGAAGCATAGGAAATCCGCTCGCCGCTCGTTCATGCGGTATTTGCCTTTTGTCTCTTGCTGTTAAGAATGTAGTGGAATTAGTGATAATTTCAGCAACTTGTATCTAGCTAAGATGCCTTTGTCTCACTAATTTGTCTCCCCATCCTTGTGGCAGAATGGTGAGGAAGAGTCAATCCAGTTCCGAAAGCTTCGATTTTAGAGGAGCTGCAGATGACGATGAAGACGACGGTGACTTGAGTGAAGCTGACGAGAGGCGAGACAGTGTGGATGATGTTGTAAGACAGAAGGAAATGAGGAAGGGTATCGACCTTGCTACAACACTCGAACGTATCGAGAAGAACTTCGTCATTACTGATCCCAGGCTACCGGACAATCCCATCGTAAGACTGTTCGACAAACTAATGAGGAGCTTGTTCATTTGTTGAACTTGAAAGTGGATATATGAGATATAAAACTTCATCTGGCCTGAATTTTCAGATATTTGCTTCTGATAGCTTCTTGGAGCTGACGGAATACAGCCGGGAAGAGATCCTCGGGAGGAATTGCAGGTCTTTCTAACTAATTCAGTAATCTTATAGCAACATCGTCTGAAAAGACTTAAAAAAGTAATAAAGAAAGTGAACTATTGTTGAGATGCAAATGAACTAGTCCTGACATACCTTGCTTGAATTTGTATAGGTTCCTCCAAGGACCCGAAACTGATCCAGCAACTGTGAGGAAGATCCGGGACGCCATCGACAACCAAAAAGAAGTCACTGTGCAGTTGATAAACTACACAAAAAGTGGTATGTACCTCTATATTTCATTTATAATGACTTGAATAGAAATACTGTGAAGCGGAATTCCTATTTCAGCATGTCTTCAGAATTATGAGCTTCGCGTAGAATGACATAAATTATAGTTTCAGGGAAAAACTAATGAAAGTTCCTCTTAGATAAGTATGCATGTTGCTTGTGCATAAATCTGATCTACTTTACACACTCCTGTAAGTATTGTAATGTTTTCTCCTGAATATCAGGCAAAAAGTTCTGGAATTTGTTTCATCTTCAACCAATGCGTGATCAGAAGGTGCACTCCACAGTTAAAGTTTAGATAGAAGAACATAATGCGATAGTACTGTTCAAAGCGCTAAAAAACTGTTTATGTGAGAAAACAGGGAGAAGTCCAGTATTTCATTGGAGTACAACTGGATGGTAGTGCGCATGTTGACCCGCTGCAGAACTCTATTCCTGAGGATACTGCTAAAGAAAGTGCACAACTGGTCTGGGCTCTCTTTGCCTCCTTCATTTATCATTCAGTTATCGTCGTACTTTTTTATCTCTTCGAGTTAGGGAATGTCATACTTTTCAAACTTAACCCAGTTGTTCCAGATCACTTTTGATTAAGTCACATTTCTGAAGGATGGTTTTTTTTTTTTTGGGTTAGTTCTTTCAGTTTTGCCCGACAAAATGCCAGACTTTCCATATATTAGTTGCTACTAGCACTGCAAGGTTTTGTAGTAGGGTAAAGAATCTTGATGAGCTCCAATATTTTCTGTCATTTTTCTTGCTGATGAATTATAGGTGAAAAGCACTGCTGAAAATGTCGATGACGCAGTGAGGGAACTTCCGGATGCCAACAAGGTAGCATCCTTTCTTTGATTGAAGCATCATAAGTCTCTTAAGGTTATAATTGAGATTAAGGACTTTTCTGTGAGCAGACACCAGAGGATTTATGGGCTAATCACTCTAAAATGGTTTACCCAAAGCCACATAGGAAGGACAGTCCCTCTTGGAGAGCCATTCAACAGGTACTTTATATCTTATCCTTGTTCCGTACTAATGTTAGTTAATAAGTGAAACTCTAGCAAATGCAATGTCATTCCTATGATAAGCATGGTGCATGACCTGTAAATATTGGGAAGAATGGATGTAGTGAATGCTTTTAAATATCTAGTGCCCTTCACCATATACGGTTCCTACATGTTTCTACTCGCTCTGAGTAAATAATTCACGTTCTGTACTTGTTAAAGTAGATATCTCTGTGACATTGGCACCACGTCGGTTTACTACTTTGGTTTTTTATAAGCTTTACTTTATGATTTTCTTGCCGTTATCTGTGCTTAAGTTTTTTATTTGGTGAATGGTGCTCCTGACATGCAGATAGTGGATAGCGGAGAGCAGATAGGACTAAAACATTTTAGGCCAATTAAACCCCTTGGCTCTGGGGACACCGGCAGGTACATCCGCTGCATGTCATATTGTCTCAACTGGAGTTAAATCCCATCTGGTTCAAGCAAACCCAAAAGCCAAATCTTTTGATTTTTTGCAACTTTGACATTTGACAGTCCTTCCCAAAGGTCAAGAGGTTTAGCAAGGAAATCAGAAACTTTGTCAGGCTCGTGCATGCGGTTTTATTGAACTTCCTTGGGCAATCCTATTCCTCTTAATCTTGGTCACAAATTTTACTGCATATGTTTTAAGCATATAAACTGCAGAAACCCAGTCGTGCTAAATAAACTGATGATAACTTGGAGTTACTAGCTAGTGTGGGATAAGAAACCACTTGCAATATACAGTTGGTACTGTTATGCGTGATGTTCAGACTTACTGATTGCACGCTTTGCTCTCTTTATTGCTGGAAAAGCTCATGCGCCAATACTAGAGGTCTTTACATACATTAATTTAGCCAAATTTAATCATGTTTCAGTTGTTTTGGAAATTTTAGCTAGAAATTAGAAATCTTGTATAGGTTGCTGCAATGTAGGGCAAAGGTGCAGTTGAGGGTTTTGAGTCTTGCTGGCATTTCAGAAGACGTCAATTTCTTTCCTAGTTATTTCTTTCTGTATCTGAAAGGGGCATTTTCTGTGCGTGAGAATTTGATGAATGCTTTGACCATGATGGCAGTGTGCACCTAGTTGAGCTGTGTGGAACCAGCCAATTCTTTGCAATGAAGGCCATGGATAAGGGTGTTATGCTTAACCGCAACAAGGTACTACAATTGGTCAACTTCAATCAAGATCCAATTTCCTCTTGAATTTATATATGTGACATTCTCACAATCCTTACAATAAGACTGATCATTCAAAAACCCGAGGACATTACTGATATGGATATAGCACTAACGAGTTGTATTTTTCGTAGGATAGGGAAGTTGCCTTTGGTAATGCCATAATCTCACTTCTTCTATGTTTAAAATGGGGGTCATAGAGAAGTCACCTTTGGTAATGCCAAAATCTCACTACTTCTACGTTTAAAATGGGGGTCATTCCTTGTTCGGTGTTTACGTTAGAGGAGGATGATCTATGATGGTTGGATGCTGTTCAGCAATTGGCTCATAATGTGCTTTCCTTCAACTGAATTCTTATTGATCTGTTTCACAAGTCTGTAATGTATCGCATGCCTCTCATATTCATTAAGATGAATTGTTTTCTTCATATTCCAAAGGTCCACAGAGCTTGTGCTGAAAGAGAAATCCTCGACATGTTGGATCATCCTTTCCTTCCAGCTCTATATGCGTCTTTCCAGGTAATTCATTTATAATAGATTGTTACCATCCTTGTCTTCCAGCTTTACATGCTTCTTTTCAGGTGAAAGGCATTTGTCTATACTGGTAATTGTAGAACATGAAGGTAATGCAAATTGAACTGTGCGCGTGGTGCTTGTTATAGCAAAAAGGAAAACAAAAAAGTTATGTCAATTACTGGATATGGGCGACCCATAACATATTGTTAGGCACTTTTCACTTTGCCTCCAACCATCCCAAGTCGTGCTCTCGCATGCCCTTTCAGTGATTGCTTGTTATATTAGTCAAGTTATGTTCGATCGTCTTCCATTTGTGAGTCAATTATTTACCTCCTCGTGGATCTAATCCTAATCGATTAGGATTCTAATGCTGGTGGTATCCATCCAACATGAGTACTAATATTAAGTTTTCTGCAGACCAAAACCCACATTTGCGTGATAACAGATTATTACCCCGGTGGTGAGCTCTTCATGTTCTTGGACAGACAACCCCTGAAGGTCCTCAAGGAAGATGCAGCGAGGTAAAAGTTACCGAAACAGTCTTAATGTAGATGCCTCAAATGCTTATGTCAAAGCTTTTCTTTTTGCTTAGGTTCTAAAATTTATTCAAAGAGGCTACAACCTGATTTCTGAGGCTCATGCTACAAACAAAGTTCCCCTTGTCTGAAGTTGAAAATTGTGTCATTTAAGCTGCAACATATGAGGACTTCCTATGCTGAAAGTCACAATACAAATTATGTGCATCCATACGTTTAATTCCACAAACTTATTTTATTAGAATGTATTATCCAGACGCAAAAAGGGTGGCCAGGTGCATGAAGCTCCTGCATTGTGCAGAGTTCGGGGAAAGGTCACGACCACTTTGGGTCTAATGCACGCAGCCTTATCTTGCAAATTTTTGCAAGAGGCCTTCATGATGTCTTTAAAAATGCAAAAACATAGAGTAAAGCCGATATTATTCTCTGCAATTCTAACTTCACCTCTGGAAGTTGCAGGCCAAAATGTCAAGAGCCAACTTGACAATATGACTAGTACTCCTGTCCTGTCACGTTCTATTCCTTTGAACTCATTGCATATAGTTGATCATTGCAGATTCTATGCTGCAGAGGTAGTTGTGGCGTTGGAGTATCTTCATTGCCAAGGTAAAGGTCCATCACTTTACATCAACCTAGACTTCATTGTCTGCCAGATGCACATTCTTGACGGCAAATTTCAATGCGGTTGATGATGAAAATTGAAACAGTTTTGTGTTCTTGAGGATTATATGTGGGCTAACGAGCGAATGGATAGCAAATTAGACATGCTGCCTGGAGTCTTCCATTTATTGACACCTTTGTCAATTTACAGGGATTATCTACAGAGATCTAAAACCGGAAAATGTTTTGCTTCAGAACAATGGGCATATTTCTTTGACAGACTTCGACTTGTCATGCTTGACATCTTGCAAACCACAGGTAATTCAACTACCTAATCATCTTCTGTATGAGCAGTTGTTTCTATGATTAATATTAGAATCAAAACTATGGAATATTTTGCATAGATATTTTATTCATTGATTCTTCTATTTGAAGCTTTTGATTCCTAGTACTGATGAAAAGAAGAAGAAAAAGAAGAAGAATAAAGGCCCAGAGAGGCCGATCTTTATGGCTGAACCCATGCGGGCATCGACTTCGTTTGTTGGCACGGAGGAATACATTGCTCCGGTTAGTTTCTTCTTTTCTTGCCACTATCTAAAGTCCAAAGACACAAGATTGAGTGCGCCAGTTCACTGTTGTGTTGCTATTCTAACTTCCCGTCATGTTGCAGGAGATCATCACAGGGGCTGGCCATACAAGTGCAGTTGATTGGTGGGCTCTTGGTAAGTTCTTCTCGTATCTTCTATTGAAGGGGAACCCGGTATTGTAGAAAAGCTTTTTTCCAGTTCTTGGTAAGACCAGGCTTGCTTTTGCGTGAATGTCAAAAGAACTACAATTTCTTTCAGTCAACTTCGTAGACAAAGATGTAGCCAATGCATTAGAAATTTGACAAGAGCAAAAAGAAAGAAAAACTACTTCATCACGTGTTCTCTCTGGTTGTAACGAAAAAGAGGTTTGCCCTCAGAAGTCATTGACTTAAAGAGCAGCCCGATTCTATAGAAACGTGGAACCTTTTACCAAATAAATTGATCCATCAACACCAAAGGACCAAAAAGCATCGGTCAGAAATACTCGCCTTTTGATAGACATTAGCTGGAATTCTGGATCTCATTTTGAGCTCTCAAGTATGGATAAACTCAATGCATTATGCTGATATTGCTTTATTTGAAGTCATTTTGGACCAGATAATTATATCGAAAAGATACCTTGACATCTGCAGCGCAACAAAAAATTTCGTGGGGAAGGAGAATTCCCTCTTGTGATTAGTATTTGTAGTTCTGTGGTAGATTTGGGTGCTTTGTCGTGTAATGATGCTTTCCACAGGGATATAGTTTGTCATTCACGGGGCACTACTGTTGTCACACGTTTTCAGCTTACGTATGTTTCTTCAATTTGCCTTACGAAATCCTGTTGTCTCCATATCTTATAGGTATTCTGCTATATGAGATGCTGTACGGATACACACCGTTCAGGGGAAAGACAAGACAGAAGACATTTGCCAATATCCTTCACAAGGATATCAAATTTCGAGGAAGTAAACCGGTTAGATTTCTGCCTAAAATCATTTCTAGAGACCTCATATGCTTGAACCATGGAATTAGTCGAACAGAAGTTCATGCTCGGTCAGAAGTTTTTTCTACAACCCCCAACTCATTTGAACTAGGATATCTTCATGTTCTAGTGCACAGATCAATATGCCTGTTTTAGAAACAGACATTTAATATTGGCCTCAGTGTCTTATTTCGGATTCATCATTGGTTCTTTCCCTTGAACTGAGGTTCGGGGAAGTGTCCCCAGTAAGTAGCAACACATTTGGCCGATCAGTGGGAGATATTACTATACATTCTGTTCCTAGCAGTTTTAGTTGGTTGCATGATTATGGCAGCAAGATAGGTTTAAGTCGGTTTCCTCAAAACTTGCTGCATAGAAGGTAAGAGGTTTCTTATGAACTGTAGCAACTCTCTGGAGGATCATATGATACTAAAGGGAACTACGTCGTCTGCAGGTAAGTCTCCATGGGAAGCAATTGATGTATCGATTGCTGCACAGGGATCCCAAGAACAGATTGGGCTCACACGAAGGATCAGAGGAAATCAAACGTCACCCATTCTTCCGCGGCATCAACTGGGCCTTAGTTCGGTGCATGGTAATGCGACATTATCCATATCTAAGTCTTGAAAAAAAATATTGTGATCAGAAAGCAATGTTTAATTCCTAATTTGCTCGATCTCATGCAATGGGGTGACAATGTGTGAACTATACAGGAACCTCCTGAGCTTGATGCTCCTCTGTTCGGGGCTGCCGATGCAGAAAAAGAAGCCAAACTCGTAGACCCTGAAATGGATGACCTTCAAAAGAATGTTTTCTGAGAGGTATAGCTCCATGCCAATCCATTTTGCAGTTGAATTTAAGCAAGCAGGAATGAAAACTTCATGTTAAGTGCATGGACTTCAACGTGCAAAAGTAGGAAAACGGAAGAATTGAGGTCACTTCGACCGGACTTGGAAGCTAGGAGATCGGTAATTCTTTCGCTTCGACATTTGATATGTGGAAATGGCTTCGCGACATCCTGTGCAAAGCTCTGCTGATCATTTCTTTTTTAGTTTGGGGATGTAATTTCCTTTATCCACGTCGGAAGGATTTAAAATTCTGTTCTCTTTGCAACATGAGATTGTTAGTCTTTCGTGAATAAATCTGAAGTACTTTGTGTGACGCTTCATGTTACGACCATATGAATCGACTTTCTCGTTTCATGGCTTCACGGAAATTTTCCATGCAACAGGCAGCCGTCAGATAAAAGATTCGGAAACATATTTTTCTTATCTAGATCGCGCATTTTAGTATATATAATTTGCATTTTTTTTGGGGGGGGGTCAAATTTTTGCATTTACTTGAGTTGCATGATATATAGTTCACACTATTATCGAATGTGAAGCTCAAATTTCCCATTTTCTCTTAAGCCAAAATTCCACATGCTTTTTTTCGGTTAAAAACTGCATGTTCATGCCCCCTAGTGCATCGTGTAATCTTTAATAGACATGTTAAAATAAGTTCCAAATTCATTTAATAACCTACAAATATTTAAATGAGTCATAGCAAACTTAGCAAGTCATAATGGGTCTACATAATAAAAAAATCCAAATAAGTGGATTATAAATGGATCCACCTATTTAAAACAATTCATTTAGAAGACCTTTATCCTTTCACTATCAAGTGGACTTTACCCATTTAACAGACCCAACAATTAATAAGACTTTTATAATTTTTTTTTTTAATTTTTTTAATATAATTTTTATTTTATTTATTTATTATTATTATTATTATTTACGTTTAGCGACAGGCGGTCTGGGCAAGGGCCATGACCTCGCCTTTGATGCTGGCGAGGGATTAGCAGCCCTCGCTGGACTTCCTGAGGGAAAAAAAGGAAACAAAGAAAAAATAAAAAAAACTTATAAGAAAAGGAAAGCAAGAGAAAATAAAACAAAAAAAGGAAAAGAGAAAAAATAATAATAAAAAAACATTATAAAAGTTATCCACTAAATTTGTTTGTTGGCAATATAATTTTGGGAAAAAAATTTTAATTGCAAGTTTTCTTAAATTGAAATAAAAATAAAAATATATTAACCATATTGGTTGGATCGAGCAAAGGTCAAGAACTTTGCATTACGAATAAATGAGTTATAAACAAGTTAATGAGTTAATTTGAACTGAACCATTTATGAGTCGATCCAAACTTGATCCGATCCATTAATAAATTTAACGTTTCCATTTATTTAATGAAATTAAACCTACCGACACCCGACCATTTTAAACAATTATATTAAACCAAATATATCAAATAAAAAATGATATTTACTAAATCATACAATACAAATTTTGTGAAATTTTTTATTATATAATTTTATTTTTAAAATTTGTAATTTTATAAAATGTTTTTAATTTCAAGACAAAAAAAGTTTTAAATTTTCTTTATTTTCTTTTTTTCATTTTATTTTTCCCTTCCTCCTTTCTCCTCCCTCCTCGTTAGCAATCTCATCATAGCCTATGCCAACTCCATCCACAACCTTCCTCCTCCATCCGCGGTTTAAGGTTTGCGATGGGGAATCGACGACGCTCCCAAGACTCACTCGATCTAGAAGCCTGAGCTGCCTAGGCTCGACGACTGCAGGCGATCAAGGCGGAGGCCGAATCGACAAGTCAAAGCTCGCCTAGGCTCGCTAGACGGTCGAGCCCGAGTTCACCGACGCTGGAACCTGAGGCTCGCTAGATTTCGCCCGCTCCAGGCCACGATGGCCACGCCGAGCTCGTTAGATCTCGATCGCCGAGCTCGTCCTAGGCTGCCGATGGCGGTCGGCGCGTGGCGGCAAGGCAGAGAAAAAAATAAAAAAGAAATAAAATAAAAATTAATGTTATAATAAAATATTAAAAGTTTAATTTTTTTTGAAATATTCATAAAATTTATTTATAACTCTTTAAAGATAGTTATTTTACCGACCCATTTATGACCCATTTAAAACCCATTTAGAACCCATTACATTTCTAAATAACCCACTTAACCCATTTAAGCACTTAAACTAACCCATTTTACCCACTACCATCAAATATGGGTTGAATATGGGTTCTAGACCCATTTGCCACCTCTATTTAACGGTCTAATTTTTTACGCCATGGTCTATCCGACGGTGAAAGAGAAGTTCACCGACAACGAATTCCACGGCAGTGGAGTTTACCGCGCACACCCTGAAATTAGAGGTTTTCTCACAATGTCTCTGATATGATACCTCGTTATAACGAGAAAGGATTGGAGAGAAACCATGTATCACTAAGACCACACGCATGAATTAATACTATGTTCAAATGTTACAAAATAGGAAAGCCAAGATTACATAATATTAAACAACTAACATGAGACATTTTCTATCATACCGCTTCCTATTCCTAACCCCGTTAAAGACACAAGATACCCCCAGCTCAACCAAGAACATGAAAAACCTTGTCATTATTTGTTTGCTTCGCTTCATGTTCCAACCATTAATTTGATCTTACCCGAGTATGCACAATCACTTTCAAGCATCCGCGAGTAATTGGACACAGAAGCTTGAACCGGATGATGTTTCAAATTTGAGGTCAGAAAGTTGATATGATTGGATCCGATGCATATGTCAGTTCTGGTTTTTCATCCCTGCAACCATATCAACAAAGCACTCAGTTAAAGAATCAGGATTGTGAACATGAAAGGTCCAAATACAAGCACGAAAAGATAAACGAAAATTTCTTTCAACAAGTGCTTCTGGCAAAGTTCACATTGTCAGTCATGCAGATCTGCATTTACAAGTACATAGTCCATTCCTCATCGTCTTGTGTGCGCTCAAAAAGCAGAGACAGCCGTATAATTTGCCAGCAGACGCAGGTGAGGAGGTCCATTGATTATTAAGTAGAACGACATGACCATTTGCACAAGCCAGAGCAATTTTAGTGTTTGCAGTCCATAATCTAGAATATTCATTCAATGACACACGTCTATCGACACAAAAGTTATCACGATCTGAGATTTCTTGAGGATTCGATTATCTTACATCTCACTAAAGCAAAGCCATCCAAATTGCCTTTAATTACAATCAAGCACACAACAAGGACTTACATTAGTCACAACTTATGTGAAATGCACGGTATGTACATTATTTATGTAGTCCAACTCGCATTAAACTCCGTCCTATTCATCAATGCATGTACGAGTGAACACCAAATAGATTAAAAGAATGTCAACTGCAAACTTTCAAGTCTGCAGAAGCCAGATAAAACCTAGACAAGAGGCATGCTTACCTTTGGATCACTTTCAGAATTCCTGTGCCCAATTGCATCGGTACCCCCATGATGATGCATTCACTGACACCTTCAATTTTGTCAGCCTTACCACTTGCAGAAGCGTTGAAGAGGTGATCAGATGTTTTCTCAAATGAAGCCAACATCAAAACACTTTTGTCCATTTTCTGTATGCCAAACCTTGTAATGCCAAGAACTTCACCCTGATAATTCACATCAGATTCTAAGAACACAAAACAACTATCATGTCTAGGCCAACAAAGAACAAAACAATCTCACATTAATCAGCAAAGTTCTGGCTAATTCTCTCTCAGTCACCATGCACTGGATAAAAAAGCCTTCGCCATCTAGACCACATAAAATATTGGAGCATATCTTTCCAAAAACTTCTATTCATGTAAGACACTGAATTCACTACCCCTATCCCAGAAAGTGTTACTAAATAATTCTCTCCGCATTTGACACCATATTGACTATGCTTACTCACCCGGAAAGTCATAACATCTGCCAAAAGCATCATATGGCGTATGTCTATGCTCATGCCATGATTCGACATAATAAACTGTATCTCTTCTATAATGCACCTTCTAGCAGCTTCAATTCCAAGCGTCTGCTGCACCTCAATGACATGATTACTTTTAGTTTTCCGACCATCAATACCTTCAGTGCCCATGACTTCTTGCAGACCCGTGCTGCAAGAATTCAATCATACAGAAAATTGGTAAGCAATTCTTTTCCCCCATTTCAGCATAACGTTAGCAAGAGAATACCATGGAAGTTAAATGAAATTGTAAAAATGACATGACGAAAGAGAGCTTTTAGAAAAGTGAACTAGCAGTCATATCCCAGGCAATTAGTATTCTCAATGGAAGCTGGGAAAAATTGGAGTTCTCTCTCTGAGAGAAGAATTCTTTCTACTTGTTTTCTTTTCTATTGCAAGAGCTCAACAAACTCCAACAACAAATAGAAGCATAAGTTTCTTATCAAGGGAAAACAGATTTCGACATCCAACTCTACACTAATACCCAGTGACCTCTTGCTTGCCTGCATGGACTTTGATATGTTTGGTGACAATAGGACTTAGTATTATGGTGCGAGTGCAAACACTGTAGATACTGATTATCTATTATTGAGTGTTTAAGACTTCCTCAGTCATAACTAAAATTAACATAAAAACATGTGTCAGAACCAGCATCTGACCTTATGTGAAGATTGACTGTTTATGTCTGTAGTTTGAAAATGTATGTACATATTCAAATAAATTCACAATTTATTCTGCTGAAAGTAATCTGCATAATCGGCTTCCTATAAGGCAATGTGCTAACAACTCACCCTTCCACTACAAGACTGTACTTCTCCCTCTCTTTCGCCTTCCCTTCATTGTCCTTATATTTTTCTTTCCCTTTGTTTACCACGGCACGCTCTACTGTCTTGATTCCCTGTCAACCAAAAATCAAACACAGAGAAAGCTTAACATATACGAAGAACTAAAAGGACGAAGTAGCATCATTCATTCATTCATCCAGGTGTTAGAATGAACATTAAGGTTCTCACCTTCACTATGACATTTGGAAGCATATTCTTGAGGGAATGGAGCTCAAAATGAAGTTTACCTCTGTCAACCAGAGGAACGACTTCCAATTTCGTAACATCCAAAACATTTATTTGCTGTATAATGGACAGATGCATCAGATGTCACTAACAACGAGATTTTATAGATAGCCAAAATACAACAAGAAATACACACCAGCTGCTTCGGTTTAATTTTCGTAGTCTGCGTAATTGACTCCCTCACAGTATTAGCATCTATACTTAACTGTGAGTCTTCAATTCTATTCATGTCGAGAGTGATGGCTATTGACCCTAATCTTGAAGTCATAACAATCTTTATGCTCTTTGCAATCTGCAAAACAAAGCCATAGTCCCAATGGATCATTAAGCTCCAATTTCATTATTTGGGAGGCAAACAGAATATCATGTTCGTCTCTCTTCAAGAAGATGCAAAAAGAAGATTGACTCATCACAAGGCTTTCAAACAATAAGCTCTAACAAGAAAGAGGGTACGATTTTGATGTTTACCAATAAATAGCTAGTCAGAACCAACATACTCCATTGATTAATTCCAAAGTCCAAAAAGAAGCTCAGATAAACCAGGTTCAAGGTCCACTAGTTAAAAGCTAAAATTTAGTCATGACCCCACAAAAAAAAAAATAAAAAGCTAAAATGTAGTGAGCAAAGTTTAACCCTTCATGGATGAAAAAAAGTGACTTAATGGAAAAAGCATCCAATTTTTATTGCTAAAGCACAAAGGAGGAGGAGCTCAAGAAAGTGCTGCTCCTAGGCAATAGACAAAACCCAACTTATGCTTTCTCAACTCTAGGAGAAGTGCCTGAAGACCCTGCAGTAAGGTTCAAAAAGTGACATAATAGAAAAAGCATCCAATTGGTAAAGCACAGAGGAGGAGGAGGAGCTCCAGAAAGTGCTGCTCCTAGGCAATAGACGAAACCTAACTTATGCTTTCTCAACTCTAGGAGAAGTGCCCGAAGACCATGCAGTAAGGTTTGGAAGAACATGATGACTAAAGCATGCCACTTGCCTTTTACCTCAACATGAAAATGTGCATGATCAGTAAATCAACGTTCTGCTAAAATTACAAGCTGATGTAACCCAAACATTGGAGGAAGAAATAGTGAAATGGACCCACTTAGTCCCAAATTCCATAAAGAAAGCCTAAGAAGAGACTGCAGAGATATAAAAGGATATTTCCCACAAAGAACTTCTAGAACTGCACTTCCATCAATACAAGCCCAAAAATCAAAGACTGATGAGAATGCTTGAGGGCAACTCAAATCTGACCAACTTATTTGGCCCAAAGAAAGGACCACCTTTGTCCCAAATTCAACAAGAAAGCCTAAGAAGAGACTAAACCCTAAACCATAGTGTCTAATAAAGAACTTCAAGAACCGTAATTCCAGCAACTGACATCTAAAAACCAAAAGATTGAAAAGAAAAACGTGATGGTACCCCAACTCTCATCAATTCAAATAAATCTCCATTTTCCAATTCCCAGAAGTCACAGATCGCAAGATAATGAACTCAGTATTGACAACCAGAGGGTAATCTTCCATATTTTCCATATGACTCTAACAAACTCAGCAGGAATGGGAATTATTTCAGAGGAATCAGAAGTATACCTGGCCTAAAATGGTCTTATCGATCCTAGCCTTTACCATCCTAGCAATATTCACATTATCATCATGATCAAGCTCTGCAGTGATGATGGGTGTGAGTATTTTCTTGGTTCCATTTATGATCTCCTTAATACGAGGAACTCCAAGTGTTACATCTAACACAGGTTAAAGAAGTACTATAATGTAGAGTAAGGTGCGAAGCTTGGAAAACCAAAAAGCGAAGTTTCTGGAGTGCAAAATTAAAGCCAAAACAAGACGACATTCAGAGGATACTCATGCTGGCAACACCAGCAAAATGGAACGTTTTGAGTGTCATCTGTGTCCCTGGTTCTCCAATACTGTGAGCCCCAATTGCTCCAATTGCACTTCCAGCTTCAATTCTTTTGAAATGATAACGAGAGATGCAGGTGTCTATAAAGGCCTATTACACCATGGAAAAGAACATGAATTAGATAAAAGACCTATTACACCATGGAAAAGAAATGAATTAGATGCATTTTATTAAACTCAACTAGAAATCAAATTAGCCAAATACATCATCAGCAGGTCTAAGCTTCTACAAACCACTCTTTATTTTGGCAAGATCTTTATATAAAGAGAAAGACGTATATGAGGCACTCAAAGACTTTACATAATAAAAGGGAGTTTGAATTTTGGCATCCAACACATTGACTAAACTTGCTTGAAACTAGCATCATTGCACGATAGTAGGTCCATAGTTGACGAAAAAAAAAATGTTAAAACGATAAGGCCAAGAAAATTGCTGTCGCAAGTTCCCTTCTAAACTCACTTCTGCAACTGAATTTCTAGACTATAAAGTAACAGCTCAAGCAATTTCACAAAAAACTGCTCCTCAGACTATGGTTCTGACCATAGCCTCTCATTATGTCGAGACTTTTAATTTTAATCTGCTGTCTTTCTCTTCCTTAGGATTAAATTCGACTGGAAGAGAATGAGTGCTCTCTGTAGCCAACATTGTATATAAAAGGCGAGGGAAAAATCTACTGAAACTGAGTATGGATCCATTCGCTGGCCAAAACCATTGCAACCCAAATTTCAGTTAAACCAAACCAGGAAAAATCAACCAAAACTACCATCCTCCAATGAAACGAAGAAGCTAATCTCAGCTTTTGTTAACCTTAGTTCTACTGAGGTTACATGACAAATTTTGGATCAATTGTCTGATATTTTCAGAGTGTTCCTAAGAGTATTATTGCATCTCACAAAGGTTGCTCTTTTTTCGTTTTAAGAAACTAATCAAGCAAAAAAATGGGCACACACAAAGCGGGTGCTGACAGTAATTGGAAACCCAAAAATAAGAGGAGAAAAGAATTTTACTGAACCAGCCCGAATAAAGTCCTATCAAACAGATGTTAATATAAGCAGTTGACACATGAGGTTAAAAAATTATAGATAATTTTCAGGTCGCAATTAAGAAGACACAACATATATAAGGTTCTTCGGATGGCTGGTAATACAAGATGATGTGTATGTATTGATGTTGAATAATGTACATTATATTTAACCAATTTCATGTGCCCCCAACTATTTTAAGCATACTTCTGAACTCTCATTAAAAGATACACAGGACAACGATTCTGTCTTGACATGCAAACTATGTCACAAAATCTGCTTGGAAACACAAAAGGCATCTACAAATGGGATAGCCACATCGGTATTCTCAAAATTTGATTAAAGATGCCACGTCATCAATTTCTGTATCCATACAACAATGAATGAAATCATAGGAATACAAATAAGTAAAATCCAAGGATGGAAACTCCCCAATGGGAAGAAAAGGGTACAGTCCTTTACCCTTAGCTGTTCTTCAGTAATTCCACCAATTTTCTGGGCAACTCGATTGACAGTCTCACAACTTTCCCCTGTTGCATCTTCAGCAAACTCGAAAATGATTTTTGATCCTTTCGCATGTTCTTCAAGTAGAAAGGCTTTAAGGGATTTCTTGAAGGCTTTGGAAGCATCTGAGAGGCCCCCATCAGAAGTACTTTCATTTTCTGGTAGCTTTTGTTCTATCAATGAAGTTATTTCCGCAGCAGATAAATACTTATGTTCTACTGAACGGCATGTTGCCTGCAAATAAATGTGGAAGTTTGAAAATAGATGAACCAGTCCCATTCTTCTGTCCAACGAACTCAACAAGTTCTGGATAACACAAAAGATGGACTAAGCTTCATTACCTTCACTTTCATCAATAATCTGTTGAAATTCAAAGGGAACCCACTTTTTCCTTCCATTTGTGCAGGATCCATGCAATCATCACCATAAAGAAATTGAACAATGCATCCACTTGCATTTCTTACTGTGTTGTCATAATGAATAGACAAGTCTTCCAAAGCCTTCATAAGTCTACGAGACATGTACCCAGTCTCAGCTGTTTTCACCTACAATAACCAGAGACCACGATTTTTTAGAGACGCATATAATTATTTCTTCATGCAATCATCTGTTACAGCTGCAGAATAAAAACTTGAGCAAGAAAAGAAAAACAGAACTAAAACATGACCTACTTTGTCAGTTATTACCTCTCCCCACTAAGATATCAATGGCACAAGCCAACTCTAAAGAAATAAGATAGGAATGGCAAACCCAACCTTTTAGATACAATTTGGACAAATGAAAAGATGTACAATAGACTCCCAAAGTTATGACATCATGCACAATTCTTATAGCAAAATAGAAGGATTATAAAAATTACCATTAAGAGGTATAAAGGGAAAAATTGTCTTTAGGGCTTTAGGGTCAATTATGTTGCAGATCTAATGTATATATTGACGTAAATAAACATTTATTCAATAAATCATCACAATTGTCCTCTCACACAGTATCAGAGCCATCCTGGGAACTCCATAGACTTTGCCTCAATGACCGTGTCCTTGAATCACCGCTTCACACAGTCAGACACCACCTCTGACAGGGGCACGCACGCTGCTTTTCTCGCCACTTGCCACGATCTCCGATCACCACCTAATGCGATCCTGATTCTAGTATTTTGCAACGGATTGTGGCTCAATGGCGGCAGATTGTGGCAACTTTGATTCCAAGGTTCTGACCTTCGTAGTCGTCCTCTTCTTCCCAAGGTTGGGAAGGAAAAAAAAACCGGACAGCAAAGATGTTGTTCGGTTCTCTGTTCTTATGTCTGGAATGTTGTTTCAATTGGTGCTAGCACAGTAAGAACCTTGTTGAGCTATTAGTATGAAGTGGTTGAATGATGGGATGTTTTCCAATTGTGTTGGATTATTGAACTGTTGAGGTTGAGTTGCTTGGGGAAAATATTGTGGTAGTTTTCTTATTATTATTGGAGAATGGTTGCTCCTAAAAAGAGTAATAATGGGATGACTGAGGTGATTTCCTCTTTGTCTAATCGAATTACCAATAAGAACCTTGAAGGTAGTGATAACTTCAACAGTGGAAAAAATTGTGAAGCTAACCTTGACAGGCAAAAATTAGCATATACACTTGACTGAGCCTAAGAACATAGATTATGCAACTTGGGACGTTGTTGATGCATGTATCCTTGGTCAAATGCTAAACTCTACAAAAGAAATATAGTTGATCATATAAATCATGTCGACACAGTCAAAGAATTGTGAGTATTTCAAGTATTATATTTTGGCCAAAGTAACCTTTACGGATATATAGCTATCACAGGATTTTACCGATCTAAGAGGACATTCCATTACACAGTACTTTGCTAATTTTAAGAGAATGTATGAGGAGTTTAATGTTCTTCTCCCAATTTCAGCCAATGTATAGCAAATGCAATTTCAAAGAGAACAATTGGCTGTAATGGGATTCCTAGAAGGTCTTGGTCTAGACTAAGAAACTGCTAGGTCTTAGATTCTTGGAGAGAGACCATTGCATCACTCATAGATGCATTTCTGAGTTCTTTGGGTATCTCGTGAGTCTTCTCGGGACACCATGTTTGTGATGGATAGTTCAGCTCTTGTGTCCTAGTCTCAAACTGGTCATGGTGGTAGGAAAGATGGTGGAAACCGTGGACATAATGGCCGTGGTGGAGGCCAAGGTACAAGAACAGGAGAGTTCAGGCCAACAGCAGCTTTATGGATAGTACCACATTTCACGGATAGCTCAAGGGTTGTTCAGACTTGTCATTACAGTAGCAAACCTGGTCACATTCAGAAATTTAGCTATAAGTTACGTGGGAGACCAGGGCAGCAACAAGAAGTTGCAAATGCCACATTTGGTAACGACTCTTCTTCTCGCCGCGATCTTCTGAAGACAAGGTAGTGGTTATGCTGAGAGGAATTTTCTCGGTACAACCAATTTCAGATTTCACAGCTCTTCCTTTCATAGTACCCTACCCCCAGGGAGTCGAATCCCGTCGCCTCCTTGAAAGAGAGATGTCCTGAACCGGTAGACGATGGGGGCAAGTATACAGACAAGGATGCTACTGGATGCCTTTCAACTGCTTCCGCCCTTGGATTATTAATTCAAGGGCCTCGATAACATGTCAAGTCTTTAGGTACA
This sequence comes from Rhodamnia rubescens, assembly GCA_021437795.1. NCBI lineage: Eukaryota > Viridiplantae > Streptophyta > Magnoliopsida > Myrtales > Myrtaceae > Rhodamnia > Rhodamnia rubescens. The sequence goes on along the minus strand of JAILYA010000004.1, from coordinate 2,706,686 downwards.
TTTACCGCTTTACTCCATCATCATCCACTATTATGCTAGCTAAGGGCCATCCACACAAGTTAAGGAATTAGCACAGTTCATCAACCTCCTTCATTACCTTTGTCCTCAATGCTTTATCTCCCACAATTTCCATTTAATCTCATGTTTGTTAGTGAATTAACCAAAAAAACAATGCAAAGTGACATTCTACCTTGATTCTTGTATTTTCCAGGATTTGGCTATGAAGAGACAACTGGCAGAGTAGACATGGCCATTTGGGCCCGGGCCGAACCGGCCCGTGACCGGGCCCACGGTTCCAACCCTGTTTTTTTAAAAAAAAAAAAGGTAAGAGGCAAGGAAAAGGCCTAGGAACCGGCGGTCCGAACCGGAACCGAACCGGCTCTTCAAGGGCCGGTTCCGGCTCCACCTTTTCCGGAACCGAACCGGCGGTTCCTGAACAAAACCGCGGTCCTAGGAACCGGCCACCTCTATGGTAGAGGACGTGAGGCGGTGGACTGTATGTGCTTGAAGATGTTCCATCCATTGCATGCTACAGTGTTGCTTCCAAACATCGATTCCATTCTCGTCTTGGTCATCCTTCGCTTTACAGTCTCCAGCAGTTAGATTCTAGTTTTTAGTCTCTTTCTAGTTTAGAGTGTGAGTCATGTCAACTTGGCAAATGGCACGTGTTAGTTATCTGCCTCAAGTCACTAAAAAGTGGTGTCCCTCCTTTTCATTACTACATTAAGATATTTGGGGTCCTTGTTATGTGAATTCAAATTTGGGTTTTAGATGCTTTGTTACTTTTGTGATGACTATTCCATAGTCACTTGGCCATATTTAATGAAAGTCGTTCAAAATTGTTTTCTATCGTTTGTGCCTTCATACTTGTATCGGTGGTTGTTTTAAAATTTTTGGTTTTAAAAAAAAAAAAAACAAAACTTGATGACTCAACACGGTATGATCCATGAATCTTTCTGTTTTGATACACCACAACAAAATGGTGTAGCGAAAAGAAGAATAGGCACTTATTGGAAGTCACAAGGTCCATGTTGTTACAGATGAAGGTCCACAAAACCTTTGGTCTGATAATATCCTGACTGCATGTTATCTCATTAATCGCATGCCTTCTTTTGTTTTATGAGGTGGTATTCCATTTTCTACTTTGTTTCCAAATTAATCCTTGCTTGTCTTACCACCTCTTATCTATGGTTGTGTCTATTTTGTTCATGATCATCGACCTAAAGTATCAAAACTTTATCACAAGGCCATCAAGTGTATGTTTTGGGTTAATCTTGTACCCAAAAAGGATACCGTTGTTATCGTCCATCATTGAGGAAGTACTTTATAACTGCTGATGTCTCATTCTTTGAGTCTACACGCTATGATGATGTTCCGATTACTGTTTCTGAGGTGGATGAAGACTTACATGCGACCGCCATTAGGTCAACTGCTCCAGTTGTTTCACCAATATCTGAACAGAAACCATCTTCTCTCAAGGTCTACTCGGCGCCGAGTAGCAAATGCTCCCCCTCCCCCCCGGTTGACACCACTATGTCATCTTCTTCTTGTGTCTGATCTTGATCTTCTTATTGCTTATCGAAAGGAACACGTGCCTGCACTCAACATTCCATTGCAAACTTTATTTCATACTCTTTGTGTTTCCCTCCTTTCAGTCTTTTGCCCGCTGTTGACGAATATGCTCTGTAGCTAAGGCATTACAAAGCCCTGGCTAGAGAACAGCTATGGAAGAAAATTAAAGGCCTTACAGGTTAATCAAACTTGAGATTTTTTTTTTTTTTTTTTAGGGAAAACTGCTGTTGGTTGTTGCTGTGAAAGCCAATCCCGATGATTCTCTTACTCGCCTAAAAGCAAGACTTGATAAAGGTATGCTCATGTCTATGGGATAGACTATCTGGACACTTTTTCTCCTGTTGCCAAGCTTACATCTGTTTGCATTTTGATCTCTCTTGTTGCCACATATAACTGGCTATTGTTTAAGCTTGATGTCAAGAATGCTTTCCGCATGGTACTCATCATGAGGAGGTTTATATGAAGCAACCTCCACTTTTGTCGCCCAAGGGAGTCTGAGGGACTGGTTTGCAAATTAAAGAAGTCTTTGTATAGATTGAAGCAATCCCCACGAGCATGGTTTGGAAAATTTTCCGAGGCTATACTCTCTTTTGGACTGTCTAGATGTGGAAACAATCACTCTTTCTTTATAAACAATCAGAAGGAGGCAAGCTGTTCTTGATTGTGTATGTTGAAGATATTATCATCACAGGAGATGACTTGGTTGGTATAGCTGAACTAAAGATTTATCTTCAGCAACAGTTTTAGACTAAGGACTTGGGAAAGTTGAAGTATTCCCTAAGAATTGAGGTGGCACAATCACATAAAGGTATTGTTCTGTCACAACGAAAATATGTCACGGATTTGCTCATTGAAATGGGTATGTTGGGATCAAAGCCCCTTGATTCACCCATGGGACATGGGGTTAAATTGGTAGGAGAGATTCTTGATAATCCTAGGAGACAAACAAGAATGGTAGGTAAGCGAAATTATCTCACAGTTACTCGACCAGACATTGCCTTTCCAGTTAGCGTGATAAGCTATTTTCTATCTTCCCCTCATACATCTCACTGGGATGTAGTCATTTGGATTTTGAGATGCTTGAAGAAGGCTTTGGGGAAAGGAATTGTTTATCAAAGTAATGGTCACAGTAGAGTTAAAGGATTCTCTAATGCTGATTGGTTAGCGTCTCCTGATGATAGGAGATCGGGCTATTTTACCTTGGTTGGAGGAAATCTGGTGTCATGGAAGAGTGAGGAACAGTGTTGTTGCCCGCTCTAGTGTTGAGTCAAAATATAGAGCCATGGCGCAAGTGACATGTAAATTAGTGTGGATTTAGTAGCTATTGAATGAATTAGGCTTTAAAGATTCAACTCCTGTGTCTCTATGGTGTGAAAATAAGGCGGCAGTACATATAGCTTGCAACCCTGTGTTTCTTAAGAGAACAAAACACATTGAGGTTGACTATCATTTTATTCGAGAGAAGATGCAAAGTGGAGTAATTCTTCCCAATCATATTAGGACCGGTGAACAACTTGCAAACATCTTTGATAAACCTTTGGGTAATGAAAAGATAGAATATATTTGTAACAAGTTAGGCATGATCAATATCTATGCTCTAGCTTGAGGGGAGTGTTAGAGGTATAAAGGGCAAAATTGTCTTTAGGGCTTTAGGGTTAATTATGTTGCAGATCTCTAATGTATATATAGACATCTATTGACATTTATTGAATAAATCATCACAATTTTCCTGTCACAAGTATCATCCCAATATAGAGAATGTATCCAAAAGAAAAGGCAAATATAGATTTGGTTAGACAAAATCACAGTTTATGCAGTAGCAAAGAGGAAGGCAGTGACGACATATAGCAGAACATAGAATCAGTACTCATTCACGGCAGTAGTGGTACTAGAAGATAAATAGCAGGATCATGATGATGATTGTTAAATCTCCCACATTGGTGCTTTACTTAGAGCGTGTTGATGTACGTAATTAGGTGAATGTAAATCAAAATGTTTTGCACACAGGGAAGAGAGAGAATTAGCTTCCATACACACGAAAAAATGAGCATTTTCCTAAACTATTGATCCAGTTCCACGTGCCTGGTCTTCACTTGGTAAAATACACTGGAACTCCTAAATGTTCTGGGTGAAAAAGGAAACTCCTACAAGACCTTTACTGTTCTCTTCATTAAAAGAACGTCACATGCAGATCATATGAACATCCTAGCCTACTAGTACAAGATACCTAAATGATGAGAACTCATTTATTAGGCAGAGTATAACATCAGCAGCACCAGTTTTCTCAGCTGCATAATTCAATTTAATGAAAAAAGCCAGCCACAGAAGATGACGCATGTAAAGTTCAAGTGGAAGCTGAAAAATGATTTCCATACCGCGGTATCAACCAGGCCTTCCCGTCCTCCCATTGTATGAAAGAAAAATTCAGTAGCTGTCAAACCGCTATAAAACGAATTGGCAACAAAACCTTTAGCCTGCATGAAAAGTTTCTAAGTTACCCTCAACTGTTTTTGGTGAATAACTTCATGAAAGCTAGAGGTTTGGGTGAATTGTAGCAGGTTCTGCTATTCTAATTAACTTCTGAATACATACAACTGTGAACTGAAGCTATCATTGGCTCTTTTGCCTGCTCAAGGAAATCCTCCAATCTCAATCTTGCCTTCCGATTGAAGAATAGTTCTATATATAGGGCACCTCTCTATAAAAGAATGAGCTTTATATAAAGCACAATTCAAGAGTACTCACTGCAGGTGTTTTCGATTTCCTTGGAAAATGAGGAAGACTCCGATCAATGAATCCATTAGGTGCACGACGACCCCCAACCGACTGCTGACCCACACATGCAATCATTTGGCTAATATTGATGGGAGATCCTTTTGAACCACATTGTGACATGATCAAGGGACTATTTCTCCAATGGAGTTTCTTCATGCACACCTATTAATATACAAAATATATCCTGATTCCTTTTCACAAAATGTTTCCCCTGAAAATGCCTTGGAGAATATGATGAACACATTATCTGCAGCGCACATGAACTAAAGCAAAACTTAATGGATCATTTAATGCTATTTTGTACCTACCTGCCCAGTCTCATTTCGAATTTGATTTAGAATATCAGTAATCACAGCCTCCAATGTTTGAGCAGCATCACAACCAGGTTGGAGTTGTAGCTTTCCTTTGTTATAGAGCTCTATTTTTTCATCACAACTACTATAACCATTCAAAATGGTCTCTCTCTTCCTCTCATTCAGATCATTATCCGGTTGAACATCATCAATACCAATGGAAAACCCGTGATTTCCAATCCACCGGGCACTACATACAGACAGAATGACAATAACTTTCATTTCCAAACAAAAAATTAAGATGCAGCCATGACTGTCATCATGAACATGAAAAGGATGGTGACGCTGACCTCACTTGACCAAACAGAAAAAAATAAAGTAAGCCTTCCAAGCGGTAATCTAAAAAAGTAAACATTCATTGCAATCAACTAAAAAGATCAAACCAGAGTTAAAAGAAGAAACAAAAATCAGACGGAAACCACAATGGTATAGAGGAACCATACAAAACGATGAACCATTACTATGTCCATGCAGTATGATGAAGTGCATGCATTGTTGGAAACACAAACTATTTAATATTGCACATGTTTGTGAAAGAAGGTAAACCCCTTTGATAGGAGAAGGCTTCATCATTCGCTTTCTCGCTAAAATTTAAAAAGCAAAAACAAGTCAAGTGTGTGAACAGCAAGTTTCAAAAAGCAAAAGTTAAAATTTAAGTCATTCCCAACACACCCTTTTAGTCCAAATTCAGTACATCATTCCAATCTTTAAAACTACATAAATTAAAAGATTATCTATTTCCAATCACAGTAAATACAGGTTAGCGAAGGAAACCATTTATACACCATGGGATACAGAAATTAGTACCTCGCACAGGCCTCTAAAATTAATTAAAAATATTTGTCATTGATACCAAAAGGCAGATAAACCAAAACTAAAGCAACAACTTATCAGCAAATACCTCAGTTTAGCAAGACGATTCATACAAGCAGCAGCGGCATGTGCATTGTAGTCCCTGAGGAGGACAGAATAAAGACCATCCTTGTTCCCATTACCTGAAATAATGTCGATTCTATAAGGGTAGTTATTTAGGTTTTGAAGAAGGTAGTCTAAATCAGCTGTTGATTTAAGGATTGAATATGTTCCCACGAGTATGTCCCCAATAACAAAAAGTCATTTAAAAAGAGATACTGACCAAAAACATATGGCCCATAAAGCCTATCGCTCGAGCGCCCAAAACAATTTCAATAACTAGTGCACTCTAAGTTTCATCCATCATTAGACAGTATAACAGAGAAGGAACAAAATGGTACAAGGTACAACTAACAAATTTGAACCATAAAAAGATGTTGAATTGCTACTGGACAAAAGTCCTGTCACCATTTCTCTAGATTTATTGAAAGTATTCAAAGAAGGATTACAAAATTTGGTCTTGACTTGGCAAGAGATGTACTGTAAATCACCTTAACACAACCTACTTCATCGCCATAATTTCTTGACTGTGATGAGCAAGCTTGTTGGTTAATAGCTCGCAGCCACCAGCCATGACAGCATTACATGGACAATAGGTATATACACTCACATTTGCAAATAGCCAGGAGAACTCAAAATTGACCAACAATAGAATCCAACGGGAGTCTGCTTTTAAAGAGATTGGGAAAAGCAGAAGAAAGGTAGTGACTGCTTTTGATATAAGAAAATGGAGGATGGAAAACAACTTGCTAACAATCTTTCTTAGCCAAATACAATAAACTTCCAACTTCTGAGCAGGATAATAAGAACTGGAAGATATTCAAGCGGTTGGCAATCCTGAGACGTAATGCTCATGGATAGAGGACTCAAGACAGCAATAATAAAGTGAAAGAATATAATAAATAAGTGTGCATCTACATTACAACATATGACCCAAGAGCAAAACAAGCCTCCTAGACAAGTACCTCAATGGAAACATTTAAAAATGGCAAAGCCAGGAGCACATCCAGGTTGCAGATCCTGTGAAGATTTATAAAATGCCCACTAGGGCACTAAGGCTGAGACAAAAGGAAATCTCAGAAGCTGGAAGCCACCATCCCACAAACTCAGTAGATTACAACTTACAAGGTAATTAACCCAAGAAGAGAACCACCGCAATATCAAATTAAATCCCAAGCTACAACAGAGAACAGACTATGAATACCCTTAGAAGAGGTTCACAAGAAAACTATTAGTGCCATATTCCCACGTTGGCATCATTAAGTCTAGAAAATGCAGGAAATGAAGATAACTAACCTAAAGTTGCCTTTCCAAGTTGCCCAGATATAAGCTCACTGTTACGAAAATACACAAAACCATCATTAGGACACATTGTTTCTAGTTCCCTCTCTGACGCTCTTTTAGGCTTGCTGTAATTCTTCTCCTTTACAGTCAGATTCACAAAAACTCTCATGCGTGCATTGGGGCGCAGTAAAACGCTAAATATCTGCTTTCCCGTCCAGAGTTCTATTGGCTGCCAAAAAATAAAAAAACAAATGAGTCCCTGAGAAAGGAACAAATCTACAAAATGGCATTATCTTAACATAAAAATAGTTGACCTCGACAGATATATGCCTAATCCAATAATGACAAATCATCTAAAAAAAAAGTCCACAGTGGCAACTAATTTAAACAGAAAGATTGCCACCTTTGCAATGACGAATACTTGGTTGACCTCAAAATTTCACAACAAAGTGGAAAATACTGTCATAACAACCAGTAGAGCTAGATCCTTTTGGAAAACTAACTTAATTCTATGCTTGCTGATTTGAGGCAGACTATCAACTCATACTTCTTGATAAGAAACCAGAAGTTTGTATGGCAAACAGTCAAGCCAAAGTTAATGGCTTACCCTTTCAAATAGGCAAGCAAATCAAGACATTCAAATGTGAACTAACAGTGTCTACCTAATGGAAGAGACATCCAAATAGAGTTTAGGATATGGAAAAAATGACAAACAACAAGAATATCACCAGGCCCAGAATTTAAACCCTGACTTCACTATAGTATTATCCCCCCCCCTCCTCTTTTTCTCTTGGGCAGATAAAACCAAAATTCATTGAAACATATGCTACATAGGCATGCTTGTGGGTCCTGCAGCAAGACCTGCCTGTTGGTGCCAGTGGGGGTTGGTGGGAGATGGCTTGCAGACCTTACAAAAACCATTCACAAGAAGGAGTTTCACGAATTCAAATGGCATTCATTATACCTAGAAAATAAAAATCTGCACAAAATTAAAATCAATTGTTCTTAGTGCAATCAGAACACTGAGGACTTGATATCAAACCATCTGCATTAACTCCAACTCTAGCTAATCCAATCAAGCAATGAAATTATTAGAACAAGCAGTCGCGCTTAAAGTTACACCTTATAGACCCGAAACAATCGAACAATCCAAAGGTTGTTGCATGCAAAAAAGATACAAGAACTCCATCAGATTTCATTACCTTAATTATTGCTGGCGTTGGCAGATCAATGAGATCCATGCTGTCTCCCACGTAAGAACATATGAGTGAAAAGGCTGCCCGGTCATAGAATATGTCCTTCCTTGTTATGAGAAAGGAGGATGTAAGAAAATCTTGAGTTGAAGCAACCAAAATTTCTCCATTTTTGGGGGTGCATAAATTGTTTTGCACCTGAAACCGGATCATTTGAGAGATCATATATGCTAAAACATAAAGAAAGACTTCTCCAGGGAAAAACGAAAATTCACAGATATCAATCGGGCACTACCATGACTGGCCAATTGATTTTCAGAAAGACAGCAGTGACATTATCTAGCTCAGAAAAGGATTCATATTGGCAAGAAATTCTTCCAAGTTGAAGGCCACTTAAATAATTTTTCGTAATAACTTATCACAAAGATAAATACACTCAGAAAAGAAAAGAAATGTAACAAGTATACGAAGCAAAGTAAGGAATGATTAAGGCTTTGGATGCAGTGTGATTTGATCAGAGATAAAAGGAGCAAAAGTTAATGAGCAAGCACCGAGGAATGAAAAGATCATCATTCAGGAAGTCCAATACTACCGTACAAAAAAGTTATCTTATGCTAAGTATCACAAGTAGCGCTATTTGTCTGATAATAAGGATTTGAAAGAAGTTACCCCCATCAACATCAAAGCCTCTGCACGAGCCTCTTCTGTTTGAGGAACATGCAAATTCATCTCATCTCCATCGAAATCAGCATTATATGGGTTGCAAACAGATTCATTGAATCTCAATGTTTTCCATGGCATCACTCTTGCCTGCTTGGACAAAAGAAGAAAATCCAATTAATATCAAAAGCAAATATGACCTGCTAGAAAAGTATAGAGTAAGCCTATAGCTCGTGTTCATTCACCCTGTGGCACATGATAGACATCCGATGCAAGCTTGGTTGTCTGTTGAAAAGAACAACATCACCATCTTCCAAGTGGCGCTCGACTATGGCACCAAATCCTAACTCATCAGCAAGGCGCTTTCTAAAATTTGCCATCAAGAGCCTGCAGGATAAATTTTTTGATTTCAGGTTATCAACTGAAAAACAAAGCTGGACTTCACAATGGAAAGGGCTGCAATAGTCACCTCATTTCACCATCAGGATATCTAATCATCCTTGCACCGGGATACTTGTAGGGGCCATTGCGAACACATTGTCTCAGTTTCTCAATATTGTATTGGTTGACATGCTCAGGATAAGTCAAGATCCGAGCCATTTGGATGGGGATCGCAACCTGTGATGACCATTGGATAAACATACTAAGATATCAAGCAAGAAAGCTTGAGAAGTAGACAACAAAACGGAAGTTGAAGACTAAATACATCGCCTCACCTCAGTTATCTTCAGATTGGGGTCCGGTGATATGACTGTCCTTCCGGTGTACTCCACTCGCTTACCAGATAAATTTCCACGAAAACGCCCCTGCTTTCCTTTAAGACGCTGAATGAAACCAGCCAGTGGCTTGGCTGCTTGGAAAGGGTATGGAACGCCACGAACGTCACTGTTTATATATAACCCAACCTCAGCTTGGAGATGATCCCAGGCAGCCTAAACCATTATGTTTACTCCAAGAATCATGGGAGAGCTCCTGATTTTGAATACATAGATTGCAACAGACTACTACTGAAGAGAGGTGAATATGTGCCGGACCAAAAACAGCAAACTTCCATTCCCCAAAGCATTGAAAAAGACATTGTAAAGCACCAATAGCCAAAAGGAAACTAGGACTGAAAATAGACACTTGGTCAAATCAAATAATGAAATAAAAAACAAATTCAGAAGCGATAAAGAGATCACCACCTCCAGAAGACTAGAGCAATAGAAAACTTTAAGAATAGATATTTGGACCCTTCTGCACAATTGATCACACATATAGGACCATATGGCACATAACATAAATAATGATTACCAAAGGACCCTCTTTACTAAGGTAACCAGAAGATAATGCAAATTTATTGGTCTTTGGTGAAGTATGAGATTGTTGCCTATATAATTGTCTAATTGAAATTGAATAATACCCTGGATTAAGCAATTAGCATTATAGCAGATGAAAAACATCTTAAATAGCTATCTTTTGTCCCAGGAATTAATCAAGACTTGCTAAAAGAATAAAAAAGGGCAAAATATTAAACCCTCCTCAAACTATAAACATGGCACTCTATCAAGCAGCCTCAGCAGCCAGAAAACGTCAACCACATGCTTTATTTAAGAGCCTTTATTCAACATGGGCAGGAATTCCATCCAAACTAAGCTTAGATGAACCTTTCAACTGGGAAAAAATCCAGCATGGTTAATGGAAATAACAAGATCAACCTCTCTTTACTTGAAGGACTCCAGAGCAGCGAAAAACATTAAGTAGGTTGATGACAAGCCAAATCTTGGGCATTTTAAAAGTCGTAGAACCTAAACAGAACAGGAAATGAACTAAGCAAATGCAACTTGAGTGACACGAAGCAGAGAGGTAATGCCGTGACAATGAATTATTATCCCAGAGAGGTCGTTAGTGACTACGGTTCAATTTTATCACTAAGTTGAACTCAAGTAAGCAACTACCATTGTGCCAAAAATATTGATCACTCCCAGTCCGAGCAATCAGATAACAATCTCACTTTTGTACATCATCATGCAATGTGATGTATAAAGACCCTATACAGCAAGGCACTTTATAGCTTAATCCACTGGAAACAAACAAGCCGAAAGCATAAGTCTATCCAACTTATGAGAAGCTCCCATATGTCAAAACCATAATGATTTATCACTGGTCCGCATACTACTTACCTGCTTCATAAATTGCAAGCTGAAAAACAAGTTTCAAACTTTATGCATTATTCTTAGTGTGATTGGCAATGCTAGCATAACACCCAGGGCCTATCTAATTTAACTTATGAAAATTCCTTGTGACATCCACAGACAGCAACATGAACACATCAATCTAATATTCAAAAGAATTATGAAAAAGTTCCACCTAATTTTAAATGAATTCAAATATTAGTACCGATATACTACCAACGATCACAGACGTTCACGTCAAGTTAAAAATAAATTTTCAATGTTTAGGGTGCATTTGAAAATGAAATCTCAAATGTTAAGGGTGCATTTGTTTTTACTTTTTAAAAAGAAAAAGGCAACATTTTCCTTTCCTGTCCAAATTTAAGATATTCTTTAATTTCCCAATATTATGAAAAGTTAAAATGTGAATCTACATGTCAATATTCATATGGTATTGAAGTTTCAAGCGCTTCAGGCTAAAAAAAGTCAAAGTGCCTTTGCTAAACAAAAAGTAAAAAGTAAAAGTTAATTCAAACACACCCTTCAAGAAAAGGTATGACCAAAAAAGTAAAAGAAAACTAAATGCCAAAGCGCCCCCAGATTACATTATAAGTTCTCTAGTCTCCTATAAGAGACTACAAAATTCAATCATTTTCAAAGAACCAAATCTTGATAAAATTACTTTGATCACAATATTTTCCTGACAATAGAAATAAAAACAATAATAGGAAATTGCTCTTCCAATATTTTACAACTAAAATAAAATGTAACCACAATATTAGATAGTCCTGTATTGAATTGAAGATGAAAGAAGATCATCTCATAAGCCGCCATCAAGATTCAAGCACAATCATTAAAAGTTTGAGCACAAAGTATAAAATGCAAGTACCCATGAAGCTAATTAAGTCCATCAGCATCCACCAATCACATAGATCCAAAGATTCAAACGAAAGGGTAAGAGTCTGAGAAACTCCAAATACCAGATTTTTGATTTCTTGAAGTTCTTGCTGAAGTGAAGCATTGACCTGAATAATTCTTTTTAACCTCTCCGTGATGTCATTTTCATTACTGCGACAAGACAAAATTCCGCAGAAGCAAGTAAGAACAAACTAAAGTAAATATGCCTTAAAAAATCTGTAAATGTAGCTGACAACACCTCCGCGATTCTTCCATCATGACTGAAGGACGAATTGCTATTGGTGGCACAGCTATGGTAGTTATCATAAATTTCTCTGGCCTGTCTGCAACATTGAGCAATTCACAATCCTGCATTATAATTATTCTTGTTAGCTAGAACGTGATGAATGACTCCAAGATGTGTATAGCATATGAGCGAGAGAGAGAGAGAGAGAGAGAGACTCGTGCTTCATTTTGGCTACTTTTTCCCCAAGAAATTTTAGTTTTTGCTACCTAAATAATCTCAATGACCACCACATACATGCATGAAACATTACAGAAAAACCCACATAGAATTTCAATGTCAAAAAAACTCAGAATTACAAAAAAAAGAAATGTACCTCATCTGACATCCTTTCAAAGAGAGAGAGAACATCCCGGGGATTAAGGATATTACTAGCCACACTCAAGGATCCCTTGGACTCTTTTGTGTGGGAAATTGCAGATTTACACTCTTCCAGGCTCCTGTCACTAGTCTTTGAACGGTCATGAATGTAGCTAATAGCACCAATGGCTTTTTTCACTGTGCCTGTAATTCAAGCAGAGCATTCCCAACTTTATCAATGCATAGTAAGCAAGCACAACACTCACACATACCCAAATTTTACCATAGACAGGCAATTATTTATTTATTTTTTGGGTCAAGACATAGACAGGCAATTGAGTGACAACCATTAAATGAAGACTCCAGTATGCAGCTAAATATGAAAATTAATAACTGAAGATACTGTTTTCTCCAGGCTCATTGGAGCACTGGAGATTTGCCACACCTATAGAAGGAGAGCAACCATGTAATGCTATCCCATTGAGGCTTCCTTGCACATAAGAATCAGATCTTACTTGAAATCTCTACCAGAGTAGCTCTTCTTGCAAAGACAATGAGTTTGTTTTTGTGGAATCTGTCCCGTGACAGAACAACGTGGAGATGGAAATTTTGAGACTACCGAAAACCACTAGTTCAAGATAAGTTTGCAGCATATGGATAAAGAATTTTCTAAAGTTCTGATACATGATACCAACAAAATATCCATCGACAATTTCAACTTTGTTGCCTTGATATTATGTGTTAGTACCTTAAAAAGGCTGCTTTTTAACCAGTAGAAATAAAAAATAGTTGTATAGGACCCTGAATAATATCAAAAAGTATATATAAAAAGTGTGCAACAGACAAAAAGAGTCTCCTTTTAGTACCCCATCCCCTACCTTCCTCACTCCCTCCCTTCCCATATTGAATTTACCCAGTCAAATCCAAATCTCCTCCTCCACTAAACTTGCCACAACCCAATTTGTCACTTAGTAAGCATACAAAATTTTTACCAAATGCGCCACATGCAAGGATAGTGCAAAAGAAAATGAGCAACAGTTTTCTCTTTCTTCATAAACAAAATAACAAATGATTCGACATAACTTTATCCATCCTCTTAAAGTTGTCCAAAATGAGAACACACCCCTCATACATTCCCAAACAAATAAATGAACTTTTGTTTGGATTTTTCTAGTCCTCAAATTGCCCCCAAGGAAAATTTCATTGTTGACAGTGTCAGCATCAATTTTGGACGAATCCATTGATAAAATTTCACCAGAACCCAACCACTTTGCTTCATATCCATCGGTTGACATTCTACCTTCAGCCACCATATACATATTGCTATCGGACAAATCGATTAAGGAAATTTCTATGACTATCTGCTATGAAGTTTTTTTTCCCTTCGGAAAACCAAGACATAATAATGAGTCAAGAAGTTGGTGGATTAGAGGCTAAACTTCACATCAAGCATTGAACCAAAAATCTGTCTCCTCCCAACATCTAGCTTGGCCCTCATTTTAGTCCTTCCAAACATCGCTAGCTCATCTCCAAACTCCTCTTTCCTGGGTCATCCTTGTGCTGTTCGAAATTCATCTAGGAAGTCTGACTTAGTTGCTACCATCTTTTCACCATCAATGATTCTATTTACTTACAAAATGCCAAAGCACAGCTAGGCTTTATCCAAAATTCCAAAAAAGAACCAAGAAAAAAGCAAAGACATAATATTTAGAGTTTTAAAACAACTACATCCCTGGGATGTTTAATCGAATTGATGACCAGAAAAAGCCTTCAGCTTCCTCCACTTTATCCGACAGAAATCTACTAATGTCCTGGCTACAAGACAGTGCTTTGGGCTGATGTTAAGGTTCCTCCTTTTGGAAGGAGAGATCTTTTTAAACCTGATGACTCTTCCTCGAACACAAATGGGTGATGACAATTTTTTTTAAAGCCTTAATAGGTCCTTAAACTCAATGAACAGCAATCTCATGTGTAATCTGGAAAACCTAGAACGTCACCATGCCTATTACAGGACCACCCTCTTCCAGATTAAGGAATGAACTCGACAAAATACCCCATTCTTGGACATTCTAGAAGGTAATTTTCTTGTCTTCAATCAGAAAGGAAAAGGATCTTTGAGGATCTGAAGGAAATTTGAAGTGGTGTGAAATTTCTTTGCAAAACATACCAAGGATTGAACGTCATATAACAAGTCCATCAAACAGATGAAGCTTAATTTGCAAGAAAAATTTATTTTCAAGATGATAAAACAAGTATGTGTTCTCAAAGGACGGAAACTGACCATTTATGTATCCACAACAGGCGCACTTCCCTGGTTTACACTTACTGACTATTTTCTTTGCAAGCTCAGCCTTGTTTAAAGCATCCCTCTTCGGATGTCTTATCTTCTCCAACTCTTTTCTGCGTGATTCCTCCTCCAAAAGTATTCGCGAACATGACTGCAGAGGAAATGTTGCTATTGCATGAAAATCAGACCGAAATGAAAAACTATATCCGAGACAGAATACAACACCAGTTCATCGCATCAATCTCACAACAGGCAAGGACAGGGAAACTATCCCATCAGATGACACTTCTCTTCCCATTTCCATATGCACATGTTTATACACAACGTATAAATATTTGTTCATATATGAGCATGTATGCTACCTACTTCCCTAACACAGCGCCAACAGTTGACATATGTAAGGTACAAATATCTCCGTTTAGAGAAAGCTACGAAAGGCAACTGAAGGAGAAGAGAACAAGAGAGCATGAAATATCCAGAAAAGAATCCCCAATCAATCAAGTACCTTGCATATAGACTTCAAAATCTCCAGAATTTTGGCAAGAAATCCAACATTATAAACGGGCAGAGCAAGAGTCAAGTACCCATAATGCCCAGGACAATCCTTGAAATCTCCATAGCATGTATTGCACCTGAAACTCTTGTTTGCAGGACCCTGTAATCACAAGTGAAAACACTCCTCAACCTTTTCCATCACCCGAATAATGTGGAAACGCAATGAAATCATACTTCTACTGTCACATCAATACCTTAATCCAAACTTAAAAATTTACAAACTGTACTTACTAAACCCACCCAAACCCAACGCCACCCACCCCACCCTACACTGCCCCCCAAAAAAAAAAAAACAAAAACAAAAAGCAAGAGGTAAAGCAAAAAATTGACAAACAACACCAAATGAACAAATACTCGTAATGGAAACGTAAAGAATCATCGAACAAATATCTCCTCTCAAATTATCCGACAATTAGATCAGAGCCAAACAGTTAACATTAGCACTAGTTAGTATTCAACACAGTAAGAACTAATTTAGCCATCAAATCACACAAAAGCAAGCAGAAAGACAGCGATATAATGGAGAGGAAAAACACCATGCGTGGATCCAACAAGCCGCCCTCCAGCGGCATCCGCTTCTGATCGTAGTAGACGCCTCTATACACCTGAACTTCCGCAATTTTCCCGATCTCGGAGGCGGAGAACGTTGAAAAATGAATGCTTTTGCTATAGAAGAAAAGCAAAACCAAAAACAACAACCGATTAGCACAACGAAGCAAACTTGAAAACAGCACAAAACGCCAACTTCCAGAGTGAGACAAATCGCAGTTGCTCACATTCTCCGAGGGCCGACATCCTCTACGTAAGGCTCCTTGGTGAATACATGGGACGCCGCCTTCATCTCCGATCAACAACTGAAAAAAAAACGAATAAAAATTCAGGAAAAAAAAAAGGAGAATCGAAGTAGCTTAAAAAATCACAAGCGGAGTTGACGATCATCAGTTCGCGCAGAACGCAAGGGCATGCCTGAGAAACAAGTGTCGACCGCGGAATGACGATGAACCAGCGAGCTTCGGAGACGAAAGCAGAGAGTACGTGTGGCCCTGTGGGCGAGCGGAAGGCGAAGACAGGCCAGAAGCGAGCTTGGGGTTTAAAAGAAAGGGCTTTAGGCTTAAACGCTTTCTGTTTTTTTTTTTTCCCGTCAGATAGGCTTGAAGCCTTGAACGCCTTTAGGTCACTGGCGCGCCGGTGGCGGGAAGGGTTTTGACCCGGCTATGGCCCCGCCCTGCCCGGGACTTGCCCGGACCCGGTTCGGTCGCCGCCGTTTGAGGACGGTGGGGCCAGTGTAAACTTCACGTGAGTCTCACGTGCTGCAACGGACGTGGTTATGCCCATACTTTGATGTTGATTATAAATTCTCCCCGAATTTTCAATTTTAAAGAATGTCTTTCCTATAAAGTCTTGAGATCGATTGCAATCTCCCCATCGTTGAATCCGATTATTTTTTCATTGGAATTTCGTTATGTGCTTATCACCTGACTAATTTGTTCTCTTATGGTGGAGGGCAAATCTGTCCAACAAATTATGGTGAATTACACCACACCTCTCGAGTTTTGTCTTATGTCAAATTGTTCCCAGGCTTTTTCATTCTTTTTCAATGTTCCCCTTACCAAAGCTAAGGTGGCCTTGCCCTCGCATGGTTCATGTGTGTGGTGGCTGTTAGGGCTGAGCCAAAATACCTGGTGGGCTCGAAAGCTCGAACAGATCTGCCTGACTCGGTCTGAAATTTTTTGTCTTTGACATGCTCGGGTTTGACCAAGCCGGTCTTTCGAACTTCAAGCGCTCGAAGACCGAACAACCCGATTGGACCTGAAAATATGCATGACAAACAAAATGTACTTAACGTAAACCGAAACAATGTTAAGATTCCACTAGGTATTTAGTCGCATTGGTGCCCCACGCTTGCACTCACTTGTCAAATCTAAAAACAAATGATAATCTATTGTTGGGTTTGTGGATGTTAAAATTGTTATTTTATTGGTAACTTAATAGTAGTTGATCGGACCAATAAGATTTCAAAAAAAATTTTTTAACATAAATAATTTTGATTCCGATCCGCTTTATAATTTTAGAGAATCGAATCACAAACAAACAAACAAAAAATTATTTAAAAAAACAGAATGAAGGGAATTTTTTCCTTTTTCCTTTTAATTTTCTCGTCACTTTTCCCTCTAACTAATAAAAATAAAATAAAAATCAAAAAATAGAATTTTTTAAAAAATAACAAAAATTTAGAAAATCTAAAAAATAGAAGAAGCTTATATTAGGCTAGTTTGACATTATTTTCATAAATTTGGGCCTAAATTTCATAGTTTTCATAGATTTCACTCTCCTACAAAAAATATTGCGAAGATGAGGCATCCAACACGCATACCGTGCAACACAAGATTTTATATATTTAGACGACCAACTTTTAAATAAAAATGAGTCCTTAATATGGGACCGACCATCTTCATAACTTCAAACTTCATATATTAAAATTTGTGTTTCATTCATGACATGCTAAAAAAAATAATATATTTTAAATTATTTTAGTGTGCATTAGAAATTACTCTTCAATTTAGGATGAAATTTTACAAATTGACTACATAGTTATTTGACTTAAATGAAAAATGAAAAGAAGCAGTTTTTGAAACATAAAGTTTATCATTTATCAAACACGTTCTAGTTCTTTAAAACACATCCAAGAACAGAATAAAAAAATCATTTTAACTAAATCGTTTTACGAATCGGTTTTTTTTTTTAAATTTTTTTTTTCTTTTTTATTCACCAACAATATTTTTAAAGGGGAAATTATCAAAAAAATTGTAAACTTGTTGTAATTGTGTCAATTCTAAAATTTTGTCTATTTTTGCTAATTGAATCCTAAACTTTTTACATTTATGCCAATTCGGTCCATTTGGCGCTCACGTGGAACTCGTTGACTACATTACGAAGGAAGAGCAAAAATAAACATTAGCATCGGGCGGCCTAATAGACTAAATTGGCATAAATGCAAAAGGTGTTGGACTCAATTAGTATAAAAAAAGTTTATGACTAAATCTTAAGATTCGACGCACAATCATAACGATGTAAAGCTTAGCGAGAAAGAGAAATCGACACGGAAGTTTTTATTCGATTCACCCTTAAACTAGAGATGAGTTTAGCGGAGGATTCCACTATAATTAACATCTCGTACACTTGTCGTACTTTCATTGAATTACAAGCGAAAAAAGTATATATAGCAGTAATTATTCATGAGCACAAACCCAAACTATTAATGAAAAATTATGGGCTCAATCTATAAGTCATCTCGGTATCCATGGACGCTGCTACCTTGAGCCCCCCGCCCACTCAATGTGGAGCAAGACCCACATACTTTCTTGTCGTTGAAAAACATGAAACACATCCCAACACATAATTGGTAAAACTATAATAGGTTTAGGACTTTTTGGCAATATTTTCTATTTAAAAGTTCACCAACACTATACATTTTCATCATCCACGCAACAAAATTCCATCTTTAATGATAGGAAGTATGATCTAGTACAAGGCGAGCCCAAATTTGGCTTGAAAGCCTGGGATCGCTCGCTCGCTCTGTGACAGGAAACATTCAGTTCATAGCTTCACATCTGTGGTCAAATGATGCATAAACCATTCACTGGATAGCTTTCAATTTACAAACTCGCTATCTATGGCACATGATACAATGTCCGAGCACCAACCATAGCCAATGGGAAACTGGTTGGCCAACATCTCTAAATCAGGAATCTTTCCCATGCCGTAGCTTTTGCTGCATCTCAAACGTAGATCATCTCCGGTTTCTGTGATCAAGCAGTCAGGAGTCAATGGGTCCGACTACTTTGCCGGGACAAGTTTCTAGCAAGGGAACCAAAATTCGCAGCGTCAGATCACTACTCTAGAAGTTCTCTTTGTGAAAATGGAAGCGGGTCGACGAGCTCAGGCTGAATTCTTGACAGAGCTTCTTTAACGGCTTAGTAAGCGTCGGACTTCCACAGTAGAAAACACCTGCAAGAGCCCCATTTCCACATTAGAGGCCAGAGCCTGAATGAGAACAATCTCATCATCTGAGTGAATATTGACATTTCTCCGAGTCTGCAAATCGAAACCAGTACCTATTCGAGAAGAAGGATGAGAACTAGCCAATTGGGAGAACACCTTTCGCCAATTAGGCCTCGCAAAATGAGTTCTTATCTGTGTGCACGTATGTCAGAAAAGGGCTAGACATAAATTAGATGATCACAGGCATAACAAGTACAGGCATATACCCGGCTTTCTGAGACGACATCCACTCCGTTCTTGGCATGCTGCAGCTTCTGCACCATTGCAATAAGCGCCGACCGCGCATCTCCTTCTTCGTACACACTCGTCAAATAGTTGTGCATCTCTATCATGTGCTGCTCAATTCATTAGACCAATAAACAGTGAGAATGATTGTAAACCGAAGAGGGCGTGCTGTTACAAGAATGGGCGTGTAAACATAAGAAGGCGAGATGGTCATGAAGCATGCTTTCCAACGTTTCAGAACTTACATTATGGTCATACTCCGCGATATCATCCATCACGCCTTTGAACCATTCAAAGGAACCCTGTTCCCTCGTCACCCAATAGAAGTACGCTCTTTCTGGTGCCTTCTTATTCGCACCCGGTATGCTTTGTGCAGGATCCTGCATGTGGTCAAATCATCCTGCTTATTACTTGTCACCCACATTGGCTAAACTTGTTTGATGTATTTATTTATAAACTTTTGGCTCACATTGTTTTGTTCGTTCGGCTTGATCTGGTTGAGGAGGTCCTTCAAAATGCTGATGAATGGGGTTGCCCCGATCCCTAGACCAATAAGGAAAAGGATGTCGTACTTTTTGTAGTTCTGAGCCGGGGCCCCGTACGGTCCCTTAATGAGGATTCTCGGAAATCTGCAAAATTAAAGAGAAACTATGAGATTTAACAACATCATTGAAGCCACGAGACGAGATCACCAAAATTTCGCTCCACCTGACTTCTGTGTGATTATAATCTGAGACCGCCTTCGTTTGAAGCCTCACTAGACTTCCCCTTCCCGCTGGCTTGTTCGGTGGCTCACAAACCTGCAGTTGTTCAACTTAGCACTTAAAAGTGGAAAACAAAAAGCAACAGACATTTAAGATCAAGAAGAGAGCAAGAGTGCGATATAGTATATAAACTTCTAGGGATAGCACCATAATCTGTTAACCTGTGCGAATCTGTTCTTAAGCTCCGTGGTCCAGTCTCCCAAGGTTCGTATGTGGACGCTCAAGTAGTCATCTCCAGGCGCGGACGTGATGGAGAAAGGATGCCTATGACAGGTGACAATTCAATCAGATCAATTTAAGAAAATGTGCAGCTAGGAATTCAAGAGACTTGGTTTAGCTTGCTCTTGAGGTAAAGCAATGTATTACCACTCAAAAGTTGAAATATCTGGACACTTAACAAACATATACATTCCGCTTTTGTACTTGAATCCTGGGGGCTTGCTTATGTACAATGCCAAAACATTTCCTGTGTATATGATTGCCTGCAATTACCAGTGTATGCAGCTCATAAGCATTTAGACATGCTCCTGGGACATGGAGAATCGAAGGCAGAAGAGCCGTAAAATTGCCTACCTTGATGACATTAACACGGTGGTTGCGTTCATCAAGAGCTGTGAAAATCCTCTCGCTAACATAGAGTAATAAAGGAGCAGAGAGATACATCCATGTCTGCACAGGAAGAAATTTGACAGTTCATTTTTGATTTCTTTCATTAACATGAAACCAGGTGGAGCAATGTCGCCTGACAAAGTTCCATGGCAATTTAAGCTCTAGGAAAATGTTCAATCGAATTCGAGTTTGCAATGAATTGAGGATCATGTGTTAAGCATTGCATCAAATGCAAACATTTTACCCAGCAGAAACTGTTCTGTTGTTGCATAAAATTATCTGACAGATTTATGAACAAATAAAAGTATGATTATCCAAGAAGTATAGAAAGGATGATTTAGCTCGAGCGCGTAATCATACTTACACTTTTTGTGTACCAGTGCCTATTCAGAAACAGGAAGTAGCCGTGCACTATCAAGAGAGCATAGACCAGGAACAGCAAATGGTGAGCGTACCAGAAGGCATTGAACCCGGCCAGATGGTGGAACGGCCAAGGCAACTTGATGACGTTCCTTCTAAATGAATGTGTGGCGAGCGTGAAAGAGAAAGCCATCAAAATGGTAATTATAATCCCGGTAATTCCAGGAATACTCTCAACTAGGTCCAAATAACTCGGCTGCTTGTAATCGAAGTCAGGCCCCGCATACCTCAAAAACTTTGGCTTAGGACATGAAATTAGTCTCGGGAAATCGCAAGAAACATGCATGATAGTATGTATGGCCGTCCCGATCACTATTGCCAGTGCTATCAACTTGTGGAAATTGATATTGTCGTCGAAAGGAAATATCCTACTGAGGGCGGTTGACCTAAGTTTAGTGAGCGTCCCCCTACACACAGGGAGGAGAATAAGAGCCATGTTGAATTTGAGTGTCTCGGCCGCGCCCTTTGCGAAACAAACACAGTAACCCATGATTTGAAATATATCTCTCTTCTTGTATTGACGGAACTTCCAGACAAAGAGGATCAAATTAAAGGTTAACCAAAGTGACACAACCCACACCCTCTTCCAGTTCTCCTGGAGAAATTCCATGGTTTTCGACAGAAATTTGCTGATCGGAGTCCTATATCGTCTTGGAATCATGGTCCTTGTGAGAGTGTGGGTTTTCTTGGCCAGCTTGTTGGCTTCTTCGGAGGTCACCATCTCTCTCAGTAGAGTCTCAAGTTGCCACATCTGCTCAGGAGGGAGACTCAGACAGATAAACACACAAATATGCACTTCACAAGGATGACTCTAGAATTCAACTCACTTCGATATACCCGAGATGGTCAGGGTCGAGCTCTTCCATGATCAACGCGGCATAGGATGCGGCTTGCTGCTTGAGGTTTGACAGCTTGTTCGCTGAAGCGCTCAATATGATTACCTTACTCACCAGAATTAAAAGGAAGAAAAATTATCCATTAGCCTTCAAGAACACAAGAAGAGGAGATTTTGGGAAGTTCCTATGTCTCACCTCTTTCACCTCTTCCTCAGAGAGCTTACCATCGCCATTTTTGTCGCACCTGAAGCAGCAGCGAAGTTAGTTTCCTGTGAACAAACGCATCAAGAGACAGAGAAAGCGAAGTTTTTTACATGTCAAAGAAAATTTGAAGCCGGGAATCAATGTCTCGGTCAGTCATATCGTCCCAAAACACCCTCAAATCCTCCTGAGTAATCCCGTTCTCCGAGTATATCTTCCTGCGCCTTGCCAATGCATCGAACAGCTCCCCCGCGAATTCCTTAGATTCTCCCATTCCTGCAACACAGCATTTCAGAACTCATGAGCTCTTGTTCCCTGGACAAGTCAGATTTCAAGCACGACCCTTTCTAGGGATCTCCAACTCAAAGTGTCGAATTACCAATGCAGGTGCCAAACTTGTCTTTTGAGATCTTCCCATCGACTGCCAATTGATTGAAACGTTTCTCCACGGACTTCCAAGCGTCCACCTCCTTCCCTGTGATGGTCCTGTCCAAGAACCTCAAGCTCTTGATCCCTCTCTTCGCACCGGACTCGGCCCTTCTCATCCTAGACCCTGAGGATGCCGCGCCCTGAAACCCATTTCGCTTCCTTGTGCTGCTCGAGTTCCGGGCGAACAATGCCTCGTCGCTCAGTTTGGAAGTGGGACTGTTGCCATAAATACCACTCCTGTTAGAGTTGTCAATGGGCACATCAACCATGTCATCAACCTCGATGCTTTCCAGGATCCATTTCGAGGAGTCCCCCATTTCCACTCCCTCCATGGAAGATCCGGGGTTCGAAAATGGGCTGCGTAAGATCTGAGGGTCCCAGAGAGAGAGAGAGAGAAGATGAAATGGTCAAGGACTCGTTAGTCAGATGTCTAAAAATAGGAATGGAACCAAGTGAAGCGAATGATGTTTGATTTTCTTGTTTGACAACCCACCAAGAGATCGATCGTTTCTAAAATGAATCCTTGTCTCTGGTTTCGTGATTCCGAGTCGTGTGCACGTCCTGGAGAAGGTTGGTGTCCGGTTCTTCTAGGAATTCATTGAATTTCGCCATTTCAAACCGGTGAAGGAATAATAAAAGATTGGGGATGGGGCAACACCTCCGCCGGATTGAGGAGTTGACCCAGCGCAATCATCCCTCCAGGAAGATGCTCTCTGAGAGACCTGTCATGCCCTGACTGGTCTTTGCATGTCCGTCTGTCCTCTCTCTCCATCTCTGGTGGCGAGATGATAGGTTTATGAAGCCATAACGAGAGAAATGATCACTCTATTTTGGCTCATAATTTTATGGAAGAGATAACGAGATAGATAATCTCCGAACTTTGGCCTAATAAATAATTTGATCCATGAATTATTAATTTGTTCAATGCAATCCTTGAATTTAGCCTCATGTGCAATGTGGCTCCCGAATTTTTATTTATTCAATGTAGTCCTCGAAAACTTGTTCAATATAGTCTTTGAAATATATAAAAGTATTCTATGTTGTCCTTCCATTAATTCAAGATCGGGAACAACATCGAAATCTATTGAGATTTTACACCACAAAAACCTTTAGATGTTTTTTTAACTCTCACCCGACAAAACATCTCAAACACGCGTACGAAAGCTAGTGGATTTGTAGGCTCCACTCTTTCGAAAATTTATGGCTCACAAAATGATATTATTCTCACAATGGTTGAAAGATTATTATTCTGGCAGAGTCCTTTCTTTTATGCATTGGCTAAATAGTGTCAAGGCCTTCATGCATTCACTAAAGATGCAAATGACAACTATTCTCTTTTTAGACTTTATTTCCGGCCAAAAATAGATTTTTCTATTTTTATTTCTATTTCCTAGACAAGTTTTTTTAGCAAAGACATGCGTTTAAAAATGACATAAAATTTTTGTTCCCAAAATAGCAATTCGTGTGACAACAACATATAATTTTTACGATGGCCGGTCATAAGGCCTCGGCGGCAACCGGTGGATCGACATATGGCAATCGGTCGCTAGCGGACGGTGAACGGCGAATGGCGGCCGATGGAAGCGAACGATGAAGGGTGAACAGAGAGCTATGGGCCACGGACGTGTGGCCGGCGAATGGCAATCGACGGATGGTGAACAACGGACGGCGAACGGAAGCCAATGACCATAGACCGGAGGCTGGTGACTAATGACCTGCAGCGGGGACGCGAGAAAGCGACCCACGGCTAGGGAATAAAGATCGCAGCCGAGCGGCGGCGATAGGCGATTAGCGACAGGGACGCGAGAAAGAGGAAGACCGCATGCTAGAGAGAGGGAGTGAGCATCGAAAAGAGTTCTTATTTACATTTATGTTCCAGGAAATAGAAAAGTATAAAATTTATACTTTTTATTTACGTTTCAAACCTATTTTGGGCTAAATATTATCCCGAAAATAGAAAAAAAAATTATTTTACTAAACGGATTTCGGTTCCAAACTTGTTTGCGGAACAAAAAAATAAAATACAGAAAAATAGAATTGTTGTCAAGTGCGCGGCTAAAAACTCAGCTCCATGTCGTTACTTCTCTCTTTTTATTTTATTTTATTTTAGACCATTTTTTGTCTTATTTCTTATCCCTCCTTTTTCTTGACCTTATCTGTATTTTGTTTAAGTTTCCTTCTCCCTATTTGCACATTCATGTATCCCTCCATGAACTTGTGTTTTTATTTGTTTAAATTTTCAGTTGGAAAATAGAAAAAAAAAGGGGTTAATACCATGGAAAACCTAAACAAAACAATACCCCAAATTATTTTTTTGACCATAAAAAATCCAAATTGGTACATTTGTGACAAATTTACCCCAAACCGATACACTTATGATAAATTTACCCCATGTTAGTTTTTATTAAATTTAACCGTCAAATTCTTGAGTTAAATGACACGGGGCGGTTCATGGGTGTACTAGTTTAGGATTTTTACTCATTGTTTATCACATG
Source organism: Rhodamnia rubescens (assembly GCA_021437795.1). Taxonomy (NCBI): domain Eukaryota; kingdom Viridiplantae; phylum Streptophyta; class Magnoliopsida; order Myrtales; family Myrtaceae; genus Rhodamnia; species Rhodamnia rubescens. The sequence continues at coordinate 2,681,400 of JAILYA010000004.1, read as the reverse complement.
TGTATCAATTTGGGATTTTTCGTGATATTAACCTAATTTAACGAAGGGTAAATTTGTCACGGGTATACCAGTTTGGATTTTTTTTGTGGTCAAAAAAATTAGTTTTAGGTAAATTTGTCATAGGTATACAAATTTAGGATTTTTTTGGTCAAAAAAATAGTTTATGATAAATTTGTCACAAATGCACCAGTTTGGAATTTTTTGTGATAAAAAAAATAGTTCGGGTAAATTTGTCACAAGTGTACTAATTTTAGGTTTTTCGTGGTATTAACCCCAAAAAATATAATCTATTCTCGATTTTTTTCATTACATACTTTGCATCTTCAATCTTTTTAAATTTATCCTTTGTGCAATGACATTCTAGAACTACACTTTATACTTGAAAATTCGAAAGATTACATTAAACTGAGCATGCAAAGGCCTTAAACTACGATGTATTAAAACTGGAACAGAGCAAAGATTTCTTATGAAGAAGATGCGAAGTGAAACTCAAGAAAGAAAAATTAAGGGTGACCTTTCGCAACTTCAACTCATAAGATGGGTCTTTCTGTTCGGATTTAAATAGAAAAAAAGTATGTTGTTGTACTTTCACGCCAAAATTCAAATTTGAATTCCAGAAAACTACGAAAAAAGTTATATGCTAAGTGTTATGAAAGTTTTGGAATTTCGGATGTGCAAAGATCTAAGTATGTGAACTGCGAGATTAGGCAAAAACTAAAAATATGTCTCGACATGAATAAAATCATGAGATATTTACACTGGAAGTTCTAAAAGCTTATTACAAAAGTGCAATCAAGTCCTTATCAAATTGGTGCAATCGAGTCCTTCCATTAAGTTCGCCCATTTAGACTAACGAAAAATGATGACGTGACTTTTTTTAATAGTTTCTCTCTCCTATGCGACGATGGCGTAGCTAAAACATGAACGCAAGGCTAAAACGAGGCCATTTTGGCCTAAATTCTAATTTTTTATCCAAAATCTTGATCAAATGAAATTAACATATTAAAAAAGAGGTATTTAGGAAAATCACAAAAAAAAAAAAGCAAAAAGGAAAAAGAGATGGAGACAAGTGCGGCAGCCCCGGCCTTACATCGCCGCCCTTGCCGTTGGAGAAAAGGCTGCTAGGGGCTGGGCGAGGGCCCAATGACCCTCAACCATATCCAAGTGGGAGGCTGCTAGGGGCTGGGCGAGGGCCCAATGACCCTCAACCATATCCAAGCGGGGGACCGCGACCCTCATCCAGATTTGGGCGAGTGGTGGTGGCAAGGGCCTATCGCCCTTGCCTCTATTTTTTTGTTTTAAATTATTTTTTAATGTTTTAATTTTAATTAATTAATGTTTTGCTAAATACTGTTTTTAATGTTTTAAATACTTCTATCAAGAAGTTGATTTCAAAGCGAAAGTGTTGTCATGCGCACCTCAACAAGTTGTAGGATTTGATTGCACTTTTTGTAAGTTTTAAACTCAATCGTACTTTCGTGATAAATTTTAGGACTTCCGAGGCGCATATCCCAAAAATCATTCGCTAATCGCAACACAACATGACTTTATACATTGAACTGCTACAAATTAGCCGCCGGATCGAACCTGGTGCTCGCTAAAAGTACGAGCAAAAACAGAGTCCAAAGAACAGAGCAAGTCCCCACTAGCTGAGAGCGACTTGTTGCGAACATTTGATCCAATCCATCAATTTTCTCGACGTCAACTCTTTCCAGATAAGCTTAATGGTCATCTTTGGCAACGCCCTGCCCCCGGACCCATCCGCGGAGCGAACGGCCACGTCCACCTCATCGTCCATGAGAATGAGTCTACACAAATCGCGCGTCGATCACGGAGAAAAGTCCTGGTCAACAGATTCCAGTTCCACTACTTTACAATTGAGCTCATTATGAACGAGTCCCCCCGGTCACAAAGCCAAAAACCAAATCGAAATCCGGCCGGGGACGAGAAAAAAAATCGAGAGCCAAAGCTGATTCCCAAGGCATGAGATACCAACAAACTAACGGCTCATCAACTCTTCTTAATTAAATTAGTTAACCCTATTCTCAGATTTCGTCCCCCCCTCCACGAAACGCGAACTAGGCACACACGCAACGCAGCGTCCAAAAACGACAGATTTATCAGAGACAAAACAACTGAAACGGCACTCTCATAACTCGCTATAAATTACCACTAAGCACCGTCTAAACAACATGCGCCAAGTTCACATCACTACTACATCTTCATCCATCATCTTCCATAGAAAGGAAGGCAGAGAGAGAGAGAGAGAGAGAGAGAGAGAGAGAGAGAAAAAAAACGAAATGGGCCAATCCAAGAAGCTCTTCTTCACCATTCAGCTCGCCCTTTTGCTGTTCCTCTTCGCACCTCGAGCATCGCTCTCGCTATCGTCGCCGTCCCCGGATGCGGCACCGAGCCTGTTCCGAGAGTACATTGGGGCCGAGTTCAAGGGCGTCCGGTTCTCCGACGTCCCGATCCACCCGGGCGTCGAGTTCCACTTCATCCTCTCCTTCGCCATCGACTACGACTCCTCCTCCTCGCCGTCCCCGACCAACGGCCGCTTCAACATCTTCTGGGACACCGAGAACCTCACCCCCGCCCAGGCCGCCTCCGTGAAGTCCGGTAACTCCAAGGTCAAGGTCGCCGTGAGCCTTGGAGGTGCCAGCATCGGAGACGGAGGCACTGTCTACTTCTCGCCCTCCGACCGCGACTCCTGGGTCTCCAACGCCGTCTCCTCGCTCACTGCGATCATCAAGCAGTACCACCTCGATGGCATCGACATCGACTACGAGAGCTTCAAAGCTGACCCCGACACCTTCGCCGAGTGCATCGGGCAGCTGATAAGCACCCTCAAGAGCCGCGGCGTCATCTCCTTCGCGTCCATCGCCCCGTTCGCGGATGACGTGGTCCAGAACCATTACCTGGCGCTGTGGAGTAGGTACGGCCACCTCATCGACTACGTGAACTTCCAGTTCTACGCGTACGACGCGGGGACGAGCGTGTCCCAGTTCATCAGCTACTTCAACCAGCAGAGCCAGAACTACGGGGGAGGGAAGGTCCTGGTGAGCTTCATCAGCGACGGGAGCGGCGGGCTGCCGCCGGCGGGCGGGTTCTTCACGGCATGTGGGAGGCTGAAGAGCGAGGGGAAGCTGCACGGGATCTTCGCGTGGTGCGCGGACGACTCCAAGGCCGAGGGCTTCAAGTACGAGAAGCAGTCGCAGGCGTTGCTCGCCATTTCTCGCTAGAGTTGCTACTGTGTTCCGTGGCTGTCCGTGTGCTTTTGCGTATATGATTTTGTGGCATGCTAGACTATGAGTACGTGTTGCCGTGGTTTGATGTATGTTTGGAAAATGTAATCCGTACTTTGTGAACAAAGGTTGAACAATTATACCTAAGACACCACGGACCGACCATTGAAATAAATAGTGTTTATGCGCACATCTCTTGGCCTACCCACGGAATGCCGACATCGGATGGAGTTTTCTTTGACCGGGATTGGAGGACAACGTGGCCCTAATATATGTATAAATCATCCTAGATGATGAATGACTAACCATATCGAAATAACTCCCATTGGACACTAGACAAGCATGTCTTTTTCAAAAGGGAGAATCATCCAAAAAAAAAATCCCAAACCTATTACAGTTTTGTTAATTCAATCCTAAAATTTTTAATTTTCGCGAATTAAGTCATAAACATTTTCATATTTGACCAATTGAGTTTGTTGGGCTAATTTTTTGGAAATTGCTTACGTGGTTCTTTGGCCGTCCCACGTGACACGACCGTTGTTGACGTGGATAAAATTAATAAGATTTTAATTTTTTTGTCAATTTGCTTTTTATTTTTTGTGGTCTTGGCCTGAGGCCGCAATCTCCGCCACCATTGACGAGCCGGCCATTGCCGAGCTCGTCAATGGTGGCGGAGGGAAGAAGGTAGAGTGTCAAATGGTTGGATCGGCTCAAAAGCGGTGCGACCCATATTTAGCCATTTAAACCGTTTCGACCTATTTTTATGCTTTATGTAAATCTAGCGACTCATGCTCAACCCGACCCATACTCCTAAAACACTTCAATATTAATTCAGTTTATAGAAGATTATTTTATACATATATATAAATCTAGTTTTTTTATGTAAATTTTTTTCTTTCTTTGTTTTCTTTTTGTCTTTGATGATTGGTGAGGGTCGCTGGAAGACCACGACCGCGACCAGTGACCTACGACCCATATTGTTAAAACACTTTTATCTTTAATCCAATTTAAAAAAAAATTTCTTATAAATTCTTGAAAAAAACATATTCCTAAAACATTGTGAACATTTTTTGTAATTTTTTTAAAAAAACTAACTTTTAAATTTTAAATTTTTAAATTTTTATTTTCTCTTTTTTCCTTCTTTCTCCTTCGTCCGCTTGTCGTCAAGCCTCGATGATATCCAACAATTGGCCATAGATGCGGCCTACCTTGACGACCTCGAGCTTGGGGCTCACCGGATCCCGAGTGAGCCTCACTCGAGGTCGGCGAGCCTCACGATTCGCTGATGGTCATTGGCAGCCAGTTGTGGTGGAGGTAAGAGGAAAAGGAGGAAAAAAAGGAAGGAAAAAAATAATAATATAATAAATTATTTTAAATATTTAAAAAATTTATTCATAACTCACTTAAGATAGTTATCTTAGTTAACCCATTTATGATCTATTTAAAATCTATTTTGAACCCATTAAATTTTTAAGTAACCCATTTATAACCACTTAACTTGTTTTTAAAATTTAATGCAACCCATTTTTGACCCACCACCATTAAATATGAGTCCAATATGGGCTCTAGACCTATTTTTTCACATCAATGCTAGCTATGCCATGTAGGATGGCCATCAATTTCTATCCAAATGAGCTCAATTGACAAAACGTGAAAATGTTTAGAACTCAATTGGCAAAAGTAAAAGGTTTATGATCTTTTTTTTTTTGCGAAAGAAAAGGTTATGATTGAATTGGTAAAACTACAATAAGTTTAGGGCTTTTCCTTATCAAAATGATGGATTTTGAACGGATTAATTTTGATGGGCGGTAGTGCATTGATTCAACATAATCTTTGCCGGAATCTTGGGTTCTTATCCTAAATGTGATTGAATGGGACGATAAGTTTAATAGTTTCGATGGGCCAAGAGCACAATGTGGAGAAGGATCGGTCGTAGCCCATCAAAGGTTTCACCATCTGGATCACTGTTACCCACGACCCAAGTAGGAATCCCTCTATTCAAGTGGAGGTCACGAAGAGTTTTATGAAAGAGAAATGACTCTACGGTTGTCCTTAATTCACTGTTACATTAACAGTTTGTCTTGATGAAAAAAAGAAGAAGAAATAATTGGAACTGTTGTCGGATCCAAAAAAATAATAATAATAATAATTGGAACTGTTGTCGGATCCACTTTAAAAAATTTACGGACTTACGACATGCTATTACCGTTATAGTCACACTGAAGAAATGGTAAATTATATATGTCAGTCCCGTCTCGTGCTAAACAAGACAAGGATACGGGTCAAGATTAATCGGGTTTCCAATCCTCCTGCCTTTTTAGGGAGTGATCTTCGGATTTTGATTTGAGCAATAGTAATTGCTCGCTAACTGTCCATTGGAGATCAATGTCTTTGTAGCGTCATAAGAAGGAGAGCCTTGACATTTAAAGGCGATAGCTCGCCGAAACCTCCAAATCTGAAAGGCGTCTCCTCGAGACCACGGGTTGACGACGGGTCATATAGTCGTGGAGATCTCGTCGACGACCACGCAAGGCGGCGCCCCGAGCCAAAAGCTAGGGCTCGTCGCGAGGGAGAGTTGGTGTTTGGAGCCTTGGTGAGGTTTCAATTGATACAGTTGAAGACCAAAGTCGATCAGAGGTGTGGAAGATTCTTGCCAACGAGGCTGGAGATGGAACACCAAAGAGAAGACAAACGGACCCCACCATTACAAGGCCCAAGCCTAACCGAAAGAAGCTCTTTTAAGTCCAGAGAGCGATCATCAAGTAGAGCAAGCTAGCCGTTCTTTTTGCTGTCACATTCATAGCTAATTCGACCTTTTGCCCCCCAACTTTTTTTTTACAGTGAGGGCACACGCTTGAAACTGACTCCAGCTCCATCCTCGATCGCCAACTTCATCATTGGTCAACTTTCCAATCGACAACAATGGCTTCTAGACCGGACGAGGAAAACCGCAATTGCGAAATCCTTCGACGTGGGTTTCGACAATGACCCTTCGTTTGACATCTCTCCGTTCTTCCACGGGAGTTGAGAGGATCTACGAATCACTAGGCTCGTCGGGATTGTGTCCGATTTTTCTAGCCATAGGTCGTCAAGTCATCACGGCACACGCGAGGAGAACGCTTTGAGTCGACCCCCGTTACCATCGCTTTTATCTCTTATTTTCCTTTTTTAGAATTCCGGAGCACAGACAAAAAAACAAATTTGGATTATCTAGAGGCCTATGAAACACCATGCAAACTTTGTCGACTGGTCGAGTTCAAGTCTTTCGCCTGTGCAGGTGGCCCCGAACGAAACGAAAATAAACGGCACGCCAGGTGGCCTCCGGTTAACTTTTTTTTCTTTTTTTTTCTTTCTTGATTTTGCTTTTGTTTCTAATTCATGAAATGAAAAGGAAACTTTTGGGAGTGCCAAGACCCGAGTAGAGAGATATGCATGACAGAGACTGTTCCTGCCGACCATAGGAAGAGTGGGAGGAAAACATCAAATCTTTCACACTATTGAAGCGAAAAGCAATGAAACTTCCAAAACAGTTGACTTTATCTAAACGCAACACCTTATTTTATTTTCAATCTTAATTTTGCTGTTTGCAATTATTTCTCCGGTGTCAATAACAACTCGATTGCTCATCATGAACTCGAAACTTATCATCTCGTATTATCCTGTAAATTGCACAAATTGGGAAGATATATATGATCAAAAGAACAATCTCGAATGCACTGGAAATATCTATGTATGATTGTGTTTACGCAAGACACGGCGCGATGGAAAATCGAAGGTGTTATGTGTACGACACAAATGAATTTATTTTTAGGAATTTATTTCTCTCCCTATTTTTTTTAAGTCTCGCATGAGGAACCATATGCTCATTTATACCGGCATGACATATGTCGATGCAGGGAAAATTGTTTAAAAAGTACTAAACCTATAGCATTTTAGTCAATTTAATTATAGGCCTTTCAATTTTACCTATTGAATCATAAACACCTTCAAGTTTTGACAATTGAGTCCATTCGGTGATTTTTAGCTGAAAAATTATGGACGTGAACATTGATAGTGCCATGTACGACGGTCGACGCCGACGTAGACACCTTTTTAGAATTATTGTAACCAAGTACGGAGAGGGTTGCCAGCCGACCCTCACCCGTGACCGGCGACATCTTCGCGGCTCTCGCCGGGCTTGGAAGGAAAAAAAAAAAGAAAGAAAAAAAAAATATTACAACCAATTAAATAATTTTATAAAAAAATATAAAAATTATCTCCGTTAATGCTGAAGATGCTATGTAGGAAAGTTTGGCGTCGACGTTAGCAATTTTTCACTAAAATTAATTGAATAAATTCAATTAGCAAAACGTAAAAATATTTAAAGCTCAATTGATAAAATTGAAGATTTACGAGTGAACTGATCAAAATATTATAAAATTAGGACTTGTTTGATAATTTTGTCCTAATGCGGACCGATGGGCGTCGACACAACGTTAGTGCACATCATCGTCCTTCTTCTCTCGTCTCTTTCGCTGTCTTCTCATGCAATGTCGAAGCAAAAGCGACAGGGGAAGGCCGGCATTAACGTCGCATCTGCTTTCCTGCTTTTCGAGTCAATTTTTATTCTTTCGATTGACACTTGACAGCAGCAGTAGCTTCGACGTCCGTTGACTAGCCAAGCTGAGTGAATCGCGGAGGCAATTGCGGTTAGGCGCAACCCAACTTGGCCACTCGTAGAGAAATAACCCCTTTTTTTTCTATTTAAATTTTTGTCTTTCATTGTCGTTCTAGTTGATGCGAAATTAATTTTCTCTCTCCAAAATCGAGACATTACTTGCACTTAAGGCTACTTTCATTTTATAAAAAATAAATGATTTGAAACGTATTTTTTAAAAATAATCGCTTATGTCGCTTGAAGCAACTAGTTGATTAGATATATTCTCATTATATAATAATTTATATAAATATCTTCATGCACGCTGAAAAAGTTTTTCATTTATTCATTTTTATAAACAATATAAGTGATCATTTTTTTTGAATTTGTTTTTCTAAATTATTCAATTTCTACAAAAAAAAACTGTGTTTCACTAAAAACTTGACGATGGAGGAACATATTTTCCATAGAAACCATTTTCAAGAAAAACGGTTAGTTTTCGTTTGTTTGGTGATTTAGGGAAAGTGATTTCATTCTTGCCATAACGAGAAGTCGTTTTCTCTTTGGCTCGCGCTTTTTCACTCATTTTATCACTTTGACACTCCTTTTTGTGCGTATTTTGACTATCTTATCCTTTATGTGTGGCCCAACAAATATGATACAGATTTTATATGATCCCTTTTTTCTGTTAATTCTTTTATTTCGTTTCTTTTTTTTTCTTGTGGGTCCCACCTTTCTCCTTTTCTTCTTCTTCCTCCTTTCCACGCCTCCCACTCTTCACTGTTTTCTCTCCTGTACGGCGTTTGTTTTCGACGCCTCCCTCTCCTTCTACAAATCCCGACTTTATTACGTCAATCCCTTCCTCATCCACAATTTCGCCGGCACGGCATTGGGCTCACCAGGTGACCTCGCCAACAATCCCCTTTTCTCCGCACGAAGGTAATGTTGAGAAGCACGAAGGTAATATTAGGCGAGTTGTGCTCGAGGGGTAATAGGAAGCGAGATTCGAATTAATGGTTTAATCTCATTTCAGTTTTCAGTGTCGTGTGCAAGTGTTGAAACAAAATTTATGCTTTTATAGATTAACTTCTTGGAACACAATGTACAATGCCACGTTTGTTCTTTGGTTTGTGTTGCAGTTGTTGCTTTCAGCCCTAGATTATAGCTGTGCATGGAGTTGAACTTGATTTTTTGGCAACCATTATGGAGTCACACTTTCGTTGGAATCATTTATACTTGTTTAACCCATTGTTTCACTCACTCGTACTTTGTTAGTAATTAAATGTTGTGTTATTATGAGTAGGCGTAGATAGTTTGCTATTATAATACAAACGAAAGAGTATCTATTTTAATTGGGCATCCGCTTGATTATAAACAGGTAATATTCAAGAGGATCGAAATTGTTCGAATGTATCGATTGAGAATGAAAATTCTAATGGAGAAGCGCAATTGATCATGCCAACAAGTTCATTTGAAACTTTACCCGGTAATTTTCTAACTTGAAAAGATCTTTTGAGTAGTGTGCGAAGCCATCTTTTGCTCAATGTTATGTCATCTCCATTAAAAGGTCAAAGAGAGACAAATATGTTCTTTTGTAGTGCGATAGGGAAGGTAGTTATCATGATCGACGTCACATTTATGTTGCACATCGAGAGACGAAAGACTGGATCTTGTTTTGACGTCCGTGGTTATAAAAAGAAGAATAGATCATGGTCACTCGAGTAGTGAATGCATCACATAATCATGATCCCTCGGATGATATGTCGGGACATCCTACTTGTCGTCGCTTTTCTAAGGTTGAAGCTTTGCGTGTGAAAGAGATGTCTAAGGCCGGTATACCTCCTCGCCAAATCCTTTCTTCCGTAAGACAAAGTAATCCCAATGTTCAAGCTATAGCTAAAGCTGTCTACAACATGAAAACGAAATTCCGTCGTGAATACCCGAATGGTCGCAGTATGGTCGAAGCTTTATTGGATGAGCTTAATACAGGTGGATTCATCTACAACTTTAAACATGATGTTGACGGTCACTTGACGCATTTATTTTTCTCCCATCCTATCTCCATGGCACTAACAAAGAGATTCTCAAGTGTCTTCGTAATGGATTATACTTACAATACTAACGATACAAAATGCCTTTGTTGGATATAATTGGAGTTTCCTATTTTAATGCTTCTCTCTACTCATGCTTTGTCTTTTTGAGAAAGGAGGAAGAAGAAGATTATATTTGGGCTTTGACAATGTTTAGCAACATTTTGGGTGTTGGTTGTCAACCTTCAGCTATCGTCACCGATAGGGAATTGGCATTGATGAATGCGGTTTGATTCATCTTTCCTAGAAGTGGGAACTTATTGTGTGTTTGGCATATTGAGAAAAATATCGCGGCAAAATGTAAACCTCAATTTGAAGAAGAAACATATTGGGATTCTTTTAAGTCCGATTGGTCCAAGGTTTTGAACTCCAAGATTGAAGCGGAATATGAGGACAATATTCAACTATTCGAATTTCGTTGGAAGGAAAAGCCATCAATTGTTAACTACATAAAAAATACGTGGCTTCCTTTCAAAAAGCTTTTTGTGACAGTTTGGACGAGACTTGCACATGCATTTTTAGAAACCGTGTTACTTTAAGAGCTGAAGGGGCACATTCGACTTTGAAAGCATATTTACAAGTTTCAACGGGTGATTTAGTTGAGATGAAAAAGAAAATATGCCTTGCAATTGAGAATCAATATCAAGAAATTAGAAACAAATTATCAAGCGAAAAGGTAAGAGTTCCTCATCATCTTCATATTCCTCTTTTCAGGAACTTGATTAATCGTGTGTCGATATTTGCTTTAGACAAGCTTTACAAGCAAAATGAGATTGCTAAAAGTAGGGTTGAGCTACTTGCTTGTACTAGGCATTTTATGCAATCCATGGGACTTCCATGTGCGCACGAGATAAGATTACGATTTTGCAATGGTTTACCTCTCGATGCAATTAATCCACAATGGAGGCTCGATATAAGGTCCTTTGGACAGGTGATATTACTCAAAACAGTGAAGGAGATTCATTTAAGCGACTATTTCACGAGTTGGAAAGGAAGTATCAACAATGGCCGCTTTCCAAAAAGGAAGTTGTTCGAAAGCAAATTGAGCATTTTGTTTGAGCAAGTGATACTATTTTGTATGAGCCTTTAGTTACATCTCATAAAGGTCGCCCTTCTAGTTCGAAAACTAAAGGGGAAGCAACTTCTACAAGATGTGATCCTTCGGCATTTGAGATTATTGAAAAGGGGAAGAGATGTGGTATTTGTAGGTGTTATGGTCGTAATGGTTGCACATGTAAATCGAAAGCCCAAGATCTTGGATCAAACACACATTTGAGGACCATTGGAATTCCTGGTGATGAAATATAGGCACAGTGGAGTTTCTTGAGGGGAGCGGCGTCGCTGAATGGAATTTTGTTTTTTGTTAAGTTGCATATGCAATTTGTTACTATTGCAATTTGTGTCATGTAATACCAATATCATTTTGATGTATTTAGAATAGACATTTTAGTGCAAGATTTGGCTCCTCTTTTTGTGCTTTTTCTGGTGACTCATAGAAAGCTTTCAACTTATCGTTGCATTTAAATGCTTTGTCAAGTCTATATTCGGTCGCGTTTGCACAACTTTGAGTTGTTATTTGCCTTGAATCCGAAAGCCGTCATTGGATGCTAAACTTTGTCACAATACTCAGTTGTTCCTTTTAGAAAGTACAGCAAATTTATTTGCAGCATTGTGAAATTATTGTCAAATGGACAAAGAAATAACCTTGCACAAACAAGAGATGCTCACAAGGCTACCTTCGTCAATTCGTTTGTTCACATGCCTCGAATTACCGATCCATTCCTAATTCTCAGGACAAGCCCTGAAGAACCACTAGAGCACACGTTTACAACCAAGAATGGTCGATAATAAACTAGGATGATGGCTCTTTAGACCTTGAAATCATGCATTTATTTGGTTATCATGATGACAGCACAGACGCTACTATCCTTCCTGATAATTTCTTGTCAGTTTCGATCTGATGTTTTCTTTCATCTTCTTCCTATTTTATTGGCTCAAGAGTTGAAATGCAAACCCCAAACATAGCAAACGGCTCCGTACCATGGATAACATAGATGTGTAGGTATGTACATTCAGACTGAAATGCCAAGTAGCCAGATCTTTAGCAGCCATCAATCAAATTCAAGAACTATGTCACTGGAAGTTGTTTGATATCTACATTACTTTTGCTAGGGTACTTTTCTCGTCAAGATTTACAGAGAGTGGCCCTCTTAAACCCACGATAAGTCTCGGATGGCTTCCGTTTTCTGGATTAGCTTGAGTAAGGTGGTCCTTCCCATTTTATCGAAAGCACATGGAAGTCAGGAGTGATAAGGAAAGACATGGTCTAAACTCTTGACATCGGAAAATTCAAGCAGCAAAGTTAGGAATTGTGGAAAGATCTTGGGTTCAAAACTCTGATTTGCAGTATGACGATGATCCTATTCCTATCTTTCATTGCCAAAGGGAATGTCGTCCAAGAGAGAAAACAAAGACAATGGGAGAGTGGGAAGGAGAAAGAAGAAGAAAAGGAATCAAATGGGACCCGCAAGGAAAAAAGGAAATGAAATAAAAGAATTACAAAAAAGAATCATATAAAATGCGTATCGATTTGGTGGGCCACACGAGAAATGATAGGATGGTCAAAAGACATACAAAAAAAGTATGTCAAAGTCATAAGGGGAGTGGAAAGAGTGCGAGCCTTTCTCTTAATCTAAGCTTGTTCTTTTTAGCCAATGAAAAATATTTTCCGTAAATCGATTAGTTTTCCATCATTCACATTTCGGAAAGTCCAAAAAAGATATCTTGAAAACAGTTTTCCTTCAAACAAACGGATGTTTCATATGATTTTTCAGTTGTTCACTTTGACAATGACAACGCCTAGCTATGCGGTTCGAGCCGGGCGAGACAGAAAGATCTTGCAATACCTAACTCAACACACAATAAGACCGGATACAAAAAATTCATGTGGAGTTTCATAAATACAATTTGCGTTTGATGCAAATTAAGCGTACTAACCACCGAGCAGCCGTGGAGAGCGACCGCCCTAGGTAACCCTCGTTTGATTCGTTGTCGTATTTTCAAAAATTAATTTTGCATTGTTGGAGATAGTTCTAGTTTTGAAAGTAGATTTATATTTATTGTATCTTCTATGCATGGCAATATTCATAATCATCACGCGAGTTGATAATTTCAAGTGGACCGGACATTAGTCGTTGGGGTCAATACCTAAATAAGGTTTAATTAGCTTTTTAGGGTTGGTAATACATCAACCGTTCGTTCACATAATCATTTATAGTAAGATTCTCTCAAATTCTTGATTTTGCCTTGATCCTGCCTTTTGAGATCACGACTTCTCTTAATTCCCTTTTTACCTAATAATCTATTAGCAGAGGGTGAAAGCTGGCTTTAGAAAAGCTGAAAATGCTGAAGCCCTCATTAATGAAAAAATGAATATTTTGCCCTAAAAAGCTTACTAAAAATCCAATTTTATCCCTCTTAAAAAATTAAACCCTAGATCTCTTGTTTGTCTTCCTTCTAGAGCGAGGGTGGTTAGTGAGAGCGGACCTAGCCGGCGAGGGCTAGTGACGATCACACTGGGGTCGCGCGACCCTTAGAGAGGGCCAGCGAATGGTTTTGATATTTTTAATAGAAAATTGAAATATCTAGCAAAAGCCCTTTGCATTTTTGTTGTTGTTGCCAAACACTACTTAACTCAAAGTTACTTTGCAAAGGAATTTTTTATCAAATGCCATTTGTATTTACTCAAAACTATTTCCAAAGCAAAAACCAAACGCACCCTTTAAATTCTAGTTAGATTGTAGACAAGTAGTAACAAAATTCAATAGTCACATATTTGGTGTACAACAAACTTTTTTTTCTGTTTGGAGTACAACAAACTAATTTCATTTCAATATTGCTTTAAATAGATATGCAAACTCATTGCTCACTAAGGACTTATTTGACAATAATTCTGATTTTTTAATTCTGCTCCCCGAAACAAAAAAAAGGATAAGAAACATGTTTGGTAATATAAATGATTTTGATTTTGATTCTGTTCTTGGGAATAGTTTTGGAGCAAAATCAAGAATAAAAAAAGTTATTTTGGAAAAAGAATCACTTTTGAAAATCACAAAAAGAAAATAAAATCTTAGTTCTTTTAAAAGATTAAGTTCACGTAGGCTTTCATGTGGACTTCTAAAATTTTAAAAAAATTAAAATTAGATTTGAATATTTTCTAACAACTAATTTGTTTAAATAATTTTTTTCAAAATTAAATTTAAAAATAAGCTTTAAAATTTAACCAAAAAATTTAAAATTTAAAAAGGGGGAAATTAAAAAAATTTAACAATTCAAAAAATGCAAAAAAAAAAACTTCAAAAAGTTATTTTAAAAATGGGGGGGAATTTTAAAAAAAATTAAAAATTAAACAAATTTTAAAATAAAAACATTAAAAATTTTAAAAAGAATTCTTGCCATCTAGTTGTTCTCAGGAACGAGAAATTTTGCACCGGTATCAAAAGCGTTTCTATTCCAAGAACAAAAACTTTGTGTAGTTACTAAGCACGTTCGATTTTCTAAAAATCAAATAGGGAATAGAATCGGAAAATATGATTCTAATCGAATTGCTTTAAATTGTTGCCAAATAGACCCTAAGACATTTATGAGGTATATGACGTCATCTTTAAAAGGTCATTGTCCCGTTTTTATGGAGATTTTTTCCTCAACATTTTTTTTATCAAAAAGACTATGATCTACCCATTTGTATGTCGTAAGGGTTATCGGCTTTGGGGTGGGTGATTCCTACCCTAAAATCGAGAACCGCTCTCTAAAGACGATTTCGCAAAAATGAGAACTATAAACGACCCTCTCTTTTCATGGATCCATCCGAAAACCAAATCACCGGTTTGGTTTGATTCTCGAGTGGGTCCAAGAAATCGATCCTACAAAGTACCGAGCACCAACAACAATTAAAAATGACTATACGTGAGTGAACCAATGAAGCTATTTCGATAGGAAAGAGAGATGGCATGAGCATTGGTGTTCGTCCCGGCTATGGTCTGGAGCCAGATCAAGGCCACAAGGCTGAGCCACCGGTCCAGTGATGGAGGCATTGTTGATTGGCTTAATACTTGCTTGAGGAGCGTGCGTGGACAAGGAATCTCTTTAATAATGCAGCGAAGAGGATGAAAACAGATGTTCAAAACATAAAGAAAGAAGAAAAGATCAACAATGACGAGAATTACGTACAAAGTTTTTGAGGTGGAGATGAGTTGATTCCACATACATATAAATATATAGGTCCCGTCTGGTTGGTGCGGTACGGTTTGTTTCGGGTGGGTAGTTCCCATCGGGAACCGGACCAAATCTGAACCCCATCTCAATATAGGTCCCATCTTTTTTGTCGACGGGGAGTATGAACCCCATCTCAATATTATCTACCCATTTGTATGTCACACCTTCAATACTATGAAATTTTGATTAGATAATGAATAGGGCTATTTCTCTTTCTGATCAATCCTCCGCGAGTGATGCCAAATTTGTAATTTTTCCTTGGCGCCGGACGCAAGCAACGCCAATTCAACAATGCATGTATAGTTACCGAATTAAAAATCGCTATCTCGATTTAAAAACACTCGCACAAACCGATTAACAATGTTTACAAAAATCATAAATTACGTGGACGATATAGCATTTACGAAGAATATTCCTTTTATTTTCGTACATGTATTTAAAAATCACTTTTATTATTCTATCAGCCTTTTTAGCCCCCACCTCCACGTTCCGATATTGGACCCACGTTCCGCACACCACAGAAAAAAGACGACATCATTGCCTAGTTTTATAGGATCATGCATAGGCATGCATTATTCCCACATAGACATAGCCTTCGAGAGAAGTTGGATCTTGAATATTCCTTTCTCCTATACCTTTATTCCTACGGTGGCATTTCATACCAATTTCCTCCTCTCTTTTTTTTTTTTTTGTTTGTTTCCATAGCATGGCAGTTCAAAAATACCAAATCAGGGTTAATTTTTTCCATCATGCACACAAACCGCATCATTCACGAATATCGAGATAAAATCGTATGTCATGTAAAGCTACAATTCTCTCGTCATTAATCGAAGGAGATTTTCTCCGATCATCCTTATGATCAGTGAGTGATAAGTTTCGACATCCCCATATGTGATCCAACCAATCAACATACTTGGTCGAAGGAGGGATGGAGGAAAACATGGCCCGAGTATGCGCTGTTTGGTTAGTCGAAATGAAAGAATTAGAATGAATCAAGAGGGATTGGAATGAATACTGGGGGCAGTCAAAATGGTACACAAAAGGTCAATTACCCATGTTTGGTAACATCTTGGAATTGGAATATGAGGTTTTTGTAATTTGAACATGATTAAAAGTTACCATACCAACGAACGGGTCAAATTTAAAGTGGAAAATTATTGAAAACAAATGAAAACTAAACCCTGTGCTTCAGTGAATATTTGATGAAAACCATGTTAGTTCCCACCAAAATACTTGAGGCTGCTTGAGTTCTCACTAGAGCAACAATTCTTACTTTGCACTTACTTTTTGTGCTTTTACTCCCCGATAATTGCAACATTAAAGGCTAAAAGCAATGCCTATCGCCTAACAGCAACAAAATAAACATCCTCCAAGTAGACTCTAGTTCATACCATGTGGTCGTTCTACTGTTTAGACCACCCTTTATACTAAAGCGGAACACATTATCTTCCGACACTGTTATGAGACTTAAATTTATAATATTGCTTTCTTTTCTCGGCTTCTAGAAATTCTAAAAGCTACTGGCAAGAATAATATATTTTTGAATAACTATTTTGCATCCTTGGCTCATAGATCTATTCCAACATTTGAAGAAATGCATAATGCTGGAATATGTCACGTGTTGTTGTTAGAGATCATCAAGAGAGAGCCTAAGTCACAAATGAAAACCCATTTAATATACCTAAAAAATTAAGGGCCTATTTGTTTCAGTTTAGAGAAAAGCAAAAGGCATTTTTTTTTGCCTTCTCTTTCAAATTTAGCTATTATTTAAATTACATAAAATCATTATGAAATTATTATGTGAATTTACGTGCTGACATTTACATTTTATGAAGATTTCGAGTCTTTCAAAAAGTCAAAATTGCATGAATCGCAATACTTTTGACAACAATCTCCGTCTCCCGTGCGAGAGTTGAGTCCAAACTTATTCGTAAAGTTGACTTTGATACCGGTGTTGGGTGATATTGGCCTCTCTCATCCCAAAAGTTAGCTCAAAGTCGAAACTTGCTCTTACTCTTGTAAATCGACTACCAACCCATTCCACAACCGATGTAAGATAACCCCAACACATTACTCATCAAGTTAATTACATGTATTGTACTCATTGAGAAAGAAAGTCCGGTGATAAGGGGCCGCCGAGCTATGTCGTGAACGAACATCTAGCTAGTTTGTCCCTCAAATATTGCCCACATCCGCGACGGGCTCATCGGCGTTGTACAATTGGGTCATGGATACACACCGAGTAGTTTAGGGTTAAAACCAGATATTCCATAAGCAACGGGTTTCCATACGCTTTGTGATAAGGCTCAAATCGAGCGGCTTCCCTAATCGTCCATCCCTTATCTTTTTTTTCTCTTTTTGTCAATCGAAGAATAATTGCAATGCACTGTGTGGGAGTAAATCCTATCGAGAGGGGCACATCATCAAATAGTGCTCCTCGAGACAAAAGGGTACATCAAGTTGGTAAATTGGCACTGGCGAGACATCCGCGACCATGATTCGAGCCCATGACCAAGTACCCAAACAAAAAGTGAAAAATTTACAGCCGGTCGGTCATTGGCTCGCGTCCGTCAACCCGACCCATTGACGAACCAACGACTGAAGCGTCTGAGCTTCGATTCAGTTGCTCTGTGCACCTAGTCTTCGTCGCCATCGATTCTCTCTGTGCGTCAGGGGAGAGAGAGAGAGAGAGAGAGAGATTTGTAGTGTATGGAATTGAGAGAGATCCTCTTCTTTTCGAAGTGATGCAGACGATTCTTGGGAGACCCACTAGTGAGGTGCCTTTGCTCTTGGGGTCCCCTCACACTTAGTCCTTCCCGTGAAGGTTTGGAATAGTTGTCCAAAAAACTCTATACTCACTTCGGGATGATCAATTCGATTTTAAACCTTTTAATTATGTCGATTTAATTTTAAATCTTTTCACGATTTGCCAATAGTCTTAAACCTTTGAATTATGAATATTTTAAAATTTTGCCAATTTATTCATAAATTTATTATTTGGATAATTGGCTTAAATGACTACGTTGACAAATTGTCAAAAGGTTTAGGACTAAATTAGCTAATCGTTTGGCATAATTTAAAGGTTTAGAAATTTTTGGACAAATTTTCCAACGAGGTTTCATCTTGTAATGGCATCCGCAATTCATCGATCAAGTCGTCAAGATCTAGAAAAAAATTAATTCAAGAACCTCGTTATCTCGAAAAATATTGGAGGCAGGCAAACATTCAATTCTTCTTTTTCTTTTGTCGAAGTAACATTTCATTCATATTCGCAAAAAAAAAAAAAAAGTGAAACATCGCAATCTAGACTACTACAACTTCAGAGCAAGACAAGCTTCAAATAACAAGATAAATTATCAAAACAAAGATATAGGTCACACACTCAAAAATAAATCTATCCCTTCTTTATATAAAAATTAGCGGTCGATCACCGAATCGGTTTTTAATAATGAGCACATGTTGAGATTTTCATCCGTTACCATGACTTTGCCTTTTGGTGGTATGCGCCTAAGTTCAGCGTACCCAACACCATCGCCCTACAGAATAGAAAGGTTGAACAAGCACGGATCCAATCGTGAGAGTGAAATCTTCACGAAACTCCTCCGATCTTATTTGAAACTAGACTTGTACGTTAACAAAATTCGAGAGAAGCGAAATCCCGAAAACATAGCTAAAAAACTCTCAAAAATCGGAGAGAGAAACTTTTAGATCTAGAATAGATAAGAAGAAAAAGGCTTCACAAATGGGAGAAAAGCAAGAAACATAGAACTAAAACAGTAAGAGAAGAGAAGAAAGGAGGGGAGGGAGAGATCTAGGTCAAATCCTCCCCCTCCGTAGAGGTGGAACAAGAGAGTTGTATGAGATGAAAGGGGCAGAGACTGAAGGTGGCGGCTAGGATGTTTTTTTTTTTTTTTAAGGGTTGGGGTTGTGGAGTGGCAAGCATTCATTTCGTTATTCCCCTTCAGTGCTTGTACTAGCTATGTAGCTAGTCCCTTTCGGTTATGATCCACCAAGAGAAATCGTTGAGAAAAGTCAATAATGTTCTAGGTGGAACACTTATGTCATGTGTTTTTCGTCATCAAGGAGTTGCCGGTAGTATAGATCGGTCGCGAAATGAGATGCAACTCATTAGTTATCAATCGTAAGTGAGCTGAAACTCCCAAAAATTACGTGCCTAATGCAAGCGAGTCATAACCATTTTGATCGATGCGATCCAATACTAAATCTAATTTGATAAGTGCACTCAACTCGCTCATATCAAAGTATATTTTGTGATGGAATCATGCAATATGTATCTGCTCCTAACAAGGATGGAGTCTATTAAAAACAATCTCCCAATCTTTCAAGACGTAAGGTTTCGTCGGTTTTACTCATTTTTTAGTTAAAACATTCCGAAAATTTCCTCGCATTTATTAAGTTCAATTACCACATTTTAACTATCCCCATCATTATCATCCATCACGATTCAAAATTTTTTAGAGAGGCTGTACCTTTGCCTAGCTTACCTTCCTCCATAGGGATAAACCAAGCCGCCATAGGACCATCATTAACGTTTCTAATCTTGTTCTCTGTTTTACACAAATGATTGGATGAGGAAAAAAAAAAAAACTTGTGCTCTTCACATGGGCATTGCATCAAGCAACATATCTTTTACTCCCCTCTCTCTCTCTGACACACAAATTTGAGCAAGTGGTGGGGCTTTTGATTTTCATATTGTCCTCGAATGCAAGTTGCCATGATTCGGTATCTTTGCTGCAATAATTCTTTGTCAGCAGAGGAATTTTCTTTTGCAAAAAAATAAAATAAAAAAAGAAATACATAGGACCACGTTGAAAAAAGTGCCACGTCTTGTTACTTCATCTTTGACTATTGTGCCAATTTGGTTCGCCAATCGCCAGTATTCATCAGGACAAGTCTCATGTTCACGAATATTTTATGGGGCCTTTTGTCCCAATGCCATGAAATCAGAAACAATTCAAGTGAACCTCCTTGTGGCCAATAGGCACGTGGCCTGCTGGTAAATGAATTGAGGGAGTGAGGACACTAGTATTACAGATATGACGTTCGACTTCCACATTCTGCAAAGACGCAGATTAAAAAAAAACGAACTCGTTGTATCAAGAAAAAAATTAGAAATGGAATTCAAACAAAGTAAATAAAAAAAAAGTTAAGCTAGGAATGTGGTCACTTGAATACGGCATCGTTCCATAGAATTGTTGTGGAAAAGTATTTTGAAAATGTTTATTTTTCATGTTTTTTCTTGTTCCAACATTATTTAGAAAGCTTCAGTTTATTAATGGGTGCTTTTTTTTTTCCAGCTTGATAATAACAAGAAAAATTTCTTAATGTCGTGCGCTGGAGCTTGGTCAAACGAAGTGCATAGTCGAACGGAGTTCTAAACCTTTTGAGGAATTGTCAATTCGATCGTAAATTTTTCAATTGTCTTGATTTAGTCATAAACCTTTTGTTGATTTACCGATTTAGTCCTAAAATTTTTGCATAGTCAAACCAGTTGTTAGAATTTTAATTATCTAACCGTTGGTACATTCGGTGATGGCCGAACTAACAATTGTGACATTTTATCTGCTAGCTTACTTGCCCACCTTTAGGTTCCGATCATCCTGTTCATTGTTGTAGGGGCTCCAAAATTGGTCCACGAAACAGTTCCTCCCTCCTCTCTTTTACGCTGGTTTCATGTGATTTCGTCGTTCCCGCGTTGCCTAGATGTTGAAGTGATAACTTGGATAGTCTGTTGAATTCTTGAGGATAATTGCGCCTCACATTCTGCAATATTTGAAGGGAGGAAATTATCTTTGAAAACAATATTTGCACACCTTAGACATCGTGGATTTTGCGTTTTCACCTGGCGGATCTCGAAATTTTACGATAATATTTTCGGCATTTGTCATCGTGACTTTTCAATTAGTAAACCAATTTAGTTTGAACAAGTTCATAGTGTTCTCTAGGCTATATATGGCATCTCTATAGGAACCTAGGTAGTGGACTAAGCTCTTTGGTGCATTTTCAGGTGAATATTATTATTGGTTATACCACTTTATGGTGATCGAGTGGCTTACTATACGCCAAAAAAAAAAAAATACTTGGATGGTTAGAGCACATTGTATTGCTAAATACCAGATACATAGAAGGGTTTTAATGACGATCGACACATGATGATGTTCTCGTTCAACATGACCAATCGTTGAATGCCAAATGGCACTGTCCAGAAAATAAATTAAGAAGGCCATGGCAGTCAACATGGCAAGAGATATCTGGCTGACTCATCAAACGGGTGGGCTAGATCGAGTTTGGTTCGACTCATAAATAGTCCGATCCAAATAAATCCATTTAACACGTTAGTTTATTACAATGCAAATTTAATAACCCATACCGACCCGATCCATACCCGAGTCGATCTATATTTCTAAAACAGTTCCATATTTAATCAAATCAAGAAAAATGTACATCCAAATTAATGTGAGAATGCAAAGTGAGCGAGCGAGAAATCAAGCGAGGGAGAAAAGAGAATGAAGAGAGGGTCATAAAGGTGAGTTATGTCTAAATAAGTTGTAAACAATCTATATTCCTAAAACAGGTTTCATATTTAATCAAATCAAGAAAAATGTATAGACAAATTAAGGTGAGAGTGCAAAGTGAGTGAGAGCGAAATCGAATGGGGGCTAGAGAGAATGAAGAAAGAGTCATAGATGTGAGTTATGTCTAAGTAAGTTGTAAACTCATTTATGATTAATTTACCACTCATATTATGTTTAAACTCATTTATGGCACATTTATTGAATATGACGAACTATATAACAATTCAGTCCATCACGTAATGATTGAGAAATGAGTTTACGACCCATTTTGACGGGTCTACTCAATCATAAATCCATTCATAATCTCCATGACTTGTTACTTAGCACTTATTTAGGCCGTTGGAAAAGCATGCCTTCTCATCATTCACCTCATAAAGGAAAACAAACCCTAGCCTCACTCCTCCTCCTCCTCCTCCTCCTAATTGCCTCTCCCCACAGCCATTTGCCACAACTGGTTGTCCATGCTCTAGCCGCAATCGCCGTCGATTTCCATCTGGATGTCGTAGCCTTGTCTCTACCTTTGAAGGAGTGACGACACGATGGCAGGGACGACAACATGTGATGTGAGCGGTAGCGTTTAGAGAGAGAGTGTGTGACATTTTATTTTGATAGTACTTATGTAGATACGAAGTTAATACAAACATGTCACGCACAATTGAAGTTGTATGAAATGGTGACGACCAATTGTACCAGATGATCGGACTACAACCTCATCGTATTCTCTAAACATAACACGACATAACCCGTTACGATACCGCACGGCGATGTCATAATGAAAGAAGCTATGTAACATCTTAGTCATCTTAGGATGTTCGGTAGTCGATGGAGGGTGTCGGAGTGGAGTGGAGTGGAGGGCCCAAACCACATGGACCGTGGGCCATTCAATCCGCCCCCCCAAATCAAAAGCAAGATAGTGATGAAAAATCAGGTCAACGCTCCTCCCAGTCACATGACGTCATCATCCACGTCACTCACCGGGAAAGTCTCAAAGTCCTTATATAAGTGGCCCTCCCTTGCTCTTTCCCATTCAAGGCCTTTCAGTCTCTCTCCCCCATCACCTGCTCTCGCTTCAATCCAACGAAGAAATTCACAAGCAAAACGACAGGAAAAAAAAAAAACGACGTCGCACCATGTACAGCGGCACGTACGCGCACCCCGACACTCAATGCCCCTACTCGACGTCCGACGTGGCCGCCACGTCATCTTTCCCGTCGCTCCTCCTCCCTCCCTTGACCATCCCCAACCTGGACCCGCTAGGCGCGGTCGCTGAGTTCGACTCGTTGAAACCGCTGAGCCGCTACCCGGACGCCTCGCACAGCGGCACCAGCAGCAGCGGCGGCAGCAGCTGTTACAGCTCGCCGAGCTCGTTCCCGAGTGCCGAGACTCAGTCGGGGCCGAGCTTGTTCCAGAGAAGCATCAGCAGCGTCTCGCTGCAGAGAAACGAGGGGATTTGTTATCACTACAGCCCACTCGCCATGAGTGCTCTCGAGCTGGCTGAGTCGGAAACGAGTCCTGTGAGGCGAGTTTACAGCACCGGCGATTTGCAGGTAAAGGCGTTGAGCTTTTACTGTCATTAGGCGCGCGCGCCGTCCTTTCAGTGGACTCTGTCATCAAACGGGTCGTCGACTCCTTTTGGACAAATACAGCATAATATTTGTCTAAAGATGAATATTTAAAAAATTGTCCCATCGCTTTATATATCGATTCTTTTCGTCTTGCGTTAAAATTTTAACCCATTATTGATTTTATTAACGAGTACCTTCAAAACACTTATTAATCATATTTTATAAGAAAATATCCTTATTTTCAATGAACTATATAACAATTCGGTCCATCATATTTTGCATGACATGAGCAAGTCAATGCATTGAAAATGACGGGTATTCTTTTATTTAGATGTTTAAAAAATGGGAAGGCGGGCACGATCTTCCTCCGTCGATCGACCCCAAGTATCTTTTGGCGAATCTAATGATACCGTATCTTGATTCAAGAATGTGGCACAGCAGATCTTGGTTTCTTCCCGTTTTCTTCTTGTTTAAAGACTTCTGGCGTTGTTGGTTGTCGACAGAGAGTTAACGGGCTGCAGCACAAGCAGAGATCGGAGAGTCCACTGATGAGCGAGAGCAACATGATCATCGAAGGGATGAGCAGAGCGTGCCGATACAGCCCGGAGGAGAAGAAGGAGAGGATCGAGAGGTACAGGAGCAAGAGGAACCAGAGAAACTTCAACAAGAAGATCAAGGTCTTTCCCTTCTTTTTTCCTCTCGAAGTCCTCGATTTCATTTCGATAATCTTCTGTTCTTTTGACTAAGATATGTGGTGTTGCATCGTGGGATGTATATAATAAGGTTTCAAAGTAATAATCGATTTCATTTTGAATTATGTAACGACAGAAATGTGAGGGAAATTTGATGGATTATGGCATTACTGGGCCTACCAGAAAAGAATGGGACGAAACCATGTTTGCTCCCCCTTTTTTTTTTTTTTTTTGGACGTGATTTGATCGATTTCGTTTGGCATTAGATATCTCCAATACATAAAAAGAGTAAATGAATCTCCACGTGATACCGATAATTTTAGCTCAACGCTCTTTGGGCAATCAGTATGCCTGCAGGAAAACCCTAGCGGACAGCCGGCCGCGCATCCGAGGGCGGTTCGCGAGGAACGACGAGATCGACAAGTGCTATCAGCTTCCATGGAGCCATGAAGCTGGCGGGGAGGATGAAGAAGAAGACGAGGACGATAACTGGGTTAACTTTCTCGACTCATTCTCATCGGGAAATCTGTAGCTCGCCGGATATTAAAATAAGATTATTATTTCAATTAGGAGATATTTGTTTTGCGAGAAATCAACGATCTTAGAGATATTTTCTTGAAAATGATTACTTGTATTGTTTACAAAATTAGGTGAACGAAGATTTTTCGTTGATCGATTCTTCTCGATCATCTTGCCAAAAGAAAAAATTTACTGAGATTGTTGATTTTTCACTAAACAAATTCATGCATCATCAATTTCCATCCTTAGCTTTCAGTTTTGGGCATCCTTGATGTGATTGGTTTTTTAGTCATCTTAGGCCTTTAGCTTGTGCACCCAAAGACGGGTGGTGTATATTGATAGCGTGACCATAACGGAATTATGAGCTTTCGTTCCCGCAAAAAGTTGAATTTTTTTTCGCCCATTGCTTGGCCTAATCAGCTATCACTATCAGTCAATACAGTCATCACTCGTGCTCTAGTGACCCTACAATTCGACTCTCTTGCGTTAGACATAGCATCTTGAGGACCAAAAACATGTACTTGTTCGCATTTCCGGCAAGCCGGATCGGCCGGGTTGAAGGGAATAATGTGAGGACGATTCATGATAATGATTTGCACCTATCGTTCCGGGTCGGCCTCAATTAATTGTTCCGGCAAAGCGGGGATGATCGAGCGGTTCCATTGCGAAGGCCCCCCCGGCTTAATTTTCCAAAGTCGAGTGCAAAGATCTCGAGAGTCTAAATCGAGGCAAATACAAATGACCTCCGATCGTTAAAAAGCGTCCCAAAGAGAAAGGATTCGAGTTCCATGGTCTCCATATTTGCTTGCTAGCTACGGGGAGAATCAATAGCTTGATAAGCCTTTTGAAAGTTGAACACGATTTGACTGGACCAGACTAGACTTGCTCGAGTGAAGCGGATCAAGTCCAACTTCGGAGTTCCTATTGATGATGACTATTGACCGATGTAAACTCTACTTTGAGTAACCAAAGAGTACGTTTGAGAAAAGGAAGAGCATGTATGTGTGTATATATTCATATGTATGTACATATAAACCGTAATTTAGACTATTAGAGTCGGTAGGTCTCATGTGGGTTGCACGTGGATCTCACTAGACTTGAGATTGGAATACAACTCACTAAGTAGAACACGCTCGTCAAATAGTACCCCAAAGGGCAAAAACCAGGACACGGCACCGGAAAGCGACACGTGAAAATTCAACTCGTTGTTAAGGCTTCATTTATTTATTTCGAGAAAAACGAAGGATTTAAAAACATATTTCCAAAAATAATTATTTGTATCACTTACGTAAATGAGCAAATAGAAAATATTTTGATCGTGCACGAAAAAATTTAAATATTAATTGCTACCGAGAATGATTACATTTTTATGAGGTTACTACTTTAAGAAATACAAGCAACCATTTTTAGGAAAATATTTTTCAAATCATTCATTTTCCGCTAAACAAACGAAACCTTGATTTCGGGAGAGACCGGAGCTTGCCACTTCAGTACCATCTTTAATGGTAGGATGCTTATCAGCCATTGCCTTTGTTATGCTTGTTAGATATCCATTAATACGAAATATTTTTACCTATGCCTTGAAAAAAAAAAAAAAAACATTGCCGAATCGCTTAACGGCCTGTCTCGAAAACACTTGTTAATACAACATTATTTATCGACTCGTAGAGTGTCCTCCAAGAAAAGTATCTCACACGATCGCAGTTAGCAAAAGTAATCTCACATTGCGAAAAGAACATGAATTCTATAAAATTTAGAAGAAAAAAAAAGTTCTCCAGTTGATCATGGAATCTCGCTTTTACCGCAATCATTTGGTCGCTCCATGTTACTGAATGATTAGAACAAGACCGGCCCAACGTGATGATCGTTATGATCGTCCATGAATTGAATATGCTCATGAAATGTATTGAATCCGAGTCCTCCTTTCTTTCTTTTTGTCGGACAAGAGCTCAAGCTAATGTTTTAAAGAACCAAACCTACGCCGTAGGAGGACGGCTGCGTGTTGGGTTTCTGTCTGCCGGCGGTGCGTTTCCCACTAAGTATGGCTTTTGGATGGCCTTTGTTTCCCAAGCGATTTGAATATAGTTTGTGAAAAGGCTTTGTTAAAGAGAATCCAAGGTAGTTATTTGGTAATTAGATAAAAAGAGATGTTGTAATTTTCAGTGTGCCGACTGTTCTCGAGATATGCACAATCAATGATTTGAAAATCGAATAATTTCTTATTCGGTATGTGTTGACGAGTGCCCCAGGAGCCTACCGGGAAAGTTGTGAAAAGAGCGAGTTCATAAGACGGTGCCATTGCAACAACCATTGAAGTCTAACCGCTTTGGCAGCAATCATTCTCGATGCTTTTCCAATTGAAATACAATGTCAAATGGGTGGATCGGATCGGGTTAAAAACGATCCGATCCGTTTTAATTCATTTCCATGCAATATAAATATAATTTTAACATATAATCAATCCGACCCATATTGCTAAAACACTTCAATATTAAAACCGTTGATCGGCGGACGGCGATCGGCGACCGCCGCTCCATCGCCTGCCACCATCCACAGGAGAACAATGAAGACAAAAAAGGAAACATAACAACAACAAAACCACCCATCGTCTTCGCCAGAGTAAAGAACAACCTATCTGTGTGAGAAGTAAAAAAAAAGTACAACCTGTCGTCGTCAAGACAAACAGAAGGAAAATGCTCCCATCAAATTGGCTTGTCAATTTCCCCCAGCCACTTTGGGATTTACTTTGCTGCAAATCTTTGTTCACTAGCGACTGTAAATCCGTCTTCAGATGAATGAAATGCAACTAATTTCGACCAAAAAAAAAGTACAACCTGTCTGCAGAACCATCCAAAATCAATCCTAGAAGGCCAAACAAAACAAGACAGCAATATGGAATCACAGTAGATGCATTGCAACTAGAACTATAAACAATTAAGTCCTGACCTAAGCTTTGGAATTTACAAACAGCCCACTATTAGCTCCAGATAAGTATGGAATCGTTAGTCCGAATGACATTAATGTCTAAATTATTTAAAAAAATATTCATGTCAACACTAGCCGTGCCACGTAGGCCGTCCGACGTCCAAGTCAGCAACATTTGACCAAAATTAGCTGGAAGGACTGAATTGGTTGTAGGTAAACAAATTTAGGACTAAATTGATACTAATATAACAGGTTTATGACTTTTCCGACACATTTCCCTCTCATAGACTATGTGAGTCCCATGTAGTCTCCACTGAATCCAAAGGCCAACATTTATCGAGCTCATTAGTTTTTTTTTTTGTCGAAAAATCAATTTGTCTTAAAGACCAGGTGGAAAATAAATATGTTTTCTGTTGGCAAAGTTTAGATGGCTAAGGAAGAGGCATGTGCCTGCGGAATAGTTTGCTAACACGAGGTTCGATTTCCCACACCATCGGGAAGCGAGAATCGTCAAAAAAAATCCCAAACCTATTGTAATTTTGTTGGTTCGATCATAAATATTTTAATTATATCAATTGAGTCCTAAACCTTTTCACGTTTTGTCAATTGAGCTTATCCGCTAATTTTAGCTGGAGATTATTGACATGGATGTTGGCCATCCTATATGGCATGGCCAATCTTGATGTGGATAAATTTGAATAATATTTCATCTTTTTCCTAGTTATTTATTTCTTCATTTTTTTTCCTTTTTTTTTTCTTTCCCTCCTTCCCTCCGCCGGCCATTGACGAGCCCAATGATGGTCGGCGGAGCATCGGACTCGAGGTTGCCCTTTGCCGATCAGGCGAGGGTTGCCCTTGCCAGCCTAGGCCTGGACGTGGCTCGCCCAAGGCCGGCAAAGGGAAGGAGAGAAGAAAAAAAAACAGAAAAGTAAAGGGAAATGGAACAAAAAAAAAGGAAAAAAGAAAAAGAAAAAGTGAATATAAAATTTGAACAAATATCAAAATATTATTAAATTTTGTCGATGTAGGACGGCCGATATCCACATCAGTAATTTTCGGCCAAAATTGATCGGATGGACTTAATTAGCAAAATTGTAAGGTTTAAAATTAAATTGGTAAAATTGTAATAGGTGTAAACAATTCCATGTAAGGTCGGTGCTCGTGCCTCATCTGGGCCTAGGGAATTGCCCGGCCTATTTCGCCGGGCTCGGCTTCACAGATGGCTTTGCTGTTATGACCAAAAAGGAAAAGTCGTTGCGTAAAGAAACGAAAGTCCTTACTGTTAATCCTATAATGAGCTCAACCAAAAGTTTTAATTTCATTTGATTATCGGAGCTGCAGAGCCTCGGGTTTCCGGACACGCTTCAAGACAACAATTTTGAGAGCGAATCAGCTTGTTGTCCATGCCCAATCATTAGTTACAGCATAGAACACGATGATGAACATAAAAAATACCAACTAGAAAGCATACTCCACATGTGGAGATGCGGGTAAAATCTGTTTCGCTTGCACAAGATTAAGTTTGGTGCTGTCCCGATGTCGATGCCGGGACAGTTCCGGTGAAATTGTTGTCTGGACAGGTCCCTCGTTGGAGAAATCATTACAGTTCAACGTCAATAAGATTGCATCCATGGTTAACCAGAGAGAAAAATTCGAGAACTTACTGTTCTTCCAAGTTGGGCAAAATTTGCTGCGGAAATCTCTGGGCAATCTCAAAGCCGAGAAAAAAGAGCGGGGCAAAAAGTAAAGGAGGCCTCAGAGTCAGATTGTTAGAAAGATAAAGCAACTGTTAAATTCCTTTGACTCCATGCAGGGCTCTAGAATCTGGGAGTTTGCCATAGAGTCAATGGCCTCTGAGCTCTCTGAAACTAAAGAACGCAATGTGATCTCAGACTGAAGTTCAGATACGAAGATAGCGGCGAAAAGAGAACGTATGCGCTACTTACAGAGCCGTTATAGCCATCGATGAATGGATTTCCATACCACAGGTCCCGTGTGAGAAATGTATCAATCAAAGTAGCCAAACCCGCCTCTGCACAGTGCGATGAAGCCGCACGAGAAGAGGAACATGAACATGATCACTTTGTGACATTATTCCCGAGCGGATAGTGACATGGGGTGTGATTTACTTAGGCTAGGGTGTTATTTCTCAAAGGGTACTCGAGTGTTCCCGTTTCCAAGCGAGCCATGAGGCTAATCTGTCGCACGACTCGGTCCATTTACCAACGTGGCGCACCCGGACCGAGGCGGTGCTCAACAAACAGACCGAACTCAAGAACTAAACATAATACAGAACGTAACCGCCATGGCTATCTACTCCATAGGCAAAGGCTGCACGCGCGAGAATGTTCTAGATACTGCGAGACTGCGAGACGATGGGAGCAGAAAGATGAGACCCAAAAGAAGGGCACGATGAACAGATCTTCCCATTCTGGTATACTGAACAGGAAGCAAAAGTTCGTTCGCCCATCTCTTGTAGGGAACTGTACCTGGATGAAAGACATGGCTCTTCTTATAGGCATTTCGACAACTATAGATCTTCCGAATCGCAATGGGCTAATGCTACGACAACACGTCTAGTAACGAATTGTTTCGCGCGAGCTTTAGCTGTCGGTTACGCCATGTCGTTTCATGTGCAAAAGTGCCTTGTTTTGTAATGCACGATTGGTAACTGGACTCCAGACGAAAGGACAAGTCAACGTCAACTGGTTCAACTCCTTATCGAAGGCCTAAGCCAAAGGGACGAGTCGGGTCTCTTTTCTTTTATGCTGAATTTAGAAAAGGAATAGTTGACTTATGATTAATTAATCGAGTCAAGTACTGTCAATTATTTTTTACCGTGAATCCATATATCATCACCTCACCTCGTATTTTATACAAAGCCCTCATTGATTGAAAAATCAATTAAAAAAATCGTGATGTCGAAATAATGAAAGAATCAGTCGACTATCGGGTTAGCGGACTTTCCTAATCGAGTCACAAGATGGGATTGGAACATTCCTTGGTATTAGAAAAATTTCTAAATAAGAACATGAAGTGCTCTAATTTTTTTCAAATAAGGGCTAGAGATGGATATTATTTGAAATAAGAGCTTAAAGAGCTCAAATCGTGTCAAAGAATGATCTGCCCGAATGGCATTTTTTTCCTTATTTCTATTTTTCATTTTTCTTTTTCCTCTCCCCACCGATGGCCTTAGGGTCGAGCGAGGGCGGGGAGGGTAGAAAAATAAAAAAAATAAAATAAAATAAAAAAAAAAGGAAAAAAATGAAAAAAATTCAAAAAAGTGAAATGACTAAAATATCCTTTAGCCAGGCTTTTTTTAAAATAATGAGGGCACTTCAGACCCTTTATTTGAAACAATATCTACTACTTCGGGCCCTTAGTTGAAATTTTCCCTTGGTGTTATTTTGGCACGAAAAACTCAGGTTTCAATTCTATTTTGTTTATAGTGTGCATAAGCAGGTGAAGAATTAAGGTGACTTGACATTTGTGTGATTGTCTTCATGTACAAGAACCTCTTCTGTTTAATAGACTTTTATTTCATTTATAGGTAACACAAAAAAATAAAAAATCACGACCAAGGTCACATAGGGACATCTATATGGTTCTTCTTAATATTGGGTTATGCAATAATTTGGTCGATATCGGGACATTTAACTACGAGACTACTAGACACATGCATGCCCGTTGCCTAAGTTTTGCGAAACACATAAAGTGGCATCAAGGTAAATAACCACTACTAAACATTTTTCTTGTCATTTAAGTCTTAAACCTTTTATATTTGTGCCTATTTAATTTATTTGATCGGTCGGCGTTGAAGCGAATATTTTTTTTTATGACATTGTCACATCTATTTTCTTTTTTCTTTTCTTAGTTTTACTAATATTTTATTCTTTTATTTTCTTTTACCTTTTCTTCTTTTATCAACGTCGGCCGGCAGTATCACGTGTCGGCCGGCCAAATGGACTAAATTGGCACAAACGCAAAACTTTTAGAACTCAATTGAAAAAAAAATGATTTAGTATTGAATTGACACAATTGTAACGGGTTATGACTTTTGTTGGTAATTTTTCCCTTACAAACTATAAACACATATCTTTTGTCAAGAAAAAATTGAATATCTACCATCTATATCTCAACTATATTGAGGTACGAATTTTACTAGTATAGATATAATTTATTTAAATGGAACTATCGTAACATTTGTAAAGATCAAGAAGTTAAAACATAGTAAATGAGCAGCATATATTGTTGATCCATGAAATGCCTTAAAATGAAAAGATATTTCAAAGTATGGGCAATGGTGTTGTTACGAAGGATTGTGAATTGACTTTGTTATGAAAAGCCGATGGACTCGTTTGAACAGTTAAAAGTATAGGGACCAAATTAGACATTTGGGAATAGCTCAAGGACCACATTAAACAAATTAAAAACTCAAGTATGACATTACACATTGAGTTGAAATTTGAAGACACCGGTGTTCATTTCTCTTATTTTAATTTTGTATAACTTTTTTGTATTCAGAATATATTTCCTAGTCGAGAAGGACATGAAAATGAAATGATGATACAATGAAGAGTGATTATTTCATTTCTCTTTTCCATTTGATACATCCTTATTATTTGCATATGACCATATCGAATGAATGGTTGAATAGACATGGATTGAAGAAACATGTGGGACTCTTGAGAGGTCCTTTTGTGAAGCAAGTTCGTCCATTCAGCAAAAATGGTTGATATGTTCCGCGGACAACGATTCAAACGTAGACGAGGTTAAATGAAACCATGTAGGTCCCACCTTTTAACATATCATACCTGATTATATAATTAAAATGTGGGTCTCATTTCATGTTTACTTTTTTATTTTATTTTTGTTTTTCTTCTCTATCTCTTCTCCCTCGTCGTATTCTTCCTTGCGTCCTCTACGGCTCCTCCGACCCCAAAGGCTCCATTGGCCGTGCTTTGTTTGCTCACTTCTCCATCTTGCCGCTCTTCGCAACCTCGAACTGCCATCATCGACACCTTATTGACCATCATCTAGTCCACCGCGAAGGGGTGCAAGATTGTCAAGGCGTAGCTTGACCGTGTGCCCGAACGATTTTGAAGACGAAGATCCAACCAATGATGATGAACTCTAGGAACTTGAGAAAGATGAGAAAGAAGCGGCCAACCTAACGATGTTCCCAAGGTGAAAACGTTGTCTCTTCATGGCGGAGTAAACGATAGTTGAGAAGGTTTCGGTGACGGCGGATCAAGGCGACAAGGAGCGACGAGGTGGAGAAGCAAGCAAACGCCTTGGCCAATAGAGCCTTTGGGGCCGGAGGCGGGTGGAAGACCACGTGAAGAAGGAAACGAAGAACATGCAAAAGAGAGAGAAGAGAGAGAGAGATAGGGAAGAAAAACAAAAGGAAAAACAAAACACAAAATGAGACCAACATTTGAATTTAATAATTTGTTAATGGAAACGATGTGCTCAAAAGTAGGACCCATAAGGGATATTATTGCGAAAACGTTATTTCAAGTAGTATGATAGGAGTGAAAAAAGCGCGACCCTGAGAAAAATCCATCATTTGATTCATATAGGCAAAAAGGATTTGAACTTCAATAATGCAGATGGCATATAGGAAGAAGTATTGTTATTCAAGCAATATCCATCACATCATGTGTACTTGCGAATGAGAGGGCAAACAATAATTTGATGTACATTTTCCCCATGATTACGCGCTTTCTCCCATCACTAGGGTTAATGCGACTGCAGTGAAGACAATCCTATCGGCGATATGCATCTCCTATTTCTAACTTGGTTTCGAGGTTTTGTTCATGTTGCAATGAGCAAAAAATAGCAATCGAGGCCACAATTTTGTAATAAAATTTAGGAATATGCCCATTGAAAATCTTAAAATTTGTCATTAAAACGTAATCAAATCCTAAAATTTGTCAAATGGGTGCGACCAAGTTCTTTCGTTAATTCCATCAAACTTGACTAACGAAAAATATCGACGTGATTTTTTTAAAAAATATTTTCTCTCTCTTGCGTGACGAAAACGATATTATTTTGGTCTAAATCTGATTTTTATTATATATATTTTATTTATATTTAATAAAAAAAGCCAAAAATTTTAAAAAGAAGAAGCAGCCGCAATAGCAGCGCAACGGCAGGGGTCGCCGGGCCCTGGCTAGGACTTTGCATGGTATTGATCAAAACTATAGCCTTTGCACGGTCGTGGAGCGTGCTAAATAAGAGGCACATGCATGTTGTTTTTAATAGGAGACTAGAGATTTCAAAGATAATAATATATGATATATGAAAGTAGGAGATTTTGTTTAATAATTGCTCATAAATATCAAATCATCGTTAAATTTAATATAGAGATAAGAGTGTTTAAACAAATAAAAAGGTGGAAACTAAATTTGAAAACTAGCTTTACATATAATTATTACGAAAGATTTGAATCGTCAAAATAACATAAAGAAATTTCATATATACACAATAAAAGAAAAATAATTGGGAATTTAAATTATCTTATTTAAGGCTGCGCATGGCATCAATTCTCTTGTTTTTATATATTTGTGTTACGGGAAACAAATAAAAATTCTTTTGATAACGCAATTTCATTTTTATATTCTCAAGATAATTTTTTGACTCGGAAATAGGTTTGGAATTAAAATAAGAAGTAAAAATTTTCTACCATTTTGGTTTCTCTTCCTCGCGTGCTTGTCGCCGGCCACCTTTTCGCCATCCACTCGTCGCAGGTTGTCGTTCGCTGTCCATCAACCGTCGGTTCGCGGAATCTCCAATCTGCCGATCATCGGCCGAGGCCCAACAATGGGCAACCGTAGAAATTTTATATCATTGTCAAACAAATTTTTGTCCCGAGAACATAAATTTTATGTCATTGTCAAATGAATATCTCTTAAAAATCTATTTTTGGCTAGAAATAGAGTCCGGCAAGAGAATTGTTGTCTCTCACACCCTAAATTATCTTTGTTCTTTTTTTTCTTTTAATTCCCTAGAAAAATATCGAATACCCACAATATCTTATTTTATATAAAATAAAAAGTAAAAAAAATCAAAATGTTTGAAAAAGAAAGTCCAATTATATATATATATATAGTGTGTGTATATGTGTAACATGTCTTTACTTAATCTTTCTCTCTATATTTGTATTCTCATGTCTTCTTGATATATTTGTACATGGTTTAAACATATTTTTTTGTTTGACAAAAAAATATATTTTCAGTTTGAGAATCAACTAAAATATGGTTTTGCCGTTTTTTATAAAAAGAGGGGTAACAAAACGCGACTCCGTTCTCGTCGTTTCGTTTCGTAAAAAAACGCAGAGATTAAGGAGACTGAAAATAAAATAAAATAAAAACGAAGCCCTCTCTTGCTCTCGGTCTTCATTTTCCGCTCCTCGCTTCGCAACCCGATTTAGGGCAGGCAAGACTCGCTCGGTCGTCCCCTCTTCTGATCGATCGCTCCTCTCTCTGTCTCTCAAGGTACGCTCTTAGCGAGTCCGAGTTAGTGCTCACTCGTGCCGGAGGCTCTGTGTTGCTTTGGTCCTTCCCCGAGTTCAGATTCACTTCAATCGAATCTGTTCCTGCGCGCTCTACTGTTGGTTCGAGTTGCTTCGGAGATTGGAGTCGGTTTCGCGGTGGATTGATTTCTGTACTTGTAGGCGGATTTAGTCGAGTCGTTGACTGGTGGGAAAACGATGCGGAGTAGAGTTTGTGTGTTTTTTTTTTCTGTATTGTTTTATGGTTTTTGCGTTTGCGAATGTTCATTAGGCATGGCTGTGGTAATGTGGAAGAGCTGATTTACTATAAGCATCATGATAGAACTAGTTGTGGAGTTGAACTGTAAGAGATTGGACTGAGATGTGTTGTTCCTGGGCGTAGACAGGTCCATTCAGAGTAAATTTAAGGAGTAAGCTCGGAAAGATTCATGCTCGTGGGTGTAGGGCAGTCAAATAGATGTTTACGTCATGTGCTGAGTTTTTGTTTTCTCGGAAAGCATAGTGTGTAATTGTAAGCATTTAGGTTTCATTTTGGCGTGCAATTGCCTTTCTGTGTAGGGTTTGAGAAATTTTTCTGTTTACTACTTGTGTAGTTTATCTTGTTTTTGGTAGATTGGCATTTACAATGAATTTTCTGTTCTACCTCTGACCTTATCAGTCTTCATTTCTTTCCTTCCGATTGTTCTAGAAAAGTTAGAATGTGTGCTGTGAATTAGACAGAAAAATCATTGAATGCCTGTGCAATGATTGGCATTTAGGGTTCATTTTGGCGTGCAATTGCCCTTCCGTGTAGGGCTTCGAGAAATTTTCCTGTTTGCTTGTGTAGTTTATCTTGTTTTTGGTAGATTGTCATTTACAATGACTTTTCTGTTCTATCTCTGACCTTATCGGCCTTCGTTCTTTTCCTGCCTATTGTCCTAGAAGAAATAGAATGTGTGCTCTGAATTTGAAAGAAAATTCATTGAATGCCTGTGCAATTTAATCTTTTGACATAACACCGAAGTAGTCAAATGTGGGCTCACTTAAACGGGAATGTATATGGATGGAGGACAAATAATGGGTTATCAAGGTACATTTAGTAGAGGAAGAATTTGATATGGTTTCTTTTTAATCATGGACCATAAAAACCTGTATATCTATATCTCTTTTAAACTATGGCTGCTGAGTGAGTATTATGCAATATGTTAGGTATTTGTGCACATGGTTTGAATTTTGAGTGAGTACTCACTGTTATGTGTCCTTTTCAGGCTATAGATTGAATAAACAGGAGAAAAGCTTGTTAAATCCGCATAGTTCTCTCTGTTGACTACCAAGAGAAGGAACGGCTGCTTTTCTGCAGGGAATGATTTTTCACTGATACTATTGACATATATGCAATGTCGGGGTTGATAAATGTACTACACTAACGTTGTTCCCATTTGTTTAGTTGAGCTTATAAGTGCCATGATTTCGTGAACATAATAAATTAATGGTCATCAAGTTGGTGCAACTGCTTGAACTTCGTGGGTCGAGTGCCTTTCAAATGAAGATGTTTCTAGCTGCTCGGTCAGGGAATTTCGAAAATATTGTAGTATTAAGAGAAGGCCTTGCCATAATATTTATATATGAAGTTATAAAGCGAAGTCATATGCCCTGCTATATGAGTCATCCGATGCTGGATATTGTGTGTTCTTTCTATTTGGCGAACTTCATTCACATGTATATCTTGTTTTTTATGCCACATTAAGGACCAGGAAATACTGCTTATATTAATTTGTATGAACTAGTGAGTCAAATCAGCATTTAAAATTTACCTCCCTTGTGCTTGCAGTCTTCTCTTAATAACTCAACAGCAAATCTCCCAGACGGAACTGGACGATCTTTTGCGACATCCTTCTCTGGTCAGTCTGGTGCTGCTTCCCCCGTTTTTCATCATAGCGGTGGGTGAATATGCTAAATGTTGCTTTCATCAATACTGCTGGGACTTCTCATAATATTGAGGCTAAATGTCTTTCAGGAACTATTCAAGGGTTGCATAACATGCATGGGGGCTTTAATGTTCCCAATATGTCAGGCACAATTCCATCGAGAAGCTCCACAATAAATAATCTACCATCAGCCGGCGTCCAACAACCAGCTGGAAATCTTTCTGGTGGCCGATTTGCATCAAATAATATTCCTGTCGCACTTTCTCAGGTACTTTACGTGTTGTCATGATGTTGAAATATGATGTGGTGGACAATTGTTGGTTTTAAATTTGACCACTATGCAAGCTGTTAACTGCTAAATGATCAATGTCTCAATGCAATTTGCAGCTATCTCATGGAAGTTCTCATGGACATTCAGGAGTCACAAACAGAGGGGGTCTCAATGTTGTAGGAAACCCCGGGTTTAGTAGTAATGCAAATGGAGTTGGAGGCTCCATCCCTGGTATCCTGCCTACGTCTGCGACAATTGGAAATCGGAATGCCGTTCCCGGATTGGGGGTGTCCCCAATCTTGGGAAATGCAAGTTCTCGCATTTCAAGCTCTATTGGTAACATGGTTGGAGGTGGCAGTATTGGGAAGAATTTAAATGCTGCTGGAGGAGTATCTGTGTCTGGACTTGCTTCTCGTCTAAATTTGGGTTCTAATACTGGATCTGGAAATTTAGGTGTGCAGGGCCAGAATAGACTATTGGGCGGTGTACTTTCCCAGGGTATGTGGTCTTGCTGGTTATTTTGGTGTTATTTTTATTTCTAATTAGCACACCTTGAAGTGATAAAAGGTAAACATGTCTTGAAATCCCCCCTATTAGATTTGATTGCTAATGTTTCTTTCTTTTCCTTTTGAGCTAAACCCTTTTTACTATGGTTGTTACATGAATTTGTTTTTTTTTCTCTTAACATTCAATCCTGTTTGCACAGTTTGTCCATTAGTATCTGTCTGATCTTATCTGGAATGCTTCATTGCCCCTCTGGATACTGATTGTAGTTGTCCACCATTGCAATGTGGACACTTTCAGTCAGTTAACACTAGAGGATATTATATTCAGTTTCCAAGTGAGCTTTCTGGTAAAGGTTTTTCTCCTTTTTGGTCAAAAGCTTTCTGGTAATGTTGGATCACTCACTTTTACAGATGGATTAGCATTATGGTCTGCTCTTGTCAGAAGGTGTTTTTGTCTCATTAGCCTTTTGCAATTTAGCTTTTCCCTCTGATGAAGAAAGGTTTTGGGATAGATAGAAAAATGCAGCAAAAGAGGAAGAAGAGAAAATAATAGAATCAAGACCGAGTATTTTTGTTTAACTCGATAGATGTTACCCCTTGCACATCTTATAATTTCTGCACATAAAGTCTGGCTCGTATTGCCAATCTAATTTCTGTATTCAATTAGGAATCAAGAAAAGCAATGGGAAGAGTGATCTGCTGATAAACTGAACTCTGGGCTGCTTCATGTCGCGTTTTTGTTTTCAGGATCTCCTCAGGTGTTTTCTATGTTAGGCAATTCTTATCCTTCAGCAGCAAATCCTCTTTCACAAAGTCATATGCAACAAGTGAATAATCTGAGCTCTATGGGGATGTTGAATGAGTTGAACTCAAGTGACAGTACCCCATATGACATGACCTTAGATTTTCCTCAGCTGACCAGTCGTCCTAGTTCTGCTGGAGGGCCTCAAGGGCAAATAGGTAAAGTGGAACATTCAAATTTTTAGTTGATGGATACTCTTTGTGTTAATATTTTTTTCAAGAAGATGATAGAAAGTATTTATGATAAATGCTGAAATTTTAGGCTCTCTTCGGAAACAAAATCTTAGCCCAATTGTTCAACAGAATCAAGAATTCAGCATCCAGAACGAGGATTTTCCAGCCTTACCAGGTTTTAAAGGTAAATAATCTCAGCTATGTAGCTTTTTTTTTGTATTTTCCACCATAGGAGTGTTTGGTTCATTTCTTCATCTGGTTCTTTTGCTCGATTTTTTCAGATGTGACGATTTTGTTTTTTTCGATCGAAAGATGTGACCAGTTGAGTTCGTGTTATCTTGCTCTTCATTCTCTATGAAGGAGTGTTTCATCCTTTTAATGCCGCTATGCTTAGTTGGGTATTAATCAAAGGGATATTTAAGGGTGGGCCGTTGTTTCAACATGTTTAAATTACAAAATGTTGTGCTTCCTGTGGATTTTAGTGCAACTTATGATATATATAGGATGTTCTACCAATTCCAATGGATTTTAGCTGATGCAGGGCATGCATGTTGGATGTTTGTGCTGACGGGGACAGTAATTTTCGTAACCCAGCAACTCCTCAAAATGACATGTTGTGATATTTGTTGCTTACCATATCTTTGCAGGGAGAAAAAATCATATACCTCGAGGCATTTCTAGCTTGATTCTATGATTCGTGGAATGCATTGCATCCCTGCATCCTGCATGGAATTATGTTCCCCAATTGTTACTGATCACGCTGTTAGATCTTTTACAGGTGGTAATTCAGATTATTCTATTGACTTGCACCAGAAGGAGCAACTTCATGACAATGCTATGTCGATGATGCAATCCCAGCATTTCTCGGTCAGTCTAAATGTCCTGGGAGAATTTTCTTTCCCTTTTACTAGTTGCTTGAGTTGCGCTCAAGTCTGCTGTGAGATACAATACATTCATTTGCAGATGGGAAGGTCCGCTGGATTTAATTTAGGGGGAGCATACTCATCTCATCGGCCTCAGCAGCAGCAGCAGCAACAGCAGCAATCTGTGTCCTCAGTCACTGGTGGTGGGGTTTCCTTTTCACCAGGGAACAGTCAGGATCTTCTACACTTGCAAGGATCAGATATATTTCCATCTTCCCAAACAACATATCACTCTCAGGTTTGGTAATTTTGCGATGTGTCTTTTAATGAAAAGGTTGGAAAGATTCTCTTTGATGTTGGATACAGACTGGCAGATGAGAGATCTTTATCTGTGGCAGAGAAGATTTTAATTCTATGTTAATTATTGGAACTGAAATGTATCACTCACATGTTATGAGAGATGTGTTCCCTATTAACGATTGTCGTCTTTGACGAGGACTTTTTGTGTTTATAGGGTTTTCAAACAAGTGGACCTCCTCCTGTTGTTGGGCTTAGACCTCTAAATTCACCAAGCACTATGTCTGGAATGGGTTCGTATGATCAGCTTATCCAGCAATATCAGCAGCAGCAGAACCAGTCTCAATTTCGCTTGCAGCAGATGTCTGCAGTTAATCAGTCATTTAGGGAGCAAGGTATGAGACCTATGCAAACATCACAATCGGCTCCTGATCCATATGGGTTGCTTGGCTTGCTAAGTGTTATTAGGACAAGTGATCCTGATCTGGCATCTCTCGCACTTGGCATTGACTTGACTACACTTGGGCTAAATTTGAATTCTTCTGAGGATCTTCACAAGACTTTTGGTTCCCCATGGTCTGATGAGCCAGCAAAGGGTGACCCGGAGTTTAGTGTTCCACAATGTTATTATTCCAAACAGCCACCAATTTTACATGTAAGCTGATCTTCTTTTAGTTCCTCCAATTTTGTCCCATTTTCGGTTATGTATCAGATTTTATGGCTGCACTTATCAATATATTATGTTTGGTTGCAGCAAGGTTATTTTGCGAAGTTCTCTGTGGAGACATTATTTTACATATTTTACAGGTGCTTCACTGTAGATTTATTTAGTTCTCCTGCAAATTGCATTACTCATGATTCACTAACGCGCTATTTTGTTTTGTGTCTTCTGCAGCATGCCTAAAGATGAAGCCCAATTATATGCTGCAAACGAACTGTATGCTCTTTCATTCAATGGATTTGTTTTCCTTCTTGCCAAGAAAAGAAACTATGTTTTGTGCTTTTATGCACACTTTGTCCCTCCCATATTTTGTTATTGTATGTTAGTCTCTTGAGTTTAAGGTTCTAAGGGAACTGGAAACATTTTATTGGCAGTTACAACAGAGGTTGGGTTTATCACAAAGAGCATCGGGTGTGGTTTTTGAGGGCCCCTAACATGGAACCACTCGTGAAGACACAATTGTACGAGAGAGGATCTTATCACTGTTTCGATCCGAGCATTTTTGAGATAATTCGCAAGGTTGGGTTGATCGATACCTCTTTCAACCGTTTTTTTGTTCTATATTATCTGTATTTATCATTGGTTCAGCTGGGCCACTTCCAAAGCTCAAGGTCTAAACTCCTTTGCAGGATAATATCGTGCTTTACTCCGAGATGCTGGAAAAGAGACCGGCCCTACCTCAGCACTAACCAGTCACCAAACCAACTGATGTAAAGCGCGCGTCAATGGGTTTTTTTTTTGTGACTGAACATGCATTTAGTCTTTTCTTTCATTGGTAGTTATGCAAAAGGTTGGCGATTATTTTCTCAACGTGATAGTTGGCAGCAGAAGGTTGTCGCTTTGTTATTCATCTACTGACTGGGTGGATGCGATGAAAGCGATTCCTCCTTTCGAGTATCAGGAGCAGCTATTGCACCCCTACTTTGTTTTTAGAGAGCTTAGTATTGCCATCCCGCCGCTTTTATATATTCAGCCGTTCTGTTATTTTGCCTCGGTCATAGTCAACATCTTGTGACATCTTGTGGTGTTTTGCATGGGTCTCGCTTTGTGGAAGGACTTAGGGTTCGGATCTCGCTTGCCTGAAACTCAGTTTTGTTTCTTGTCAAGAGGCCGAAACTTTATTTGGTCTCTGCCTAATCTTATATTTTCCTTTTTTCATGCTTCAGCTAAGGAAAAAAGCCGATGTGCATCCAAATTAAAAGTGGCTTTGTTAGGAGGGGTGACCATTTGACCTTGTTTGTTCCGTAGGTAAAACACAATATGGCATGCAAAACCCTTCCAACAAAAATATGGTAGTTAGGTTCTGATTAAATAAATCTGACTGGGGCAATCAATCTGAATTTGTAGTAATTTGTTACAGAAAAAGCTTCCTCAACCCATAGCCCTCGCCTGCGCCTAGTGAGGGTTAAGGGTGGGTGATGGTTGCTAGCCCTTGCCTAGGGCCTGTGAGGCCTAGGCCGGGGCTGGCAAGGGCTGGCGACTTTTGCCGGTCCTTTTGGCGATGGGTGGTGACTGCAGCAACTCATCGTCGTTGAGGCACTTGCTTTTAAAGTTTCAGCTTTTTAAAATTAAGTTTTAGTGTTTTTTTTATTTAGTTTAAATATGATTTGGAAAAGAAAATAAAAAAATATGATGAGTAGGATTAGAGAAATTAATTTAGAAGTGTCCTTTTTTGTTAGATAAATTGACAATGCTAATGGAAGGATTTGATTACACAAATTTGACAAATTTGTAGACTTGATTGCATTTCTTGAAAGTTTTATGATTCAACTGTATTTTTGCGATGAGTTTTAGGATTTCTTGTGCGGTTGGCAATGATTCTAATCCAAATAATTAATTATGTGCAGATTTAATTTTTTCTAATTATGTTTGAGTTTTAGAGAATTAGATAGCATTTGGTAACTTTACAACATTTTTTTTCCTGAAACAGAAATGCTTTTGGGTATTGCACAAAATTTCTATTTTCGATAATAATTTCTCCTTGCTATATTTTTCATTTAAGTCAAACAATTACGTATTGTCATTAAAGTCAACATATATAGCATCATTAATAAAGTGAATACAGATCATGCATGATCCATAATTAGTCTATTTATTTTGTGTTGCTTGCAATCGTCTATTTATTTCATGGAATATTTGTTTGTTATAATTTGTTAAGAAAAATGATAGTGATAAAAGATTTGCATGTAACATAAATCTAGTGAATTTTTTTTTAAAATTTTTGAAAAATCTGTTTTTAATTTTTGAAAAGGTGTGTTTTTTAAAAAAATTTGTTCCTTTTTCTTTGGGGGACGGAGACGGTAACCAGTCGCAGATGGGGGACGTTGGACAGGAGATGGCGATGGTGGACAACGGCGAGCAATGGACAGTGGCGGACGGCAGCAATGGACGAAGGACAATGGCAATAGCGGACGGTGGCAGTGAAGTTGCCTGGTCGAGCGATGGGAGCAGTAGACGAGCAAGAGGAGTTGGCTGGTCAAGCATTCTTCCCTAAGGCTTCACCTTTTTTTTTTTTTTTTGATCGAGGGAACAAAGTAAGAGCTTTCTTTGAATATTCTCACTTTATTGGTCTCGTTTCTCAAAAGTGATTTTAAAATAAAGAATCAATTTTTTTTGTTCTTGCTTCTGCTTCAAATTTGTTCCCATGAACATAATCAAAGAATTTGAGAATCAAAATAATTTACTTTACCAAATAGATTTCGGAGAATTAGATCGTTACCAAATAGACCCCTGGGGTACATATTCCGTTTTCAACTTTTAGAACCATCACCTTTGGGCTATTTAAACAATTCTGAGCCCAAAGGTCCTTTAGTAGCCCAGTCGAAGCCACTTCCTGACTGGTCCAGCTCCAGTTACGCGTTCCGCGTCTGGACGACACGGCCCAGACAATTTATGTTGTCTTTTGTTTTAATTTTAGTAGCCCAAAGGGCCCTTTTTACATTTCTACCACAACGGTTTTTTTAACCTTTTGGCCCATTAACAGTAGGCCAATGATGGATTTTGGGCCACTGATCCACTGGTCAGTAGCCCAATTGACGTTGGACCGTTCGAAAGGGACCTGGCCCGGCCAGGCCCGGCCCAGCCGGGCAGCTGATACGCCGTGCGTCCCAAAGCACGATGCATGCCCATGCCCAAGCAATGCCTGATACAGTGGCAGGCCAGATAATCATCTTGATCATCAGTACTAGTAGGTAAAGGCAGTTCTGATCCAGAATGAAGTTGGCCATTCCATCTTTCGCCCTGATTGATGATCACAGATAATGCCTCAAGAACAAATCAAATAGTTTCAGGACCTCCTTTTTCACCCCCTCAGATCACACATGAATTTCCACATTGGATCTCTCTCTCCCCCCCTTGCACAAAGTAACTCCCCCATTACCCACATGGCTGCCGGTATCGCAAGATCATTTGATTGTCTAACAAATTGCCGTAACGTATCCTCTCCAAGTCTTTTGAGCTGAATGTGATCTTGTCTTACAATGGCACAAATCTGGCTAATTCTCAAGATTGAGGCTTGCTGAGCACTAGGCTCTTCAGTGCTGGCATTAGACTCTCCAGAAGCTCCCTCTTAGAAATTCTCTCGGATGTGCAATCCCCTTCCTGAGGAGGAGGTGAGAGAGAACAATAAAAACCAGATCCACGAAGGTATCCTTTCCAAGGAACTTTTCGAATTCAAAGCAGCCAAGACAGCAAATGAAAGGTTCAGACCAATTATCAACAGAGACTCAAACTTCAATGATAAAGTACATGTTATTACTATTATCTAACATGGATTTTTTTCTTACATCACCAGTGGAGGCAGAAATCAGTGACAGGAGGGTGACTGTAGCGGCTTGGTAATCTGTCAAAATCTGGTAAGCTGAGTCCTGTAGCTTATCCTGACACAGAGACATATGAAGGTAACAAAACTAACAGAGCAGGAAACATCAACGAAAATGGCGAACAGTTGCAAAATGAGGAGAGGTTCTAGACCTATAAGAACAAATCAGTCCACCAGTTTTACAAGCATCAAAGCTCCACCAATTAATGAGGCAATTCTTAACATATAAAGCTTATTTTCAATGAGTTCTGCCAATTTCAGGTGCAAGCATCTGCTAGGATCACAAACTGCGCATTTAGTGCTTAGGTGGGGAGAGTTGGAGCATTTTAAAGCAAACAGAGCTTGCAAGCCCCTCACACCCACCAAAACCACATGATAATTTGCAAAAAAAATCACTTGGTTTGTCAAATCAACAAAGCGAAGATCACAATAGAGATCACGCTTCAT
Organism: Rhodamnia rubescens; assembly: GCA_021437795.1. NCBI lineage: Eukaryota > Viridiplantae > Streptophyta > Magnoliopsida > Myrtales > Myrtaceae > Rhodamnia > Rhodamnia rubescens. The sequence goes on along the minus strand of JAILYA010000004.1, from coordinate 2,636,535 downwards.
GATATTGGATATCCATTATTCTGAAACATCAGAACACTATTATCTTAGTAATTTGCTAGGGTTTAATAATGAAAAACGGAAGTGGAATGTAAATGGTACTACATTGTCTCACACTTCCTAGGTTATGCATTAAAATAACAAGAACCACATGCCAACAAAATTTTCAAAAAAATGATCTGGTAGTAAGACAACTTTCTTCCTGGACAGATTCACATAAAAGAGTTTCTCGTTTCACAAGCAGTATCCCACAGATAAAATACCTTCAATCTGGTAATGGCAATAGAAATGGCCCTCCCAGGAGCTTGAAGAGCCTTACTATGAACCTACACAATGGGGATGTTTTAATCACCAAGGCAAAGAAACAAAGTGAACCAGACAAAATACATGGAGAAGCAATGTCTACTACTGACCTGAATATACAGCAGCGACACTACTTTTGGCAGAAGAGAGATAGGATCCTCTTCTGTAGACACTTGAGAGGTCAAATCCTGCAGTGCCACTCTGAACTTATTATGCACAGTAGAGTAACAAGTGCAAAGGCCAAATAAAATGATTTTCTATTGCCAACTTCATTTGCATGTAAGACAGCAAAACTCAAGATTGTTTGTAGACAAGATCTCCGATTAAAAGATTGCTTGAGAACTAATAGCGAAGACTGACTGTGAGATCAAAAATCAGATTTATCAAAATATAAGCAGATAAAGACGACAAAAAGGTCATGGACAATAACAATTACCTACAAAATAATGTTCTTATACCTGACATTAAGTAATGGAGTGAAGCAAGCTTACCTTGCGGTAAGAATGCAGAAGCGCCCTTTCCAGTTTCTTGTCAAGCTTTTTCACTACCAATCCGCTGAAAAAAGCAATCAACTAGAAATAGTAAATACAGAGTTGTATGCTAACACATACTAAAGAACTACACATAACAATACAAACATCATAAATACCTCTCCTCTGCAAAATCTGTCAGCGCAGTCATGAAAGTTTCCACCCTCTGTCATTGGTAACTTTCATAGTCATTAAAATATAAACACAAAGTGACAAGAGTTACAATACAACATGCAATTCCATTGCCCACAATATCACGAAATGAGAATTCTGTTTAAAAAAACAACCGCAACATCCGCAAAATTACTGCATATCTCAATCTGTCACTATTAGAAAACTATTCAACTATGATGTCTGTCAACCCAAGAAAAACCGAAACAACTGAGAAAGGATAGCTACAACATTGAGAACTGCAAATAATGGAAAGGAATATCTGCCAATAAGCAGATAAAAAATTGCTGAAAAGTACCAAACTGAGTAAAACGTCAAGGACCTGAGTCACACAATATTTATCTGGAGGAAGTCTCCTTAGTTTATTATCATACATCAAAACCAAAACATTATTTAACTTAATTCAAACACAGGCCTTTCCCTCCAAAGCGTCAACCACTGCAAGAGCCTTCTTTGAAAGGCTTCCAGGGAATGTCTTTGCCTGCACCAGAAGAAAGGTGTAGATAAGACTAACTGTCAATACCCCATCCAAAATTATTATCACTCAGTTTGTGAAAGGTAGATCAAGGGATTTAATCTCCATACAAGAGCAGTTCTTTCTACAGAACTAAGTGAGGCACACTGTGAGTTCTCAGGATTTTCGGTTACAGCACCATTCTTTAATTTGTTGAAAGCATCCTGCAAATCACGAATCTATCACATGCTCCCTCATAAAAGATATATTTCAGGCAACAAACAGAATGATGAAGCAGCATATAAGCAGCTACCAGATCAACAAATAGTGTATCTACAATAGAAGCAGCTGTTGTTCTCAAGAGATGCCTGTGCAAAACCACCTGTAAAGCACATGAAACTGCCCTTTAATATATTTAATCAGAAACAGTTTCCTATTTTTGATTGATAATAGATAAAGGACATACTGAAGTGGATGAATCATCTTCAAACAAATCTAATGCCTTTCCATATAGCTGTATATTTAACAAAGCCTGCAATAGGAAATGTATGAGAAAAGAAAACTCATTTAGCCAACTAAAGAAGGGCAAACAAGACCAAAGAAGCGAATCATCTTGCTCACTTCATCGATTTTTTTGCAAATCATCAAGCAACCGTTTCATTCTCTCTGCGTTTTCTGTAAACACTGCCTTTCTTTTTTCCTTCCAAGAATTTATTAGCATAGGTCTCAAGTGGTTGGCTAGAGACCTAATTATACTGGATGGATCATCAACACCTGCCAAAATTGATGACCAATTACATCACAATCAGATTATATCTGTCATGTACTACATTCAGAATTAAAACACTGTATTATAAATCATCACACCTTGCTCTTCAAAATCGGGAAACAATGTAGTAATCACTTGCACACTCCATTCTTCTGAAGGAATACCCTGGTTTTCTTCTTGCGATTTGGCATCTTTCTTAGCCCTTGATTTCACTTCTGACGTATGCACCGAAGGCACATCTTTGCTTTTCTTCTGGTTTTTCTTGGATTTTGCCGGCACAAAATCCTGATTGTCTGGACCACTCTCAGATGCACCAGATTTAGCATTTCCAATAGATTTTCCCTTCTTTTTCCTACCCCCCTTATCCACAACATGTTTAATAGACGTACTCTCACTTGAAATTTCATTTAACTCGGAGGAAAAGCCAGAATCATGTGCTCCTTTAGCATCCTTGGCTGAATATCGATCATCAGAAAGATTAACACCAGCAGATCCTGAAAGATTAGCTACTACCATCTCTTTCTCCAGGCGATCATATACATCCTAAAATAATAATAAAATGTAAGTAAGTAATCACTTAGAACATGACTAGCTCAAACAATTGGTCATACTCTAGTACCAAAAGGAAATCAAGACCTATCAAGTAAATTGCATGAACAGAAAGGGAAAAAAGTTCCAAATCCTTCATTTGGAAACTAATTAACTAGAGATAAGAGACAACAAAGAAAGGAGCTAGATAGTAATTGGTAAGTGAGGTCGATGTGCAAGAATGGAGGACATGTAAATCTAATGTAAAAACCCAGAAGAGAAGTGAAAAACAACCATTCAAATTATGAAAGGCAAAAAAATCTCAATACAAACTGCCACATACAGTGTCCAAGACAGATTGCATCTTTCTAGTGTGATTTGAAAATATTGCACTTTTTGGCCACCCAGACTACCCAAATTGAGGCTGAGAAAGAAGACCCCTAGAAAAGACAGAAAACAGCCATAAAAATGCAAGACACTTTCACGTAATAGGAACATTGGACATGCAGAACATCTATCGACCGCTATCAAGCAACTCGGTTCATCGTTCCCATGCAAGAGAAGATGACCAGGTGTCAAGAGCTGGGAAACACTTTCATAGCTAAGATGGACATATCAAGCACCTATTTCAAAAATAAAACGGAGTGAATAGGCCCCCAATGCTCATGAGCCAAAACCTATTTAGGATCAGAATATCATCCTTTTGAAGGAGAAGATATCATCTAATCCAATTAACAGATTCCCAAGGAAAATCATCTGTGATATGAAGGAACACTAATTACAGAAAGACTTACCTTGATAAAGGCATTGCTAAAGACAAAGGACTCCCCAAGGATTAGAGCTTTATTAGACTGCAGAAATCATTTCATTTATAATAATCAGACGACTTTAAAATATCGAAATCATAAACAGAAGTGAGAAACTGTTACCTTGAGAGTAGACTGAACAGATGGACAATGTGATAAAATCTCGGATGCATCTTGAGAACCAAAGGACGCAGGTAATACAGATAGTGAGTCAATCCTGCATGAACAAGTAATATCAAACACGAGAAATGGAAAAGTCTTTACAATATCGTGATAGAAAAATCAACTAAATGACCATATAGTTCTTGCATTATAATGCGAACAAATTTCATTAGAATATCTAGAATAGTGCAATGTACAAGAAATGAACAGACAACAATAATGCCCGTTGCAGTTTCTTTGTCCCTAGGAAAAGTGATACAGAACTTGTGATATCATAGTCATAAATACTGAGGTAAAATCATTCAGAAAACATGAAACATGATCTCGAGGTGAAGAAGACTAAAAAGAACTAAACACAAGCATTCGAAAACAGGTGACTATGAGTTTATTACATTTAAGATGTACTCATCAACACTTGAACCCTACCGTACAGACTAAAGGGAGGAGACTAAATGAATTTCAATGTGAACATAATGTCCAAATTATGATAACCAATACACTCTCCAGTACCCAAAATCACGAGACAAATATATCACAGATCATCAAAAATATAAAATAAGCTCAAATCACATTTCAAACGCTCGTTCAATTTCTAAATAGGCGAACATATTAACAAAGAATCTTGGAGAGCATTAACGTAAATCCTATCACAAAGATTTCAAAAAATTCAAAAGTGAAAGTAGACTATGAAGGCATTTATCAGTATCGTCCAAGGGGCAAGTATCTTGTTCTAACGCACATGTGTACACACAAAAGAATTTCAGTTAATAATTCTTCCTAATGGTCCCTACTGATGAGAAACATGTACGAGTGCGTTATATATATGGAGAATCTTCTGTAGCCATTACCAGCTAGAACGTTCAACAGCATCTTCAATAGCAGTATCCACCATTTCTGTCAAGGAGGGGTGCACAAAAGCATTTGCCAATGGGAATCCATCAGGATACCTGGACTAATTAAAGTACATGGCCAAAATCTGATTAGAGAATAGACAAATAAGCAAAGAGATGCAGAATGAGCTATTCATCAATATTAATTATACAGCCAAAAATACCTGTAAGAATTGAACAGGTTGCGATATTCCTAGTCTGCTAAGCGTTTCATAAGTGATGAAGGAATTCTGCAACACACAAACAAACAGTAAACTAAGCACTCCAGGAAACTCAATAAAAGATGAAAATTAAGAGTCAGCGCCTCAAAACCCAAAAGGTTAAGTACATATATCATATGCTAGTTCTACTACAATACTTTTGGGATAAATTGCTTATATTGCCCCTACATTAGCAAAACCTAGTAAGATAAATCATTTAACTAGTAAAAAATTCATAAATTTCTGTTAAAGAAACAATTGGTTTCATTGCAATTAAGAGTCACGCCTCAAAACCCAAAGGTTAAGTACATATATCATATGCTAGTTCTACTACAATACTTTTGGGATAAATTGCTTATATTGCCCCTACATTAGCAAAACCTAGTAAGATAAATCATTTAACTAGTAAAAAATTCATAAATTTCTGTTAAAGAAACAATTGGTTTCATTGCAATTTATGTTTCAGGCCTTCAGCTTGTAGTAGACTTAGCTGTCCGAAGGTAATTCAATTAAAATTTCTCGCTCTTGCTAGGGAACCACATCTCCTCTCAACAAAATAGAGTCTGCAGGACACAGTGAGTGCATATACAATGATTCAGGTCTAAGCATCCCGCCTATTCCTATAAATCAGCATAATTTGTACTACGCAAACAAAGGTCTTGGAGTGATGCCTTTCAGAATCATGCCAATATAAATCTTCAATTTGATCTTATATTTGATTTAATCGACCCTCCTAACTCTCCTAAAGGAGTATCGTCCTTTTCATCCAGCCAAGAATTCTGTGCTGCGTGACTAAACCAAAAGGCAGAGAGAGAGATAGAGAGGGAGAGGAGGAGGAGGAGGAGGAGGAGGAGGAGTGGGAACATATAAAACCACATACCTGCAAGAAAAAAGAATCAACACATTCCTTCTGAGCAATGGCAAAGACCTGTAGCATATTGACATGTTAAGTGAAAGAGCCAGTGTATATCATAATAAATAAAAAGATACTCTCTCATTAGGAAAAACATATATTTGCAAGAGCACACAAAATGAACCTGCACCTACAAATGCAATATCATATGAAGAAGAGAGTACACTACAATGTATAAAAGCACTATTATTCATCCCTTGTGCCTCCTACACTCAAGGTTGACACTACTTGCCAATCAATCTTCCAGTTCCCCTGGCATAAATCAGAAACTAAACATTTTCGCCCCAATAAAAGGGTGGTGAAAACAGCAGATATTCCCGATTTAATATGAAATTGAGAATTCGTGAGGAAAAGAGCAATACAGAATCAGTTGAAGTTATTGACCACAATCCCACTATAGACAAATTTTGGCAGCCACACACAACTATGATTACTCTAATGGATGTTTTAGACTCTCATTAGTCCTATTGGACAATCCCATAGTCTTCAGAAAGGAAGGAATGAGATAGGCAAATCACATACAGTTGGAGTCCAGTACACTCCTGCACGGAGTGAACCCAGAATCTCTCCTCCCTTCAATAGCTCATTGAATAGGGATTGGAAGAATGATGCCTCAACGGACACTCCAGTAGCTCCATCCATTTCCTGCAGAAGTTGCTGTAGAGAACTCCACAATGCAGACAGATTTGCAGGGACAGAAATGCCTCTTGCTGCACCACGAACCATAGCACTAACTCTAGCAACATATGCCGGAGTATACAACTGCCCACCTTCAAGCCTTCCCTTCACCTAAAAACAAGGACAAAGTCATTGTCGATAGGGTCCACTCTTGTCATGCTACATTCGCGAGACTTGGAAAATCATAATACCGTGCTCCCAAGTCGAGGCTCCAACACTGATGTCAATAACTCCGAGCCAACATGTAATTGTGCAGCTAGCTCTGCTAAAGCTATCTGACTACATTCTTGAAGCCGCTCGTTAATCTCTTCAGCAACAGAGTCCCAGTAATGTTGCGATATGATTTCCCCCTGAATAAACGTAAGGCCTGGATTACCAGCCACCATAACTTGAGCTTGCTTCTCAACATGGTACAAATCAACCCCAGTAGTGTCGGCAAGGTCAATTAGTGAAACACGCCCCAATTTTTGTACCTCCGACAGCATTTCATGCCTCAGTTGTTCCTATAAAGATAACAAAACTTAAGAAAATTCTCTAGCATTTAAACATTGTTTGAGATGGAAGAACAGTCAGAAATTCTCTAGCATAAGTTTTTACTGGTTACTCAGCTCTACAAGCGCAAGATTGACCATTTGTAAACTCAACTAAGCCAAATTTTCTGTTCTACCGGTCTCGACAAAAACAGGGAAAGAAAAAAGCCACTCCAGAAAGGTAAACCACGACACAAGCCCTAATTCTACTTCCCCCTAACTTGGCGGAAAATGCAGGGAGGACGCTACAACAGACTTGCGCCATTCTTAAAGTACGCGAGTTAGCTGCTATGGAATTCACTATTCATCTCCATCAATATCACCCAAAAACCGTAAAACGATCGAAAACCAGACTCGATATCAATTGGGGAGAGAGAGAGAGAGAGAGAGAGAGAGGCGTACAGGAGTGATGTACTCCTTGCCGGAAACGGTGTGGAGGAGATCGAAGTCGATGATGTGGAGCTCCTGGAGCTTCTGGACCAATTCGACGACGTTGCGTTCGGAGAGACGGACGAGGGATTTGGCCTGCTGAGCGAACTCGAATTGCCTCTGCAACTCCAGCAGTTCGTCGTCCATGGTTTTTCGGCAGGGATCGAAGCGTCGTTCTCTCCCGACGAAGAAGACGATGCAGGGGCTCCGATTGAGAATTTCTCCCCAGAGTAATACCACGCGGGTCGTCGAGCTCCCCGCTTCGCTGCTGCTCCCGAGTGCGATCGCGTCAGTTTAACCAAACCGATGAATTATCAAGCCTCTATTGCGTTTACGTTCCCCAAAGAGGAGTTGGAAAATCCCGAAGAAAGGATTAACGTTTTGTTTTTTTTTTTGGTGTTCGTTCAGAAAGTTCAATTTTATGCTTTTCAGTACTTCTTGAACTTTGGAATTTCATGCTCTATTTTTCTCTTTACAATCAATTTTTTTTATGGTCTCTTCTGTTTTGTGCGTGTTTAGTAGATTTGATCACGCTTATCGCGACGTGGAATACATCATTTTCCACATTAAATTCATCTGGTAATCGCATTTTAACGTAATACCGAACGAAATGCTCAGATTTACATAGACAAATACTTGGGACATTTCACAAAAGCAAAAATCGCCATCGTCTAGAAGCTAATTCTTTCTGGAAACCAATGTCTCTGTATGGAATCAAATTCAACTGCCTGCCTTTCATGGAAGATGTCCACATCTTAGGAACTATATAGAGAGCTTTTCATAGACCTCCGTGATTCACTGTGAACGACTGCGGGAGCCGCTTTCAAAAAATTAACGTCAAATGACAGTTCAGAAACAACATTATGAGATTAACCTTTGTTGACATAATAATGAAGTCGAACAAACAGTAGCAAAATAATCTATGCAGATTGTTACAGGTAAAGGTGACAGAGAATGTTGAACCATCGGAATGGATTCTAAATCGAATTCACAAAGTGATAGCCTTGCATTTATGTTTTGGCAGATCATGACCCGGCCATTTGATCGCATGGCCATGGAGCCCATCTGGGTTCGCCATTTCGATGGCATTAAGTGAGTATGTGTTTCTAGGTTTTTAAGCGAAAGAATAACACATCAAGTGCAGGAGGGAGAAGTTATGGGAATTTTCGTTGTCAATGCATCTGAGAATTTTCGTTGACCACAGGTCCAGAGCTTTCATCTCGTGTCCTTCCCAGTTTCCAACATCAATTTAAAGAGAGCAAAGCCACCTTGATGGCAGCCGGGCATTTTAGAAGCCAAGTTCTCCAAATCAATCTGACAGCAGAAGAGTAGATAACTGATTAAATCGAAGTTGAAGGGCTGAAAAGGCATGCAGGTATTCTATTCATGAGGCTTAGAATTAATGCGTAAGAACTATAGCTTCGTTTGAAATTTAGATTCTGGACCAACTATCCAACGTCATGGTTTAAATGTCCAGAGGTTATATCATAGGTTCCATAAGACCACCAATGCCAATTCCTACGGGCTACAACACTATAGATACAACTCCCATTGTATTACCATATTTTCTCATGCTTTTTTTCCTTGACTGTATAATTGCTCATGCTTGAATGTAATTCGTGGCAAATAGGCAAAATTTGCACATTACATGTCAAGGATTACTGTGGCAAATCAAATAAACCAGAAGTTTGGGCTCACCAGTGTCACTGCATAAAGTTGAGTTGATTCAAAGCCATCTTGTGCACTAGAATAGCATTTTTGAATTTCATCCGAGTTAAGAGTACATGTCATGAAGAAAAAAGCAGCTGGTCTTACATTCATCTCCCGACGAGATATACCAATAAAAAGTGGATTGCCCTGCATGAATGTCAAGTGGTCAACACAAGTGCTTCATCAAGCTAGGTAGGTCAGCCTAGCCTGCAATGCCATTTTTAGTCTACATGGTCTGTGAATAATTTCATAGTGAGTTAACTAAATTGAAGCACAGACCATATATGCTCAGGAAGCAAGTAAAACACAGAGCATGTGGTTATACTCAAATTTGCAATTAACTCACGAGGGATGAGCCAGGTACTCCAATTTCTTCATTCACTTCTCGGACAATGCTGTCAAACATCTCTTCAGAAACTCTCTTGTTGAGCATCTCGGACTCCCTCAAACTCTTGCCAGGCTGATGGCACACTATTCCAATTTCTTGCGGCTGCAATCAAGATAAAAAGAGTGTACAATTATAAGGGCCTAGAAAAACCAAAATTCCACCAGAAGCTAAAAGACAACTTCATTACTGCATGTAATCTCTTTAAATAGATCTGGTCAAGTGACAGTATGATATGCTGTCATGATGGTGATGCCAATTTCTCTCTCACAGCATTAACCATCCAAGACACATTCTACTATTAGAAACAAATAGTTACGTGCTAATTTCCTTCTATTTTTGGGTTGGATAAAGCACAAAAGCTCTTATAATCTTGTGGTTAGTACCTCTGGATGGCCTCCTGGGAATACAAAGTGACCAGGAAATTCCCCAACATTATTGCTTCTTCGCAGTACCAGTATTTTCTTGTCTAATGTCTCCACAATTGCGCCATTGCCTAACGGACTGGAGGTGTGTTGACAGCGAATTGTGTCCTCTGTACAAAGGCAACAAACACCATAGAGACAATATGAACATCGATGGGGACTGAAGAAGATGCAAGCAATCCCAAGACATCCGAAAATTTGTAGGCTATGTCCTGTAATGCCAACCATCTAGTTACAGAAATTGAATCATTAAAACTATTACATGCTTGTCTTCCCTTAAATTTCTTCTTAGAAGCAGATTAATAGTTATAATAATACATTTTCAAGCCATGAGAGCAGTTCGTTCATACTTGGGTGCAAGTGTGTGTGGGAGAGAGAGATAAAGAGAGAGAAGAGAGAGAGAGAGAGAGAGAGAGAGAGAGCAGTTCAAGATGAATTTCAACAAGAACTGAAGATACCTTTTGATGGAACTAGGAACCTTTCCCACAGAGGATTCAAGTTTGTCCCAACAAAAGTCCTGAAACAATTGTGTGGCATCATAACAGCAGCAGACAGTAGACATTCCTTAATGAGAACATAAAGTCACATAATAACCAGATGCTGTGAAATTGAAAACGTGTGCCAATATTGGTGACTATTTCTCCTTAAAGCAAGTTCAGAACAGTGATCTTGACTCTTGAGTGAATCAGAAGCAGTAAGAAGGGGAGGTACTGCCATTCATCATTTAGAATTAGTACATCAGTTGGCCACTAGGGTTCTAAAGCTGGAAAAAATTAGCTTGGTCCCAGGTATGTAACAATCTGCAATCCTTATTTTTTCCTCTCTGCAACAAAAGTGTTACTATCTCAAAACAGAGTGCTTGGTGAAATAAGAAATTGGAATGAGAAGTCCTAACTGATCCTTCATGGCATTTTGAGTTTCACATGCACAACAAGTATAAGGATCCAACCTACCCCTCTAAATAGCTATCACCTGGTTTTATACTAACGTTTGTCATTGGATTGACAGTTTAAGTAATGCTTTCATTACACTACTATGCTCATGACATGGATGAAATAATAATTATCCATTGGATTTTGTTAGCAACCGACACCGACTAGCTAAGCAACCAAATACGGAAAGTCTGCAGTCGCCCTTGCACTGTTGTTCTTGTGTTATGTATGATCTATGCTTTGAAAATCAAAACATTCTTCATTGAGGTAGAGAGAGAGAGAGAGAGAGAGAGAGAGAGAGAGAGAGAGACCTGTAGTCTGTTAGACCAAGGTGGAGTGATACCCAAGAAATTTTATCGGATCCACTTCCTTCCTTATCTGTGATGTATCCTGCATACTGTGAATCTATAATTAACTCAAAACACAGTTCATCTTAGCATGCATGAGTAAGCATGTGCATCTACAGCCTCGCAAGTTCCACGTTGTTTCTTCTAATTTTGGCAGTTGAACATTTTGAACTGGGATATTCACCAAGAAATGGGCCAGCAAAAGAGTGGGATAACTCCTCTCATGTCATTAGGTATGGAGGTGCACAAAAAAACTAATAATACAAAATATCTCAGAAAGTCCATTGCATAAGATCAAAAGTGAATGATGCAATCCGAAATATCCAGAGACGCTGTTCAACACAAAAGCCCATTTGGCTGCAACGGCCAAAAGTATGTAGCTTATTTGGAACTTCACAAACCTATTCCTTCATTAAGCATTTCCACAAGAAACCATAGGCTCTCAAATCATGGTGCTACACAACAACTGTGACAGTTGACCAAGCACGCTGCAAACTGGAAGTTCTTCTATTCAGGACACCCAGAGAATAAAATAAGTATCGACATACCCTGAACTTCGTCCCATTGTACAGAGATGCATTTCTCTGAATTCTTTGGTCCCATATCTGAACAAGAGAGACAAAGTGAGGGAAAAAAAACAGCGGATTGACGGAAATTGGAAGGGGCGTCTTAGAACAAGTCCCGCTAATCCAGTCAATAAGCCGCTTCATGTAGCAATCAAAGCTCAGTCACTGCTTAGATTACGGATCACCGAATCAAATGCGAAAGCAATTAACGAAGTGCTGTAATAGAAGTTAAGTTTTATCGAGTTCAATTTGCCTGTAATTTGCCAATCTGCCGAGTACGTCAACTTAAAGCAATGGCCAGAAGGCCCAGAACCATAAGACCAAACTTTAACACCATCCAAGAGCTGAAAACCAATGCTATTGTCGACAAAGCGAAAGATGATCAAACATCGAAGGCGCAAAAATAATCTCACCTCAGAAATGGAATTCTCCAAGTCGATGTCGGGATGCGGAATCCTATCGTACGACCCATCGAAATCGGCAGAAACCTTAAAAAATAGAAACCGCGAACGCGGTTACCGTAAACAGGCGCGATCGCATGTAATGGTGCCTACGAGAGCGAATCAGATGGTGCGCCGGTTTCGGCGTGACGGCGGAAGAGCAGAAAGCGAGGGAAAAGGCACCTGCAACGGAGAGAGGCCGAGGGGACATGAGAGGAGGAGCTTGTAAGAAGCGGAAGCATCTCCATCTTCGACCGCGGAGTGCGTCGTTGCCACCACCTGCGAATCCATCGACGCCGGGACTCGAGTTCTTGGCGGGATATTCCGACGAGGGGAAGAGACTTTGATCGCTTGCCATCGTGGACTACCGAGTCCCGCGCGCAAAAAATTCCACGAGATTGGGTATACGATCGGGCGGGCTCGGGTCGGCCGGGCCTTAAATTCGGGCCTAACTTCTGCCGAATCCAAATGGTCTTGCCTAAGCCCACCCATGAAAGTGTCTTCGGACCTTCATAGTTCGGGTCGGGCTTAGGCGGGTCCACCGACAAGACTTACCAACAGTTATCGATATGATGTTACGGGCCATGTTGGTGGGATGGTGAAGGATTGGCCGCGTCCTCACAAAAATGTTATTTTCTCAATTTTCATCGGAAACTTTCATTTCTCTTCTTCCTCATCGTTTCACCGGAATTTTTCCCGCGATGAAATATCTTAAATCAAAAGCTGTTCTTTATTTTTTTTAATTAAAGGATGTATGTTTTGTGGCCACTCCAGAAAAGAAATATCACAGGTAATAAGAAATTCAATAATTTCGCTTCGACAAAGCTATATAATCGCAAACCATGTTCGAATATGACCGGCGATAAGGCACGGAAAGTACAGCTACTCGAACGGAACTAAACTTAAACAAGCTAAACCCGAATTTAATCAACGACAAAATTTGAGGACGTAAAAATGTTAGGTCGGAATTTAATCGACCACGCAACACCCGAGATACCGATACACGCAGGAATTTAATCAACAAAGCTAATCTTAAAGCAACAGCTGAGAAACATGCTAGAATTTAATCGACGACACGAGTCTAGAAAATTAAAAAGACAATGCATGAAAGCAAACTCTAGCCGAAAGATAGGTAAATTTGTTTATTTGTGCGGGGGCTTCTAGGGATGGCATTTATAGTGGTCGTGCCATGACTGCCCCTGAGCAATTTTTCAGCAGATATATCCATGTTCCTCCATCTCTGAAAATTTTATACCCAGGCTTTCACGATGCTATGATCTCGTTTCCGAACGGTCACTTCTTTTTGAAAATGTGTTTGTTGCTCCACGAAATCGATCCATTTGTTTTCTAGCAACTTCAGACTCATAATCGTACTTTGGTGCTCTTCGTGCCTTCACCTTTACCCTGACCCCTCGACAATTTATCAATCTTATTGATCGACATGATCGGCAGCAATCACCGATGTGGACTGGTGCCGATATGGATCCCTTCCCTGCGATCGTCAACAATGAACGGCATGCTTGATGACATCCGCACTTTATTTACGTGTCTACCCATATCGACAATTTGATCACTTCTTGGTGCAAACACTTACTTTTCCAAATACACCATTGTAGTCGGGATGGACCTTTAACTGTCCGCTGCTTGAAGATCATATCGTGATGTGTAGGCCAAGTAACCATGGACCCAGGACCCCAAAATTGGATCCATTTTTTTGGCATTGTACTTCATTAAATTAGAATCGATTTGAAAAGAGAAAGAAAGAAAATTTTGGGAAAAAGTGTCAAAAAAGTCTTAAACCTATTGTATTAGTACCAATTCAGTCCTAAACTTTTTTTTGTGCTAATTCAGTCCTAAACCTTTTATTGATGCCAATTCGGTCCTAAATTATTTGTATTTATGCAAATTGAGTCAATTCGGCCGATTTTGACTCGAAATTGCTGATGTGGACATCGATTGTCCTACATGGTACGATTAGCGCCGACATAGATATTTTTAAATAAGAACTTAATCCGAAAACAAATATGCTTATCCCACACGGGCTCTCTGGCCACTCAAGGGATCGCCTGTTAGTTTCCGGATCTCGCTCTTGGAACTAATCCTTTGAGAGATACCAAAATTTCGATCCACAGGATCCACTCTCCAGGAGGAACTTTTTGTACAAGAGTACATCTCAAGCATAGGGGATCACTAAATCCTTAGAGTCGAAGTACTTAAACCTCAAGACTCTAGAGGGGGCTCCCAACGGACCCTCGCGGATGATAGTCCCTATACGCAGAGATAAAGTCTCATAAAGAAAATTTTCCCGGATGATCAAAGATCTTTGTGGCAAGTGGAGAGCATACTTAAACCAATCACTATAATAGAGAAGTAGAAACATTTTAGTGCGAAGAGTCCGCTTGAAGAGAAGAGAGGAATTTAGAAGCTCATTCTGGAAACACGCTTTGCTTGGATTTCATAAAGGAAGCCAAGTCTTGGCCTTTACAATGCGGAAGCCTGCCCTTATATAGGCGAGGTTGTACGAAAGAAAACAAAGGATTCTCTATAATAGAGATCCGACAGTGCGTACAATAATACAACTAACATTGACTTTGGGAAGAGTCATTATTGTTGACAACACAACACATTTCACAAAGCGACACATTACTTCGCTTGCCTTTCTTGATATGTCACAGGTGGAGCAGATGGAGATGTTTGCGAGCAGGTGGACACGAGCAGTGGAGATGTTGTGAACTTATCTCCTTCCGTCAGGGTCGGGGTGATAATTGGGGTCGTCTGAGTCGAGCTGTCTCGTCCATTATGGCCGTCTTTTTGACTTATGTATGCACGCAATAATTGCTCTTTTTCGTAGTCCGAGATGAGCTGGTCAAAGCCTGGATCATCCCGGGATTCCATGTGAGCCGGATGGTGCATCTTGTGACGAGGATGGGACGTCGGGGATGACGGGCTGTGGATAACTGTATGGGTCTTGTGACAGTTGACCTCCCCATGGATCAAACGGTTCAAGGGGTTGAGTGTCTCGTGTCCATGCTTGGAACTTGCTTGATTGCTTGTTGAACTCCCCGAAGGGCTTCAAACACATGAGGATGTGTCCGGGGAGTGTCCCATGAGTAGCTTGTCAGGAATAAGGCCATACCTCGGGTGGTATTGTCTTATTCTCTTGGTAGAGAATGCGTATTGGAGTTCTCTCGTATTCATAAGGGATATCAAATATAGTCCTGGAGTATGTCTTATGAATCTTGTACATTTGATCTTGGAGATTTGGCTTAAAGGAGCTGGTGCCAATTTCTCGCGCATTAGATCTTTTGTCTCCCGTTGGTCCAAGAAACGCCAAGGATGGTGAAAGATGACGATAGTGTGTGTGCGAGGCTCAGTCCGCCGACTTGTCTCTGGAGTACGAACATGTGTTTCCATGCTTGGAGGGGTTGGAACCAAGTGAGAATGTCAAGGAAGGATCTCTCGGTCATGATTTCTATAATTTCCAAAAGAGAGATTCAGGACAAAACCTTAATGATTTCGTCCAAGGGAAATTCAATAGCAATCGATAGAGATGAAGCATGTACCAGAACATCCATTTGAGATCGAAGGGAATGGGATGGTGGAAGACCATCTTAATGGATGGATGAATGGGTATTCATAATTGAGACCTGGTTTCAACATCAATCCGCCATAATCTTTGAAGACTATGTAATGATAATTCCAAAATAATCTTTGAAAATGATCGAAAAGGGAATTCTGCGAGATATTGAGGAATATCGAGCGGATATTGGTGAGATGGCCATTGGTGTTCTCTCATATTCGGACTTTGAAGGTTCCCGAAAACTCTTTTCGAATGAACATATTGATGGATTGAAAAGGTTCTTTTGGCCGTGATAGAAAATCAGCCAAAATATTTTTCTTTCCGAAAATGTGTTTTGCTTCAAAAGAGTATTTTGAAAACCATTCTGCCCAACGTAAAAGCTGGGGATGAAGAACTTGCTTCGCTTGAACTTAAGCATTTGGGGAAAGGATGACATATCCATTTCAACTAGGAAGTGATGGCCAATGAGATGGAATTCAAATTTTTTGATGCCATTTTTTACGGCAAGAATTTCTTTGAAGGTGGAATGATAATGCATTTCGCATTGGAAAACTTTCCACTTTTGTAAGCCTGAGATTCTTCGCTTACCTTTTTCTTCTTCAAGAAGGATGGCTGCCCAAGATTTGTCACTAGCATCTGTTTGGAGAATCCTTTTTCCATTGGAAGGGATTCGGAGAGGTGGCAAATTTTACAAATTGGTCTTTGAGTGTCTTGATGGCATTGGTTTGTTTGTCCGACCAAGGAGGGGTTTTTTTCTTGAGCATTTTTTGCGAGAGGGTGGAGGATCCGAGAAATTTTTGGGACGAAATCTCTAAGATAATTAACAATTCCTAAAAATGATTGAATTTGTTGGACGAGAGAGATTTTCATCCGGGAATTTCCGGAGATCTTCCGCAATGTGGGGTCCTGGGCAATAGTTTCCATTTTTCAATCGCATGCCTAAAAACTCAATTTCTCTTTGGGCGAGAATCATTTTCTTACGTGGAAAGCATGATGCCATGGGTGTGCACAATTTCAGTAAATTGTTTGAAGGAGTTTTGCATGAGATTCTTCATCGGGGAAAAGAGAAGAATATCATCAATGTATATCTCGTGCGTTGGCAAGAATGGGCTGAAAGATTTTGCACATTGCCTTTTGGAATAAAGACGGAGCGGTTTTGAGTCCAAAGGGAAGGACTTTCCACCGGAAATGCCTTGGTTAGGAATGCAAAATCCAGTTTTGACCCGTCGATGGATGTATTCCAATTTGCCAAAATCCCGCCTTAAGATCAAACTTGGAGTAGATCTTTGCTTGAGCAAGGCTAGAAAATAAAGAATTTTTGTGTGACAAAGGGAACTTATCATCTTGAATGAACAAGTTGAGGGGCGATAGTTGATGACTAATCTCGGCTTTCCTCGATTTTGTTCTCGCTCTTTTGTTGACATAAAATGCTTCACATGCCCATGAGGAATCCGAGGGTTCAATGAGACCTTGAGAAAGGAGCCGAGCACATTCTCGCTTGTGCGAGTGCAAGGTGTTCCGGATTCATGTCTCGAGTGGCAAGCTTTGGTAGGATTGATTTCTCCATTTTTCTTAAAAGGAATTTTGACAAAAAAGTCGAATTTTTCCAAAGGGGATTGGAGCAAATCTGGATGAACTGCGATGGGATTCTCAACAATGGGAAAGAAGGGATTGAGTGATTGGATCAAGGATTTCTGTCGAATGACAAAAAGTCTTTGGATTTCGACAAACTCTTGAAAACTTTCTTGAAACCGTAACACCTTCGGGTTAATTCCGAGTTTGGGAAGTTTGGACAATAAGTCCCAACCAATGATGAGATCCTTGTCATGAGATGGACACTCCGAGTGCAGTGGTGATTTCGCATCCAGGAAAGATGTGGATGGAAATGGGTTTGTTGCGCAACTTGGTAGAAAAAGTTTCTCCAGAGGCCGACCGGAAATACCCGGTGTATGGTGTCCAAGATTCTTCCGAGAGAATTTTACTATCAAGGAGAGATGCGGCCGCACCGGTGTCAATAAGGGCTATGACTTGGATAGGTTTGTTACTATCTCGAGAGGTGGATTTGTACTTGGGAAATATGGAGGATGGAATGTGGATGAGTGAATTACGAAGGAATCGAAAGAGAGAAAAAGGAGAGTATGTCTCCCGGGGAAGAGTCGAATCGAAGAGTATGTACGTATAGCACACGGAGTATCCGGTGAAGGCTCTTCTTCAATGGAGAAGACGGACTCTACGTCTTCATCGCCGAGGGAAATGCCGGTGTTCCGAGAAATCTTCCGGATCATGTAGCTGCCTCGCTTTTTTGCCTGGGGGCATTTCTTTGCAAAATGACCCTTCTTGTTACGTATGTAACATCCGTCGACTCAGGTCTTCTTTGCTTCTTTGTAGAATGGCTACGAGACTTCTTTCTCGGGAATTTCCATTTGCTTCGCCTTTCGGCCTTCCGGCAAAGGAGAACTTCTTGAAGTGGACTCTCTTCTTATGACCCCGAGCGGGAGGGGTCATTGCGCTCTAGGGCATTTTATATTCCATTCTCGCATTTCACAATTTTTGTCATACCGCGGTTGTCTTTGACAAACTGGTCAAACCGTTGTCGTCGTCGCATCTTTCTTCAATGGCAATATGAACATCCAAGTCGGCGCTAGCCATGTCATGTAGGAGAATCAACGTCCACGTCATCAATTTCCGGCCAAAATATCTTTGGATTGACTCAATTTGCATAAATAAAAATAATTTAGGACCGAATTGACATCAATGCAAAAAGTTTAGGACTAAATTGGCACAAATGCAAAATTTTAGGATTGAATTGGCACCAATAAAAGGTTCAAGACTAAATTGGTACAAATACAAAAGGTTTAAGACTCGAATTGGCACCAAAAAAAAGTTTAAGACCGATTTGGCACGAATACAATAAATTTAGGACTTTTTTGACACTTATCCCGAAAAGTTTGTGCCCCTCTGTATTTCACTATCAAAGCGATTCGGCTATTCCAGCTCAATCTCAATTGTGCTCGGAGAAATGCATCATATTTCACTTTAGGATTACATATAATGTCGGCTGTGTGACGCTGATGCAGCATGCGACCGAAAACGTCAGGTCGTCTTTATGACCTGAGAAATTGTACCGCGTCGCTTTCCTGATTGCCATGTTTCCATATATGTATAAATGCTCCCTTTGCATTTTTATTTTTTTTGGCTATAGTGCGAGTGTCTTTTTGCTTCCCTCTTTGATATGTGCTATTTGTTAGCAGTTCTTCAAGTGACTACCATCATGCACTTTCCTCCCGCTGATACGTCTGGTGTCCTATCCTTAAGCCCATCGAAGTGCATTCTAACATGTTCATAATATGGAATCAAAATCTCGATTTGATCTTGTACCTTCATGCAGCTTCCGATCATGCACCGCGGCCATCCGAGCCGCCCCCCCCCTTACTGCCGTTCTTGGGGTTAGGGTTCAAGCTCTGAACGACGCCCGTGTCCATCGCCATCTTCCGTTCCCGCACGCGACTGGAAGATAAGGGAACATAATTGTTGTCCCCATAACGAAACTGGAAGAATATTGCGCTTGAGACCGTTTTATTCCTTTCAGAAGCAACACTAGTAATTATGCAAACGCAATTACAGCTCTAAGATTGGGAAAATCAAAGTGTACATGCAAACTACACAAGAGAGCAATTAAAGCCCAAATCAAGAAGAGTACAAGGAGAAGATGATGGCTATATCTTATCATTATGGTAAAGAACTAAGCAGTATAAACTTATTGGGCAGTTGAAAAGCCATCAATGGGACTGAACAACACTACTCCGAAGAGATACAGAATAAGGCTAAGTATGATGGAGGAAATAATAATCATCTAAAGGACAAAGGGGGAGAAAACCAAATCTTCTTCTTCTTCATCATCATCTTTAATTCAATTCAATTATATCTTAGTAAGGAGTCTGGGTTGAAGGTGCTTGGGTCCTCCTGGTTGATCCAACCATACTTCTCCATGAAAGGGTTGACCATGTTCTTTGGGTAGCTCTCAATGCAGTCCTCCCAAACGTTGCCTCTGCCTTCTTCCTCATTTCCCAGGTCCCTCACCACCTCCCACAAGCAACTGTTGCACTTGAACCCAGCGCCAAAGCTGATCATGAACACCCTGTTGCCTCTCTTGAGCCTCCTCTTTGCCTCCATGTACGCCAGCACATACCACAGGCTGCTTGCGGACGTGTTCCCGAAGCGGTGCAGCGTCATCCTCGCCGGCTCGAGGTCATGCTCGCTCAGCTGGAGGTTCGCCCCGATCCCATTGATCACCGCCTTCCCGCCCGTGTGGATGCAGAAGTGTTCCACCCCTGTCCTGAAGTTGATCGCCGGCCTCGGCTCGGATAGTTTCACCGAGCCCTGCCTCATTTTCCGGACTAGAGTCATCGCTCCATAGCGGAGCAGTTCTCTGGCCGGCAAGATCTTGGGGGCAATCTCCTTGAGATTGTCGGCGAAGGCCTGGCTGGCCACCTTCGGTAGGGTTTTGGCTAGGTGGAAGCCAGGCAGGCCCTGGTCGTCCTCTTTCTGGAGGCAGCACTCATAGGACTCGTCCCGCGCCCCGTGGTGGGTCCGAACCAGGCACTTCAGTTTGAACATGGCGCGGTCTTTCAAGGCCCGGTTGTTTGTCAGCAGCATAACGCACCCGCCCGACCGGAACAGGCAGTTAGTCAGGATCATGGACCGGTCGTTGCCGCAGTACCAGTTCGAGCTCAGCGACTCCGAGGTCACTAGGAGGGCGTTCGCGTTCTTGTAGGACTTGAAGACATTCTGCACGATGTCCACCGATATGAGGCTCGCGCTGCACCCCATCCCAGTGAGGTTGAACACCTTCACGTCGTGCCTCAGCTTGTAGCGGTTGATGATCCGGGCCGACAGGGATGGGATGCACGCCAGCATCGAGACGTTCACGACGAGCACGTCGATCTGCGAAGGAGCGATTCCCGACCTGTCCAGGAGCTTCTGGACGCTGTCGTGGAAGAACTCGTCCATCTCGACGAGCCCGTCCGCCAACGCAGGATTGGCTTCGCGGCCGGCGAAGACCATCCTGGGGCCGTAGGTCTGCTCTCCGATGCCGGAGCTGACAATGGCCTTGAGCAGGAACTTGTACTCCAAGAGACCAAGATTCTTGGTCCTCTGAAGCAGTTCCCCGCAGAACCCAGTGTCGAGCATCCTGTCATCTGTAGGCTTGTAGCACTGGTAGTCCAAGATGTAGCAGTCCTTGTCCCTCCTCTCACCAACCTTTCTCCATACGATGAAGATGAGGTACAAGATGGATGAAGCATACATTAACATGAGAAGCTCCATGAGAGGGAATCCAAAAGGGATGATTCTAGTGAATTTTTTCGAACGTGTTGATGGGAATATGGTAAAAGACTCTCTCTCTCTCACTTCGCTTTAAATTCTCTCCCTCGCCCTCACCCAACACGCAACTTTTCATACGAAATGCTCAGACAAAGCCACCCACCCTTGAAAACCATGGGAGAAACCAGCTCTTTATATACAAGTCCAGCAAACTTTCGTGCACCTCCCCAGAAAATTATTGATACCCTTTTTGACCGAGGGGTCGCCAGCTCAAATGCGTCGAAAAGTCAGTGCCATTCGAAAATAATTGAATCCGAAAAGCCCGCGAAGCAACAGTTCTTCCAACTTGAGAGAGTGAGCTTAGACCAAACCAAAAAAAAAAAAAAAAAGTTTTTGGCGGGCCATTGAAATAAAGAGAAGCCATTATTATAGTTCACAGTTATGAGCTTACTCGAAGGTGGTTCCCAACATTAAAGAACGAAGCAGGTGGCGGGTAAAATCGCATCTACAATCTACGCAGCGCATTTTCCAGGACCGAGAGAGCTGAAGCGATTGTGTTTCCGTTGCCTGTTTATGGCCGTACCAAGTGCCAGCGCGTAGAATTAAAGATGATGCATCAAGTTGTACATCTGACTTCAAAGAGGGAATTGTATTATTAGATTATGAATCTAATATGCATGGGACTGCGACGTTTGCTGGGGCATGTGGTCCAGCTTACGAAGCGGAAATATCGTCCGCGTAGAGCGACATTTCTCAGAAAGAAAGGCTTGGTTGAAGCGCCTGCAAGAATGTATGGTTTGGGTTTTCATGCAGGGATCTTGGTTCGCGCAAGGATTCTGCGAACCGGGCGTGCTGCGATCTCGAGATCAACTCCCATCTCTCCGCCGAGACGAAGCGAAAAAATGTCTACTTGAAACTCCGTTTCCCGGGAGGTTATCGTCTAGACTTGGCATTACAAAGGACTGGTATACAAAAACCAGCTAGGTCTCTGCATGTTGTTCTTCCTAGATAAGATATGACTGATCATCCTGCATAAGCTTTTTTGGCTTACTGAGTCTTTATTGCTATGTCGTTAACATTACAACTGGGATCGCGAAACTGCAAGTCGTTTTCTTTGGAAGAGGTTAAGGACATGGGATTGGTGAGACATTCAAAGGAGCTAGCTGGCTGAAGAAGTACTGCCTCAAAGTCAAAGGTAGGCAAAATTAGACAGTGTGCACCTCTGAACGATCCCACACGTTTAACTTAGGCTCTACACGTTCATGGCCTCATAAGGAATAATTTGGGAATCTAGCTCGTTTCTCCCTTTCGGGCTAGAACCATATTGTCCCTCGATTATTGTCTGGGGAACAATAATATATAGGTGCTCATATATATGTACGTATAGTTTATGCATCTGCATTGTGCGTCATATTTGACACCTCGGGGAGGAAGAAGTGTCGAGATGCACGGTTGAGTTGTATTTAGAATCACAAGTCCAACGTTGGAGAATTTGCGTAAATAAGAATACTTAATATATCCGAATTAATCCATAAATCATTGGAGCTCCTGGCGATTCCCCATGCAAAGGTGATCGAATCTTTTTCCTGGAATTTGATAAGTGTGCTGTGAAAAGTGAGTGATTTTAAAAAATCTACTCCTAGAATTGATTATCTCAATTACTAGGGGGAAAAACACAAAATGTCTTCATTATCAATATAGCCAATCGTGCCTAAACGTGTTTGTTGATGATGAGAATATTTTCTGTCTAATTATTTTTTCCAACGATCGCCTTCTAGAAAATGTATTCCAAATCGTTCGTAATCTTAAAACACAAACGCGTCAAATATAAAATAGTTTTATCATTATTTCATTAAAAAAGGCAGGAATGGAGCATGAGAACTTCATTAGTGGGGGCAAAAGCTACCTTATATAATCCTCCGTTTGTTTCGCGAAAAATGTTGCATTTTTCAAAATATTTTTCTGGAAGTCGTTTTTCAGGAAAATGATGATATTTTTTGGTGTTTGGCTAAAATCTAAAAATCAACCGGAAAATATTTTTCGCCGTTTGGTACAGCCTTATAGAAAATATTTTATTTCTTTTATTTCTTTTTTTCTTCTTGCTCGGCCGACCTCTGGCCACGGCAACGACTAGTGAGCTCGAGACTCGCCGGATCATCAATAACGACCTCGCCTCGCCGCCCTCACTAGAGATTATGATGTTGCCCGATTGTGTTTCTGATCAGGCTTTACTCAATTCACTGTTACTGGTTTGACCTCGAGCCCCAAACTTATGAGCGACCAAACCCAGACCTAAACCCACACCAAACCCCAATCGCAACCCCGGCCAAGC
Source organism: Rhodamnia rubescens (assembly GCA_021437795.1). Lineage (NCBI taxonomy): Eukaryota > Viridiplantae > Streptophyta > Magnoliopsida > Myrtales > Myrtaceae > Rhodamnia > Rhodamnia rubescens. Next base: position 2,613,136 of record JAILYA010000004.1, on the reverse strand, counting down.
CATGACCCAGCCTCCTCCTCATCCGCCGCCGCAACCATCGTCGCAATCCGCCTCTCCTCCATTGGACAAGAGTAACACTACGAGCGCAGAAGAGCTTACAAAGACAGTTGACCAAAAGTGTGGTTGCATGTTGTTTTGTTTCAAGTATACAAAACTTCAGTTCCCTCAGTCCAAAGTTGCTCCTTATCAAGCTTTCTCAAGGCCAACATCTTCAGCGTCAACAATGGTGGCTTCTCGTTGCCTCTTCCTCCTCGCCTCAATCCCCCCCCCCCCACCCTCTCTCTTTCATCCACCCAAACCCAACCTCCTTGCTCGAGGCTGGCGAGGTGAGCCTCAACCTCGCCACATTTGGCGAGCGCTTGCCTCGCCGCCTCAAGCTCATCGTTGAGGCGAGGTTCCCCAGATCGTAGCTCCGTCGTTGGAATCAGACTGGCAACCGTGGAAGAGAGAGAACGAGTCGCAGAGGCTGTGAGGAGAGAACAAGAAGGGAGGAAGAGGGAGGGAGAGATGAAGATTTTCTTTATTTCAAAAGGTGATTTTCCTTTTGTGGTGCCCCGGGCGCGCCACTTCCTAATCGTGCTTTCATTAGATTATGTTTTCATTTAATGTTAACTTCAGATTTGAAAGGATGAACATGGAAAACATACATAAGCATAATACTTCGTTTCACATGCGCACATTAAGAGTTGGATTACATATTAGTCATCAGCGTCAAACATAAACGCAACTATCTCTGCCTGGAGGGGTTTCCAAAAAGTTTCCTAAATCCCTTCTAATAGATGGCATCATGCGTAACAAAAGCGTGACTACTACATATAGACACTAAAGACACATACGCATACATTTACATATGCCTCCGTGCACGCTTGCCATCTAGTCTTCCACCACCTCCTCAGGGCTGCTATACTCCTCTAGTCCGCCGTCACTACCTCCATCATCATCACCATTAGCTGCAAATGTCCCAACACCCGATCACCCTGCCCAACATACCAGGCGATAAATCGATATGGAATTACAGGCATAGACCCTACATTGACCCACAAGACGGAAGTATAGCGAACAAAAACTGAGATGGACCAAGGAAAAACAACATCATCCGTTCAAGCCTCAAAACAGATAGGTGCTCCATAGCTGTAATGAGGCGGCACGTCCATATCTAAGAATTTGGAATGTCAACAAGAGAGAGCCACAGCCCAGCAAGAGGAAACATCTAATCACTACACTAAATGATCCACATGCACCTCGATCAAGAATTCATCCAAGACAAGCAGTCAGAGATAGTCACATATCTGAGTCGAACATCTTTAAATAATAAGCTTCTCATAACACATGACTCATGCTATGCATTCACAAGTTCGCACACAATTTCAAGCAGTATTTCATTGAGCATTTCGCTGTTCATCTTTCCTTCCCCGCCAAGAACCACGGATTCCACCAGACATCCGCGTATGGCGCTTCAAAGATTTACATACACTTGGGCATCTCAACTCCTGTGCCATCCCTTGATCACACAACCAGGGTATCCCGGATCACACAGCAGAGGCATCCCAAATTCTTAGGGCATCATCGGGCCTCTAGCCGATGGATACATTTCACATCTCTTACTTACACACTCTCGCATACATGTTTTTATATGCCATGCTATATAGACATTTCGCAAATCATTCAACCCAAGTCTACTACTACTTAGCATGCACAAAGAGCAATCCCATATATACAGTCCTCATTTCACTTGAATAAATACCTCTATTCGGCATACAATACTTATTGGGCAGATTCAGACCCTAAGTCTTAGCATCACTTATTGTTACCAAATAAATTCGTAAAATTCTAAAAAATCACAGATCAATAGTTTAAAGTGAGAAAAATAACTTTTGTTACAAATTTATTTTCATTTGATCCACAAAATAGAGAGTTTATCTCACAATTCGTGACTTGTCCATACAGGGACAATTTCGCACATCAATTGAAATCATCGTCTTTACCCAAGTATATTGGCTCGAAAAATCTCCAAATTTTACTATGTTATATACAAGAACATACTCAACAAGTGTCATGAGAACTACAAGGTCTAATTAAGTTTATACCGAATGCAGTAAAGCAAGCAATCTGTGTGAAAAACAATTATCCAGTAATCATAGTAGAGTGATCTGAGCATGAGCATTTCACAGGTCCAAAATGTTCAAAATAATCCAAATTTTGTATATGTTATAGCCCTGGATGTCTTCTAAAACTTTTATGTGATAATTTATTCCAACTAAATTTGAGAAAAATTATAGAAAATCAAGATGATGCAAAGGTCACGGTAGATTTCACTAGACATACCCAGAAATCGTAAATGTACATAGCCATTAGACCAAACATTTGAACTCCAAAAATTCTCAAATTAAATGATGTTATATTTTAATATGTTACGAGCAACTTTTAGGAAGAAATTTCTGGTCAACTCATTCCACAGAAAGCTATACAAAATTAGTAAACCACTAATAAAGAACATACATGGCTATTTCTAGACTTCCCTTTCCAAAACCAACCCCATGCAACACCATAGGCTTAATAACATCCCCATTTTCAGTATGTACTTGATCTAACTAAGTTACGAATCTCAAATAAAGTCCTAACTAAGTGATAACAAGATCAAGTGTAAAATAAAGACGATTGAACTTGTCTTTTGAACTTGAAGTTCAACCTTCAGCTTCTAGAGGGTGTTTTAGCACAAATGAGAGTTTGAAAATGTGAGACTGAGTGGGAGGGGGTTCGGCCAAACATTGAGGGAGAGATAGGTTGAGTGTTAGAGTGAATTTTATATGAACTTCTATTGGGCAAAGGGATGGCAAGAATGATGGGACTTTGGATAAATCATTGAGGTGAAATTGAATAATATTTCAAGGGGTGGCCGACCAATGCGTGGGATTTTTCCATTTTGCCCTTAGTCACATGATAATGCACATTAAGCACCCAAAATTAGACTATATTTTTTCCTATAGCCTCTTACTATTTTCGGCCTATATATAAAATTAGCACTATAATCCCGTAATTAATCACGTGACACATTCCAATCAATGCCAAAAAAATAGATTTTGATACCGTTATGACGTCTAATCAATTAGGCGAAATTCTAAATGTCACACCTTTCTCACGTGAGAGAGATGCATAAGAGAGAGGGAAAATTTCTGTGACATTAAGATTTTGCTCGCCTAATTAATTAAGAGCTATAAATATATTAGAATTAAATTACATGACTTAGAATTGATTAATGTCATGTAATTTTCTATAATATGCAATATAAGCTTAATTTATCGGACGAGAAATTATGGGCAATTATCGTATGAAGGGAACACCCTAAAAATGTTATATTCCCATTTGAGTACAGTTATGGAATGAATTGCATTTTGATTTTTTTTTACTAAGTCATTATATTAAGGAATCAATTAAAATGACTATAGTATATGTTAACCTTTAAGAAAAAAATTATTAAAAGCATAACATGTGATATTAGAATCAATTAAGTATTCTAATAATTCGAATATGTCACGTGGCCAATTATTTGACAATGAAGTTGTTAACATTATACTAACTGAATTACTAATTAAATTATAGAGAAAACTATAGTCTAAATTAAGGTTTCTATACATAATGTACACAATTAAGCTTATGGGGGCAAAATGGGCATTTCACCCCACATATGGCCGAGGCTAAATATTTTTTGTCTCTTCTTGTGGACTTGTAATAATTCTAGGAAAAATACAAAATTTTGAGTTAACATCCTAAGCTAACACATATATTAAATTGAGACTTTTTGGGACACTCTAAGTTGAGGTTAAGACCATGAATCTAACTAATTGAGTTCTGTTTCTGGGTCTAAAAGTTGGGGCCATTTCCATTAATTTTTGTACAAAATATAATAAGATCTAACTTGAAATATGCATGAAAATTGTAGATCCGGGTCTTGGCTACATCATATTAAAATTTGGTGATTTTTAGAATTGATTTACTTTGGCTAAAGTATAAAATTTGTTTGGTGTGTACAATTGTCCCTAGGGGAGCAGTTCATGAAAATTTGGCAAAACATCTTAATTTGTCGGTCTAACGTATAACGGCCTTAAACAAAAGTTGATCCTTACTGAATGAGCTACTTTCCTGTGAATTTTGGGAATTTTATGAATTTTTTAGTAAATTAATCATGGTGGTCAATTAGGGCCAAAATTTGCCTTGATTTCAACTTTGGGATAAGGAGTATTGCTAAATGGGATTATGTCATTATTAATGGCGATGGTGATAAAATAATAAATTTGCATGCGGCATGATCATATGACATATCATTTAAACACATGTGTGCATTGATCATGGAGTAATAAATTGCAAAGAAATTTCCATCCGATTGAGTCCGGATGGAGCCCCAGTGTGATCCGGGTCACTCTTGATGTGTGATTTGGGTCGCTCCCGCTTTGTGATCGGGGAAGTCTCCGGAGTTGGAGATGCCCAAGTACGGTAAGCTTGGTAGTGCCATGAGCAAATATTGGGGAGGAGTTCGTGGGTTCTTAGCAGGAAACAGTATGAAATGTGAATTGAAAAATTGTTAAAGTTGAGATAAATGCATGCTTGCATATCCGTGAGTGCATTGCATAATCATCGATGTGAAACTTATTCCCGCCGTGACTGCCCATTTGACCGAATAAATTGCCATGTGTTAAATAAAAAGAAAATTATACTATTTAACACCATCAACGCCTTGGCATGGTGGTATAAGAATGAAAAAGGGTCCGAAAATGACTGGAGATCGAATCCCGAAAGTCGCTGTTGTAATGTTAATAAATAAAAAATTTTTGTCAAAAATCGAAAATATATTTTAGTAATTGTCAACCGTGCTTCCTTTGATAAAATTACTAAAAATACATGGCTTTGGATAAATTGATGTCGTGCAATATTTGAATTATGATTTGTAATATTTAGATGTTTTTCTTATTAGGCAATAGCTCACCTCTATTGTTAACATTTTCAGATTAATAGATATAGATGTACCTCCACACCATTTCTATGGGGTACCAAATCAAATTAGGTCATGGGCTGAGGATGTCATATTTCCCGATTCTCCGACGGTCTTCATGAGACATACTATTGTCATGTTTGTTTATACGGGTCGCTTGCCTGTTGTTGCTTTTAGTTTCCTTGCATGGTATATTAGGCAAGGTGATCGATTGTTAGGGCTCTTGATTCTCGATGATGATGGTCACGGAGGAGGCAATGGTAGAGATGGTAGCGACGGGACAGAAGGCGGTCCAGGAGAAGTGGTGGAGGTCTAAAGTATTTGTTTGTGATTGTGTTTCGTTGTCTATTGTATAGTCACTGTCTATTGTATCATGCTAGTTATGATTACCTGATGTGCACCTATGATATGTCACATGTTTTTAATTAATGAAGTCCTTTTGTTTAATGTGACTTATCTTCCGTTTGCATTAACTAACTAAAAAAAAGGGTCAGGTAGTCACAATTTCCCTTTCTCAAAAAAGAAAATCATGTTCCCCAAATTTAGAATGATATTTTCCATTGACCAGAAAATGTTTTCCTTAACCACATATTTTCTACCCCCAAACACCAGAAATTGGGGAAAACAAACAGAGCCTAGATCTATGAGATCGAATAAACCATTCATAGTTGTGTTGCATAAGAATCATTGGACCATAGATTGCGCCAGAATTTTCAATTGCAAAATTAAAGTTACAATGTATATCCTCCACCCTCGGTCTACAAAGTTGGGCTAGCAATTTATAATTTCGTGAGGTCCCACTAGTATGACCGTGTAACATTATCATGGTAGAATGTCGACATAAAATTAAAGGTGGCTTCCGCCATGACTTATATATATTTTTAGGCAAAATGATATCTAGGGTGCCAATATTTATGTACGGCGCTCACTTTAGTGTCGATATTTTCTTGATCACTTAAGTACCAATTTTTTTGGGTCTCGCCATGACCTCGCCCAACCGTTGTTGGGCAAGGTCGGTCTTGACCAGCCACGGCGAGGCCTCCACGGGGTCGGGGAGGCCTCGACGGGGTCGGCGGCCCCCCCTCGCCATTCCCGACCTTTGTCGGCCATTATCGGCGATAGTGGGGCGGCAATGGCGAGGGTTATGCAAGTCGTCTCCACCGCAACTTCATTCTTTTTTTGTAGGTTATTTTCCTATTTAATTTTAATTTATAAAATAAATTGAACTTATTTTTAAGTCTAAAAGTCCACGTGGACGTCACATGGCTTGATTAAAAAAAGAGCCACGTAATGTTAAAAAAAAATGACACGTAATTAATTATCCGGAATTTCTCGTCGTTGGCACTTAAGTGATCGTTTTTTTTTCGATTTAGCACTTAAGTGATCAAAAAAATATTGGCACCAAAGCGAGCACTGTACACAAATATTGGCACTCCAAGTGTTCATTTGCGCCCCCCCCCCCCCCCTTTTTTTTTTTTTTTGTCATTCATAACTTTTGCGATTGAGATCCTATCGTTACATACCGCCAGCTTTCTTAATTCCCAATTTCGTGTCTTAACCGTGTTAGAGTCATTCTCGTCTCAAGTCAAATTCAAAATGAAGGCAACGCGTCCATGAATTTGAGATCCAAACAATGCATTATTATGACAGGATAGTCACCCGATGTAACATGGTTGGCATATATAAAAATAAAACCCTTTCCGACAAAAGTACGTTAATGGATTGTCTAACATGTCACAAGTGGATGAAATGAGATGGATCGTCCACTTATAAGACCCACATAATTTAGTCCGACCAACACGGCGAACATTTGTCGAAAGTTTTATTAGTCGTGCCTTGATAAGTGAGCCAATTAGAGCACTACGAAGATGTAATTTGAAAATCAAATTGGGAAAGAAATTTTTGGAAGAGTGGCAATTTTATATCTATTTATGTTTTATCAGTTCGTCTGATTGGACACTTTGAAAATGAGAAAATTGTATAAAAAAACCTTAAACATTTCGAATTTTTATCAATGTAATCCTAAATCTTTTAAGTTTGTCGATTTAGTCCTAAACATTTTCACATTTTTTCAATACAATCATATTGGCGGGAAATCACTAACGTAGATATTGGCCGTCCATGTGCCACAACCGGCCCTAACGTAGATAATTTTTTAATATTTTTCAAATAATTTATTTTTTCCCTCTTTGGGTTTAGGGCTTGATGAGGGCGGGCGAGAATCGGGACACCTTTACCATGGCTTGCGAGGAGCCCCGGCCTACGAGGGCTTTGCGGCCCTCAGCCAAATAAAATGTTTAGACCGAATTGGCGTAAATGCGAAAGATTTATAACTTTTTTTTTTGGATAAATTTTCCCTTATTTTTTACGGCCTCCCTCGGTTTAATGTCGAGTTACTCAACTTGGCTCAAGCTAAACAAGGAACGCCCAGTCTATGCGTCGAGTTTGCATCATGATAGGCAAGTAATTGCACGCGGATTAGCTTGGATGTATGTATAGGCAACGAAATATCGAGAAGATCTACAAATGAATCGAGATGGGTCATATACATATTGGGTATGGATCGAGAAATTGACATTGCGGATTAATGGATCAAATTGGATCGATCATTTATGTCCCAACACAAACCCGACCCACCTCACCGATTTCACAGGTCCGGCGACGACAGACGAGTAATTGCGCGCGATCGGCTTGGATGCGGCAACAAATATCGGGAAGATGCTACAAATGAATCCCGAGATGGGTCATATACATATTGGGTATGGATCGAGAAATTGACATTGCGGATTAATGGATCAAATTGGATCTGATCATTTATGTCCCAACACAAACCCGACCCACCTCACCGATTTCACAGGTCCGGCGACGACAGACGAGTAATTGCGCGCTGATCGGCTTGGATGCATGTATGGGCAAGCTCAACGAGATGAACGTGAAGGGCATGAAGCGTCCCGGACAAAAAGAAGAGGACGGTTGTCTTGTCTTGTCTTCTCGAGTTTCGGTCCAGACCAGACAGAGTCAGAGGGTGAGCTGGGAAGAGAAACGGAGGGACATGTGATTGGGCAGTGCGTGCGTGGATTTTTTATGGAATTTCCTGAGCGACGACCGCATTTAATGAAGGAGACGATGGGAAGCATTTAAGTTAGTTTTGGGATAAACAGATCTGGGTTCGAAGTTCGAACTGTGGTCTCCGGTGGTGGTTTCCCGTTACGGGCCTCGATCCGGTCAAATTGAATGCTGCCACGCTCCCCCTTCTCTCTCTTGCTCTTTTGTTGTTATCATTCAATTTGGTCAGTTCCTTCTTGGAGGTCGCGTTAGAGAATTAGAGAAGAAGAGTGACCCATGAAAAGATTTAATTGCACCAGTTCAAAGACGAAAGTGTCTTACCGTTTTTCCCCATTTCTTATAATTAAGAGTGCGTCCGTTTCACTGAGAATTCCATAAACATTTTCCATAAATGTCACTTTCAACCAAAGTGATTGGCTTTTCATTTGGTGGTTTAGTGAAGATACTTTCCTTTTTATCCTAAGGCGAAATTGTTTCTCCCACAATCTAAGGGCGCGCATGGTAACATTTCTCTATCGAAATCAACTTAACTTCCCTCAAAGGCGAAAGTTGATTTTTACTACTTCTCAAAAGCAAAAGTTGATTTTTCGATTTCTACGAAATTAGTTTGATAACGATAAAAAATGTTTCTGATAAGGTTGGACCCAATTTTCTGTCGATTGGCATCAACATCATGGGACAGCAGAGCTCTTTGGGTCTGGAGAGAAAGTCTACTAACATATTTTTCTTGCCGAATCTAGTGGTTTAGGAGGTGCTGAAGGAAGCGGAGGTGACTTCCTTTTCTCTCGGGATTTTTCTTGTTCAATTTCTTGAAGGCGAGCTTTAAAGGCCAAAACATTGGTTTTGGAGGAAGGAGGTTACTTACATTCATACGATCGAAGCCTCAAGGGGCAGAAGAACAAAAACATAGGACTTATACATGGTAGCGTGAAAAAGCAAGTCAATTACTTTTAGAGATAATTGTCCAAAAAATTTAAACCTATTATAAGACAGCCAATTCAGTTTTAAAATTTTTAATTTGGCTAATTTAATCATAAACCTTTTGAAATTTTTTTAATGTAAGCCTTCATATCAATTTTAGTTGATAATTGCTGACATGGACACTAGTGAAAAATTAATAAGATACACCCACGTCAGGCGATCGTGCCACGTAAGACGACGCAGTCCATGTTATGATTTCTAATCAAAATTGGTTGGAAAAATTATTGGCAAATCGTCAAAAGTAAAATACTCAAAGTCGATGAAGGATCGGCCACGGGCTAGCGAGCCACCACTAGCCTCGCCTAAGGTATACGGTCGCCGTCACGTGAACCAGCTGCCGCCATTGGTTCGCCAAATGATTGCCAATGGCCGGAGCCTCCGTCGAAATTAGGGTTTTCAAGAACATTTCCGCAATTATGAAAGTATATCAAAGGTAAAATTGAAAGAAAAATTTTTTTTTTGGTGTTTCGAAAATGCAGCATTTTAAAGTGCCTTTGGACCTACTTTAGGCTAAGGTCCTTTAGAGGCATTTGAAGATGCAATTATGTTTGCTCAAAGTTGAGCAAAAAACGAACCAAACGTTATGCATCATCACTACATGTCTAGAATTCATTGCAATTTTGAACCAAACGGGACCTCATAATACTTGACTTTATGGCATCATCACTACATGTCAAGAGTTCTCATATCGACGTGCTAAACGAACAATGCGACTAAATTGTCAGTCACGGAAGAAAGTTGATTCCGCACTGTAAAAAGTTAGCGCCATGATTCCACATATTGTTTAGAAGACTAGATTACACAAACAATGCTCAGTTCAATCGGGTTAACTTATGTTAACAAGTGGAGTGAACACATCGTGGGATGTCATGTCATGTTAGGAATTTTTTTGCTCATACTTCACATTTCACATTGACACACGCACACACAACATATAGATTTGGTCGAAATTCCAATGTGATCATCACAATCAATTTTCGTTGGATATCGCTAACGTGGCAGGCGGACTAGCCATCGCAGGCCGTTCTACGTGGCACACCACTATGTCGGTGACGTCCGATAAAAGTACGTTGGAATTTCGCGTAAAGATTCTGTACAAAAGGGACAAAATTAAAAGGTGTTAGTGATCGAATTGACATCCGCACAATAAATTCAAGGATTAATTCGACAACTGCCCCGCACATGCAGTAGGTCGAAGAAGGCGGCCACTTATTGCAATTGCTTGACTAATGTAGAGCTCTTTCATCTCTACCTCGGAGGCTGTTTTCTTGAGTTGACTTTCTAATTGTATAAGACTTGCAGTCAAGGCTGCCAGGTCACGTTGTCTGAGACGGAAAAAATGGACGCATTTTGACCGAAACAGCTGGAGCATTTATGATATTCTTCATCGTCGTTTCATAAAATTGCGGAACGTGTACGGTATACCTAACTTCATGCAAGTAATACCAAAAAAAAAAATAGATACCACTCGAAGAAAAATAGCGGATTTGATTATGTAGGAGACTTGGATAGCATACTGAAGACTTAGGTCAATTGGAAAATAAAAATTGGACCTACTACCGACAGATTTCAATGCGGTGATTCTTTATTAGTTATATTTATAATAAAGTTAGTTAGGACGCGTATGGTAATATTTTTTAAGTAGAATTTCTGTTTTAGAAATGTTTTTGAAATAAAAATTTATTTAATAATATAATTTTTGAAACAGAAATCCGTTTAATTAGTAATTGTATATTTTTATTTTTGAAATAACCTTTTACTTTAGAAATTATTTTTAGGGAAATTTTCAAAAGTAAAAAAAAGTTACTCCTCGATGAGAAGTCATTCTTTAGCCATTCCTTTTCACATTGCTCTGCCTCTCTCGTGTCCTCTGTTTCTCTCTTCGGTCGTCTTTCGCTCGTCTGTCCTCTGTGCGAAGCGAAGGTCTGTCTTCGCTCGACTCTCCGCTCGTCTGCGAAGGTCGACTCTCGCTGGTCATCAAAAAGTTACGAGAGCACCAGTCTCTGTCTTCGCTCGCTTTCTGTACAAGTGACCCACCGCGAAGCTGATCTCTCTCTCTCTGCGCGGTGGTGAAAGTGAAGCAGACATGGCGGACGACAAGCAATCGACGTCGATTCCGTTGACCGAGCACTCGAGCCACAGCAAGAGCAGCAGCGGAGGGAGTAATTCCTCTCTGCAAGACCCCGAGGACATCGACAAGTCTCACCCCGGGCTCCCCTAATTCCTCCAATCGCAAGGTGATTCCACTCGATTCTTCTCCTGAGGAGTCCTTCTTTTGATGCTTGAATAGGTTAGGTTCGCGGGTAGTCAGTATGTGTTGCTTGGAAGAGTTCCTCTATCAGCTAACTGTAGATTTGAGCTCGGAGGTGGTAATTTGGCCGTTTGGTGTGCATAGGTAAGTTGATGTTTCGCCAGAATTCGGTGTAGAACTCGTTTTTGCAGTTCATTGGGACTGTGTTAAGCTTGAAGTGATCAGTAGGTAGGTTCGTGCGCATCGTGAACCCATGGAACTTTCTGTTGTCTTGGAGAAACTAAAATTCGCGCTATGTGCACCTTAAATTAGATGAATACTGTTGATTAGTTATTCCTCTGAGTAAGGGGTAAAGGAGGGCTGTTGCTGTTCCTCGGCAATGCTGGTATCCTGATTGCGATTAATGGAATTGGAGAATTTTTCCTTTGAAAAGTAAAGGCTTTCAACCTGTGTAGCACAATGTCTCTGTATGCCATTGACTGCCTCCATGAAGATAACGGAAAGAAAAACAGTGTCGTTTCTTCTTGATCAGTTTTGGTGAAGTTATATTTTCTGTAAAACACGGTCTTTTATTTCTGAAGACTTAATCGTGGGTTATGTGTCGTTTTGGCTTAATTCCTGCTGCAATAGTCCAGTTTGATCGAGTACATTGTATTAGATTCAGTCCCTGCAGATAAAACTTGGATGACTGTTTTCAATTTACGTTGTCACGTGTTTTGTGCAGCAGGATTGCTATGCTGTCCTTCAGAGTTGGGTCTCAAAGAAGTTCATGACTGGTTGGTAATATGGTGAAAAGGATGTTGTAGGACAATAATTCCTGCCATGTAACTTCCATGAGAAATTTGCAGCGTTGTTCTCTTTCCAGTTGCTGTCACATTTTTTTTATCACTTGGTGGTTTATTCAGTTTGTAGATGGGTTTTCCAGTCCAATTTATGAAAGACTTGGCATTGACATAATTGGTGAGATTCCACACCTCTTGTATAAGCTCGTGCTGTTGAAAGATGAGCGACTTGATTACTTCTTATGCTCAAGCATGTCATATTATTTAGTCCTATTATCAGACGTCTTTCTTTGATCAAAAATCAACTTTTGAAGCGAAGTAAAAAAATCAACTTCTACTTCGAAGCTTCAAAAGCAAAAGCTGATTTCGAAACAGAAGTGTTGTCATGCTAACCCTTAATTTGGTGACATTCGTATTCATGGACCGACCAAGTACCGTTTATCATTTAGTGAATTCATTAGTGTTCATAATCTACTAACCCTGTTCCCCCCGGGCCCGAGCAGCAGGGCCCTGCCCGGTGCCCAAACCTAACTCCTTTGCATCCTGGATGAGACCCAAAAAACTGGACTCGAGTGCTGAGGGCCATATCCCCTACCGTTTCCTCGGAAAGTGTGCTCTACGGTCTTTTGTAGCGAAAGTTAGAGAGCGATTTTTATCATATTTGCAAAAGGCAATCAAATACAGGAAAACGAATCATTTTCCTTAGGTGAAAGTTTGTGGGATCTCACCCAGCTGTTCTAATTTGACCCCAAAAAAAAAAAAAAAACCAACTATTCTAAGAGTGTAAATTGCTAGGCGAATGCTTAGTTTAATATCTAAAGATCACAACACTTTTCTTCAAACTTAGGTTGGAATTTTGGCCTAAAACCAAAGCATGGAATCAATAGAAGGGAATACGGAACCATAAAAATTTAGACTCGAGACATCTTACTACGATTCTATATGAAGATCTTGCGAGACCACTGTTTAAAAACTTGAACGATCAAACGAATGCGTGATTTTATATTTATATATTTTAGCACCTAAAAAAATAGTTTGTTTTAAAGATAGCTTTCAACGACATACATTTCTCGTGAAACAAACGGAGCCAGGAGCAGGGCATGGCCCGACAAGCACATGAGAATTTCCTCCCTTCATGGCTCCACGATTTACATGGTTGAAGCCTAAGTATGTCCCTAGAAGCTTTGGCAGATCTGGTCCTAGTTTCGATAGGATTAGTGAAAAGCCCGTGAAGTGACCGAGACGAATTCTCGAAGCCTAGTCTCTTTGTCATTCGGGTACACTCTCTGTTAAACCTCAACAGTAGTTGATTGCAAAATGTTGCTCCTCACCACTATATTGTTCCCCATCCCAATATCGTACGATTTTTTTTCCAATACCTTGAAATTTAGGCTCCATTTATTTCGAAAAAAATGAGCGATTTGAAAAATATTTTCCTTAAAAAGATTGCATGCATCGCTTGAAATAACTAGCGAATGAAGAATATCGTCATTACCGACGACAATTTGTACTTAAATATTTGCGTCGACGATGAAAATACTTTTCGTTTATAATTTTTATAAACAATACAAGTGATCATTTTTTGGAAAAAAAAATATTTTGCAAATCTGAAATAAATGGAGTACTCAAATTCGTAAGTAGATCCAAACTGTTTTGGAGCAATTTTCATTTTTATTATTTTATGAAATTTTTGCTGCTCATATATCTCGACTTTTTCTACCGTGAAAAGTCAAAAATGTGCTCAGATGTAAACATATTAATATGTATATGTTTCGTTCATGATTTTTCAAGATACGAGGTATTTTTTTTTTTTCCATTTTCCGCATTTAGATTTGGGACCGTTTTAAATTCTGAATAGACGCCGCTTTAAAAGCTCTTCCCACGTAATAGAGAAAGATGTGCCACGCGCGACAATTTTTGACCACTACGACGATTTGGGCTAATGGCCCAAATGGTTTGGGCTTTGAACATATCGAGCCATTAATCCATCAATTGAATGAAAACCAATCCATGATACCTCCTCCGGTCACCGTCGTTGTCGCCACCACTGCCCGAGTCAGCGTTCGCGGACTACCGCCAGCTTTGAGAAGTATTCTTTTTGTAAGGCCAAGACTCCTACGATCCAAACAATTTAAAAGGATTCTCATTATCCATTTGAGGATTCCGTATCATATAACCAAACTAGGCCAAATTCTAATCTTGATTCTCCTAGAAAAAAAAAAAGTAAAAGTAAAGAGAGTAATGTGCTAACTTGAGATATTAAATAAGGTTCTTTTATGGACAACCATTAGAAGTATCGAATGAAAGAGGAGTAGTCATATTCCATCAATCGAATGAAAACCAATCCATGACGCCGCCTCCGGTCGCTGTCGTTGTCGTTGTCGCCACCACTACCCTAGTTGGCGTTTGCTGACTGCCACCAGCTTTGAGAAGTATTCTTTTTGTAAGGCCAAGACTCCTACGATCCAAACAATTTAAAAGGATACTCATTATCCATTTGAGGATTCCGTATCATATAACCAAACAAGACCAAATTCTAATCTTGATTCTCCAAGAAAAAAGAAAAGAAAAGTAAAGAGAGTAATGTGCTAACTTGAGATATTAAATAAGGTTCTTTTATGGACAACCATTAGAAGTATCGAATGAAAGAGGAGTAGTTCCACTATCCATTTGAGGATTCCGTATTGCGATTTTTACAAGGTTGAGTAGTTCCACCTGGAATTTGTCCGTCGGAACTAGTCTTTTAATTTTGAAACCCGAAACATATCCTACGTATTCGGAACTTGAAATCTACATGGCCACACTTTTAGGGTCGGTTCCACGGTTTATCCAGATTTTATATGTATTCTTAATTAAACGATTGCGATAAATCATCACATCTAGCGACTATCGTTTGTTTACCATAAGTCATAATTAGACATACCAAAAATATGAAATATTAACAAACTAAAATTTTTAGTTGTAAATATCATCGGAAACGAAAGCTTAGACTAGCGATCCCAAATTGCACACTCGCTATGGAATACCGCATGTATCGCACCAATATATAGTAACAACAAAAACATAAAGACAGTTTCCAAATAAAACTTACTCGTCGGAACCTAGGTTCTTCAATTTTTGAAACTTAGAATCTATTATGTATATCCTAAAATCTAGAACGGGACAAAGTTTTGCGATTCGTTTTCGGATTTCAGTCAAACAAGAGAAAATATCGTTATTTTCTCGGAAAATAATTTTTTTTAAAATATTTTTCGGAAATGTCACATTTTTTATGGAACAAACGGAATCTTAAAATTTATTATGCATATCCTAAAATCTAGAACTGGACAAAGTTCTCGCCGGTCCTGTTTTTCAGTTTTCGATTCCAACCATGAATTTTTCACCCTTTTCCACATGGTGCGACCGAAGAGCGAGAGTGGACCGTAAAATTTCACGTGATCCCATGAGTCATGTGGTCTACAGTTTTGATTGACGCATCTTGGACTTTACGACAGACATCAAATCAAGAGTCTGAACAATCTCGTTTCCTGGAAATTTTAGGTCCAGCCAGCCAGCCAATCAAGAAGAGCCAAGGACCCCAAGTGGGCAACGTGGGACGACGAAGACTGGGAAAAGGAGAATGATTTGTGACGTCAATCATCAGTCGGTTCTTGGTGTTCACATGAGCAAAAAATTGCGTGGAAAATTCTGCCTTGTTTCTTCAAGTGCGGGGCTTTGCTCTTTCTCCGTCGGGAGCATATCAACATCAACATCAACATCAATCTCTTGTCTTGATATATCCTTTTGTCAGTAACAAGTGGGCGGCGCAATTTTCAAAGCTTTGACAACTTTCAGCCTAATATCCAAAAAAACTTTCAACTTTAATATTTATGACAAATATATCCAAAACTCTTTTTTATCTCATAAAACCCTCCAACTTTTACTTTTGTCCCAATTCTACCAAACTTAATACCAAAATAACCTTCAACTTTAGCATATGTTCTAATTATATCCAAAAAAAAAAAAATATCCCATAAAAAACCATCAACTTTTATTTTTATCCTAATTCTACCACCGACAATCTTCCGTTCATAATCACCGTTAATTAATCTTACGAGACTCGAGTTTTTTCGTCGAACTTACTAATGAATATTCGAAATTTAGAAACAAGATGTTTTAGGGACAACGATGTTTTAGATCGTTAGTCCAAATATATTTATGTCTACCCATTTTTTGGGCGGTTGAGTGCCGAAAAGGATACGAAACTTGCCATCTTAAGTGACTTTATATCTCCCGGCAATAAATAGGGGAAGCAAACTATAGAAGAGAAGTTCGTGAGTTTTTTTCATGTCGGGTTTAATGAGGTGTAATTCATTAACAATGTAAAAATGCCACATAAGATTAACTAATGGTGATTATGGATGGAAGACTAACGATGATAAAATTAGGACAAAAGTAGCGAGTTGAAGGTTCTTTATGAGACAAAAAGAATTTTGGATATAATTGGGACATATATTAAAGTTGAAAATTTTTTTTATACTAGGCCGGTAGGATTGAGACAAAAATAAAAGTTTGGGGTAGAACTGGGATAAATATTAAAGTTGAAGATTTTTTATGAGACAAAAAAATATTTTGGGTAGAATTATCACAAATGCTAAAATTGAAGGTTTTTTTAGGTATTGGGCCGACAACTTTCATAAGAACGAGAATCTCCGAGTCTGTGTTGGCCGAAATGGGAAGGAATCTCGACGTGTGAATCATTTTTCCAAGAAGTAATTAGAAAAGTTTATTGCATTCCGCACATTCTACACGGAGTAAAAAAGTTTTAGTCTTTACATGCTTTTCAAAAGGAGGTTTTTTTAGTGCCTAATTCCTTTTTTTTTCCTTTTATTTGTGTGCGCTTTATCCAATAGGTTAAAAAGAATCGATAATGAGTGATAATGAAAGTGAATTCTTACTTGGAACTTTCAAGTATTTCCACTATAATACACTTAAAGAGCCCAAGAGAGTCTCAAAACTCTAGGGACATAAGTGGCCGTGATTAGTTTTAGAAAGAGAATTATGAATATAGCGATTGATATGTGAAAACAGCTTATAAATAGAAAATTGTTATGTATATGATCCGTTTAAATAAGTATTATCTCCCAAACCTTATTCTTTATTTCGACAGAGACAGGCACTTCACAATCGCGTCGCATGAGTAACATCGGTTAAGTTAAATTAGAGGAAACATGTTGAACCAAATGTGGCTTTTTGCAATGTTATGTACACATGTAAATTTGACTTTTAAGAGAGCATTTTTCCTGAAAAGGATATTCAGCCAGCTGAAGTCAATGTAATGCGAACTCTTCATGCACATATATGGATGTATAAACCCAAAAATACGACTGTTTGTACTTATATTAACGTAAGTAAATATCATATTTTCATGATTTCTCACGAAACAAACGAACGAACTTCCGTCACAAGATACAAATTTCTATAAAACATATGTAATTCAAATAGCCCTTTTTATAATATGTAAGCTTTTCTCGTTTATAACATGATCGATACGAAACCGTGATTACATCATTTCAGTCTTCTAATGATATAGTAACACCGAACTTATTCGACGTACTTTTGAGGGAAAATGACGAAATATATATTCGTCCATATCATGAACTGTATAATTTTCATCCCCGTACATCACTCACGGAGGTTCGAACCTTTTCCACCCCCTTAACTTGTCTCTCCATAAAAAGGGTTCCACGAACCTCTACAACTGAGCATTGGTTTAACTTTCTTTACGTGAACTCTGTCTTCAGGCACAAAAATTACAGATAACGGTGGAGTTTCGTTGTCCTTCCGATACTGTCGTCATTGTGACTGTCATCGCGGGTCTTCATTAGCTAAGTCAACTAATCTACAAACAGGTTTACCCACTTGAGAAAAAAAGGGAAAACGTACCAAAAAAGTTATAAATTTATTACATTGATATCAATTCAATTTTAAAATTTTTAATTAAGCCAAGATAATCATGAATATTTTCACATTGGTAGCAATCCAAGTCAGTGAGATATTGCTAATTGGACATTGACCGTCCTCCACGACCCGATGGGTGGTCACCAGCCATAGGCGAGGTTCGGCCTTGCTAGGCTTCACTATGCTCGACCTTGCTCGCCAAGTCAAGCGAGACCGCCCTCGCTTGGGTTAGGGTCAGCCTCACCAACCCTCGCCAGATCTCTAAAATCATTTTTTTTTTTTTTAGTGTCTCATTTCTCTTTTTCATATGCATGTGTGGGCGATGTTCACGGGGATCAAACCCCCGGGACTTGATACTCTCCGAAGAAACTCGTCGAAGTGCACATGAATTACTTAAAAGATAAGGGTGCTTGTAACAAAAAAGAGAGATGACTTTGCCTTTTCCCAATTTCGTGGATGACGTGACTGCCTGCGTCGGCAAAACACTGAGTGTCCATCGAAACTGTATTTTATGCGGACTTTGTTCGCGACGCAGAATAGGGTTTGGTCGGGCTCCTAACAGAGTCGTCATCAGGACCGTCATCACGGCTCTTCATCAACTGGCACCACTCTAATCTTCAGACAGTTTTCTCCCTCTCCACGGGTGATATCGTCAACGTCAACCAAAGTGAAAGCGGTTCACTTCCTTTTTAGAAAATCCCATCTCCACTTCACCACCTGGTAAAATTTTTCTAGGGCAGAGACTGTCGTTGTACGTAGCTTTCATGGCGCGGGGCCCTTTGGTGGCGTAACTCCATGCGAAAGCGACACAGTTGTGCGTAGCCGTTGACTGCTGTCCAAATCCTCCACGCAGACACAAGTTTGGAGTCAAACTTCACTCTCGGCATCCCTTTCCTTTCCTCCCACATTCTCTCCGCTTTCCTCAGCCATACAGTCCTCCCTTTCTATCTCTATTTGTACCCCCCACTTCCGAGCTCTCTTCTTGACCGTTCAAATCAAACCTCACAACAACAACAACAACGCCACAACTCTCTCTCTCTCTCTCTCTCTCTCTCTCTCAAATCTGCACAGTGCAGAGGAGCTGAAACGAAGACATAGACATGCCGAGGAAAGGGATGAGCACCGTCTTCTTCAAGCCATTGCCCTCCGACTCTCCCGCTACCCCTACGCGCGGCGACCCTTTCGCTGACACTTTCATGGCGGAGCGAATCGCAAGTGCGGAGCCTTTGATCAGAAAGTGGGCCGTCGACTCCTCCAACCCTGAGTCTCCGCTGTCCTCGTCCACCTCTGGACATGCCGGTGTAGCCCATCTCTTCCGCGAGGGCCGCCACGAAGCTGAGCTCTACCTCAGCAGCGTCAAGGACCTGCACTCCGGGATGCTGCACTGCATCGGGGAATACTCGAACTCCAGCGCGATCGTGAGGGCTCATGAGCTGTTGCAGACCGCCGTGAGGCGGCTCTCCCATGAGTTCTACCGGATCCTGTCATCGCAACTCCGGTATCCCGACCACCCAGAATCAGTCTCCAGCGGGTCTTCGCGAGCCTCTACCCGGTCGAGATTCTCGGATTTTGAATATGAGTCCGAAGACGAATTATCGGCGAAGCAGTTTGCTGCTGAGCCAGTGATGCAGGAAGACGAGCGAGTTCCTAATGCAGCGGTTTCCGATCTAAAGGCCATCGTAGACTGCATGTTCGCTTGTGGGTATGGCAAAGAGTGCATCGACATCTACAAAATCGTGCGAAGATCGGTCGTCGATGAGGAACTGTATCATCTAGGGTTCGAGAGGCCGATTGGCCCTTCGCAGATGCAGAAGATGGATGGGGAGGTTCTGGAAGTGAACGTCAAGAGCTGGCTGAGCGCCGTGAAGCCCGCGGTCCAGACGCTCTTCTATGGTGAGAGGATACTCTGCGACCAGGTGTTCACTGCTGCTTCCGCCTCGGTCAGGGAGGCTGTCTTCTCCCACGTTGCGCAGGATGCCGCGGTTGCTCTCTTTGGGTTCGCAGAGGGCGCCGCGAAGGCCATTAAAAGATCTCCTGAGAGAATCTTCCGCCTGCTCGACCTCTATGAAGCTGTCGCGAATCTCTGGCCGGACATCAAGTCCACCTTCTCCACCGCTGGGACTTCCGCTGTCCGATCGCATGCGATCAATTCACTGATCAAGCTCCGCGAGGCTGTCAGTGTGACGCTCGGCAACTTTGAGGCAGCCATCCAGAAGGACTCCTCCAAGCAGTCAGCAGTCCCCATTGGCGGCATCCACCCGCTGACGCGCAACGTCATGAACTACCTCGCCTTGCTTGCCGACTATGGCGGTGTCCTCACAGACATCCTCGCTGACTGGCCCGCCGGTGGCAGCCCCAAGCACCCGGGGTTCCCAGACTCCTATTTTGCCGGCTGCAACTCCGCCTCCTCCATCACTGCCGGAGACAGCGATGTGTCAACGATGTTCTCGCGGTTTGCATGGCTCGTTCTCGTCCTGCTGTGTAAGCTCGACGCGAAGGCCGAGCGATACAAGGACGTGGCTCTGTCTTACCTCTTCCTCGCCAACAACCTCCAACACGTCGTCAACAAGGTGGGTCAGTCCTGCCTGAGGAGCCTGCTCGGCGAGCAGTGGGTGGCGAAGCACGAGTCCAAGGTGAAGCTCTACGCGAGCAACTACGAGCGGATGGGATGGAGCAAGGCCTTCGCTTCCTTGTCCGATCCGAGGGTCGAGATTTCTTTGGGCCAAGAGAATGAATCGCTGAGGAAGTTCAAAGCGGCGCTGGAGGAGATTCAGGCCAAGCAGGCGGGATGGGCCGTGCCCGACCAGAAGCTGAGGGACGAGATCAGGTTGTCGCTGGTGGAGAAGCTCGTGCCTGCTTATCGGCGACTCTACGACAGCTGTCCAAGGGGAGATTCGGCTGTCAAATTCACCCCTGACGATTTGGATATTTGCTTGGCCGGCATGTTGCGCGCCACTGCCGCTGGTGGCGGCTCCGGGAGCGGGTCAACCGCGTCGTCGCGGTCGTCCAGTCACTGGCCGTCCCCCTTTTGGCATGGCAAAGGGGTCGTTGAGAAAAGTCACGAGCTGGCTATGTGTAATTTTCGTTAGAACAATTGAAAAAAGATAGAAATAATAAAAGTGAAGTGCACTTAGTTGCTTTTTACGTTTCTCTACCTCTTCGGCTACCTTAGTACCCACGAAGCAAAGTCATTTAGGCCGCTTTCCCTATCGACATTTTACTCTTTTCATAACTCATATTTTTCATTGAATTCGGCTAGCACGACGTGGTATTATCACGATGGGCGCCCAAACATAAGATCAAAGGCGAGTCCCATTATGAATGCTATAATTTTTTACCATTCATTAAATTTGCGATTAAAATTGCATCATCTGTTTAGTTTCTCAAATTCTCCTTTTATTTTGGCATTTGATGTCGAATTATTGGGCATGCGCTATGTCAAATTCCTCAAACATGAAAGACATGTAAATATTTACGAAATATTACAACACTCGTTGAAGCGGGAAATTGATGAAAAGGATTATATTAGAATTTCGGGTATTCGATACTTGAATTGGCAAAACCGAAAAGTTTAAGATTATATTGATATTCGCTCAATAAGTTTATGATTGAATTGATAAATTTTTCAATCGTTCAAATGTAGCGAAGACTTTACGCTTTTTTCTTCGTTCAAATGTAGCGAAGACTTTACCCAAGTCGTTTAATCCACTATTTATTTGAGGATTTTAATTATTCACCCTGTCACTACCACTAACCATCAAATCGAGTTTGGATAAAACCGCTTACGATCATGATTTGATCCATGGACCCTTTAACAATTCCGTTAGAGAAAAAGAGACCGGATCTAGCTAATCGATTGTAACTTTCCTTTGGCATTCATAATTCTCCTCACTGTAATAATAATTCCTGGTACATTATCGTAACTTTTCTTTTCAAGATGTAATTGCCCTTTTGCCGTCCAAGTTCCGTGGGTCATATGGTCCATAATATTCGACAAAATAATAGTAATCTGCCAAAGTCCATGGTAGATTTCTTTTTCTATTGCTAGCAAATTACCTAAGGAATCATAACTTTATTTAGGCGTAAATAGCTATCCTCACCATAGAAAATTATGTGTAGATAGCCTTTCGTAACTTTTCTTCAGAGGACCTAATTTCCCTTTGGTAGTCATAGGTTTTTTGGATTTGATAATTTGTAATATTAATTTGTCTAAATTATTAGTAAAATGCCCGCTGCTACCAACTAAGTAAATGTGTTGTATCGGCCCAAAACCTCCCTAATCTCGACTTCTAAGGTATGCTTGCCCTGTTTTAGAAACTGAAGCTACCACCGTTGGATTGAAATAATAAGAAAGGTTGTTAGAATATTATGTAACATGTATGATTCGCTACATAAAAAAAGAGAAATGGTATGTATCTAAAATAATAGTGAATCTCTTTTCTATGTTATTGTTTGTAGAACATCTAATTAATAGTATATCTCTTCTGTAATGGGCATGATACGTAACTTTGCTTTACGGGATAATGACATAGATAATCCATGATTTTTGATCCGAATGTGCAATATGATCCTTGAACTTTTAATTTGAACAATATGATATATAAACTTTAACCCAATGTGCAATATGATCCTTAAACTTTTAATTTGACCAATATGGTCCGTGAACTTTTGGAATATGTTCAACTTAATCCATAAATTATATGAAGATATTCAGCATAATCCTTCCATTAATTCAAGATTGGGGACTACTTTGAATATTTTTTATAATTTAGGGACTAAGTTGAATATGTTTCAAAAGTTCAAGGACTATATTGAACAAATTAAAAGTTTAAGGACTACATTACACATTGAGCTAAGTTCGAGACTATTTGTGTCATTTTCCCTTCCTTTACATTGCATTAAGTTTTACAACATATGTCTTAGCATTTTTTTTTATTTGTCGTAACTTATATTAATCATATTTAATTTCGATTACCAACATGTTCGTATATTCTTTTTAACATCGAGAAAATTGTCTAAAAGTGTAAAACATATTGCACGGTGGCCAATCTAGTTCTTAGTATTTCAATTGTGCTAATTTGGACGTGAACCTTTTGACAATTTGTTAATTTAGTCTTACATGCTTCAATTATGCCAATTTAGTCATATTTTTTTTTATAATTTGTCAATTTAGTCATAAACCTTTTAACGATTTGACAATGTAGTCATTACAACCAAATAAAATGTTTATAACTAAATTGACACAATCAAAAGATTTATCACTAAATTAGCAAATTGTCAAAATATTTATGATTTGCTTTTGGCCGAAGTTTATGATTGCATTAGCTGTCGTATAATAAGTTCAGGATTTTTTGGTTACTTATCCCGTTTAACATCAGTAAGTCGGGGCAAAAAATCGATTTTGCGGAGTAGATTCATAGGACCCCGTTTTTTCGTTTGAATTATCCAGTAATCCCACATTTAACATGGGACGTGCCATAGAATGTCGTCCTCCCATGAGTAATATGACTTCGAGTTTGGGTTGAGGCAACTTGGATTTGCGAGAAACATCATTAATCACCGTCGAAAGGCCTAATAATTTCGGGTTTTGACGGGTAATTAAGCTTTTCAAACCTGATTAAATTCAGCGGTGGAGGGCTGTAGGGTCAAAACACTAAGACTCCACAAAATACTTGTACACTCCATTCACCGATCGACACGTGGCAAGGTGGGTCCCGCTTATCAAGAGTCTGAACTCAATCTCGTTTTGTGGAAATGTTTGGTCCAGCTAATTAATAATTTGGACCCAACAAGAGGAAAAAGAAACCAATTTGTGACCCCATTCATGGGTCAGTTCTTGATGTTCACATGAATAATTACGTGGAAAATTCTGCCCTCTTCGCATGTGTCGCTATGCCCTTCCTCCCATCAGGAGCATCGACATGCTCTTGCCGGATATCTTCAGCCTGTCCCAGGCGATGCGACTTTCAAACCTTTGACAACAGTAATGAACGGGAATCTCGCAGTCGATGTTGACCGAAATGGGAAGGAATTTCTATGTTGTGACCTTTCTGCAGCATGTGTATCGTTTTGTTTACCAAACGGTTAGAAAAGTATATTGCATAGACTAATTCTATGGCCCCTAAACTTTGATTTAGTATGTAATGTGATCTCAAAATTTTTAATTTGACTAATATGATCTCCCATACTTTAGTCCAATGCGCAATGTGATCCCGAACTTTTAATTTGATCAATGCGATTCTCGAAACTTTTGGAACATGTTCAATTTAGTCATTCAATTATAAGAAAATGTACATGAAGATATTCAATAGAATCCTTCTATTAATTCTACTTCATAGATGATTTTGAACATTTTTTATAGTTCGGGGACTAAGTAGAACATGTTTCAAACCGTGAGGCCATCTTGAACAAATTAAAAGTTTAGGGACCACATTGCACACTGAGGCAAAGTTCATGGATCATACTAATCAAATTATAAGTTTGGAGATCATATTGTATATTAGACCAAAATTTAGAGACCATTTCAAAAATAGCCAAAGTTCAAAACAAGGTTTATTTAGCGCAAAGTCTTGGTTTTGTGAAATATAATTGATACAAAATATTTTATGAAAAATTATTGTCGATGGCCAAAAAATTTATACTTCATTTTAAAGATTTTTAAATTTCTTTAAAAAAAAATTTTATTTAAAAAATTATTTATTTAAAAAATTATAACTTATTTTTTACCTCGGCAACTTGGCGGCGACGGAGGTCAACGGTACACTATGGCGGCGGGGACGCGATAGTTGACGATCGGCCATTGGGAGCGGAGGTGGGCGGCGGAGGCTATTAGCGCATGTGGGCGGTGGTCGGCGGCGGCCAATTGAGATCGATTGTGGGTGGTAGTTGGCGGTTGGCGGCAAGAGGCGGTGCTCACGGTGGCGGCCACGCGGAGGTTGGCGGTGGGGGCGGTTAGCTAGTGGCAACGGGTGCGTGCGGCGGCCGATGGCCGGTGGAGGTTTGTGGTTGGTGGCGGCGGGCGATGGTCAACGATTGGCAGTGGTTGCGGACACGGTGATGACGTAATGAAAAGAGGGTAAGGCGACTAGTATTTGTTGATTTGAAAAGTAATTTCTTTTAACTTATCAAATTGAGGAAAAAATAACTTCAGAAGTAAATTTTTTTTCAAAAATAAAATTTTAATCAAAGAGATTTCTGCACTTTTAAAGTAGAAATTTACTTCCAAAAGTATTATTATACGCAACCTCAGTTAGCACTGCAGAAGTCAATGGGGCCAGCACTCCCGCACAAGTCGATGATTCAGACAATGTATGTTGACCTACGACGACGATGGGGTGTTGTCTCCGTAGTGATGATAACAGGAACTACGCTGGCCTTTAGGGCTTCTTTGTCGCCACCGAAAGAGATGACTTCCAATTGTGGATGAGAGATGCATGCGTCAGCAGAATACTAAACCAAATCATCACGTCCTTCCTCCAACGCCCGGGCCAAGGAGCGGAGGGGGAAACCTTTTAGTTTTATCTTTATGCCCAAAAAATATGACTGTTGCATTATAATATTGTTGCAATTTCTCATTGAATAGTCCGAATTAATAACGAAATCGGGTTACAAGAAACGATTTATCCTATTAAATCTTGTAGTTCTAATAGAACTTTTACGATATAAGATTATCAATTACCGAGGGCCGTATAATTACCATCCCATATGTTAGCCATGGAGGTCCAAACATTCCCGAACCCCTCCATAGAAATGTTTACAAGAGCGCAACAGTATCCTAATACCTTCATCTTGAAAGATCGCCAAGAGAGAGTGCAAATATGAGTCCGTATATTCGGTTGGACTCACCTCTTTCAAAAGCCTTAAACCAATGAGTTGCGGGCCAATTAAGATATATTAACCGCTCTATATCACACAAATTATCCGATGCGAGACTTTTTCCAAAGCCAGACTTGCACATGTAACTTGACACGAACTTTGTCGTCACGAAACAAATGGCTTTAACAATAGGCTTTGGTCGACCTCCCGTCTCGACACGGTCGCCACCGCGACCGGTCTTCATCGATGAATTCAACTAATCTAAGAACAGGTTTTGTTGGAAAATAATCGGAGGAAATAAAGTAACATTGTAGTCGACTTTGAGACGTGTAATCACTCTCTTTTGGAATCGGTTTGTCCCACAAAATTGCTATAGGTTTCCGGCAAACTTTCTTCAGGATACAACAAAGTCACGGTGAGAATACTTGTATAGTAATTCCAAGAAATCTCCTAAAATTCTCTGTGTGAAATCAATTGAAAAAATGGTTATTTCTCTTTTGAAGGAAAACAAAAGAAAAATGAAAAAGAACAACAGAAATGAACAGAATTGTCCTTTTATAATACGAATTAAACACACCTCTTGGTGTCCGAACTGTCTCTGCAAACACATGCATTCATGTCCAAAAAATTCCAATTCAAAAATGGTCGTTCGTGCGTGAAAACCGCCAAAGCCCATCCAAGTGATAGCCCTTATAGATACTAACCGTTCATGTCCGAAAATCACAATTCGGACATGACTATTCGTGTGTGAAAATCACCATTCGGACACACCTATTCATGTCCAAAAATTGTAAATTCGGACGGACACCATCTTTCGTTGTCCAAAAATTCGATATTAAATTCGATATTAAATAATAATAATAATAATAATAGAAATTAACTTTAACTCCTGTGTGAAGTAGGGTTCAATAGTTAATCATTATTATAATTTTGAAAATAAAAAAATAATTGCTGAATAGTGCCAAATCTAGACTGCAACCGTGGAAGCGTGCTAAGTGGGGTTTGGCCCATTAGACTATTTCTTTATTTTGAAAGATTATAATAGCTTTCTAACTTCTATTTTATGTGTGATTGGAAAAGGTAACTTTTTTATTTGTTTTACAAACGAACTTCAACAGGTTTCTCACGTGAGGGAAAAAAAAAATTGCGAGGGGGCTTTCTCGTGCGTTAAGCCCGCCGGTAGTGAAGAGTGGGCTACAGCTACGGGGTCTTCGTCATTTAGCGGAAAGATTTACGCGCGTGGGCCTCTCCGGTTTGCTTGCGTTCGTCTCCTGTTGTTATGCCTCTCGTGTCTTTTGCTTCTGTCATGTCCATTGTCCACCTCGCACCGCTCCGACCCGCGACGATGTCTCTGCAGAGTCTTCGTTTGACCGGCTCGTCCCTTCCCTCTTGGTTTGACTGCCGGCCAAGAAGCTGCCCTGCGGCTCACTTTGGGTTGTTCGTAATTACTCGGCCGTCCCTCAAAAATGCGAACGAGGAGGTTTCCCCAGCACGCCCTTAGCTGTCGACACTCAACAGGGCACGCGATATTTACTTTCTTTCCTTTTTACTATTCCCTTTTCTTTTTTTTTTGTGGGGTGGTGTTTGCTTTGCTCGTGTTGGCCCCATCTCGACACGTGACCCTAATTTTGTTCTTCGTCCTTAACTTTTTAATGGCATTGCGGCATGGAACGGAATGTTTCAGAATATCTCCTGCATGAAACAAGAGAAATGTTGAATTTCTTCTGTCGATGTTTTTTCAGTTTAAATTTGTATCCACGTGACACATTTACACCAAACTTTTTCTTGTGATAATAAAAATATCAAATTTGTACTTTTGTAATATATTTACACAAAATTATTTTTCTAGTGACAATAAAAATCCTAAATTTGTGGACATGCGAAATATTTACCTTTATTTTTTAGGTAAATATGCCACACATATATAAATTTGGGATTTTTTTGTATATGTCACAATAGCACAAGTTTGCGATAAATGTGTCATATAAATATAAGTTTGAGATTTTTTGTGTCACAAAAAAAATTTAGGATAAATTTATCATAATGAGCATAGTTTAAGATTTTTTGTAGTATTTTCCCTTTAAACTATGGTGATTTGTGTATGATGGGAGCGTTTCTCCATCCTTGATTTGGGGCAATTTTCTCCGATCTAGATCTAATTAGTGGGTTACAAACATGGGCATCATCCATGACGATCGCATTATTATTAATCACCGAGAGAAAGAATTTTAAGTAGGAAGATGCTAACTCGACAAGATCTTATCGCTTATTTTTATCACACGATCTCTCAATCAATGTACACTTTATGCAAAATAAATTGTGATGATATGTGGATCGACGATCGAGACTGTAACGTCCCTAACAAGATCTTGTTGGGAAAGTATTTCCCTTTTTAAGTATACGTTTTTCCTGCACAATCCATAACCATCACCACGGTTGAAATACAAATTTTCAAACTATAACTATCGAATTAATCGTGATAAAAATGGTTTAGACACAAAACTTTTTGCTACATAGAACTCCTAAAATGAAAGCGATTCCCTTCGTTGAGAAAATGACAATTTCGCGCCACCTGGTCAAATTTTATAGGGCAAACTGTCATCTTACGTAGCTTTCATTGGTGGCGTAACTCCATGCGACAGCAAAACAGTTACGCAGCTGCTTACCGCGTTCCAATACTCCCCACGCAAACATTTGGAGTCAAACTTCACTCTCAGCATCGCTTTCCTTTTCTCCCACATTCTCTCCGCTTTCCTCACCCACAAAATCCTCCCTTTCTCTCTTTATTTATACCCCCCACTTCCGAGCTCTCGTCTTCACCGTTCAAATCAGACCTCACAACAAGAACAAGAACAACACAACTCTCTCTCTCTCTCAAATCTGCACAGTTCAGAGGAGCTGAAACGAAGACACAGACATGCCGAGGAAAGGGATGAGGACCATCTTCTTCAAGCCATCGCCCTCCGGCTCTCCCGCTACCCCGACGCGCGGCGACCCTTTCGCCGACACTTTAATGGCCGAGCGACTCGAGAGCGCGGAGCCTTTGATCCGAAAGTGGGCCGTCGACTCCTCCAACCCCGAGCCTTCGCCGTCCTCGTCCACCTCCGGACATGCCGGTGCAGCTCATCTCTTCCGCGAGGGCCGCCACGAAGCCAAGCTCTACCTCAGCAGCGTCAAGGACCTGCACTCCGGGATGCTGCACTTCATCGGCGAGTACTCGAGCTCTGGTGCGATCGTGCGGGCTCATGAGCTGTTGCAGACTGCGGTGAGGCGGCTCTCCCATGAGTTCCACCGGATCCTTTCTTCGCAACTCCCGTATCCCCATCACCCAGAATCAGTCTCCAGCCGGTCTTCGCGAGCCTCTACCCAGTCGAGCTTCTCGGATTTTGAATATGAGTCAGAAGATGAGTTATCGGCGAAGCAGTTAAGTGCTGAGACAGTTATGCACGAAGACGAGCGAGTTCCTAATGCAGCGATTTCCGATCTGAAGGCCATCGCAGACTGCATGATCGCTTGTGGGTACGGCAAAGAGTGCGTCGACATCTACAAAATTGTGCGAAGATCAGTCGTCGACGAGGAACTGTATTATCTGGGGTTCGAGAGACTGATTGGCCCTACGCAGATGCAGAAGATGGATTGGGAGGTTCTGGAAGTGAAGGTCAAGAGCTGGCTGAGCGCGGTGAAGCCGGCGGTCCAGCAGCTCTTCTCTGGCGAGAGGATCCTTTGTGACCAGGTCTTCGCCGCGGCATCGCCAGCGGTCAGGGAGTCCGTCTTCTCCAATATTGCAGGGGACGCTGCGGTCGAATTGTTTGGGTTCGCAGAGAGGGTAGCGAAGGCTATCAAGAGGTCTCCAGAGAGAATATTCCGCCTGCTCGACCTCTACAAGGCCATTGCCAACCTCTGGCCGGACATTGAGTCCACCTTCTCCTCCGCCGCAACATCCGCTGTCCGATCGCATGCAATCAATTCACTGATCAAGCTCGGAGAGGCGGTCCGCGCGACGCTCGGCAACTTCGAGGCAGCCATCCAGAAGGACTCTGACAAGCAGTCCGCTGTCCCCAACGGCGGCATCCACCCGCTGACGCTCTACGTCATGAACTACGTCACCTTCCTCGCCGATTACAGTGGTGTCCTTGCCGACATACTGGCCGACTGGCCAATCAACAGTAGCCCTGAGCACCCGCGGTTCCCGGACTCCTACTTCGCCGGCTGCGACTCCGCCGTCGACGGGGATGCATCGGTCATGTTCGAGCGGTTCGCGTGGCTCGTTCTTGTCCTGCTGTGCAAGCTTGACGTGAAGGCCGAGCGATACAAGGACGTGGCTCTCTCGTACCTCTTCCTCGCCAACAACCTCCGGCACGTCATCGACAAGGTGGCTCAATCCAACTTGAGGCACCTCCTGGGTGAGCACTGGGTGGAGAAGCACGAGGCGAAGGTGAAACTCTACGCGAGCAACTACCAGCGGACGGGATGGAGCAAGGTCTTCTCATCGTTGACCGATCTCACCGTCGAGATATCTTTCGGCCAGGCGAAGGAATCGTTGAGGAAGTTCAAGGCGGCGCTGGAGGAGGTTCGGGCCAAGCAGGCGGGTTGGGCCGTACCCGACTCTAAGCTGAGGGACGAGATCGCGTTGTCGCTGGCGGAGAAGCTCGTGCCAGCTTACCGGCGGCTCTACGACAGCTGTCCGAGGGGAGATTCGGCGGTCAAATACTCCCCTGACGATTTGGATAATTACTTGGCTGGCATGTTGCGTGCCACCGGTGGCGGCTCGGAGAGTTTGTCGACGGCGTCGTCGCGGTCATCCAGTCACTGGCCGTCCCCGTTTCGTCAGGTCAAAGGGGGTCGTTGAGAAAAGTCAACAGCCGGGCCGGGAATGGGTGATTTTTATTAGGACAAAAGAAAAAAACCAGAGACTTCTGTGGAGAATAAAAATAATTAGATGCATTATTTGATTCTTTCTCTTTTTTTTTGTCCTATGGAAAAGAACATTTCTGGGTATTTTAATGAAACAAATATACTACACAACAGTTATGTGCTTTCGAGATTGAATATGTTTGCATACATTTAGTGTTCCTTTTTTTTTTTTTGTGTGTGGCTAGATACTTACATTGGGAGGCGCAACAGAAATAAATCTTTCATTCGAGAAAATCGAAAATAAGAAGTCAAATCGAGTCATTAACATATTCAGTTGAATCTATCTTTATTTAAAAACTTAAATTAATATGTTATTGATCAATTAAAATATATTAACTACTTAACACCACATCAATCTTATGTGAGATTTTTCTAATATAATTCACACATACATCTTATTTAGAGTAAGTCAAACACCACGCGACGACCACGGTGCTCATCGTCGGCGGACGAGCAAAGCATGAGGAAATAGATATCACGGTTGCTGGGTTTATACCATGTTCGAGCATTCGAGATACTACTCGGGCTAAGTCAAACGCCGCATGACGAGTTCTTATTTCATTCAAGATATTACATAGGACCCACGGCGCTCATCCTCCGCGAACGAGCAAAGCGGAAAAGAAATAGAAAGAGGTATAGCCCAGTAACGTGAAATGGCACATTCACATTGACTCATACTTGGTGTAAATTAAACACGCTCTCCAACGAGAACACGGGAGGGAAAAAGGGATATGAGCGCACCCAATTGGCTAAAGTCGCACCACACCAGCCTCTTCTGAGGTTTTTTTTTTTTTTTGATATCTTTCTTTCTTTATTCGACTTTTTCAATGGAGAAACCCTACGTAAGAGGGAGAAAAGCCTAGAATTTGGATCGCACTAATATTGAGATTTTCGTGACGTGCGCGACATTACTCAAATCAAGTTGTCTAAATGAAAATGGATAAATTTAATTTGAGTAGGTCATGTGTTTAAATGGAGGGAAAAAATATGGGCAGAAATTTTTTGGAATTTGAAAAATTTTGAATCTCAAACGTGGCTCAAATCAAGTCCATTTTTATTTGGACGGCCTGATTTGAGTTATGTCACGTATATCACGAGAAATCCCAATGTTAGGCGATCCGGATCCGAAACAAAGTTATGGTCAACTGGAATGTCTGAAATTCGAAATACACTTCTGTTTAATCTACCAACAGCTTTAATTTTGAAGAGGTCGATCGTCCGTTACATCATCTGGAATGCTGGAAATGAAAGACTTCAAAAAATAGTAAATATATAAATATGAGGTGCAGGTCCATTATCAAAAGACCGCATAGCGCAGTGGATTAGCGCGTTTGACTTCGGATCAAAAGGTCGTGGGTTCGACTCCCACTGTGGTCGTCCTATTTTTTTTCAATCCTTTTCTCTTTTTTTTTGCTATTTTGAATTTCTTTTTCTTGCTAAACTTTTTATTCTGCTTATTGGCCAAAGACATAGTTAATATTTGTCCCCCGGGGTGCATTTGAATGCATTATCCTATTTACATCTGCGTTAATTGAGCTAATTTGTGGGGACTAATCACTTATTAGAATATGAATGATCCTTTTAATTTGCGTGATGATAATCTTTTCATGAATATGTGCATTCAGAGAGATACATCACCAGACGACCTTCAATTGAAAATTTTGTTCAGACTGAAATTGCTGCAATCACAAGAAGCACGAGCACACCTCCAACAAGAGAAAAGAGTTCCTTTGCTCGGAGGAAAAAGTATTAAGCAAGGTATACCGTGAACTCGAGCACAGTCTCCATTCCATCGGTGACTTGCTGGCCAGGCGGAGCCGGGAATGTCTTCACCGTGGCGAACCCGCGGGCGTCCACGTGCTTCCCAGTCCCTCCCATGATAGCGAGCTGCGACTCCGACACGGCGGTCCGGTGCACCCCGAAGAAGCTGAGGCTGTCGATGTAGCCCCCGCCCACGAACATGGCGGTCAAGGCGACAGTCTGGCTGTTCCCGTCCTCGGAGCTCGCTATGTAGAACCCCTGTGCCTTGCCGACCAGGCCGGAGCTGAGCTGGTGGCCCTCGGTCAGCTCATCGTCGAACACCGTGAGCGTCCCGAACATCAGCTTCTGAAGGGTCATTCCCTGGGGGAGCTGGCCTCCGTTCAGTAGCGGGAACCCGGCCCCGCCGTTGATCAGGTTGACTCCGTTGTTTTGGATGACATTACCTGGAACGCCAATCGTTTTTTTAACACTAACACACTATGCTATTTTCATCTTTGTGTTCAGGTTGTAACTTGATCAAATTGATCCAAATGCATAAAAGTCCCTAATTTGAAAAAAAAAAAAAGGTTACCAAATGCGGATTGCTTGGATCACAAGTTTCCCGGTGAGCGTTCTGATTCTAAACGACGTTACCTGTGTTTCCGCTCAATCCAGTCAGGAACGGAACGTTGTTGTTGTTGATGAGTCCGTTATTGGCGCTGTTCTGTGGGATTCCACTATTGATAGGGAGGTTCGCGCCGTTAGGCTTGGCAAAGGGCACTTGAGCGCTGAGCGCTGGATTGGCCACGATGCCAGTCACGGCCCGAGCTGATGGATTCGAGCCGCCGAGTATGTCATGCATGTAGAAGGTCAACGGATGAAGCTCGGCACCACCCACCGTGGTGCTGGTCGTGGTAGCAGCCGGTGCCACGGGAGCGGCGGGATTGAGCGGTGCGGACTGAGCTGGATTCGCCACGGATGGAAAGGCGTTATCAGGAGCGGATGAAGTAGCATCCTCCTCGGCGAGAGATCTAGAACAGGCGACGCATTGGATGGCAAGAGCGAAGAGAAGGAAAGAGGCTATGGATCTTAGCCGAGCGGGCGCGGACTTGCCATTATCCATTGAGCAATCAAGAGGGATGAAGCAAAAATGGCTCTTTAGAAGTTCTTCCTCTTCTTTTCTTTGTGAAGTAGGTGGTGGTGACTGTGAAGATGATGACAGTGGGAAGAAAGAGTTGGGTCTATATAAAGATGCCCATCTCATACATGCTAAAATGGAGTGGCTGAGTTGGGTTTGGTGCTCCCAATGCATTGCTCCTCCTTTGTGTTTCTGCTGGTGCTGTCGTTTCCAAAGTAATTGCCAAGAAGACTCACCTAATCCTCACACCAGACCATTGTTAATTCCCTGACTGGCCTGGAGCTAGCTTCTTTCTTCCT
The DNA here is from genome assembly GCA_021437795.1 of Rhodamnia rubescens. NCBI lineage: Eukaryota > Viridiplantae > Streptophyta > Magnoliopsida > Myrtales > Myrtaceae > Rhodamnia > Rhodamnia rubescens. The sequence continues at coordinate 2,579,223 of JAILYA010000004.1, read as the reverse complement.
CCTTTTTAGACGTTTTCTTGGCGGTGACTACGTCCCCGGCGGAGTTTTCCCAAACGGGAACGGATCCGAAAACGGTTACAAACTGCGGTTTCGGCAAGGCTGAAATGGCATTCGATGTATCGTCCAGACATGGATAATCTGCCGACCTAATCAGCTCGGTCGGCTACTTGTAATACTTGGTCGATCGATTTTGTTCGTCGAGCACAGCCCTTTGAACTAGTTCGATCGTTCCGAAGCCTGTTCATTTTTTTGTTGATTTTGTTCTGCAAGATTTGCATAGGAATGGAATGCACTGCAGTCCCAAAGGCAATTTGGAAAGAGGTCAACCATTTGACGAGTTACAGTAAAAAAAATATGACATCCTGAATCAAAAGACAATCTCTTCAGAGCTTGTCTGAGAACCAGTTTAGACTCGAAGATTTCGTCCTTCGCAATCAAAACAAGTGTGAAGTATGGTTTTTGCTTGTCTTCATGCCAACCATTTCAGCATGAAAATCAAGCTACCACAACACACCTGTCCCGATAGTTATCCCTACAGTTTTCCAGCTGCAAGAAGCTTTATAGGGCAAAACATCGAAAGTGAATCTTCTTGGCAAAATGAATCTTTTCGAGTAAATTTTAGTCTTTCGATTTCGCATGTCTTTTCGAGAGCAATCATCTCGTATGGGGTGAATTACATGAAAATCAAGCTGTTAGAACGCACATGTCCCGACGGTTTCATGCTACAATAACTTTTATAGGGCAAATCGAAGGGAATCTCTCTTGTTAGGACTCTTTTCCAGCAAAGTTGCAAGTGAATGAGAGAATTAACTTCATATGGTGCGATTTGTTGAGATGATATGTCCAGAACCAATACCATATTCTTCTAAACAATCGACCGACTTCATGAACAAAGATGCCAATACAAGGTTAAACACATTTCTTCGAACAGCCTTTTTGATTGAGTTGACGAATTAGAACCATGACGACTCAAGCAAACACACAGACTTTCAGATACACTCACTCTCTCGGACAGAAATTAGTATGCCAGATATACAGTGAACTCGAGAACAGTCTCCATCCCATCGGTGCTATGCTGGTTCGAGGCCGGGAAGGTCTTGACCGTGGCGTATCCCATAGCATTCACGTACTTCCCTGTGCCTCCCATGATCGCGAGCTGCGATTCTGAAACGGCAGTCCGGTGGACACCGAAGAAGCTGAGGCTGTCCACGTAGCCGCCGCTCTCGAGCATGGCGGTGAATGCGATGGTTTGGCTGTTCCCGTCCTCAGAGCTCGCTATGTAGAACCCTTGCGCCTTGCCAACCAGTCCGGAACCAAGCTCGTGCCCCTCGGTCAGCTCATCGTCGAAGACGGTGAGTGTCCCGAACATCAGCTTCTGGAGGGTCATCCCCTGAGGGAGCTGACCGCCGTTCAGGATCGGGAACCCGGCTCCACCGTTGATCAAGTTGACTCCGTTGTTCTGAATCACATTGCCTGTGTTTCCACTCAGTCCGGTTAGGAACGGGACATTGTTGTTGTTGATGAGTCCGTTGTTGGCGCTGTTTTGCGGAACCCCGCTGTTAATGGGGAGGTTAGCTCCATTCGGTTTGGCGAAGGGGACTTGAGCACTCAGTGCTGGGTTTGCTACAATGCCAGTCACTGCTCGAGCCGAGGGGTTCGAACCGCCAAGTATGTCATGCATGTAGAAGACCATCGGATGAAGGTCGGTGTTGCCTCCTGTGGAAGCGACAACTGTTGCGGATGACGCAGCCACAGGAGTTGACGGGTTGGTCAGTGTTTGAGCTGGATTGGGTGATGGCTGCGCGAATGCAGCAGCGGAGGTTGCATCCTCACCGAGAGCCCGAGAACAAGTTACACACCGAATGGTTAGACCCCAGAGAAGCAAGAACGCCACGCATTTAAGTTGGACGAATACAATCTTCCGCGATGCCATCGCTTTGATGGTCTGTGCAAGAGAAATCTGCTAGCGCAAACAGCTGCGAGAAGGTTTTAGTCGGCTTGAGATTGAAGGTACGTGGAGGACTAGAAGGTTTATGTAGAATAAAGATACGAGAGAGGACTGCAAAAGTAATGTGGAGTTGATGAATTGGAGTAGGTGCTCGCGTTGCAATCTCTTGGTGTTCTGGTTCAGAAACAAAAAGAAAACCGGAACCACCTCTGGTTTTTTAATTCCCCCGTTCTGCTGAAAGCTTAGCTCATCAAACTAGCTAATATGCGTCCCGAAACTTATCTAGTCTGCATAATTTCTCAACGTCCCAAAACTCAACTTCGGCTGCAATGTGCATAATAAGAATATCAAAATCGACAGACTTGGGTCTGACTTATTTTTCAGCTATAAGCACATCAAAACCGATATCAACCAACCATGCATGCACTTGGTGTATTTGATTTAGCCAAACAAGAAAAGCACTGAGTACATCTCGAATCCGAATTGGCAATCAGTTGAAGTAAAACTTCTTCAAAGAATGGCACTCAATGTACACTCTCAATGAACACTAACACGAGTGGCTTCTACACGAACTGCATTAGTGTCACTGAATAAATTTACAATATTGGTCTATTTTAAGGGGTTTGATCATTATGCATTCTTCTGGAATGGTCAATAAATCCCTTAACAAGAAGATGCGTACCACGAAATGCATCTCCACAACTCACACTTCGTTGTTCCTCAATAAATTTGAACGTGTGTTTAGTTGTTGATGATAAACTTTGCTGCCTTACCAGAAGCCTGAAAAAGAGTGCAACCCCTTAGGCTTCATGAGGATCATGCCCAAATTACAGAGGAAAGCAATCTAGTTCCAGATATTGATGGCGCCATAACAAAATCACTCTACTCTGGTCGAGGTCTATCTTTGGCACAGATCACAGTAATTCATAAAAAAATACATGGACAAGATGCAATAGAGGGGAGGATGTATAGATAAATTTCTACACTTTTGATTGATGGGGCAGACGAACTTACAGCGGATGGATGTTTGAGTAGAGACACGTGATACGTATCACTCCCACAATCACGGGAGAGCAGAAGCCTCACGTGGGGGAGGGTTTTCCAACTCCCCCCAAGAGCCGGTTTAGGAATACCTCCATCTCCTCCAGCAGTGTGGTTTGTTACCTGAAACAAATGCTTCCATTTTCAGCCAATATGATGACAAAACTACTCAATCTGCCATTATCATCACAAACGAATTTCCAAATTTCACCATCTTTATGCGGCATTACTTTATTGGAAAGAGTGAAATTAAGACAGTTAAATTTCAGGAAGAGAGACATGAAATCACGGGGAAAGTAAAATTAAGGATGCATCTTATATGAATAAGCACTCAACATAATTAATCACCATAAAAATGAGTAAAAATAGTGCACCACTCATCATCCTCCCTCTTTTCATGCTTCCTAATGCTTAGTGGTTCTAAGGCAAATATATCCAGGCCAGCTGCACTCATTCTAAGTAACAGAAACAGAAGTCATCGAACCTGTGTAGATATGGAAAATAAAATATCATGTAATACGCAGTTAGACATTAATGCGCTTTATTCTTGACTTTTCCTCTTTTAAGAGTATAATTATTGGGGGATGAGTACTTCAAGAATGAACATGAATGATTTATGGGAAATACTCACCAGAACTGCAAGATTGTATTCATGGGCCAACTTCTTCAGAAGAGACATAGCAGATACCATCAAAGCACGTCCTGGAATTGTCCGATATATCAATATAAACAAGTGCAAACGGACAATGCGAAAACCAAAACCCAAATGCAAACAGAGATTATTTAGACCAATGGGTGATCAAACAACAGAATATTTCTCTAAACCTGAAAACTGGGAACCAGTTTGAATAGCAGCCTAATAACCCATTCAGTGTCAAACAATGTACAGCGGTGGTTATTCTTTCCAAAAGCATCAACACAGATGGGCAGGCAATGGAATCCCCCACCGGTCAGTTTACTGATCAACTAAAAGTGATTTGATTCAGATTAGCAGGCAATCTTTCTACTGCATGAGATTTTTCCTCAGCTTCCTTTGCGAAGCATGCACAGTGAACATCATTGACATATTTTTAAAGCTGAAACAGCATACAGATACAGCACCAAACAAGTTTTTCCATTTTCAACAGTTCCAAACGTAATAAAAGAAGCAAAAAGATGAGAATTTGCCTATTTATACTAAGGGAGCATAAGCAAGCCCAAAATTAACATTTTTTATTCATCCATTGGATTTTGATTCCCAGAAACTTGCCTAATCTTAAAATTAGCATGTACAATTGATACTATTATCTTCTGGTTGACAAATTAGAGAACATAGATTAGTAATAGTCAAATATCTCAGAGCATATATTATAGAGCACAGCAATACATAAAACATATCAATCCAGTGCTTTAGAAGACATGGACACTGCGAATACATTCAAGAGTGTGTACCCTGTGAACCACTGCTGCCAAGAATTGGCGTGATCAGGGATGAAATTGAATCGATGATTATTAATCTTTCATCATTGTCTCCTCTGCACATCTGCAGCAGATACTTAACTTTACAGTTCACACAAATGAAAGTGTTCTACCATTGTCAAGCAATGAAACTGCTTCATTTTAACAACAACCTGGGACTTCAATTTGGACTCCAAACAGTGTAGCACGTCAAACATCGAAAAGATGTCAAATACAGACTGGCATAATATGCTGTTCATAACTTTTTGAAGAACTATTGGTTGCATCTGCAAACAGAAATAGCCAAACATTAAAAGGACAGAAATTTATCAACAAACAGATACATGGAAATGCAGCAATCTTTTGCAAAGAAAGCTATTATTGGCTGCTGAGACAGACAAAAACTCTATTTTCCTGTGATCATTGTTAGTTAAATATGACTTACTCACATAAATTTGAGCTAATCTGTGCTAACAATTGTTGGTTTACGAATAAAACATGGTGATACTTAATCCAAGACTGAAAAGTTAAATGCTCGTAGTGAAACAGACTAAGAGAAAGGCATCGCTGTGCTCAAATTATCCTATGGGCACAAATGATGTCACAAACAGCACTTCCACTTTGGATATAGCACTCTCAAATTTCAACAGGTGACCTCAAATTTAAAACATTTAGGGAAGAAAGAAAGAAAAACAAGGAGAGTTGCAACAGCACATTGATATGCACCTCCTCAAAAGCAGGACCAGAAATCTGGTTCAGAAACTGTGCAATGCGCTTTGCGGAGAAAGAGTTTCCTGTATCTAAATATATAACACCACCCATATGCTTGTAGGCAAAAGTTGATGCGGTCAGTAGACAAAACTGACAAAAAAGAGTAAATAAATGTCAGCACTTTGGAAACAGTAGTTAATGGTAATATTCAGTTGCCACGGCAAATTAAACCAATGTTTTGTGATGAACATTTCTACATCATACATGTTTGAAATGGACTCGTGATTGATTGCAATAGGTGGTTAAGGAGTATGTCCTCAAGCATTTCGCATAAGAGTCGGCATTGAAATGCCAACCAGATGTAAATCAACAAGATTCAAGGGAATTCAATATAGTCATCGTCCTGATAGTGTCCTACAATAGTTAATCCATACTTGTGTTTTACCAGAAGAAGATGGCCCTGCTAACTCAGTCACTTGCCCCTTGTGAAGTCCACCTCTAAGTAGAAAGTCCACCCTGATTCAAACAGCCAAAAAGGATAAGTACATAAATAGCCGCGCTCCCCAAAATTCGATGGAACCGAAAGGAAAGCTTTGCCAGTGATCACCCTTCGCATCCAGTTGACAATACATGCTTATTCTTTTGAGCATCTTCCATTAGCTCCACTCCATTCGACCATGGTTGGTGCAGGCCATCTATGACACAGAGGACCTGGTTTATTGCCTTACCAGGCAGAAAAGCTATTTAAGTGAATCGACAAGAAGAACTAAATATTTTTTTCTTTACCACGTACCCCATCTCGAAAATTGGCCTATGGAACTCCCCATACTCTCAGAGACCATGTAAATCGAGAGCAAACACCCGTGAATGCCTGAACATGAAATGATTTGTACGTGCAGCGAATACAAACAGTGCCAGACCCAAAACACAAAAAATTTCACTCCTTAACCACTGATCCAACACGGGTAATTAAAAGACCTCGCTGAAATTTATCCGGACATAACAAACAGAAAGCTCATGGCATACCGTTGCGAAACAACTGGGACAGGAAGAATCTGGGAGAAAGCTAACCTGCATAAATCTCTCCGATGAGGGTTGTTGCTCTGCGTCCGCCACTAAAGACTGGAGGTCGTGAATGAGAAAATCTTGTACTGAGGCAAAAAGATTTTTTCTTTCAGAAAAAGACAGTCGAGCAACCGGAAGAAAGTTAAAATTCGCTCTTCCCCACTCGTCATTCCCAGTTCCAGAAGAGCTAGCTTTCCTTCTGAAGTTCTTACTGATCTTGGGGTGTTTCTCTTTCTTTCTCCTCTGCGGCCAAAAGAGTAAGAACAGAGAGTGGGGCCTCCACGAACCTGTGAAAATGCCGCGAAGAGCGCAAAAGCTCTGGAAGTCACGGTCCAGGATCGGGAATTCCGTCTCCAGTCGCTTCAAGGACGCCATTTCTTCACAATCGTCGCCTTCCTGAAGCTGATGACGAGCAGAGCGCCAGGACTGTGATTGTGACTCTGAGCTCGTCGCTTGCTTTCCTTCCAATGGACTTCCCCCAATTTCGCTCCACGCTTTTGAATCGCCCCATTTATGTATTTCTTTTTTATTTTATCTTTCCAATTCCAAAAGGGAGCTAATAAAAAGAAAAGGAATATTTTAAAAATATGTTATAAAACATTTACACCTCTTTTTTAAAATAAACGAATAAAAAAATATTTTTATTTTTAATTAAAATATGTTTTATTAATTTATTATTTAAAATGCTATAAATAATTACTTTTGAAAAATATTTTTTAAATTATTTATTTTGCTCAAAATAAATGAAGCTTAATTTGGTTGGAGTCAATGGAAGGAATCGATCAGTTTTGGAATTTAACATACACGAATTGAATATTTTCAGAATTAATTTTCGTTTTGTGATGAGTTTTGAGGATTTTTCCAATGACTTTTCCTTGTTTATCTTAAGCCACATTTAGGAGCATGGCCTTTGTGTTTTCGTCATTCCCAAAAATGTGTGTGTGTGAGAGAGAGAGAATAGCTCATGGTGGAAATTAATGAAATTTCTAAAGATTCTGGAGACCTCCTAATTCGTTATTTTAATCTAATAAAAATGCAATAAATACAAGATTTTCTTGATTTTTGATATCTCGTATATTCTAGAGATGGAATTAGTCCCAAACTAAGCCGGCACCAAAGACTCGATATGCAACACGACATGCCGACACGTCATTTCGAAAAAAAAAATAGAGATTTGAGACACGTTGTATATTGAATGTAGATTTTAATACAAACATGCATATGTAAAAATATCGACGAAGAGTTCCAACTTCTCCTTCCGTTGGAGATTCACAATTAGGTTTTTTTATGGTCGACTGGGTATAGTAATTTTAGGATGGCTAAGTATATGACTTAAGTATTTATATATCTATGGAAAATTTATATTGTGACCCCTAATTTATTGCAAATGTTTAAAATTGACTTACTGTATCTCGGAATAGCGTGTTGGGATGCCGAACTTGCGTTTCATTGACATGTTCGAAACGCCGACCATGTGTCGAAAATCTAACACCCGTCGATCACGTGTCGGTGTCCAACGCACGTCCAAGACGCCACGGAAGTTCTTGGAGAATGTTTGTGCTTCATAGGTCCGAAATAATGCAATTTGTAAAGTATTTATAGTTCAGGGTTGAATCGTGATGAAAAATCGGAAAGATTATTTCTAAAAATTCCTATATATATAACTTAATGATCAAATAAACTGATTCATGATATGAGTTGATGATGGACGGGCGCCTATTTTCACTACTCTCGATTATGACCTTCAACTCTTACTGTAAATTTTAATTTTTCAATAATTTAGTCTGGTTATCAAAAATAAAAGTTTAGTCATTTTGCCTTTCATTATTTGTGGAAAAAAATATCATAAAAATCCTAAACCTATTGTATTTGTGTCAATTTAATCATAAACCTTTTAATGGTGCCAATTTATTCCTAAATATTTTAACCTAGAGCCAATTCAATCATTCCCACTAATTTTGTTCGATATTGCTATGTGGATGTTGGAAGACCTACATGGCATGGCCGACGGAACATTTTAAATAGTATATTTTCATAATTTTTTATTATTTAATTCTTAATTTAATTCTTTTTTTTCCTTTTTTCGGGTTTCCTCCATGTAACGACGAGGTCGCCTCTCGCATTCGCCCTCTCCCCGGCGAGACCAACCCTTGTCGACCAACGAAGGAAAGAGGAAAAAAATGAATAAAAGAAAGAAACAAATAAAAAATTTTAAAAAATGAAAATTATTGGAATATTATTTAAAATGTCCATGTTGACCATGCCATGTAGGTTGTTCGTGTCAATGTCAAGAATATCCGACTAAAATAGCTAGAAAAATTGAATTGGCTCTAGGTCAAAATGTTTATAACTAAATTGACACCAAGAAAATTTTTAAGACTAATTTGATATCAATGCAATAGGTCTATACCTTTTCCGACACTTTTTTTTATGATATTTGCTATGCAGTCTAGTCAAATTTCTTTAATATGTGCCATTGCTCTCCCTCTCTCTAGAGATGTTGAACCCTTGCTTGAGCTCGACTCGGTCACCTACCCTCAACGACACTCGAGGCCGGGTAGTCGCAACCAACCCCTAACCCCCTTCGACATTTTGCTTTTTATATATGAGAAAATTATACAAATGATTTTTGAATTCTTACCCAATATGCAATGTCAGCCATAACTTTTGATTTGGTTAATATGTTCTTCTCCCTATTGACAAGTATTCAATATAATCCAATTCTTTGTTCAAATAACAAATTTGACAGTTTTTTTCATGGAGTAAATTGTTTTATGCCGTATTGGATTTTTACAAATGATGAAACAACATGCGAATCTTTTCATTTATCTAATTTAGAAAAAGGAAAAAAAATCAAAGTATAAACATGTTCACTGTTACTTGATGACATGAATTATTATATCCAGATTCGAAATGAGTATTTTACTTTGACAAGTCATGTGTAAATTTTTTGTTGCTATTGTCTGCCATTCAAACTCAGAGGATTGAGAGCCACATTAACAAATTCCATGAATTCAAGTCAACAAACGGAAAGCATTGAACATTTCATATAATTCAAGAACTGGATCGAATATTTACTAAAAGCTCAGAAATAATATTGAATAAATTAAAATTCTAATGATGGTATTTTACATTAAATCAAAGTTCATAAATCCTTCGCGTGGTTTTTCCTTTATATGCTAATTTGAAGTCATGGTCAGAATTTGGGCACATCAACAAGCAATCGAATAGAACGATGTGATTTTTTTTTTGGGGTCAAAAAATAGCTTTCATTCATTCGTAAAGGGGCTCTAAAAGAGCTAGGCAAGTGAGTTTCTGAACATAAAATATTTCGAAGGAGTAACGAGGTAAAGACAACCAGTTAAGAGGAAGAGTCTTGTTTCGATGAGCCTTAAAGATCCAGTCCGCAACTTCATTAGCCTTTGGAGTTGGGGGGAGTGGACAATTTTCGCCTTATCCAATTGGGCCAGCGAAAACTACATTCTTCAACGACATTCGGTGTGGCCCATGGGCCCTCAATTTGGCCCGTGATAGCTTCAACAACTGCAAGTGATAATCAGTCAGAGGAGTGCTCACCGTTAACGTGCACCTTTGATCTCGCTTGCAAGCACAGGAGGGAGCCTAGCACGGCTAGAGCTTCCGCAAACAGTGCAGAGGCCGGCGCGGATTAATTTCGTAAGGCCGTCCGCCCACCATCGTTCCACTCGAGTCTTGCAAGGTACCGGCGATTGATCGAAGCTTTCGAAGCTCTATCCATTCACGAGCAATCAGCATTGAACTTAAGGAATCCTTCAAATGCGGCGGAATCTATTGTTCAGGGTAAGGAATCGTCGCTAATTCTTTCGTTTTTTTGAGGACGGATTCCATCTCAAGAAGCGGCCGCCGATCAAGGTTTGGCCATTATCGACGATTGGGGAAGAGTCGCTTGGAATACGATAGAATGATATGATATAGCGGCTTTTCTTGTCATCAATGTAAATTAATCTCCTGAAAATGGAGTATTCCATTTCTGTGTGGAATATATAAACTTTTAAAAATGAAATCGAATTTCCATAATAAGTGCCACAAAAAAAAAAAAAAAAAACCATGGGCATGACGTAATCATACCCCACTGGCTGCGCCCAACTTTTGCGACTTTCAATAGTGAAATTGCTGCCCAAATTGCCAAAAGGTAAAGCAGAGTTTTTGCCGAGGGTTTCTAAGCTGAGACCGCAATGGCGGAGGAGGAAGAAGGAGATGCATGAATGATGTGAATCCAGAGACGAAGCAGCGCGGGCTTCCATGGCTTGTTGACTTTTCTGTTCCACCTCCCAACTCCCACCTTCCGTTTAGGCCCGAGCTTGGCGGACTTGATTCAGGTGCTTCCTCTCTCTCTCTCTCTCTCTCTCCTCCGTAGCTTCGTTTCTGTCTCTTTCACTTGAAGTCGACGGTCTCCTTCCGACAGTTGCTGTGCGCAGATCTTGATTTGCAAATCATGGATTCCGACCTCGTGGACAGCTTATTTACGTGTTTCGGATTTCACTAGATTTCTATCTCAGGGTCTAGGTCACGCTTCTTTGCTCTCTCTGTTCTCCGTAGTGTTTTCGTTTCCTTCTCTCCACACTGCGCTGGTCTTGTAAATATTCTGTTTCCACTGGAAGCTGCTTTTGGGTTTTTATGGCGTTGTCGATTCGGAGGCGTTGCCTCCAGTTGGTTGTGTCTGGATGGATGATTTCGCTTGGTTCAGGCTGGGTAGTGAGTTGTCCTCTCTGCTTCGGTTTATTTGATGAGGTCGGTAGATATGGGTTCGCCTTGTGGACCAGTAAAACTTAAGTGCTGTGGGGACAATTCCGTGTCGTGATTGGGGCAGGGATAAATAGTGCATGGAGTGTGATCCCCGCCTGCATGATCAGAACCCGTGGGACTCAGAGCTGGGATGGGGAATGTATAGGTTGCGAGCGGGGAAGTTTTAGGTTGTTTCCTTCAGTGTGTAATCTGTGAGTTGTAAGAACTCCAAGGTTACTCCGCTTTACAGCATTCCCAGTTTCCAGAAGCTATTTTTTTATTTGAGTTATCAGAAGGTGGCAATTTGTTCTCATCATATTTGCTAGGCCCAGCAACAGATGGCTTTGATTGATTAGGATAGAATAAGACATGGGATCTTAGTACTGGTTAACAGTAGGAGGAAGAATTACAAAGTATCTTCCTCTTTTAGGCTTCGTTTTGGGGTGAATGGAGGGGAGGAAAGTTAAAGGTGGGTGATAATTTGGAAGAATATGAATTTTTTGTGAGAAGGATTTCAAGGGAAATTGTTAAAATTTTCATCGCCCACCCTGTATTTTCCTCACCTCTCTTTCTCTCGAATTAAGGCTTAGGGAACTTTCTGTCAGGTTGCAATATGCATCGGAAGACTCACATTCTTAAGTACTTTGTCATAAAGTTGGAGAAACTTAGCCTAAGAGACTTATATTTTTTGACTGCTTACAGACATCTTTGTCTTTGTTTATACATAGTATTCTGAGACTGATGAACTGGTAACTTCTTTTGGTGGGTAATGCAATGCTTTGTCATTACTATTGGGACAACCTTCTTTCGTTGAAAGGAGGCGTGCATCCAAACCTCTATAAAGCACGCGTAACTAAAGATGAGCTTGTCATGAAGAATCAAGCAACGTCCCAGATTCTACAGATGCACACCACGTCCTTAAGCTTTTGTACTTTACCTTTTTCGTTCCTCCCTATCAATAGAGACTGCAATGTGCAAGTAATTTCTGTTTCCAGATTCCTTGTCAATTTTAATCCTTTCGGCTGTCCCCGGCAACTTCGCAAATCCATCACATAGTCCTAGATAGACTAGCTTTTCAGAGTGTATGATTTATGACGCTATATGGATATCACACATTCCCTATACTTGGTTATGCCTTCATTTTATCTTCTATTTGCTGCTGATGATTGAGTTGTAATTCTTGCTATATATGCTGTATGGATTATCCATTAGAGATTGCAAGTTTACTTCGGATCTTGATTACACTTGTTTCTCTGTGCGCCATCCATTGATCACCGAATTTTTATTGTTCGCCAATTCATTTGCTTGTACACATGATTAATCTTGATATAGATGTTCTTCAGGAAATCATGGCACTTAGAAGGTGAAACTTTTTGGTTGCAGGCATGTGAAAAAGAATCTTTGACGGCTTAGATTGTTCAACCACATGATGGAGTCCTGCAACTGCATTGAGCCACAGTGGCCAGCTGATGAGCTTTTGATGAAGTACCAGTACATCTCAGATTTCTTTATTGCTCTGGCTTACTTTTCCATCCCTCTAGAACTCATCTACTTTGTCAAGAAATCTGCTGTATTTCCCTATAGATGGGTTCTTGTTCAGTTCGGTGCTTTCATAGTTCTGTGTGGAGCAACCCACCTGATCAATTTATGGACATTTACCATGCACTCAAGAACTGTAGCAGTGGTTATGACCACTGCAAAGGTTTTGACTGCTGCGGTATCATGTGCGACGGCTCTCATGCTTGTACATATCATCCCCGATTTACTTAGTGTGAAAACCAGGGAACTATTTCTGAAAAACAAAGCTGCAGAACTTGACAGGGAAATGGGCTTAATTCGTACTCAGGAGGAAACTGGCAGACATGTCAGGATGCTCACACACGAAATCAGAAGTACTCTCGATAGACATACTATTTTGAAAACTACTCTGGTTGAACTGGGAAGAACTTTGGCATTGGAAGAGTGTGCCCTGTGGATGCCAACACGAAGTGGCTTGGAGCTTCAGCTATCCTACACTCTCCGTCAGCAGCAGAATCCAGTTGGATACACTGTACCCATTCATCTTCCTGTGATCAACCAAGTGTTTAGTAGCAATCGTGCGGTGAAGATATCACCAAATTCACCCGTTGCAAGAATACGTCCTCTTGCCGGGAAATACATTCCCGGTGAGGTTGTCGCTGTGCGGGTTCCTCTGCTGCATCTCTCTAATTTCCAGATTAATGACTGGCCTGAGCTTTCTACAAAACGGTATGCTTTGATGGTGTTGATGCTTCCATCAGACAGTGCCAGGCAATGGCATGTCCATGAGCTGGAGCTTGTTGAAGTAGTAGCTGATCAGGCATGATACTTCATCTTTTCCTGATGTTGTCAGTTATTAATCAGTCCAATGTATTTACAAGAAATGTTGCCTCTCTTCAGACACATTGATATCCAACTTAGGCCATATGCATTAGCCAGTAAAGTACTTGCGGAATCTTTTGGAATTTGGCCAGTAGCAAATAATTATGTGCATATTGTCTCGGGAAAATTCGCTTTGCTTCTTTATCTGGATACACATGTTGGAGTATTGACAATATTTTATTGTGAATCCAGGTTGCAGTTGCTCTCTCCCATGCTGCGATACTAGAAGAGTCTATGCGGGCAAGAGATCTTCTCATGGAGCAAAATGTTGCACTTGATCTGGCCAGAAGAGAAGCGGAAACAGCTATTCGTGCTCGAAATGATTTTTTGGCTGTTATGAACCATGAAATGAGAACTCCCATGCATGCAATTATTGCCCTTTCTTCCCTACTGCAGGAAACTGAATTGACCCCTGAGCAGCGTCTAATGGTTGAAACGATAATGAAGAGCAGTAATCTTTTGGCTACTCTGATAAATGACGTATTAGATCTTTCAAGGCTTGAAGATGGAAGCTTTCAACTTAACATCGTCACTTTTAATCTTCATGCCGTGTTCAGAGAGGTATGATTTGCATTTGTTGGAAATTGAGTTTGATTGCTTCTTAACTGCTTCATGATCTTTGTGAACTTGCGCCCTTTTTCTCCCTTCTCCCTTCTGCAGGTCCTTAATTTGATTAAACCAGTGGCATCTGTCAAGAAACTGCTCATCACATTAAATTTAGCCCCAGATTTGCCTGAGTATGCTGTTGGGGATGAAAAACGCCTCATGCAAGTCATTTTAAATGTTGTTGGCAATGCTGTTAAATTTTCTAAAGAGGGCGGCATTTCGATAACTGCTTTTGTGGCTAAAGCAGAGTATCTAAGAGATGCCAGGGCTCCTGATTTTTTTCCAGTGCCAAGTGATAATCACTTCTATTTACGTGTACAGGTGCAGTTTTCTTCTTCCTTGCGTGAAATGCTCATGCTTTCCTATGCCCAATTGTTTGCTCTCTACTGATGTATGCAATGGATTCTACCTTGTGCAGGTGAAAGATTCAGGATCAGGTATTAACCCTCAAGATATTCCCAAGTTATTCACAAAATTTGTACATAACCAATCATTAGCGACCAAAAATTCTGGTGGGAGTGGACTAGGTCTTGCGATTTGTAAAAGGTACTCTTGGTCATTAGTTATTTACCTCTTCAGGTCTCATCGCAAGTTCTGCATGTTTTTGTACTTGTTCTGTACAATTGCTTGCATTCAGATGGGCTCAAGAGTTGCTACTAAAATCCTGTGGGACTGTACTAAGATCTACTTTTATGGATGGGTGTCCAGGTTTGTAACTCTCATGGATGGACACATTTGGATTGAAAGCGAAGGCCTTGGCAAAGGATGCACTGCCACTTTTATTGTAAAGCTGGGAATCCCAGAGAAGTTAAATGAATCTAAGTTCCCTGTGATGCCCAAAGTGCCAGCAAATCATATCCAGGCCAATTTTTCTGGGCTCAAAGTGCTTGTTATGGATGACAATGGGTCAGTCACAATTCCTTTTATTTATTGCACGCATACATAAGTACTTGATGTTAGGGCTAAGTTCTATATTAGCATGTTATGGTGACCAGTGGTTGCTACACAGCGTATACTTGCTTGGAAATTGTCAATATAGAGAGCTCATGCTCCAGTACTCCAATGGAGAATTGACATGTTTTCTTCCATATGAATTTGTAAAAATCTAACCAGACATAACAAAAGGCGAATATTTGTCTAATTAGGCTATTGATGGTCTATCACAAAAATGGGTATAAAAAGGTGAATATTTATCTAATTAGGCTATTGATGTAGAGGCAGTCACTTAGTAAGGTCGAGTGAGCTAATAATTTCAAAATGCAATTTTAAGAGCTAAACTATCTAGTCTTAAGTTCTAGGGGATAGAGTAATTACAGATTTAAAGTTCTGTGTAAAAACTACAGGCGAGATTACTCATTTGTTTTTTCACCTAGATATATAGTGGTGTCTTACTGTTTGATGATAACAACTCACCCTTGCCATTTGACTCGCTCGATCTCTTTCTTCGTATCCGTGTAGTTGGATGGTTTATCCAGTGATGTGGTGGCGTAAACATACTTATTCATGTCATGCTTACTGTTGTCGACTTTTTTATTATGCTCTAGTGTTAGCAGGGCAGTGACCAAGGGCCTTCTCCTACATCTGGGATGTGATGTGACAACCGTAAGCTCAAGGGACGAGTTGTTGCATGTTGTCTCGCAGGAACACAAGGTAGTTCTTATGGATGTTTGCATGCCTGGTATAGACAGTTACGAAGTTGCCGTCCAGATACACAGGTTGTATTCGAACCATCATGAGAGGCCACTCTTGGTTGCACTTACTGGAAGCACTGACAAGGTAACCAAAGAGAATTGCATGAGGGTTGGGATGGATGGGGTTATCCAGAAACCTGTGTCACTTGATAAAATGAGAAACGTACTGTCTGAGCTACTGGAACACTGACTTTAAATGTCTGGTTTGGCCCGTCTTTAAGAAGAATGGAGAAAATAAGACTGTGCGATAAGCTTCTTGCAGCAAATGTGTAAATACCGCGTGCAGTGAAACATTGGAGGGATATCGAGCAATGCTACAGATACCCCGTGTAAAACGAGACTCGTACCTATCATTTATAAAAGAATGACCATGATCTCAAGTGATTGAACTACCCGGAGCACAATGGTGAAGCTGCTAGTAACTTCACGGGATGATGACAAGTCTTGTATGTGTCTTCGACAAAGTTGTGATATCGTTGCAATTGTAAGATACTATGGTCCCATCAACGGTATCACTTTGTTTGAATCAACTGCTTTTGTATTGGTAGCTCCGGTAGCCTATACGCAATGAAGTTTGACCAGTATAAGTTTATACTGTGTAAGGGTGTTTGGGCATGGACGTGGGACTTACACTGTGCATCGGGACACGCAAGTTTTCTTTCATATAAGAAGCATATCCGGGACTTATGTTGCTTGAGATTAAGGCAGATGACTAATGGTTATCTCAAGAAGCATACTCATTTAGGAGCAATTTGGTTGTGCATGTAAGTGCGGGAGACATGAAGTTAATCCTTACTTCAAAGAATCTTCAAGTAATAATTCGCCCGTTCAAACCATACAATGTAGTCGGCTGTAGCGTCAACACTTCAAGTTCTTGTTCTGATCTTTGGATTGATTATTCTCACGAATGAAACTTTGCCTGCTGTTTTCGTACAGTCGATTTCGTGGGAAGTGAAATTTCAACCCCAAGTTCCTGTGTAGTTGATCTTGCTTGGTATATACGTATCACTTAGAAATAATGAATCTAACAATCATGTTTCCAATTGGATTAGCACATTCATTGTCTTACGATGAGGTCCGGTTTCTAATTTTGGGACAGCAATTGATTAGGATGAATTTTCTTTCGTCTTCTATTTTCCATCAGATAGGTAGAAAAGCTTTATTTTGCACGTTCTGACCAGATCTATAGTTAACATGTTGTTAATAAAAGCTCAATTTCCTATTACGCCAATAAAGAACTAAAGGTCATTGTATGATGGTCCATCCCCCATTGAAAACCATCAAGCACGCCAAGAAGTCCAGAGAATGAAATATTCAAACATGGTGATATATTGAAAACAGAAAGCAATAAGCAATCAGCATATGCCAGTTTTTACCTCATGAAAGACCTAACAAGAAAGACCTAACAAAGAAACCCCATCCTAGAGACTTTGAAGGGTAAAAAAAAAGGCGACACGAAAGGGGACATCCTAGAAACCAAAGCAAACGCATGTATTCACTAGACTCAGTTGGAAGGGAAAAAGATCTCCGAATCCATCCTTTTGGATCTGAAAGCCGCCTCCACGTCCTGGGGAACGTTGAAAGATGCTTGCAGCACTTGAGGCGATAAGGCCTTCCAAACCGAAGTTCTCCCAGCAAGATGAGTGAATATAGGACTGCACACAGCCACATAGAAAGTATTTTGAGTTATATCATACAGGCATATATCTTGCGATTTCTATGCTTCAAGCGCATGCTAATCCTGTGTTGCGGGATAAACATTTTCGTGCAAGAGTCCAATTTAGGCATTCAACACGAGGATTAGAAATCTTTCCTAAGAGAGTCCTGTGCATTTAATAGTAATCTCCAATAGCAAAAGAGAATATAAGGACAAAAATATTAACAGTATTCAAAGGTGACAATCTATTAAGAAGAACACTTACTTGGGAGTTGTAATAATGGAGAACCAGGACATGCCGTCCGGATCAGCAATCTTCGAGACAACAAAGAACCTCGGCACGATGAACAAGTTTCCAGCCTTCACAGTGGTCTCAAGGACCCTTTTGCCGTCGACACCGACAACCTGGGCGCGGCCGCTGCCCTTAACAATATAGGTCACCTGCAGTGCCGAATCACAAGAAAAGCCTGGAGAGCACATAGCACTTCCATCCAGCTTAACAAGGTCAGCCCCAAGACCAACCTGACTGACCAAAGGCAGGTTGTTGGTGTTCAAAACAACAACTCGCCCGCCATTCTTAATGTCAACGTCCAATGGAGCCTCCTCGCAGTTCAAAACCATACCCTTTCGGTGCTCCTCCTTTGGCTCTGGCATCTTGAAGCCAGCATCAAGCTTCACAATGCCACTGCCCGATTGACTACCGACGAGCGACTTGACAATGTCTTCTTTCAAGTCCCATGCTCGGCTCACAAACTCAGTGGTGAAGCCAGTGAAGATGCCATTAGAACCAGTTAGGAAGAAATCGGTGAATTCCCCAGATTTGTGAGCCGTTTTTGTATCACCCAGAAAGAGAACGACTAAATCTGTGTCACCCTGGTTGTACCACCAGGTAACAACACCGAAAGGGAGGGCAATAGCATCACCCCTCTTGATTGCTATGACCTTCTCCTCAGATTCAGGGAGGACGATTCCAGCAACTCCACAACCTAAGGGATCACACCACAAAAGAAAATGCAACTTCTCACCAGAAACTCAAATCGTGATGACAAAAGCAACTGCTAACAATCAACCACGATTTTAAAAACTGACTTGTAAGCAAATTTTGCAATAAAAGCATCCTTGAAATCTACCAAAGGCTAACGGATTATCTAGTAACTTTAGCAATTACAAAATTCCCGTCCCGTGTTTCGCTTGTGACAAAAAGTTCTGTGAGGACCAAAAACAACTGTACAATCAATAATTGCATAACTGATAATTCAGGTACTTATAGTTGAAAAATTGCATGGGAGAAACAGTTCGAAGACTACAGCGTTCCTCACTACAGCGTTCCGCTGCGACGCGTTGTTAGCACCATCAACCTCGCGTGCAAAAAAAGCAGGCAAATGGAACAACTTCACCGAACTAAAGCGGAAAGGGCGGCGGCGAAAAGCACGAAACAACGAGAGGCGGATCGCTCGCACCTTGAAGGACGTAAGCGACCTTGGCGGAATCAGAGTAGCGAGGGAGGGCGAGGCCGTTCTTCGCGAGCGCGAGCTTGGCGGCGCCGATGTTCCCCTGGCGGAGCATCGGGAGCTCGGACGGACACCAGGCGTGGTACGATCCGCCGTCGCTGCCGTAGACCTTCTTGGCCAGTTTCGGAGAGAGGTCGAGATCCATGGCAACTTGCTGGGGAGGAAGTTCTCGCCGGGGCAGAACGAGCCGACTACCGCGGAGCGCGACGGAGGAGAGCAAGAGAGGTAAGCGAGCGAGCGACAGAGTGAGTGGGGAGTAGGGTGTGAATTTATGGGGGAACGGGAGTGAGTCGAAAGGAAAAGATAGCGATTCTTTCTGTTACCTGAATTGTAGCGGATGACGACGACGACGACGATATGACGTAACTGAAAGGAGGAGATATACAGGGAGAGGAAGATGGACAGCATCTTTTGCATGAGGAGACAGGTCAGCATGTGTGGGACCCAGCTTTCCGGCGCAAGCGTTGACTGATTCAAATAATTCCGTTTCATCTCTACTATTTGACTTTTTTTTTTTGGTCATCCGGTTTTATCTAACTTAATTTGCGTGGATAAGAAAAGATAATTCCCAATCCATTTTTCCGGCGGCAGAATAAGAGGGGGTGGAGAAAAATGCGCTATTTTTTTTTTTCGAAATTGCCTTGCGAAATCCGTAATCATCCGCTCCTCAAAAGCCTATAAATAAAATCTAACTGTAATCTAAAATTCACCGTGAAATTTTGTAAATATTTCAGTGAGAAAATGAAATTGTTGCTTTTGAATACATAGTTAACTGTCTATTTTTTATTCAAATAGTTTGAGCAAATCCATCTATGTAGTTGAAAATTATATCCCAATCTAATTATTTAACCGATCTTGACGTTATGGGTGTTTTTCTGGGGAATAAGTTTTTAGATTTCTAGGGTTAAACATAACTTATTTTGTGCTTTTTTTGTTTAAGCTTTCTCACATTTTAATCTGAATTACAGAATGAGATTGAAGATCTAGTTACATATTCTTCACTTTCGATTCACATCGATTATTTAAGAGAAAAGTTTTAAGCATATTTTCAAGTTTTGATATACTTGCCACGAGATTGAATCTACCAAGTGGAATCGCAAGAAGTTCCATACCCCCCTCCCCCCGGGCGAATTTTGAGGTTATCTTTTGCTAATATTTATATATAATTTGAATATAAACATGTTTAACGTTTAATCATCTTGTTGAACTTCATTTTCAACTTTGACATATAGTTTCGCTCAAACTGTATGATAAAAAAAAAGGTGTTACAACCCTCCCTTAAGTGGTCTGGCAGTCCGAGGAAGACGAGTTTAGAAGTATTGTTGAAAGTGGACCAATGATCTTCAATCGGCAGGATTCTCGGATTAATCTTACGAGAACTCTATGTGATGAGGAGTCGCCACTAACCATCAGCTAGATACCAACGGGATTGAGCCAGCGGGAAAAGGAATTGCCGGAAGAAAAGAGTAAGGAGAGAGAGTTTTCTTGTGAAAATTTCGAAAATGAAATGTGTAATTGTTATGAAATTCGTCCAACGCTTTAAGAGAGGGAATTGGAAATATTCTTTTGTGTCTACTCTCCACCATTAAATGTCTAATTGATAGTTAAGTTCTTTGCTTTGGGATCGAGGTGCACTCTCATTGGTAAATCAAGACCCACAAATGAGGGAAGAGAGAGAATATTCTATTATAATACCCATTATTTGTAAAACCTTCTTTAGGCAGAGTGATAATAAGATGGATTATTTGATAGATTGTTGAGTTTAATGAAGCATCCATATTGAGAAAACTATAAGAGAGACGATAAAAATAAAAATCATTTTATTTGTTAGCTTGATAAAAAGAGAAACAATAAATTGAAGAGCAGATAGAATGGTATTTCAAAAAAAAAAAAAGATCGTTTGAATCAAATTGGAGTGGAAATAGCACCCATCCCTTCTTTTTTTTTTTTTTTTCCTTTTGCAATCAAGCCTTGTTGCACATTGAAAGACTGTCGCGACCCTCCCGGACTGGGAAATGAGGGGTTTAGAGGTAATGCCGAGTTGGAGACCAACGCTACTCAATCGGCATGGTTCTCCAAACCCTTATCTCGAACAACGTTGGGATGTGAAATCTTTATGAGACGTTGCCACTAGCTCATTGAGTTGGCTAGAAACCAAGTGAGCACCTCACTTCCCATGAAACCAGAAATCTAGGATTGAAAACTTGATTGCACTAGTTATTTAACTAGTGTCCTTTCGGTACCTAAACTTAATTATTTGTCCGCTAAGTATCCACGCAGTTTTTTTTACCAAACTATAAATCCTAAAGTTCTCGTCCGCTAAGTGTCCATGCAACGCTTTTGTAGTTATAATGGTAACCTAAACATTCAGTTAAAACAAACAATCACAACACAGAAAAGCAACATAAAAGAACCACAATAATTTCGTCAAGTATAATAATGAAAGAATGAGTAAAAAGTACAGTGCAGTAAGGTAATCCCATATAAGTCGAGCAAAAAATATAAGATAGCCTATGAAGAGAAACTTCCGAAGAAAAAGTCACTAAAAGAAAACTTAATAGGAAGGTGTACCTAAATGGATCCAAAACCAAGCGAACCTGAGATAAATGAGAATTGACCTGCGCCATTACCCTCAAACCAAACACACGCGTCTCAATAGAAACCATGTTTAAAAATGTTAAAATGGTTAAAGAGTGAGCGAAGTATCTAGATACCACCATATGCAATCGAAGTATCCTTAGTATGAAACCGAAAACACCCTATTTCGATACCTAAAAGAGATGACCAACAAAGAAGTCCAACATTCGCTGCTCACATTCCGTATCATGTATCTAGAGTGATTTTGGTATCAAGTTGAGACTAAATTACCATCGTGGAGCCAAAAGTCAGAAGGTCACCATTCAACTCCAGCTAGTACATGGCACGCACAGTCCAACAAAAGTATCAATTTTACAGGAACTCGCTAGGATTCCAGTCTAACACTTATCTATGCTTAAATACATAGTTGAGTATCTCAAACGGCACGTAAAAATGACCAAGCATTGATCATCCAGTGGAGAAACAGCCACAATCAGAAAAGTTTCAGATCATGTTCTTCATATTCAAGACATGTAAATGCACGGTTCAATAGGAAATTGCATATTGATTCCCATGTAATCCCTTCCTACGTAAGTGTACGTGCTTGTGGGACCAAAATGTCAGCCAAATGAGACTAGAACCATCACATTTCATATTCAGAGAGATGTGGTCAGCAAATATTAAATATGTGCAAGGAATAAAATCGAGCATGGCTAAGGCAAGGAATTGATTCTATCTGAGTATAATGAATAGCTCCACTAACACATATGTCAATATAGCTCAAATCACCAACATACAAAACCAAATGCCTATGATTTCAAGCTCAAATACTCTCAAAAGATAATTATCTCAAAATGAGTCCTATTCCTACGCACTTTATTTTTAATCAACCCAAGATCCCTTCATATTAACTCCAACACAAAGCTATCAGAAACATTCAGCCTCCGTATCACGCAATTCACCCATACGAGTGCAGTTCGATCAAACCGCGAATCTTGGAAAGGAATTACATGCCATCAAAACTGGCAAGAATTACGAAATTGAGTCGCAAGTCATTTCAATAGCTCCCTATTCCATGCCCAAATCGAGATTTCAAACTATTTCAAACATGTGATATTAACTAAAAAATTGAACACATGCTAACGCCTATCGATGGGCAATCATATTGACCATCAAATGATATTATTATCATTCAAAATCTCATTCAAGTTTCAACAACTAACAAATATTCAGGAAATTTCAGCAACATCTGAAACCAAAATTTATGATTTTAGTAAGAAGTTGACTCAAAATCAATGCCCTGTTCTCCTACGAGCATGTATGAGCATCTATGATCAAATAAATGACAAATGGAAGTCAAAACATCACCAAATTGAGACTATCATAGCTCAGTCCACAAATATAGAATCCATAAGCTTCAGTAGCTTGATTAGATTAAGCGGTAAAAGCCCCGAAGCACGGGACCCTATATAGAAAGGGGGAAAAGAGCAGTGCACACTCTACGTTATTAGTGAAACAGATCTCATCTCCCGTGGACGTAGGTAGGCGGAACATCTCCCTGACCACGTAAATCTTATGTGTGCGAATTTTCATCACTTTCTTATATCGTTGATAGGATCGAATTTAGATATTCAACCTTTCTTCTTCTTCTGAACAACTCCCTTTTCCTTATTCTATTCTCATTTCCAAACACCTAGGATTCTAATACAGCCTTAAAATCCAAATTAGCTGCCAAGGCGAATCAGTTTCATCTTATTTCCTTCTTTACTCACAGCCAAACCAACCTTCACTCATCGATATGCACCTTTTCCATTCCATTCATTCATTCCCATATCAATATTGCGTGTTGCGCACAAAACACAGGCTCATGTTTATGCACAACACGTGGACTCAGAGCATCAAAATTAATTCAGTTGACTCAAGCTCGGGAGGAATTTATCAAAACTACTTAGCTTCCTACGTGTGATTCTTGGCCACACACCGAATCAATTCATCAACTACGGGATAAAACATCTAACCACAAGTAGACGCTTGAAACTATGTTCATTAGATGTTCACTATATATGACTTCAAATTCAGAGATCTATCTTGAAACGGCAACCAGACAAATCAATTACTGGATCATTTGATTAACTCTTATCCTCAACTTTTAAGCCATAATTTCATCCAGGATTATTAACAAACTTACGGCAGACGTTTGAGTCAAGAGAGCTTATGTAAAGACGAAACAATCATTCAAATCCTGATCATCACAACATCAGCAGAGTTAGCTGAAATCAGCAATGGACATTATCTGCTTAGTTATAAAGAGGCAGAAATGCAACCAGAGTTGCAAGAATTTACCTTAATGAAAAGGAATTCTGATCACGATAGGGTTGTTCAATTGACCAGAGAAACTTATGGTTTCGCCAGCTCTGAAAACAAGCACCGGTACTGAAAGATCAGGCAGAAACTAAGTATTTCGGATGCTGACAGGGCTGAACGGAGACATAACGGCATGGCAGCAAAATAACGAACGACAGCATCGGCTGTTAATTTTATCGACCTGAGAGCATCGGAGATGAGTCAGGCTAAAGGAAAGGCTCGGAGAGAGAAATCTCAGTGAGTTCAGCGTGCGAAAAATCCTGCTAGGTTTCGGTTGCGGCTGAGCTTTGTGGCGACCGACGATGGAGATTCGAAGGTCTACAGCACTCGGAGGTCACGAGCCAAGTGAGGCAAGCGCTTCTCAGCGTTTGTGCGATTCTGGAATCTCAAGGCCAACTCTCCTTTCCGCGAACGTGATGGGCGTATGTTCTCTTCGGTTTTCCAGCTCTGGCGGCCCAGCGAAGGAGAGCACAAGCCACGGCGGCGATGAACTCCGGCGTCTGATCGATACAAGAGAAAGCTTCTGGAATTCCTCGTCTATGTATCGCCGCTTTCCTCACTGGGTTGGTTCTGAGGTATGCGCGCCTTTTTGGGGATTGCCGGATTGGGAAACGGTTAGGAAGGAGGGGGGAGAGAGAGAGAGAGAGAGTGTGTCTAGAGAGAGAAAGAAACTAAGGCTTGTGATGGGGCTCTTTTTTTGGATCCGGATCACCTAATATTGAGATTTCCGTGACATACGTAATATTATTCAAATCGGGCCGTCCAAAATGAGATGGACGGCCGATTTGAGCCACGTTGGGATTCAAAATTTTTCAAACCCCAAAAAAAATTCCGCCCACATTTTTTCCCTCCCTTTCAATACATGATTGGCATCATATCAGGCAGTCCATTTTCATTTAGACGACCCGATTTGAGTAATGTTACGCACGTCACGGAAATCCCAATGTTATGCGATCCAAATCCCCTCTTTTTATTGGCTATGCAAAAAGAAGGAAATGGCAAACTTAGGGTAGGTTTGCTTCAACTTTAGAAATGGGCTTTGGAAAAATGCAAATACATTTAACTTAAGGGGCTTTGAAAAAAATATAAATGACATTTGGTATAAAACTCCAATGAAAAATAACTTTGGGCTAACTAGTGTTTGGCAAAATAAATTTGCAAAGGGGCTTTCCAACAAATTTATTTAAATAAAAAATAAAAAATAAAAATCTAAATCCTTAGATTACGGTATCGACGAAGCTAGATCTAGCTCGTCGACAGGCCGTGGCCAAGCAACCGGAGGTCGCGCAAAGCCCGCGAGGGCCGCTAGGGGTTGCGCGACCGTCGGTGGCCATCGCCTAAGCCACACTAGCTCGGGGCAAGGGTCGCGCGACCTCGGCAAGGGCCGCCATGGGATTGCGAGACGCCCGCCGACCCTTGCTTGGGCTCGAGGCCGAGGGTCGTGCAATCCCGGATAGGGGCGCCCTAGGATCGCGAGACCACGGCGACGAGGCCCGAGGTCGCATGACCTTAGGTGACCGTCGCCCGGGTCTCGCGACCCCGAACGATCGCTTGAGGTCGCGTGACCTCATGCTTCGTCGCTAGGGTCTTGTGACCCCAGACAACTCTTGCCTCGAGCTCGTGCGGGCGTAGACGACGGCGGAATCGGGGGTCGCCCCACCCAGGCAACCTCCACCCAGGATCTGGGCGGCCAGCCGCCATAATTAGGATTTGGATTTTTTTTTATTTAAAAATAATATAACAAAAATATGAGGGGCAAAATTGGAATTTGAAAAAAATAAGTAAGAGTAAGTTTGGAAGAAAAATCATAACTCAACATTTAGCCAAATGCTAAAAGCTCAATCTTTGGTCCCTATCAGTATTGAGCTTTAAGCATTTTCAAGGTTAACTTTCATCCCAAAAACCCTTAATAATGATTGCCAAACGCCCCGCATTTTCTCTAAGTTTTTTGAGGCTCCAATGAGACTTTAAAAATGCTGAACCAAATCCATCTTTAAAATTTATCATCAAAGCGTAATTAAGTCTTAAAATTTATAAAAAGTAAAATAAAATTTATAAAACTTGTCAAATTAATTTAAATGAGATATGCCGCCAACTTCGTCCAATATGATTAACTTCGTTCGATATGGCAAACGAAAAAGAATGACGTGCGGTATTTTAATCATTTTCTCTTTCCTGTATGGCAAACATACTCAGCCAACTTGTCCACGTCAACGTCTTTTTGGGTAAGTTGCTTATCCTATTACCCAAAACGACGTCTCGCCCCTCGGTCTCTTCCCTCCCTGTCCACGCCCCTTCTCCCCCATCGTTTCTCGGCCTCATGGATCTCTGCGCCAGGGCCAATCTCCACCTCTCCGAAGGCAACTTCTGCATATGGCCTTGAAGTGCATCAACGCTATCGAGGCTCGGTTCCTTGACAAGGTGCCGTCGTCGACGATCAAAAGCATACTCGAGAAGAAGAAGATTCTGGAGATTCGATCCTGCGGATCTGCTTGGTTAGCAGGAACCAAGGCCAATTAGCAATTGGCCAAGCTTCCACTGCGAGACAGATAGAGGACTTGGGATTAGGCAGAGACTAGCTTAGGAACAGTATGAGCTTAAAAATCCCAAACCGAGATCTGGGTTTCAATGTTCATCCTAAAATTGAAGAATTTACTCGAGGGAAATGGCAAGAAGGGATTGAATTTGAGGGAAAATTTTCCTCCGGTTGATTGAATTTAGGGTTTGCACTCGGACGGGATGGCCATCAGGGAACGAGCAAGAAGGGGAGTGACATCTTTTAGGGTAAAGAGGCGTGGAGAGGGAAGGAGGAGACTGAGGCAGAGACATTGTTTTGAGTCTTGATAGGATAAGTAACTTACCCAAAATGTCATATTGTTGACGTGGATAAGTTGGCTAAATATATTTGCCACGTAAGAGGAAAAAACGATTAAAATATGTCACATAAGCGTTTTTCGTTAGCCACGTTGGACAGATTTAACGAAAGGACTCATTTGAATCAATCTAACAAATTTTAAAATTTAATTACATTTTTTATAAATTTTACAACTCAATTCCAATTTAATGATAAGTTTTCCGACTTTTAGTGGATATATCCCTAAAATGGATTTTTTAAGCTTTGTGGGTCCAGTAAGAGCCATATTATCTGAGCCAAAAACGTGAAACAGCAGCTCGAGGTCGTGTGGAGCTGTCTCTGTTTATGTGGGCCATTTTGGAGATATTTTTAAAAAAAATTTCCTCATTAATTGAACCGAACTGACATTATCCAAATCGAAAAATTATCCGAACCAAAAATTAAATCAGAACTCAAATTATCCAAGTCGTGTGGAGCTGTCTCTGTTTATGTGGGCCATGTCCTTGACCTTAGTGATGGTCAAGGGCCGGAACCGGCGGTTCCGGTTCGCGGCCATAGGTGAACCGAAACCGAAACCTTAAGGGCGGTTTCGATTTTGAACTGGCGGTTTCGGGCCGGTTCAAGGCCCGATTCCGGTTCAAAACCAAAAATGGAACCGCCGATTTCGGTTCCGGTTCCGATTTTTAAATTTAATTTTTAAATAATGAATTATGAAATATAAAAATAATAAATTATGAAATTATAACTTATCAAATACAAATTATAATCAAATTACGTAAATTGTATACAAATTGACTCTTTCCCTCAGTTTTTTTTTTTTTACAAACAGCTATAAAGCCCGTTCATCTATATACGGACCCATAACCAGCCCATATGGGACTGGCCGATTCGATTTGGAACCGACGGGCCCAGCCAACCGGCCGGTTACAGATTTGACCCGAGCCAATTCCGGGCTCAAATTGGTCCGTGGAGCTTGTTGAAGCCGTTGCTGATCAAGGCACGGTACTCGATCTTCTCCCGATGCTTTGAGTTACTGATCAGTCCAATGTAACTCCGAGAAATGTTGCCTCTCTTCAGACCCCATCGATATCCAACTTAGGACGTACGCATTGCGTTAGCCAGTAAAGTACTTGTGGAAACTTGTGGAGGTTGGCCACTCGCAAGATTATTTATTTGCATATTGTCTCGGGAAAATTCGCTTTGCTTCGTTTTGTGGATACACACAAGTCGGAGCAAATGTCCGGCAAGTTTAAAAAGACCTTAGTTTTCTAGCTCCCGATTAAAGTTACCCTATAAAATGATATCCGGTTTACAAGCGGCTGACCAACCTCGTGAAAGATACCTCAAAGAAAGCGGGAAGCATCCCTGAGATTATACGAGCGCTGGCAATAGCCCTTTAGACAGCAGGAGAGGCCAACTTCATCTGATGGCCCATCCCCCTTCACCGTCAAGCCCGTCAAGAAGTCCCGACAATGAAAACATTCAAAGCATGGAGATGTATTGAAAGCAGAGCAACTAGCAATGAGCATATCCCGGTTTTCACCTCATGAAAGACCGAACAAGAAACCCCATCCTAGAGACTTTGAAGAGGAAAAAAAAGCCGAGATGAAAGAGAAATACTCGAAACCAAAGCAAACACATTTATTCACTTGACTCAGCCGGAAGGGAAAAAGATCTCCGAATCCATCCTTTTGGATCTGAAAGCCGCCTCCACGTCCTGGGGAACATTGAAAGATGCTTGCAGCACTTGAGGCGATAAGGCCTTCCAAACCGAAGTTCTCCCAGCAAGATGAGTGAATATAGGACTGCAATACAACCACAGAGAGAGTATTTTGAGTTGATAGTTATGTGTGTCAATTAGGTATATATGTTGCAATTTTCCTAGGCTTCAAGCGCATACACTAATCCTGTCTCGAAGGATAAACATTTTCTTGCAACAGTCCAGTTTCGGCATTCAACATGAGTCCTGTGTACTTAATATTAATATCTAGCAGCAAAAGAGAATATGAGGGCAAAAACACTAAACAGTATACAGAGGTGACAAAATGTATCAAGACAAACGCTTACTTTGGAGTTGTAATAATAGAGAACCAGGACATGCCGTCCGGATCAGCAATCTTCGAGACAACAAAGAACCTTGGCACGATGAACAAATTTCCAGCCTTCACAGTGGTCTCAAGGACCCTTTTGCCGTCGACACCGACAACCTGGGCGCGGCCACTGCCCTTAACAATGTAGGTCACCTGCAGTGCCGAATCACAAGAAAAGCCCGGAGAGCACATAGCACTTCCATCCAGCTTAACAAGATCAGCCCCAAGACCAACCTGACTGACCAAAGGCAGGTTGTTGGTGTTCAAAACAACAACTCGTCCGCCATTCTTAATGTCAACATCCAATGGAGCCTCCTCGCAGTTCAAAACCATACCCTTTCGGTGCTCCTCCTTTGGCTCTGGCATCTTGAAGCCAGCATCAAGCTTCACAATGCCACTGCCCGATTGACTACCGACGAGCGACTTGACAATGTCTTCTTTCAAGTCCCATGCTCGGCTCACAAACTCAGTGGTGAAGCCGGTGAAGATGCCATTAGAACCAGTTAGGAAGAAATCGGTGAATTCCCCAGCTTTGTGAGCCGTTTTTGTATCACCCAGAAAGAGAACGACTAAATCTGTGTCACCCTGGTTGTACCACCATGTAACAACACCGAAAGGGAGGGCAATAGCATCACCTGTCTTGATTGCTATGACCTTCTCCTCAGATTCAGGGAGGACGATTCCAGCAACTCCACACCCTAAGGGATCACACCACACCACAAAAGAAAATTGCAACTTCTCACCAGAAACTCAAATCACGATGACAAAAGCAACCGCTAATAAAAGCATCCTTGCAATCTACCGAAGGCTAACAGATTATCTAGAAACTTTAGCTTGTGACAAAAAGTTCTGTTAGGACCAAAAACAACTGTACAATCAATAATTGCATAATTCAGGCACTTAGAGCCAAAAAAAATTGCACGTTATATACAGATCATAACATAAGAAGACTGCAGCGTTCCACACTAGGAAGCAATCATGAAACTCTCCCGTATCAATTGAAGAAACAAGCCCCGCACGTGCGCTTCAACCGTCATCCGGTGCGACGCGTTGTTAGCACCGATCAACCTCGCGTGCAAAAAAAGCAGGCAAATGGAACAACTGCACCGAACTAAAGAGGGAAAGGGCGGCACCGAAAAACGAGAGGCGTATCGCTCGCACCTTGAAGGACGTAAGCGACCTTGGCGGAATCGGAGTAGCGAGGAGGGCGAGGCCGTTCTTCGCGAGCGCGAGCTTGGCGGCGCCGATGTTGCCCTGGCGGAGCATCGGGAGCTCGGACGGACACCAGGCGTGGTACGATCCGCCGTCGCAGCCGTAGGCCTTCTTCGGGAGCTTCGGAGAGAGGTCGAGATCCATGGCAACTCGCTGGAAGGAAGAAGGAGCCAACTACAACAAGGGAGCGCGACAGAGGGTTAGAAAAGGAGGAGAGCGAAAGGGGGAAGCGAGCTAGCGAGCTAGCGAGTGAGATGAGGGGGAGAGCGAGGGGGTGTGAATTTATGGGGGGAATGGGAGTGATCGGAATTTCTTTCTGTTACCGGAATTGTAGCGGATGACGACGACGACGAAGAAGATCAGACGTAACTGAAAAGAGAAGAGAGAGAGAGATATGGCGACGGGATCTTTTTGCATGAGGGACAGGTCAGCAAGTGTGGGACCCGCAGCCACCGTCCGTTTTTATCTTCTTAATTTTGAATTCACCACGCGAAATCCGCGTCATCCCGCTCCTCAAAATCAAAAGCAGATAATTTTTACTCCCCTTTAATCTTAAAATTCACCGCGATTTCCGTAAAGACGAGGAAATCAAATTGTGTCCTTTGAAAACGATTCTTCTTGATATCCAGAGTGATCACAGGAGATAAACGAATATCTAAAATCTGTTTGGTTTTGAATCGAGATTTCGATTGGGGGGATGGTTCAGCTTTTCTCATGGGTTTTGAGCTTCCAAAACTCCTTGGGAAAAATAAAAAAATGAGACCTTTGGTTCGGGTTTTGATTAAACATTTGGCCAAATGCTACGGTTGGCAAAGTTGAAAGCCCAAGGATGATCCCCACCAGCTTTGGCCTTCAGCATTTTCTAGGATTAAATGTTTTTTTTCTTCTAAAACTACTATAACTATTTTTTTTTCATTTTTCGATTTTGCCCGTTCCCATGACTGTTTTCTTGAGTATATAAATTTACTTTTTGTGAGTAATTTTAAACGGAACGTTTGGACGAGGAAATCAAATTGTGTCCTTTGAAAACTAGTCTTCTTGATATCCAGAGTGATCACGGGGATAAACGAATATCTAAACCCCTTCCCGAATCTGTTTCGCTAAGGGAAGGGTGTCGATCTTCGAGTTTTGAATCAAGATTTCGATGTGGGGGGACGTTATCTCTTTGGTTCAGCTTTCTCATGGGTTTTGAGCTTCCAAAACTCCTTAGGAAAAATAAAAAAAAATGAGGCCTTTGATTCGGGTTTTGGTTAAGCATTTGGCCAAATGCTACGTTGGCAAAGTTAAAAGCCTAAGGATGATCCCCATCACTTTGACTTTCAGCACCTACGGAAGGGCATTTCTAGGATTAAATGATTTTTTTCCTTCTAAAACTGCCATCACTAAATTTTTTTCATTTTTTGATTTTGCCCGTTGCTGTGACTTTTTTCTCGAGTATATAAATTTACTTTTTGTGAGTAATTTCATAAAAACATGCATTTACCCTCTTTTGAGAGAAATTGAGATGGAGAGAGAGAGAAAAGGAAAAAAAGGTGATTTGGATAATCGAAGATGTGGAATACCAGACTAACCTCATCAAGGTTGCACGACCTCCGCGAGGGGCCACTTGGGGTCACAACCCCGGCGAGGGTAGCTTGAGGTCGCGCGGCCCTCTCCTCGCCGGGGCTGCCGGAGATCGCGATGACTGCTCTTTTGGTTAATTTGCCATGGTTTTAGATGAAAAAGATCTTTAAAATATGAAAGTTAATGTCGCTCTTTCGATTAAATTGTCAATTCTCTTGTTAAATCTCGAACATAGACACGACACCCTCCATTAGCATGCCAACTCTAAAGCGTCGTTACCGTTACCAATGGTTAAAGTATCGTACTTGGTGAAGACTATATTTAATACGACGTAAATTTTTGAAATTGAATTCTCACACCTTTTTTTTTTTTTTGCGACCCTATTTTCATAGCCAATTTGGTTAAGACACTTTTTTATTTCCCAGCTCACGGACCGACATATAAATTAAAGATCGGACCGTAATATTCATGTCTCAATATCTCGTCACCTCCCGCAAGACGAGAAAATATTAGGTAGTCCCGCCCCCATCATGTCAGCGTGGTCCGGACCATTCGTTGGTCGACGTAAGGTCCCAAATGGCTCATCTTTCAGATTTTTCACCTCCTCCGTTACGCCCTTCTCTCGCCTCTGTTACTATTTTCCCCCCTCTGCTTTTGTTACACTCTTGCTTCTGCAGGCATTCCCCATTGAAGTGCCCCACCGCCCGCACCATCCTCGCTTAGCCAGCCACCACTACGATATTTGAAAATAACTTCATTTTGAGCTTATCTTTTGCTAATATTTAAGTATAATCCGAATATAAGCATGTTTAACTTTGACCACGCCTCTAACAAATTAACATTTTCCATATGTCGATCAACCTTTTTCCACTTTTCTTTTAATCTAGATCGAGTAGATAATTGGATTGAAAATTATTGTTCAACTTTGACATATTGTCCCGGGCCTAATACACAAAAAAAAAACTCCAACTTTAGTATTTGTGACAATTATATCCAAAGCTCTTTTTATCTCTCGTAAAAAATCCTCAACTTTTACTTTTGTCCCAATTCTACCGATCTTAATACCAAAAAAAAAAATTCTTCAACTTTAACATTTGTCATAATCATATCCGAAACCTTTTTTTGTCTTATAAAAAACCCCAAATTTTTACTTTTATTTTAATTTTACCATCGTCATCCTTCCGTCCATAATCATCATTAGTTAATCCTACGTAACTTGAGTTTTCTTTCCAAACTTACCAATATATCTTCGAAATTTAGATATAGTAGGTTTCAAAGACGACAAGATTTTAAATCGTTCTTCCAATATCTCAATGTCTAGATATTCTTTGGGATATTGAGTCGTTGGAAAAAAATACGAAATGTACCATCTTGAGTAATTTTATATCTCCCGACAATAAATAGGGGAATCAAACAACAAAAAAAGGAGTTCCGGAGTTTTTCTATGTTAGTTTTGCTGATGTGTAATTCATTAATGACGTGAAAATGTTACGTAAGATTAACTAATGGTGATTATGGGAGGAAGGCTAACGTGGTAGAATTGGGATAAAAGTAAAAGTTAAAGGCTTTTTATGAGATAAAAAAAATTTGAATATAATTAGGACATATGCTAAAGTTGAGGGTTTTTGTTTTTGTATCGAGCCGATAGAATTTGGACAAAAGTAAAAATTTGGGGTAGAATTAGGATAAAAGTAAAAATTGGAGGTTATTTATAAGACAAAAAAAAGTTTTAAATATAATTGTCATAAATGTTAAAATTGAAGTTTTTTAAGGTATTGGGCCTATTGTTCCGCTCAAGCTATTTGATTGAAAATAGATGTAGCAACCCTCCCAAAGAAGTTTGGTAGTCCAAATAAGACGGGTTTGGAAGTAATGTCGAATGGGGTTATCCTAAACCAAGTGAGATATGGGAGAATTATGGAGGAGTCACCACAACCTTATTGGGATCAGTTAGAAACCAAGTGATATAATAGAAGGATACCTCGCTTCTTAGACAACTATAAAATTTAGGCATGGGGACTTGATTACACTAGGTCGCATCCATCAACCGTCATGGATGCGATGTCTCTGTGTTCACTATGATCCTAGTTTATGACCTAACCATTCAACTAATCTAGGAGCAACACGGTCAAGGAACTGGCCAAATAAATGGAAAGAAACACAACAAAATCGATAATGAAAGCAATTAAGTGAAATACACAAAGTAGCCCGATACAATGTCGGGTAAAGGATATTATAAGGCCACGTTATGAGGCCCGGCACATTATCTCTCGTGAACTTGACCCGATAAAAAGTCAAGGCAAAGAATATACAAAGTTCCGTTGTGAGACTGAGATGTAATCCTCGTGAGCTTGTTTATTTTGAAGGTGAATTTCAAACCTAATGCTAAAGAGAAGGCTTTACGGGGCTATTGAGACCGGCAAACATCCACGAGATCTCATGAAAGATCGCTTACTTTACCTGACATACTAAGGACCACTATGGATTGGCGGTGGAACCCATCCGTTAGTGGTTCAGCTAGCGTTATCCAAACTATGAGAAAATTTTAAATGAGGATCTGAAAGTTTTTATACTTTCTTAAATAAAGAACTGAAATGGATCTTATTTCAAATAAAGGTATGAAGTCTTTAAATTATTTCAAAGGAGGGATTAGCCATTGGACATGTTTGTCGTTTATTTATTTTATTTTATTTTTTATTTTTTACCTTTTATTTTTTTTTTTTCTTTTATCCTCTCTCCCCTCCCTAGGCCATAACCTCACGAGATGGTTGCCCTTGCTTGGGCTAGCATCGAGCAACCCTAGTCGACGTCAAGGGCGAGGGCTACTCTCACGCTTGCGATAGCCTGGGAGAGAGAAGAGGAGAGGGAGAGGGGAGGGGAGGGGAGGGGAGAGCAAAAAAAAAACCGAAAAGGAATAAAAAAATCAAAAAATAAAAGATGAAAATGCCCTTTGGCTAGCCATTCTTTGAAATAATTTGAGTATTTCAGCCCTTATTTAATAAAACGTAAGACTTCAAATTCTTATTTAAAAAAATATGGACACTTCATACTCTTATTCGAAAATTTCCTTCCAAACTAACGATGGTCCGTTAACTATGAGGGAATCGGAACATATTTCCATAATACTGGATCTCTTTTTCATATTTTTACCAAAGTCTAATTATTTAAAGGTGGGTATTAACTTAAGATAAGCTAATTATCACCAAATTTTATCTTTCTTTTTTTTAAGTGATGTCTAATTCTTTGAATCGAATCCATGTCTAGGTGATGCTAAGCTACTTGTATCCCTAGAACTATTCAACTAGAGAGTAGATCTATAGTCAAACCTAATCTAAGATTCAAATTCTAAAATTAGGGGTGGGA
The DNA here is from genome assembly GCA_021437795.1 of Rhodamnia rubescens. Taxonomy (NCBI): domain Eukaryota; kingdom Viridiplantae; phylum Streptophyta; class Magnoliopsida; order Myrtales; family Myrtaceae; genus Rhodamnia; species Rhodamnia rubescens. The sequence continues at coordinate 2,544,369 of JAILYA010000004.1, read as the reverse complement.
AAAAAACCCCGAACCGGCCCAACCTAAATCGAAACTTCGGATTATTTTTGGGTCGGGTATTCTTTCGATTCGGGTAATAGATATATAAATGGGTATCAAACTATTCGTTTTGGTTCGGTATGAATTAAAACCCTTCATCCCTCTCCCAGAGTTCATATTCTCCTTCCGCACCTCATTCATCAAGCTCGACCCTGGTAGCAGCAGATGCAAAGTCAGTAGACAGCGACCGCACAATCGAATCGCACAATTTTTTAAGAAGAAAAGAAAACCCAACTTGAACATGATTCCACGCAGCCACTTATTCTCTTGAGAAATGAGAAAAAATCTGAAACACAAGGATACTTTCGTCTTTCAAATTAAGTTGCTGCGAACTCGGCCATTTTGGCTGTGGAATCAGAAGCAGCCAAAGTGTTATCGCATTCTTGTTTACAGAAGGCAAGTTAGTCAGAGTGTTATAAATCAACTTCTCAGGTTCTCCAACGCGTGCACAAGGTGCCGGTGAATATCGCATTGGTCGTGTCAGGAAACTTCATAGCAACGATCATTCAATTACGATGGTCAATACGAATGCCTCAGGCCCTGTTCGGACCCTCATATATCGAGCAAAATATGGTAGCTTCCAAGACGACAACACAATTACTCAAAAAGGCTTCCCAGGCGACCGATGCTATTATGCTTTTCAAGGAAAGTAGTCCAGTGCAACAAAACTTCATCTGATGGCCAGAACAAAGAAAAATCTATGTGACAACACATATAAATCGTTTCGATACTAACAGGCAATGGAGGCAACACCCAAAGTGATACACTTCGCCCATTAAGATTCGGCTCTAAAATGACTATTTCTAGAACGAATAAGTATTTGATGACTGGGTGACACAAAATTCCAGACAAGCATATGCTCTCAAAAACGAAAATTACTTCGAGAGATCAAAAAAATGAGAAACATATCTACTTGCTTTGGTTAATGTATAACTCATTGTCCTGTAAATGTATCCCTTTTAGCTTCTCGTAGCATTGATAATGCAGACTAAACGCGAACGGAATTAGAGCAACAGCAGCTCTAGAGACTAACAGCTGCTGCTCTGTACCTCGTTAACCAAAGACTAGTCCCTGATAGCAGTGACCGATACTCATGACTTCACAGCACCAGAAGCTCCATTTGGCATTTGCTCGGGGAGTGATGCCTGTTGAGGTACTTTTCGCAGGAAGGTTTTCGTATAAAGGGAGCCAAAGACAATAACCTGTTCAACATAAGTGAGTCAGCTAGGTCAGAGGCGATTCAATGAAATGCTTTAAATGAATCAGCTTGACGCTTACCGCTCCAATCCATTGTTCCCAGCTGAGAGGATGCGCAAACCACACACATGACAGCAAAATGCTGAACAACTACAACAGAAAAAAACTGAAGTCAAAAGAATCCTTTATGAGCCTACGATTTCAGGGGCCAGAGATATATCACCTGTCTAGTGGTCATTATAGTTGCAAATGTGAGAGCTCCAAAGGTCCGAATAGTGTAGGAAATAAAAAATTGACTGGTTGTTGCTACCTGATAAGCAAAGCAGGATTTTGCACAAAATATAAGAAAAGAAGAAAACACTAAAGACATGGTAAATTTAAAGATTTGTTTGTTAAAAGTTAACTAAACAACTACAGCAGGAGTGGAAAAAATCACTTACGGTGGACAGCAAGGCAATGTCAAAGAAACAATCATTATGCCGATAAACAAAATCCACGGCTGGAAGAAGGTGTCCTTGTAAGATAATACCTAATCAAATTAGAAAAGTTCAATGACTGCATGCAATCAATAAGTATTAAGGGTAGAGAATTTGCATTTTGTCATGACACATCATTCCTAAGACCAATCTCTTCCAAAAATGTTTGGAAGACCTAGATTACAACCGTCAATGAATATTTTTTCAGTATGAGATCATATGATTTTATTACTCATACTTGGATATCGCTAATCATTAATCAATGTGGCAGAAAGCAAAAACATGAGTCAAATAAACACCAACGCTAGAGATGCAGAAAGCCAAACACCACCAGAAGAAGATGTCAAACTCAATAAAAATAGGAACTTGCCTGTCAAACTGAGAATACAAGAACATATTGTGGTATAGAAAATTTGATTGTGTATCTCCATATTGTAGCCCTTAAATAACTTGTCCTGGAATGTGCTAGTAAAGCCATCAAACCTAGTAAACGACAGATAATTGTCCAAGTCACAAACACAAAAAATCGATATGATAGAAAGAGCAGCATCTCCAAGCTAATATGTGCCCAATACGCATAAAATCTCACGTAGCATGCATGAAATATGATACAGACCTTTCAGAAGAAAGCAAATGCAGAAAGAAAACCATAAATGAAAGTGATAAACTTACATACGAAATACCGAAAGGGAATGGTTACATACCCAAGATAACCAACCATGAGGGAAGCACCCCAAACAGTATTTTCCCTTCCTCTGCTGTATGGGCTAATATCAGGACCTGCCTACAATGAGAAGAAAAAACAACTCGATCAGAAGACATTTGGGTAAACAATATATTGAAACAAAGCACCAAGGGGGTATCCAGCAATTTGCCAAATCATTCTCTCAAACAACTCAAAAAGTACATATACATATTCATGAAAATCTCATCCAGTATTTTATAGAACTTGACAGTCTGGAGCCATCTATCCTCTTGGAAATAGAAATCTAAGAAATTTGGAATTCTTCTATTCCTCCTCCACACCTACCAAATAATGTTCAGAAGGATGCATTTTAGCCCTTCACCATCTGCCTGTTCCTTTCTCAGTCTAGAGCTAATAGTACATCTAGTTCGCTCCGGGTAAAAAAAGTAAGCCAATAATCTCACACTTCAAGGACAAATGAGACTTGGAAAATTTGCATAGTCGAACCACCAGATAGCCAAAAAAGAACAGCGCGTACTATCTTTCGACGTGGCACCCAAACAGTGACTAGCAAAACGAACAGCCATCAGCCAAAGTAGAGAAATAGTTCTTTGAAGCTATCCCATTACAAGCACCATGGATTCAAGTTCTTGAGTCTACCATTCATAGGTTTATATTGCTCACTCTCAGATGTTATAAGCTTTCAGATGCCAAAGAACAAGTATGTCCCATGGTACAGAGCAAGAATTTCGAAAGGTTAGTGAAAAGGAGAATTTGAGGGGTTAGTCCAATGGTCACAGAATTGTAGAACAATAGACCTGCTAAACCTAATATGGAAAATCGTTATTAGAATGCTTTACTAAATCGAGGTGGGTACTGTTGCCCTATAGAGCAACGCCTTAGAAAATGAGCTTAGACAGGATGAGAACACTGCAACATGTCAAAGGACTGAAATAAATACGGAGGAGAGAGGAATTAATAACAACACAACAAAATTCATTTTTTTTGCTAGGCAAGCTATAACAATAGTCATTTAAGCCAAGGTGCTTCATGTATTGTAGTGATTTTTTTACAGCTAAGACACCTAACATATTGCACAAAAATGAGTACCAAGAATAGGAGAAAAGATGATATGTGATAACAGCTATACATAAAATCTAATTTAACATTTAGCTAAGGTATAGCAGAAGTTCAATAGGGTAAAGTAGATGCTACCTATTAAAACTTCTAGAACGCATAAGCAACTATAAGCGGGAGGGTAAAGAAGCTGAAAAGTACAAATCTAAAGCTCAAATCAGATCAACTACTGCAGAGAATACTACTTTTCTTTTAAATAAAACATGCTTCTAAAGTATGCTGCAATAATTACTGTAGGTGGGATGAAAACTCCCACCGAACTTATTATATGTTAAGTCCAATGGCAAGCTCACATATTTCACCCATTTAAATTGTACAGGAACTCTAAGGAAACACAACTGAGAGGTAAAAAAATAGGTTGAAACATTGCTCACTGGATATAAAATAAATATCGAGCAACCCAGTGTCACCAGAAAAGCTATCAAATAGTCCGGTCCCTTGTATCTCTTTTGCATGATTACTGTTCCCCAAACCTGCAAAGCATCGATGGAAAAGCGCAGTTTAAAAATTACCACTCAAGATAAAGCATGTATCCTACATATATAACACCAAGGTTTCTAGCACTAACAAGAACTTGGACAAAGCTTGTAATAACTCACTAATCAAATAAGAATCATAATGTTTTCCACCGCATAACAACTTGATTATGATCTTTAGTGGAGCTACTGGATTAACTGGAAAGAGCGTAGGAAAATAACACATGTTTCATTTAATGATGAATAAATGCAGTTCATATTGATCATCAATGATCGAGGTTGTGGGCAATCTGCATACATGACTCGTCCTTGATTGTATCTTTTCCAAAGACAAAGCTTTGTGTCTTTAAAATGTGGCAAACAACTGTCCAGTTAGCAAAGTTTCAAAATCCTCCATTCACCTAAGTAAAATAGGAGTAAGGTGCTAAGAATACTGTTAAGTGGATGCACTTAACAGCAGCATGCACCTAGGCGAATCTATACAATTGAAGTCATTAGGGACATTGTACATCAAAACTATATTAATCGGACAAATTTGTCTCTCGCCAATTAGATACATGATTTACAGAGATCCAAATTTTTCCAGCAAAGGCTTATTGTGCAAAGCAAAAGATATTACCAATCTTCTTAAGGTGATGCTAACAGGAAGCTCACCATGACAGGTATCATCTTTGCACACTTTGCCAGAGTCTGAACAGGAAAACTGACATACTTCAGTGCCTACAGAAAGCATGTGCTGTCAGAAATGTCCACTTATATGTATATCTCTTTATGTATGCGATATAATGCATACCTCTTGCATAGAAAATTTGCGATAAAGCTAATATGCGAATCTGCTAAAAGCTATAGGATCTCAATATAATCAAGCAAAATGGCACATCTTACCTCATACTGACACGTTGTTGTCAGGATGTTTGATATTGATATGATGCCATATTTATAAATTGGGGCAACAGGATCCAAGGCCTTCTTACTCGCCTAAGAAAAAAGGGAAAGATATGATGATAAATGGCAGAAATAATGAAAAATTGATCAAATTTAATTTGCTACATGCATAAGGGAACATATTTTGCTGAACCAGCCTAAGATACCCAGCTGCTTACTCTTGTACCATCACAGGTTAAGTAACATCCATCTATTGAAAAAAGCTTATGCATCAAGTAATATTGTTATCCTCTCAACAGGCATATATTCCCCGTAGACAAATTACATGAGGTAGCAGCAGACAGATAATCTAAACTTACAAGCAAAACACCCGCAGAAACAGCAGATGTAGTGATACGGTTGCAGAACACGAGAAACAGAGAATACTTAAAATATTCACTGTCTGCCCCAGCACCATAAGGCACTCTCATGATCTTTTCCTGCATGAAAGGACTTTAAACAAATCAAAAGACACTAAGCAACTGCAGATGACAATGGAAAACATAAAGGGGTACAGAGAGGATAAAGACAAGAATAATAAAAAGAGAAAATGAAACTGTTTGAAAGGTCCGTAAAGGAAGACAGCTTCTCAATTCCAAAAGGTGCAGATTTCAACATAATCACTTGCAGATTGAATTTATTATCAGCGAGCTAGATAACTATAGCCATAAAAAGAACAGATTAAAGAAAATAACTTAATGACCCCTGAAGCAAACTCTGCTATGTGTGTATATATACTCTACACACTTTCAACTGCTCTCGGTGCTCTCTCGGCAGAATCCCCACATCAAATTGCGCCCCATAAGTAGTTTAAACAAATTTTTATTCGAGCTGGATGATCCCATATCATGGCCATTTGCCATCAAAGGATGCTAGCGCAAACCCACCTTTTGGAGCAGTCCCAAATTAGCTCTCAAGCTAATGAACTTGAATGAGAGAGCCCAAAACCAGTTCAAACTGGTCGGCTCGAAGATCCAATAAAAAGATTTCAACATTTTCAATGAACTGTCAGAAACTCAGCATTTCCTAAAACAATTAGGTCAGAGTATCAACGCAATCCACATAGCAAGTCTTCAATTCGAGCCAGCGTATCTCCATCTACACTTCTAATCTAAAAACACTGGCCAATTAACTAGTTGATAAAGTCGCATGAACCGCCGAATTAATTTCGTTGATGAGAAATGCACGATATGTTCTCCCTATTGACACCAAAATCCAGCTCCACTGATGATAATTTTCCCGCACCACCAAAAGGAAACGAAGTCAACATGTCGAGATGCATTCATTTAGAAGATACGAAATTAGAAACCTGCAAAAGTCCATAGATGACGAGAGTCGTCATGATTCCGGTGACGGCGAAAACGCCCTTCCATAGCTTGCTCTTGCCCTCGCTCTCTCTCTCCACCGGTGCCGTCGGTTCTTCGGCCATAAACCATCCAAATCTCTCCCTGAAAAATCAACAATTCTCAATGCCGCATCGGCCAGCAACAGATGTTCGAGCCTGAACCGCTTCACAAAGGAGAAAGCCGATGCTTTCCGCGACTGCCGAGCAGCCAAAATCGAAGCCTCGACGGCCGACCGACCGAACGACCGATCGATCTCTGCTAGGGCACGCGTGGAGGGAAAGAAGCTCGAGCGAAGTCTGATTCGATTAGAGGGAGCAGTTACTCGATACGATGATGATCGTCGTCTTCGCTGTCTCTCTGCTACGGACGCCGGTTATTTCTCTTCGTTCAGTTTCGTTTTCTAACTTCTTCGTTTCTTTTTGTTTGTCTTCCGTTTCTCGGGAACAAAATTCAAAAGGGAGCTACTGGCTGCCACGTCAGCAGGAGAAGATGGGTCAGAGCCATCTTGTAAATTCTTTGTGTTCGAACCTCGTTATATTCGACCAAAACAAAAAAAAAAACCTCGTTATCATGTGTTCGACCAAAAAAAAAAAACCCTTCGTTCTCATGCAGTAACAATAGGAAAAATCACAAAGAAAATGCTATTAAATCCGGCCTAATACCCAAAAAAATCTAACTTTAACATTTGTGATAATTATATCTAAAAAAATTATTTTATAAAAAACCCTCAACTTTGCTTTTATCTCAATTCAATCGGCCTAATACTAAAAAAACCCTCAACTTTAACATATGTTCCAATTATATTCAACAAAAAATTTGTCTCATAAAAAACTCTCAACTTTTGCTTTTATCTCAATTCTACCACCGTCATTCTATCATTAGTTAATCCTACATGACTTAGGTTTTCTCATCGAACTTTCCAATGTATTTTCAAAATTTAGAAACAAGAAGTTTCATGGACGGCGATGTTTTAGATTGTTAGTCTAAATATCTCCACATCTAGCCATTTTTTGTCTTTTGAGTGCCAAAAAAGAATACGAAAAGACTGTTTTTGAGTGACTCTATATCTCCCCCAATATGTAAGGAAAGCAAACTACCGAAGAGAAGTTCGAGCGTTTTTTTATGTCACTTTACCGAAGTGTAATTCATTAACAATATGAAAATACCACATAAGATTAACTAATAGTAATTATGGACAAAAGGTTAACGATGGTAGAATTGGGATGAAAGTAGCGATTGAAGATTTTTTATGAGATAAAAAAAAGAATTTTGGATATAATTGGGACATATGCTAAAATTGAGGGTTGTTTTTGTACTAGGCCGGTATAATTGAGATAAAAGCAAAAGTTTGGGATGGAATTGAGACAAATGTAATAGTTACAAGTTTTTTATGAGATAAAAAAAATGGGTAAAATTGTCACAAATATTAAAGTTGGAGATTTTTTTTTGTATTGGGCCTATTAAATTCTTAAAACTTTGTTGAATGATTTTGGACTGATGTTGCGGGAACTTTTCAATTTCGTCAAATGGAAAGATTTCACGGCGAACATGATTTGAACATACTAAGAACTCTATTTTGTGATTTGTAAGCCCGCCTCGAGTATGGAAGAAATCGATCCGATCCGATCCAGGTCCACAAGTCCCCACCGCCCCGCCGCTTGCTATGGCAAACGGACCACATCGATATTCAGCTTCGATGCGGTAAGGGCATTCTAAGCATGCGTTGGAACTTTGCGCTGTGGCTGGTACCAAATATTGGCCATGGATTATGAAAAGGAAAGTATGTCATTAAGAGTTATGTAGTACCAACACGCGATACGACACTCCGACACGTAATTTTCACACACACACAAAAAAAAGAATTTCGATACTTTAGGATACATTATATATTAAATGTATATTTTTATATTATATATGATAAATTATCATGTATATATAAAAATTTCAAAGGTGAGTTTCTTCTTCTTTTTCCGTTAGGGATTCACAATTAGATTTTTTTGAATTGGTTACGTATATTAAATTTGAGATGGTCGGGTATATGAATATATAATTTTAACAAATTTATATTTTGACTCATAATTTATTGAAAATGCTTAAAATTAACCTTGTGTCTTTTAAAATTGCATGTCGAATGCTTTGGACTTTTGTGCCGATGACGGGTCTAGAGTGCTAATCACGTGTCGATCGCCCTGTTGGAGAGCGTCGAAATATCGAACATGACACGAATGCCCTCAAAGAGTGTTGGTGCTACATAGGTTGAGAAGCATAAGTGTAATGGCCTAACTTGTTGACCCGGGAATCAAGGTCTTCAAAAGAAGTACTTCATATGACTAAACTTAGGGTGCGAATAATTCTGTTTTTTGAATTTTTTTTTCACAAGAACAAGTTTGGACTAGAAATCTGTTTGATAAAACAATTTCATTTTTCTATTTTCAAGACAAAGTTTTAGCCTAAAAATAGGTTGGAACATAAATGAGATGTAGGAATTTTTTACTTTTCTATTTTTAAAATAAAAATTAATAATTCTTCTTATCGCTTATTCCCTCTTTCATAGGCAATCTCTCTCTCACCTCCCTATTGCCGGTATTCGTCCGTCGGTCGCTAGTATTCATTTGTCGATCCGTCGGTCGAGACCCGATGACTAGCATCCATAAAAATTTTGTATTTTTATCAAATGAATTTTTGTTCCGAGAAGAAAAATTTTGTATCGTTGTCAAATGCATTTCTTTACTTAAAAACCCGTTCGGAAAATAGAGATAGAAAAATCTATTTTTAGCCGAAATTAGCTCGTTGGAATGGGAACCGAAATAAGCTTTCTCCTCCATTCCGCCGTCACTAATTGATTACCGACAGTGGTGGAAACTTGGGGTGAGTGTGGTTTTATGGTAGAATTGAGAATCGGAGAACCGAACCGCCGATTCTCGGTCCGATTTCAGTAGAACCGGGAACCGAGAAATCAAACTGTTGCTTCTCGATCCGGTTCCAAGTTTTAATGAGCTAGGGTTCGATTCTCAATTGCATTTTTCTGGGACTACCGATTCCGATTTAGGTTTCGGTTTAGGTTCTTAGTGGAACAGAATCGAAAATCGGACTCGAACCCCGAACCTACAAACCCTGAAAGAATATCCTGTTTTGCTTTTTCAAATTTGCCACGCAAGCGATTGGTTCTCTTCTAGAATGGCCTACTGGAAGAAGGCCCCATATAGTATTATCATCTTCAGTGCGCTGATGTCACCCCTCCCCTTTTCTATTTATTTTTTTTCTCTCTCTTTTCTGAATGAAGATCCTCAAAACCAGGACGATGACAATATGCCACTACGATTCATTCTCTGGCTAGTTGACATGCATTCTGTTCATAAAAGAATCGAACAATTAGGTACTTGAAGTCAGCACTGACTCGTATTCAGACGCATGCGATGGTCCTCGGGATTATTTTGAGGTGTCTTAATTTAATGCGAATTTTCAATTAATATCTATGCATTCGGCAATTTATGTTTGTTTCATCACATCATAATATGTTATTAGGATGATTGACTTACTGTGAGAACGAAAGAATTTGTGTTTATAGGTTCGAAGGATGTCGGGTTTGAGATTGTCTTGAAGGAATTTGTGTTGATGTGTTTATGGGTGAACTTTTGCAATTTTTGCTCTCTCTCTCAATTTGTGACCAATAGCGGATACTAGTTTGTGTTCTTATCCAAGAAGCTCCTAGTCTCGAAAATTATATTTGGTGATTCTAAGGAGAGTGAATTCAAGGGAAGAGGTGTGTGTATATCTTAGTATAAGCCTATTATTGATTAAAAATAATTATGTGGATATTGCAAATGCTTTTCTTAAAAGTTCTTAGTGAAATTGGCGGGTTCTCGAGTTACCCTGGAATCCGTAATAGAAGTAGGTTCTAAATTCTAGAATATGTAGAGTAGGTTTTAGGTTCCAAAAATGAGGAAGATGTATCTTGCAAGTAGGTTCCATGTTTTAGGCGAAACCCGAAACCACTCACCCCTAATGAAAACTCAGCCATTGCCACTGCTAGGCCTAAGACTAAGAAATGCCGGAACGACCACCAAAAGCTGCTCATCTCTCTCCTCAACACCGCCGCCCACTACCTCCTCCACAACGACCTACACCTCCTTCCCCTCCCTCTTGAATCCCACCTCCACTCCACCTCCTCCTCCCTCGACTCTCTCATCTCTCTCCTCTCCCTCCCTCCCTCCCTCCCACCACCACCGCCGAAACCCCTCCCTTCTCTGCCGCAGGATTGCTGGTTGATACAATCGTGAGCCATTCGTCTTGCTTTTGCTCCCCATTATGAATTTGCCGAGATGAGTTGACCAATTTGAAGAATTGGGTTTCCATTAGGGTTTTTTGAAGAAGGAAGTTGAATTTTGCCCCTAATTTCATTAAATTAGATTAGGGTTGTTCAATTAGATGTCCAAATAACTTTGTTCGCCTTCTTAATTGTAGACTTCAACTTGCCGGCATGCCACATTGGATGGTATGTTCTTAATTAATGCCGCATCAAATTTAACGGTGAGACAAATCACCGCTGACACTTTATTGGTGGATTTTTAAAGTTTTGTGGCATTCAAGTGAGGAAAAAAAAGCGACGACCCTTAAATGAGTGCCATAGGAAAGTTATGAAACTCTTAATGTTAATCTTGTGAAATATTTAATTGAAATTATGAGTTGGGAACTGGATGATGGTTTTGATATGATCATTGCGTAATCGGAAATCAATTTTGAAAATGAACATATATACATTGGCGATGTACTAAATTCACCTCTTGGAATAGCAATCGCCGTTGAATGCATATGCACGGCACAATATATTATAGTGGTCGGAAATTAGCCCGTGAAACGACATGGACCGTGCCGGTCGAGCATCCATGTCATTCTTTTTGCCGTGGCATCGATTACATAGCGATTCACGTCAAGAAAAACCACATGAATTAGAACCTGCAATGACGAAAGGATCATATTGAATAAATTTCAAAGATTTCGGAGGCTATGTTGAATAAAAATAATGTTTAGGAGGACATTCAACCATTGAAGAAAAATTCAGCTCATCATTGTCCTTTAGGGTAAAAAAAAATTGAAGCATCGGAAAAAAGGGAAGGATTACTTGCGAAGCTAAGTTAACCTTCAACTGCAACGGTGACTCGTGGGGCACGTGGCTAGTATGTCTCCGTATAATTCCATTTAAAACTTCCGGATAACGGTCTCGGCGACGTCCACGAGCATATCCAGAACAAAAGGCCGTACTTCCTTGTTTATATTCACTCAGCACGCAGAATCATGAAGGCAAAAGTTCATCAGGAAACCGGACAGAACAACAAGCTCCCAATCGCCAAAGCACGTCTTCTGAACTGTTGTTGCGGTTCATGGAATGCATTCTGTTTCCTCGCCCTTCTCCCCCTCACGTCCCCATCAAGTCGAGGTCGAAGTCGCCGAAACGATGGCTTGTTTCGCTCACCCTTTTGCGTTCATTTGCTGGGTAATGGGTGAAGATGTTGATGATGGTGATGGGGTTCTTGTTCTGTTGTTGCAGCGTTCGTGAGCTTCTCACAGCTCACCAGAGTGCGAGGATTGGAGTGTACAGGAAGCAGGGGCTGAACTCTGCTTGCTGGGCTGTGGGAAGTGAGGCGGGAGACCTGTTGGACGAGAGCTCGCTGAAGGGAAGGGAAAACGGCTCTTTGTTGAGCGCCCTCGAGGATTCGGCTTCGGCGCCGTTTGGGACTGTGGATGCCGAGATCACTCAGGAGACTATCGACTTCTTCGTCAGCGAAGCCGAGGGCGATCCTGATTGCCCGTCAGAAGGGTATTCTTCGATTGAGCAGGCGCTTAATTCTCTGCGCGAAGGAAAGGTCAGAGAACGCGCTAGTTGCTTCGCATTTCTTCCACAGATTACGTTACGCTGCCATTCAAGAATTTATGCAGAAGAAAGTTAGCTTTACCTGCCCGTGAGCCTGAAATTGATGTTTGTTGTCAATGAAGAAGACAGATATTGGATGAACAACATTATTACAGCCTAGAGAAATTTTGTAATGGATTCCACAATTATGCAGAGATATCTGTTAAATTCCAAACTCAATAAACCTTTTCTTTTCCCTTTCTGTACTTGGCCTGAGCGCGATGAACATACTGTTAACCATCATTGCCCGTTCTTAGATTGTGATTGTGGTAGATGATGAAAGTGGGAATATTGAAGGAAACCTTGTCATGGCAGCCACTCTTACAACTACTCGCGATGTGGCCTTCATGGTGAAGATTGGTTCCGGAATAATCTCTGTCGGCATGAAAGAGGAGGATCTGCAGAGACTGAAGCTTCCTCTTATGTCGCCCGAAACTGAGGAAGAAGACTCGTCTGCTCCCACCTTCACGATCACCGTGGTATGTCCTTTAATCATGCTGCTTTCTTGAGTTTTCATTGCCTGCATTGACTATTATCTTCCACTTTAGAAAGCTGTCGAAAGTAGTTGACTATGATGAAGATAACACCGATTACGTCTTGCCACCTGCACAGGATGCAAAATCGGGCACGTCGACAGGGGTTTCTGCTTTCGATAGGGCCAGGACAGTTCTCGCTCTTTCATCTCCCGAGTCCAAGCCAGAAGACTTCAGAAGGCCGGGCCATGTGTTTCCCCTCAAGTACCGAGATGGGGGTGTCCTAAGAAGGGCTGGTCATACCGAGGCTTCGGTGGACTTAGTTATGCTCGCCGGCCTGCGACCGGTTTCTCTTCTTTCGGCGGTGATTGATGCAGAAGACGGTTCCATGGCTTCTCTCCCCAGCTTGAGGAAGCTGGCATTGCAGTACAGCCTCCCAGTTGTTTCCATAACAGATTTGATTAGGTGATGCATCATTTGTTACCATAGTATGATTCCCTTCAATTACTCAAAAGATCTCCTTTCTACTACATCCACAAATTTCCTTTGCACAGACAAAATCACCCGAAAGAGATTGAACAAGGGAATTCACCGAAGAGAAAGGTTAACATTTTAGACCAAAAGATTGACTCAGCCTGAAAAATTACAGGCATGAGCTCATCTTACTTGAAGGATGATGCTCGGAATTATCTCTTGTGCTTAATTTCTTCACACTCTGTGTTCTGGGGTTGATCAGTACCGTTCAAACTGCTAAAACTATGTAACATTAATCTCCTACATATGTAGCAATTTGCTGACAATGCAATTTTGATCCGTTTTATGGTAATGAGAGATCATCCTTTTTGTTTATACTCATGATTGGTTGTGGGGTTCTTCTCTCAGGTACCGAAGAAAGAGGGAAAAACTGGTTGAAAGAACTGCCATATCGCGTTTGCCTACGAGGTGGGGGTTATTCAGAGCTTACTGCTACCGCTCCAAGCTTGACGGGACCGAACACATAGCCGTTGTAAAGGTAGCATCCGAGTTATAAGCTCACTTCTTATGTGATCCCTAGTACGTCGGTTGTCTGATGCTTTTACGCGATACTCTGGATTACCTGCATGAAATAATCAGGGGAACATTGGTGATGGGGAAGATGTCCTAGTGAGGGTTCATTCCGAGTGTCTAACAGGGGATATATTTGGGTCGGCTCGGTGTGATTGCGGGAACCAGTTGGACTTGGCAATGCAATTGATAGAGAAAGCTGGAAGGGGAGCCGTAGTCTATCTCCGAGGTCACGAGGGAAGAGGGATCGGCCTGGGCCATAAGCTGCAGGCGTATAATTTGCAGGACCAAGGCCATGATACAGTTCAAGCAAATCTAGAACTCGGGTTAGCCGTCGATGCTCGAGAATATGGAATTGGTGCCCAGGTCTGTGCACTTCACCTTCTTCTCTTAGTTCAATTATCATTAGCAAGGTTAGACTGATGGAAGGACAAGTGCAAAATATAATATGAGGAGGACAGTGGGAGTTCTACTCAAATTACCTGAAGAGGAAGATGATAATCTAGACTGAACCATCTGCGCCGAGAACTGTTAGGTACCGACGTGTCGTTAAGTCGGTCCGTGTCTCGGCATATAACAAAAATAAGTCGAGAATAATGCTGCCTATGTTAATGATGCTCAGAATGACTGATAATATCATAGCTAATCAATATACCATCGAATGGTACCGGAAATCTGTGCGAATCTTCTGATCATGAATCATACGGAGAAAGATAAATTCGTTTAATTTGCAAGTTGCATCAAAGCAATCTTCCTACAGATCATGTACAAAAGGAGTGTCCTTTAATTTATGAGTCAAAACTGGAACTGTTGCTTGCTGCAACTTTACATAGTAGTTTTTTTTTTCTCCAGTCAATTGATGATATTTGATACTTGCCATATTGTCTGTTCACCATGCTTCTAAGTTCTGCAATGTTGGAAAACGGATCAGATTCTGAGGGATATCAGAGTTCGAACCATGCGGCTGATGACTAACAACCCAGCCAAGTTCACCGGTCTGAAGGGCTACGGATTGGCAGTGATTGGCCGGGTTCCTGTGCTGACACCCATCACAGAGGAAAACAGCAGGTACCTGGAGACGAAGCGCATGAAAATGGGTCATATCTATGGCTCCGACATCCCAGAGCCGCTTTCCGGATTCATCAATCCAGATAAGGGCGAGGACGATTCGACAGCGGCATTGTGAAAGGCGCACGGCCTCCGGGCCTCGGTAACGCCCGTGGCTGCTCATTCGTACCACAAAAGGATTTGGAACTTTTGAGGTTGTTTTATATGGTGACGCAATTCGTCGGACCGCTTGTCCCTGCTTAGACATTCGGCTAAACTACAGATGATGATGGATGGATGGGGGGTGATCAATCAAAGGACATTCTATTGCATGAGCACAGAGACGCAATTTCTTCTCTAGTGATGTACATATCTGTGATTATACTCGTTCATTTATGAAAAAATTCCAATTTTTCTTTCCCTTCTCTTTTGTATTTGAGAAATACTTTCCTGACAATATTATTGACTGTATAATTTTAACCGCACAACATATGTTTTATATAAATCACTCATTGATTGAAAAAATCATATAATCAAAATAACTAACAATATTATCGGACTGTGAATTTATGGCTTCCGGAAGCTTGAATCTTTTACGTACACAAACCAAACATCCCGATTAAGGAACCGAAATGTGGGCCGTAATCGAATGGGCCGAAAAAGCTGAACGGCCCAATATGTGGGTGGCCCCTGTTATATAATCCCCATCTTCTTCTCTCTCAGAAGAAACCCTAGACGACGTCTCCGACCCAAGCCACCGGCCGCAGGTCTCTCTCTACGCCCTCACAATGTCTTTGACGCGAATGGAAGTTGTGCTGATGGCTTCTTGTCTTGCATTTGTCTTTAGGGTTTTCGAAGGATCCCGAGACCTTCTCCAACCGCCATGGCCCCTGCTAAAGGTACTTACGAATTTTACTATCTGTACTCCTGCCTCTCTGCGTGTACGCGCGCCATCGCTCGAGATTTAGTGAATGAGCTTCGTTAATGTCCATGGCGGCGATGGTTTAGCGGCACGGATCAACGTTTGCCTCGTAATGCGTTTTAGCTCAGCTCTGTAGTAGTGCGATTTTAGCTTGGGCAGAGCCATCTATGGTGCGCATATATGCGTCTTGCGCGCAGGCATCCTTAGTTAGTCTATTGCGTGTGGGTTTGTTCCGAGGAAGGGTTTGGGAATATCACCCGGTGTCACAGCATAGAAATACCGCCACAATGGTTTGGTGGTTTCTTCGCTGCTCGGCCAATCGCGAGATGCCATCGCCCAGTGTCTGAATTCCTCAGCGTCTATCATTGGGTAGATATTAGCGTTTCTTGATGTTTGAAATGATTGGGTAGAATGATTCATATATGTCGCGAATGCGAAGCTAAAATTTTTGCTGTTCTTGAGGCTAAAAGTTCCCCTTTGCAACTTGTGACCATGTATCATTGCTACATGAACTGAAAGTGACCATGCCCATCGTGTAATTTTGTGTGGGGATAACTGGTTTGCTGCTGGAGGGGTTCACCAGCAAACTTACTCTTCTTCAGATTATTTGAGGATTTCTGATTGTGGTTTCAACCTTAGAAACTCATCTGATGTGTCTTGTCACCTGCAGGCGACAATGCGAAGAAGTCTGATCCAAAGGCTCAGGCCTTGAAGGCTGCAAAAGCAGTCAAATCAGGACCAACCTTTAAGAAGAAGGCTAAGAAGATCCGGACTTCAGTTACCTTTCACAGGCCAAGGACACTGAAGAAGGAAAGAAATCCCAAATATCCTCGCATCAGTGCTCCACCGAGGAACAAGCTCGACCATTATCAGATCCTCAAGTATCCCCTCACTACTGAGTCTGCAATGAAGAAGATTGAAGACAACAATACTTTGGTATTCATTGTAGACATCCGAGCTGATAAGAAGAAGATCAAGGATGCAGTCAAGAAAATGTATGATATTCAAGCCAAGAAAGTTAACACCTTGATCAGGTAATCCCTCTATAGCTGCTGAATAGGTGATTGTATGTAGGACGGTTTCAGTGCTGCACCCTACGTAGTATTGTCATGTTTGTCTGGGTAATTGAGAGGAGCATACACTTGATTGTTACAGAGCTAGATGGGTAGATATTAGTTTGTCGCCAATGGATAAACACATTCCTCTTAGAGTTCTTAATTGAATAAGAGATGGCTCCATGAATTCATATCAACACATGTTCACGTTGTCAGTTTTGACGGTTTCCTATATGGTTTTGTATGAACTTGGATGTGGCATGGTTGTCGTGATTGTTAATATTTCAGTTACGTAAAATCATGGAGTCTCGTTGAATTTCGTAGATTGTGGATATGCATTTCACTGTTGAGGAAATAAGAAGAGCCACTAGACTTTTGGTAGACCATTTTGGCCTGCCTATGGATATTGTGTTCTGCTGTTAAGGCCTATTGTTTTGTGACCGTATTTGGTGAGTCGAACTGTGTTCATGTGCCATTCTACGAGAGTCCGTTTTGCCTTGAAGCAGTTTTCTTGTATGAACTGCTCTAACCCATGAAAGTAAGACTTGGATTACCTCTTCTATCTTCTAATCCGTTTTTGGTAGTCTTGCGATTTGCTTTTTTGAAGTGCAACTTGTTCTATCTGTTCCTTGTAATTTTGAAAATAACGGGACCAATGTCAATGGTTGTGATGCAGGCCTGACGGTACGAAGAAGGCATATGTTAGGCTGACTCCAGACTATGATGCTCTGGACGTGGCGAACAAAATCGGCATTATTTAAGTGGGAGTTGCTTTTTTCATTCTGATCATCATTCTTCTCTTAGTGAAGACAATTTTGTGGAGGTGTTGAGAATGGAGACTCATTTGTAATGTGACCTGTCATTTAAATATTTTTGGCGTTTCTGAAAATTCAGATTTCAGGTGGAGTCGTTAGACTAGCAACGAAGCAAAATCAGAATACATATGTGCAGATGTTTCTTCAACATCAACTCTATTCGAATGCCGGTCGTTGATGGTGTCCACCCATCCTCCCTCGTGTTAAATTTGTACTGTTGATCGCTTTGAAGTGAACCGATTAACCTTATATGGCCTGCGAATCAATCTTAAGCATTAGAATCTCAACCCAGTTATAGGGAAGCAAACTACTTTCAGACGAAAGCTTTTCTATCACTAACCAAGAGGTGTGTTGTGCTTTTGGCTCCTTCAGAAAAGACTAGTCATTTTATCATGCCATTATTCTGCCTAGTCTTTCTAGTTTGTGTTTCAGGATCCTGCTGCTGCCATTAGACTGTATAGAATCCTGATTTACTATCACAAATTTGGGGTATAAACATCTGGTTTGAAACCAAAGAAAGAAAACATCCGATGCGAAACATATGTTATACTTCATAGCTGTCCACAGAGGTTGGGATTACACATGTTCCTCTAAGAAAAGGAGAGTCCAACTTCATAGGTTTCTGTATGAAGCAGGAAGCACAACGAATCCAGCACTATCCTCAAAACTGGCTATAACAATTGATTAGTGCATTTACAGTTATAAACCTCAAGCCTCAAGGGGGACCTCTTTTCGCTTAGCTAACGAAAAATAACCTCCAAATTTGGATAATATTTCCTATCAAGGAAAAAAGTTCAGCGACTTCATTGAAGTTTTCGAACGTTTATAGCTAGTGTGTATTTGGCTGTTGGAGGTCATGCTAACACCTGCTAACAAAATCTGGTTGTTCCCTGGGGGCAAACCAGGATAACTAGCAATTACATTAGGCATCAACCCCGAGCACGTCCCAGGAGACACTTCTGCTGCTTCGAGATTCGGCAACGGGCTCGTGAATCTCCGAATCGCGGCAGTCGAGTCTGAAATGTGAGCCTGCACACTCGAAAAAGGGTCATAACCGGTGATGTTAACTGGTGGAATGTTGAAGAGTTTCGGGGGAGGAGGATTCCTCCACCTAGGAAGAGGCCCGGACAAAAGAAGTGTCTGCAGGAGTGGACCTGCTTCCATCACGGCCTGCAAGAAGTTGCCTTTCTCAGGAAGTGCTTTTCCCACAACAAGATCATCAATCACATCCAAAGCTCGATCGACAGTATCGGCTTCCTCTGAATTTAAAAAGCCGGGAGTGGTAGAGACGCGGTGCAGACCATTACTTGAACCGGCCACGTCAGCATTCAGGAAATCCGACGGACGAGTTGCCCCGAGCAGAGAATGAGAGGCTGAAGAGCGGTGCAGTCGATAGGGGTCATTTGATGCGGGGGTGCGACGGGTTCGGTCTTTCACTGGGCTCGCTCTTAGTGGTACTAGGAAGCTCCAACGGGGTCCTGAAGGGCAAGGACCAGGAGTGATGTTTCTGAGGAGTTTCTGTAGCTGATTTCTTGCTTCATCTCTTTCCTGGTACGCTGTTTTCAGGAGACTAAGCAGATGCTTCAAATTCTCCTGGTTCGTTCTCGTTTCCTCGAAAGCTTTTGTTTTCTCAGACTCGAGTTCAGTGGTGTTATACAGAATCATCTGCTTCAGTTCATCCATGCTCTGTCAAATTGAAAAAGTACGAAAAAGGAAGCAATGTGTTGGCTTCTGTGTGTAGGAGGGTTCATAAGAAGATTGACTCATCACAAAGAATCTGCATCCCGATTTCCTCTGTTCGCCGCACTATCGGAAACAGGATTTTGACGAATAAAGAACAATAAACATAGACATGCAGAGAAGAAATAGAAAGAAAAACCTTCATAAGTATTGCAACCAAAAAGGAAAATCAAACTAGAAGTCAATGCTTTCAACCAGAGAAAGAAAAAAAGATGCAGATCAGATAGGGACACCTACCAACCTCTTTGAAATGCTCAAGCTTCTGCTATGAGGATCGAGAGTTACATAAATATCAAGTCTAGCGACAACAATTTCAAACTCGGATTGAGCATTAAGTTGCAACGGCCAACTGATGCATTCAGATCCTCACCTTGGTGGTTAATTTAGACTACAATTCGGAGAAACTGTTCGACTCAACAGGCAGATCGAATCACCACGATGAGCAAACTACATTGCAGTTGGCAATTTTCTTTCATGCTTAAGTGGGTTTCAGTACTCGACAGTCTGAATCCGACTCACTTACGGTTAATTTTTGCAGTGGTTGATCGCCTCGATAACGGAGATGAGAATGAACATATCCTACCTTGCCAACTGATGCCACAGAACGATCTCACCATAAGAAACTGAGATGTGTGTGACAAATTGTATGCATGAGATGCTCCGGATGAAGCTACAAGAAGCAAATGCACCCTAAATGCCGACTCCGTGACATCCTCATCCTCTTCCTCTTCCTCTTTTTGTCGAAATCCTAGTCCTTAGTAACTTTCTGCCAAAATTTCTACTCCTCTTCTCCTCGACATTCGAATTTCCAACAAAACAAGGTGCTACATCCCGTTCTTCGGCCGGAAAACAGAAGCGTTTGAATGAGAGCCAAACAGTTTTTAGCAGAAGTTAATGGCATTCAGACATTAAAAGACACACTGAAGCAAAGGCAAGACTGGGGACAACGAGAATGGAGAGTGACTTACATGTGGGTGGCCCCAAAGAGAGCCCAGCTCCAGCTCCTCCATGGGAGAGAACTGACCCTGAAGCTATGAACAGGAGAGTGATTCGCGAAAGGTGAGTGCACTGACTCATTTTATAGAAGATGAAGGAAAACCAGGACGACAGACTGTGACGGCATCAGACCCCACAATAAGGGCAATGCCTGCAAGGAAAGTCCACGTCAGGGGAGATAAAAATCCGATCTTTCAAGACATTCCAGTTACAGAAATTCGAGATATTCCATATTCTGCTCTGGTTATTGCCATCCGAGGTTTGTACTGGTGACAAGTTTTCTGTTCATCCTCCTGGTTCCAGTTAGATTTTACCTTGGACATGCCAAATCTAGGCTATTGTAGGTTTGGAAAAACAGCAACTGTTACAGGTCAGAGAATCTAGCCGTTATCTTTACGCCCGTTTTTCCCTTTCTTTTTTGGATTCCATTTCAATCGGCGCGCGACTGACTCGTCATGGAATTTTGGTGGGGAGAGATGATAATCTTGAGGTCGTTATGATTTATGAATGAAAAAGAATAAGCTGGTTATACTCTTATCGGTAGGGTCGGCTCGACTTGCCATGAACTGCGGACATTTACTATGCGCGCAAAGAACATACAATTTTGATTCACGTACCAGATGTGTATAATGACGTTATATGTACAGCATCATCATGTCATCGTTTATTTTCACTGCAACATATGTTTGTCATCCATAGCAGAAAAGGTAATGTAGCTCGAGAAGCCGAAGCATCCCGAGCTGCCACCAACCCTCTTCGGCTTTCGATATTGTCCCCGAATCGCTAGAATTCGTTCAAGACTACGACGACTACGATCCAATTCAGGGAGGGAAACAACCTAAGGATCAAAGCTTTATTTGCCCACACATCGAATATGACTCAAAAGTAGAAGGCAAAGATGAAGAAGATCCATTGGATTCTAACAGTTGACAAAGCTTCCATCCCAATGAGCTCTCTCTCTCTCTCTCTCCCTCTCTCCTGTGTTTAGTTTTGACTGCTTTGGGTCTATTCAGAAACAGATGACCTAAAGTTTGAACAAAGTTTTGGTGATATCCGTCTCCTTCCACTTTCAAGATTCCTACCGACTGTGATGCCCCCGAACCGAAGAGAGAGAGAATCTAGTCAATGGCAAAAGTCAAAGTCGAGTTCCTTTTCGACGAACATGATTGCCATTATCATGATAGGTGCAGGTGCCTAACCAGACTGGATGATGATGATGGCGCTTCGGTGGAGAGGAGAGTGTCGCTGCTAGGCGGACCAGCAAGGGTTTTGAGCACCTTGGTGGGGCCCCATAGTAGGAATTGGCTAAGCTGGGTTAAGGAGCTAATTGAATTCGGAACTTACGAATTAGAAGTGTGAGATTTTATAAGATCACGACCAACCGATCTAAAAGTTTAAGCTTATTAAGTTATTAGAAAAGGTGTGATTTAATATTTATATATTTCAACACTCCTCCTCACACTTAATCCTGGCTTTTCGCTTAAGATCTTAGCGTGGACATATTTATTGGGGG
This sequence comes from Rhodamnia rubescens, assembly GCA_021437795.1. Taxonomy (NCBI): domain Eukaryota; kingdom Viridiplantae; phylum Streptophyta; class Magnoliopsida; order Myrtales; family Myrtaceae; genus Rhodamnia; species Rhodamnia rubescens. The sequence continues at coordinate 2,522,573 of JAILYA010000004.1, read as the reverse complement.
AGGCAAATAGGGCCGAAAAGATTTGAACTCGGACCTCCCCGTCCGATACCATGTGAGAATTTATAAGACCACGACCAACCGATCTACAAGTTTAAGCTTATTAGAAGAAGGTGTGGTTTAATATTTATATATTTCAACAAAAAAACTGAAATGAAATTTGGAATTTATGGTTATTGAAGTTAGCGAGACCAATGTTTCGTTCCTACAAGTATTTGGGTGCGTGATATATCCCACATACAAGATGAATGGAGGAAGAAGTCGAATGACAAAAGCGAGAAGTGTATCTTCATTAGCTAAAGTGACACAGTTAAATGTTATAAGCTGCATAAACCCAATCACCGAAAAAGGTAACCACGAGCAGGGATACCAAATTTTTTGAAGACAAAGGCTGGGAGTGGATCCAAAAGAGTGACCAGAAAAGCATCACCATCGAAAATGAAGCGTTGGAGGGAGAGACAGAAGCGTCTATATCCACCACATTATTAACTAAATAATTAATTAAAAGACGGGTTGCAACATTGTTCAAAGATGGATAGATGTTAAGTGTGTACAAGCACGACTATTCGCGCGGCGTGTGGATTTTTCACTTAAAGATGAAAAATTAAAACATCGCCGCGTACTCAAATCACACGAACCACCTATGCACATGATTTGTCAAGCATTTTCCTAAAAATAATCGCTTGTATTACTTAAAATAATTAGTTAATAAAAAATATGTTCGCAATAATTCATGTTTAAATATTTTTGTGGACAATGAAAATATATTTTTGTTAACGATATAAGCATTTATTTTTGAAATTTTTGTTTCAAATTATTTATTTTTTTGCGAAACAAATGAAGCCTAAGATTTCTCTTGCGGTTTGATGAGGTGGCGCCACATCATTCTGGGACCTGATCACAAAATTCGAATCATATACGGGCTTTATGGAACTTTCCAAGAGCAGCGCAAAGGTCAAGCTAGGGCTGCCCCACGTCATTCTTCAACATTTTGGTCCTAACAAGCCCAATGGGCCTAAATTTCGGCCCACTCACTTCCTGAGGATATATGTGAGCCTCTCGGATTTTACTAGGCTCGAGCTCGACATTTGGGTGTGGTTCCAAGTAACTTTGTGTGATATATAGATCGGATTTGGAATCCACCGAAAAGGGATTGGCCGAAGATCAACGTGGACGGGTCTCTACTGGACGGACAGACCGTGGCAAGTGTCGCCGGGATATGCAGAGACGAAGCTGGGAGAGTGGTGGGCGGTTTCGCGAAGGGAGTCCGAGAAAGTTCCGTCAAGCAGATTGATAGCCCTGGCCTGTCTGGAAGCACTTCGTCTCTTTGAAGCGCAATCCGATTGTGTGTCTCGCTTTGGAGTCAAAGACTGTCGAAGAGTAACAAGTGCGCTTAGATATCGCGAGCCGTGCCGGCGGGAGGTGGCTCTGCTTATCGCCGAATGCAAGAGCTTAATGGGCCGTTTTACGCAATTGCCAATAGCCAATTGCGAAAGAGAAGCAAATCAAGTGGCGGACTGGATCGCCAAAGGCTCACAAAAAATCTCCCTCGTGACTGTGCTATGCATCCTCCTTCGATTCTTTGGAACCTCATTTGTTCGGAAGGCCAATCATCTTGTAACGCGTGTTTTAAGATGACTTCTCTGACACCGGGGAAAAAAAAAAAAAACAGCGCTTGATTTAAATAAGCATAAAAACCACAAGGCGGCAGAGTTTGGGCATCCCTTGACCAGGCCGACTCCTTTTAGTCCTTACTCGAGATAGAAATGGCAAAGAAGAAGAAGAAGAAGAAAACTGTTTAGAAATTTGGATCTAAGGCTCTATTTGCTTAGTGAAAAATGAATAATTCGAAAGATATTTTTCAAAAAATGATTCTTTAAGTCGCTTGAAATAATTAGGTAATGAGAAACATCTTCGTTATCGAACAATAATTTGTATATATATATTTTCGTTGACAATGAGAATATTTGCTGTTCATTCATTTTGTAAGCTATAACAAAGCGATTATTTTTTAGAAAAATGATTTCAAAATTATTCTTTTTCTTTTTTGTGAAACAAATGAAGCCTGGGTATGTTTGTTTGAGTGACGGTGTATTCAGACAATTCGTTTTATGAACTTTCACCCATTTGGTTTCACTTGAAAATGACAAGTCAACCGAAAACACTTTCTGGCCAATGAAAATATTCATGCATAAAATCAGCAAAGTGAATCTCCCCATCTGAAGAGATGAAAACACCTTTTGGAATTACTCCTCTCATAATTTTTTTAATATATTTTTATTTTTTTCCTTAGCTACGATTGGTGATTGGCTATAGTCACGGGCCGGCGAGGCCGAGCCTCCTTGTGGCCCGGTGACCGATGAGGTAGAAGAAAAAAAACAAAAAGAAAACATTAACGAAATTAAAAATTTAAAAATAAATTAAAAATTCAAATTTATTTTTGGCCTAAGATCTTTCGTGAGATTGAAATCAATTTTCAAAAGAGAACCAAACATCATAAAATATTTTCGATCACGTGTTACCAAACAAAGGAAAATAAACCATTTTCCCATAAATTATTTTCTTTTTTAGTGGAGTTTTCAGTGAATATAGCACAAACTCTTATTCATAAGATGATCATCATTTGATCCGAGATCTCACAACATTCTTACATGACATGAGTTCATCATTATGAGCTAACATAAGAGGCCTTAACAAAAAAACAAAAAGAAAAAAAGACATATAATTGGCATTCTATAATATGGGTAAAAGCTAGTCAAGCCGAGGCGATACAATGCTAGGCTTGAGCTCGATTTGTCGCCTAAACTAGAAACTCGAAACTCGGCTTGAACTCGATTGAGTATTTCTTTCCCTGCTCGAACTTGGCTCGATACAAAACTCGACATACTTGAGCCCGATGTGGTCCAATATTACGTTGGCCAGATTGAAGACCTTGGAGTGGCCACTAGGAGATCAAACAAATTAGAAACCGAGAAATTCAACTCGCAAGAGAAAAGGTATGATGGAAAGATCATTGACATTTTCTTGGGACTTTTTTTGTAAAAGAAAAAGAAAAGAATGTTGGATATATTTAGATTATGTTAGATATATCTAGATTACTTATGATAGTTTAAGTATTTGTATTATTCGTTATACCATTCCGATTGATTGCAATTGATTTTGTAATATTTTGTTATTCTTGGTTTTGTAATATTGTATATTTATAGCCAAAGGAAGCAGCGAAGAGAGAGATTCGATCTTTGCCTAAATAAAGGATCATCTCAATAAATACAGAATAAATACGCAATGGATGAGTGTGTGAAATTGAATCAAAATAGACGTTAATCGGAAGTAACGATGTCCTTGACACATTTCGCAGATGTTATCTTTATCGTTATAACTCGTGAACTACTAAAATTTAGAGAAATCTAACGGGGCCGACAAAGACAAAGATCGTAGTTGATAGATTCTTGTCCACAATGAAACGTAAAACCGTTTCGGTAAAATGAAAAATGAAAATTAAGAGAAAGGCTAACACAACACTAGAGTAAAATAAAACCTAAAATACTTTCGATAAAACGAAAATTGCAAGACAAGGATGCCTTCATAAATGGAACAATTTGAAATATGGGCATATCCAAATGACCACCTTGAGTTGGTCCTATGTGGTTCCATTGACGGATGCCTTCATAAATCGAATATTTGAATATAGCCCATCATCTATAGTTGACCACGCTACTTTGTCAAAATCACTTGTGAGTTAAGCAATGCTTCCCTATCTTTACTCACTCGTTCAACTCGTCGGTCGGGAAAATTTTGAAATTGGGAGTTGTTGACGTCGGCAACCCAAGTGCCCTGTTTTCTCGACATGAAATGCCCGTCACCTGTTCGAACAAATGTCAAAGAAGTTTAATGGGAAAGAGGATGAAAATGACATGAAAGTTTCGTAGTGGAGGGGGCGAAATTCGAAGAGTCCATAATCTCTTTTTGACCCCCAAAGCAATGACAGCTTGATGTAGGAATTTATTCACGTTCAAACAAAAAAGGCGTGGTCAATTATCAGTGAGTAAATTTTTCTTTTTTAACCGACTCATGGCGAATGATCGGTCGCTTTCAGCAACGCCATCAAATTCATTCTAAGTTTTGCGCCACATATGTTAATCTTTCGGCAATGATTATTTACCGAGAAAATATCGAAAAACTTACGTCACACTCTCGATGACTGCTTGCATATCTCTACTTTTGAAAATACCAAATGCCTACTTGACTCTTGGTTTTTTAACATCACTCTCCACGTTCATATCGATTATCCTTGTCTCCTATTTACGAAAACGCCATTTTCTTTTGGAAAAGTGCGCATCTCTAGATCATAAAATCTCACAATTGCTCAAAAAGTTTGAAAACAAACCACCCATATCCTAAGTAAATATAACAATGGGCTAAATTACATTACAAGTGTTAAAACTTGTATACGTCGTTTATTTTAATGTCAAAACTTTCAAAACGATCATTTAAGTGTCAATTTTTTTTTTAAAAACGCTAACTTTAGTGCCAATTTCGATTTGAACCGACGTGGCTCATCGAAATTGGTATCGAAGTGAGCGTTTTTAAAAAAAATTTTGCATTGTGAGATCGTTTTTTAAAAAATTTGACACTTAAACGATCGTTTTGAAAATTTTCATACTAAAGTGAGAGCCGTACATAAATCTTGACACTTATAACGCGCTTAAGCTTATAACAATGAATTTGCGAGTATGGGCAATTTGGCCTTTCCAAAGTGAGCTTTGCTTAGATAGGTAGTGGTCATTGGGTGAAAACTGAATCATAATTTTGGTATCTATGTCATACCATAAATATAAGTTAGAATCCTTACGTTTATTTGTCATTTTTTTGTTGCTATTTTGCTTGCTAATTCCAATATCATGTTTATTTCGTGTTCTCTCATTATATTTGTCCAATGGCACATGCCGTCATATCTTAATATTATCGTGAAAACGGTACTTTCACTACAGGCGGATAGAATTAAAATAAAAATCCTAAACGAAAATGACGCCTGTTTGGACCCTAATCCACGTGGATCGGGTCCATTACTATAGTCCATCGCGGCACAAGTCGTGCTTGGGACCCAGTCGTAAGGCCCACATGCACGGTCAACGACCGTGATGGGCTTCGTCGACTAATGAATCGAGTCCACACAAAGTATTTTTCCATGATAGACATGCGATTTCCATGCTACTTACTAGATCACATATCTCTCCATACAAAGCTAAAAAGGGAATATTATCTCGGCATCATTGTTAGATCTGTGGAACATACAACATGCCACAAAGTGCTATTACTGTAAGACCTCAAAGAACATCATTGACTATTAATAAAACAGGAAGTTGGATAGGCATCCCGAGATTATTTTTTTATTATTCCATCGATTTTGTCAGAAAACCCCTTAGCCGTCCACAATAAACAAATGCAACACAAGATAAGCTAAACAAAAAAAAAAATTTGCCAAAGCATTAAGATTTAGGGCAAGAGACGTGTCGGGGCCATCTTAATTTATTTAAAGAAGATAAGCACTTGCTCGTTCAATATTCCCAGACAAGATGGATGCAAATGATGATTAATGTTAATTAAAACCACAACTTCACATCAGACCCACATAGTCATATGTTTATGTGTATTTGTGGCCGTCGCATTATGTTATGTCTTATCTTTTTCTTATTTTTTTGTGTGGTCTGGACATTATGTTACATGATCGATTGTGGGAAAAAAAAATTGCTAAGTTATTATGGTCGGTGACATGGCCAGATAAGCGAAAGCTATTCAATTTTGAAACGCACCCGAAAGTCCACCATGACGTGCCTGTCCCTAATCACCTGCTCCTCAAGTTTTCAAGCCACATGGCGCACAGCTCATATTGCTTTTCTGGCGCCACGTAGTCTTGGTTAATTAAAAGAAATTAGAGGCCACTAAACACTGAACATGTCATGTGGCCGAGCCTAGTTAATTTGCAAACCCTAGTTTGTGTTTTCTCTTTTGTCTAGTAGCTAGCCTAGCCACTCTAGTAGCATCCTAGCGTAATTTCGACATCATAATAAGTTTACGAAAAAAAGACACAAATGATTCATGAATTTTGATTTATTACAAATGCGATCCTTGAATTTATAATTTATTTAATTTGATTTCTGAATTTTTTATACATATTTAATTTAACCCATTAATTATAAGAAAACGTTCAATATTATCCACGAGCTTGAATTAATGAAAAAATACTAAACATTTTCATATAGAGCATGGATTAAGTTGAACATGTTTTAAAATTTCTTGGACTATATTGAATAAATTGAAAGTTCGAAAACCATATCGCATATTGGGTGAAGTTGAGGGATCAACTTGAATAAATTAAAAATTTGAAGATCACATTAGATATATGGCAAAAATTTAGAGATTATTTATGTTACTATCCTTTTTTTTATTGTTCTTTGAATTTCACTTTATATGGGCGTGACGAGGAAAAGTGGGGTGGTTTCGTTGACCTTGATCGGCCTTGCGAATGATTGGATCTGAATCTACTTCTCTAGTATTCCAGCGATTTGCACCATCCGGTGATGGGTCACGGGAACGTGACAGTGAGGAGAGCGACGTCGACGGAGCTGCATTTTTAAACTTAACCTCGTGATTAATCGAAAGCGGATTAGCATCGGCTAGTACCAGATGCTTCTAAACGAACTTTCAGCTCCTACTTCTACTGGGTTTCCGGCGAAACCTACTTAGAGTTAAATGTAATTATAATGCTTGTCCCCAACATCCATGGCTAGGAAACCCAAAAAAAAAAAAAAAAGGCAAAATACCCAACATTCATCGAACAGTGTCAATCGATGCCATCAGATGCTTGTGAACGAATTTTCGGCTTGTAATTCTATCGGATTTTCCGGCGAAATGTGCTTAGAGTTAAAAGTGATTATAATGCTTGTACCCAACATAAAGAAAAAGGGAAAAACAAAAAAAATACCCAGGATTGTTTTGTATAGGATGTGTTAACTGCATGCATGCAGAGGAATTTAGCAGATCTTGCCTTAATTAGATTATCACAACGATGTGATGATCTTGCATGTTACTCCAAAGAGGCACGGAAGATCCCAAGAACATGTGCATATCAAAGAACATAATCATTACTTAAAAGAAGAAAGAGCATGTGCATTGGATCCCAATCGAGCCACGGAATGCACATGCCCAAAACAGTACTGCTACTTAGAAAAGACAGTCTAGGTTGCCGCTAAGTCAAAAGACCTAAATCTCACCCTCCAAAATTGGTAGCCACATACTTGGTGTAATCTCCTTTTGATCCCACCACTAATTGCATATGAAATTCACTTTAGTTAAGCCGCATCTTAACCTTCTTGTTTTGCAATGAGACTCTCGCCGACATCGGAAGGGTTAATGTTTTCCAAAGGGAAAATTATATCGGGCACTCGTCTTTAACTTCGAATGGAACAATTTGAGAAACTTGTCACGTGAATAGGAAAAATTTTCACAAGGGTTAGTGCGAAGAAGCTTTAAATTTAGAGAGAAGCGCGTCGTGCTTCATTTAGAGACTGTAAATCGACTCATTGCTCCAGCTTATAAAGATCGATATGGTCGAAACTGGACACATAAGTTTGTTCCACCATGAATAGTTGCAAGAAAATCCTCAAGGGAGACCGATTTTTGCGAACGTGAACAGCATTAGATATACTCCCACTATACTCCGAAACTGACAATTTTTGGGCAAGAGTTCCCGTAGCGCTCGACAGATCACGGGTCGAGATCTAGAACCACGCCCCGTGCCCTTTGCACGGGCCACGACCGCGCATGATCTCCATTATTATGGCCTAAACAAAGGCCGAAAAAGGAGTCGATTTTTTTTGCATAATCGACTTGATTAATGAAGGATTACGACTAACCACCCCACTGTTGTCCACGTCAGCCCGAGCATAAACAAATCACGTGGTCGGTCAGGGACAAAAAAATCTGGAGGTGGACCCACCACCACCGCAAACCATCCATTGTCATTGGGCGGTGATGCTCGCCTACTAGTCGGTCAGAGTCACATCAAGCCGTACACGTGTCGCGACGGGAGCGAATTGGAGGCCCGTCGCTTGGGGCCGTGTCGGGACGGCGACAGGTGGCTGCCAAAAAAAAAACAGGAAGCCATCCGGTTCCAACGTTTGAACCGGATGGAGACCGGCTATTCCGGTTGCAACGGGCCGTGTTTTGGGCTCACTATATATATGGGAAAGGCTTCGCTCCCTCTTGGAGCACGAAGCAGCTGAGCGAGCGAGCGAGCAGATTTGGTTTTTCTAAGCACTCTCTAGCAAAGCGCGAAGCAAAACCAAATCTCCAGAGAATGCCGATTTCGAGGATCGCCGTCGGGTCCGCGGCCGAGGTCGGCCAGGTCGATGCTCTCAAAGCGGCTCTAGCTGAGTTCATATCGATGCTCATTTTCGTCTTCGCCGGGGAAGGCTCGGGCATGGCCTTCAGTAAGTCTCTCTGTCCCTTCAGCATCTTTGCCCATTGCAGTAGCTATAAATCCAAGATTTTCTCTCAATGAATTTTAATGAAACGAGTTCTGAAAATACGTTTAGCTTTAAACCCTTTTTCCCATCTAATCTTGATTGACTATTTTCTAACATATAAGCATGCCGAAAGAGTGGCCATGTACTTCACTAATATATGCTAAAAGGACCTGACGTACTGACTGATGTTTATACAGACAAGCTTACTGACGATGGGTCGACGACCCCCGCCGGCCTTGTGCAAGCCTCGCTGGCCCACGGCTTTGCACTGTTCGTGGCCGTTGCAGTGGGCGCGAACATCTCCGGCGGCCACGTGAACCCCGCCGTCACCTTCGGCGCCTTCGTGGGTGGTCACATAACCTTGGCCAGGAGTGTCTTGTATTGGATAGCCCAATGTGCTGGATCGGTGGTCGCTTGCTTGCTCCTCAAGTTCGCCACCGGCGGACTGGTAAGATGATTTACCAATGAATGGTCCTAAACAACACCAATAAAAAAACGTCAAGAAAGAGCAAAAGAATATGCTGTAAACTCAAATTGTAAAGGAAATAGTAAAGTTCGGGGGAAAGTTGAACGAACATAAACCGGTCTATTTCAGGAAAAGTCAACTATCAACTTTCATCTCTAATGTTGTTTTTTTTTTAAATGAGGCAAATAAACAATTTTGCATTGCTAAAATTGTTGCAGGAAACCTCCGCATTCTCTCTATCATCCGGCGTGACCGTGTGGAACGCGCTGGTGTTCGAAATAGTCATGACCTTCGGCCTGGTCTACACCGTCTATGCGACCGCCATCGACCCGAAGAAAGGCAACATCGGAATCATCGCGCCCCTGGCAATCGGCTTCATAGTCGGTGCCAACATCCTCGCTGGAGGGGCCTTCGACGGCGCATCCATGAACCCGGCCGTCTCCTTCGGTCCCGCTGTCGTGAGCTGGTCGTGGAGCGACCACTGGGTGTACTGGCTCGGCCCGTTCCTCGGCGCGGGCATCGCCGGCCTCGTCTACGAGCTGTTCTTCATCAACCAGACCCATGAGCAACTCCCCACCACCGAATTCTAGGTCCATGAGCCGTTGATGTGGAAGTTGTGTTTATGGTTTCAATTGGGTGGGTTTGTCGCGAGTGTTGTTTCTTGTGTCTGGCTGTTTTGTCAATTCTCGTTGCAAGTGAATCATTTTTTGCTTTCTCGTTGAAAATTTTTGGATCTTGATCACCTATTTGTCAATTTCAAGAATAAGAGCAAAGCCTGTCTAAAAAAGCTGAAGATGAATGAGCTTGTAATAACAAACGGAGTAATGTCTAATTTCTAAAATAATTGGATTTTTTTGTTTTGGTCAGAAAAATAATTGGAGTTAAATAAATTGTATCTTAGATCAAATGAAAAGAAAATTAATGTCACCCCTCTATTTCTGTGAGAAATTATTCAGTGATTAGCGACCGCCATGTCATTGTCCTACATGGCACGCGTGAGCTTAGTTGGCTCCATTTAAAGGATGACACGTGTCTCATAACATGGACCATCCGAAAGGAAGAAAGCTATTTGTTTCTCTCTCCTCTAGCTAACTGGCACTGGAAAAGTATTGAGCACAATAAATGTACACATTTCAAATCCCACTTAAAATTCTCTCTCCTCTTTTCAACTTTGAAGGGCCTTTTTATCTTCTCCCGAGTGAGAAGAATAACGGAGACACATCCTCTCTTTCTTTCGCATGGCCTCCCTCCGCCTCCCCCTCCCCTCCGCCTCCCCTCCCCTCCGCCTTCCACTCCGCCGCAGCCCCCGCCGGACAAAGCCGTTGCTTGAGATTTGCCTCGCGCGTACATGCCCGGCCGGTCGCAGATCTTGGTTCTCGAGCCCCCTCCGCCTCTAGAGCCCCATCGGCGGCTACGGTTCATCGGCTCCTCTCTCTCTCTCTCACGCACGAACGAGCACAAGGTCTTTGCTTGCGTCGGTCTCTTGGAGAACCCTAGCGATGTCTACTATGGCCGCACCATCTCTCTCGGCCTCGGCAACTTCCGGGCCTCCATTCAATTGCGTCCCTTCGACGAGCTCTCGTCATCACGCATCACTCCCGTCCACGATCTCGTCCACTTTAATTCTCTCGATCCGCCCGCAAGAGAAACTCTTATGTATATGTTGTATTTTGTCTCTTCGAATTGATGAGAGCAAATGGGGTGCGCTTGTGATGGTTGTTCCCATCTTACTGTTCTTGATGTCGATGATCCGTTTCGTGTAGTGTCCGATTCTTCTTGAGTACGGGATTATTGTGGTTTGCTTGTAACGGTGGAGGAACATTTGTTGGGCGGTGTAGCGGAGTGAAAGATGAATTCTTTGCAAAAGAGGAATTTTTTGGTTTGCAATTTAGAAAGGACTATCTCAACTGAGAGTGTATTAGTCAATATAGAAATCTGTCATGTACAAATTCTAAAATGTAGGTTCGGTTCATTGTTTGCTTTACGTCCGCGCTTTTGCTTTCTCTTTGTGCCATAGATGTTGTGAGTTAGTGATGCGACCGCTTATTGTTTACTTTCTTGTGACGACATCCGGCAAGTGCAAATCTTCCTTTCTCACATTGAGTTGTATTCAACCGTTGTTTTAGATAACTCGGAGTGTGAAGGCAATCAAGGAAGACCATAGAAACTAGTAGGATGAGGTATCTCTCGCAATGTCCCTCGCAGGTTTCAGAGGAGATAATGAGCTTTGCTCTTACTTAGTGGATTGTCTTTGGAAATAATATTATTTTTCGCTTTTGGTGATGGTTTTGGCTTATTTGCTGATTTATGGAGCCGATGATGATGCACGTCTTTAAGCCGGGCGATGGAAGCACGCAGCATAGAGCCGCCGCTTAATTGTTATGATTGTTTTGGGAAATAATAATCATGTTTTTTGGAAGGATTTAGTTATTGATATCCTGGACATAGGGAACTTTTGGCATATACAAGTGCCCTTTTAATATGCTTTGTTTTTGTTTCATCTATTGTGACATTATTTGCAATTTTGAAATAGCGAGATATTATGCCTACTTTTGTTCTAGATTGTCCAAGTGATGTGGTAGTTGGCCATTGATGCTTTGCAAAGCGAGTTGTTGAGTCCTATTATGGCAATCCCGACTCGAGAGTGTGCCCTTTCTCACTGTATGGCACGGGATGTTTGGTATGCAGCGAGATAGTTATTTGGAGGCGAAAACGTATCCTGTTTCCTTCAACATTAGACTAAAACGGGAGATTGTTTCCGAAACGGAAGCATCGGACTTATTGTACCTAACCTCAATCGACATTTCCAAATTTTGCTTTGGGAAATAGGGTGGCATTACTTGCTGGTGCTTCAAACAAAAACACATAAATTAAAAGACACTTGGACCCTTGCCTTCCAAGAAATGCATCTTTGTGGTCGGACAAGAAAATTGTCAAGATGTGCAACCGCCTCCCACCCCTCGTTTGTTGCATGCCAATAGGTGTTGTAGGGGCGCCAAACCGATCATTTCATAGGCACCACCCGGATCCATAACTCCAAGATGAGCTCTAGAATGGTTTTTCCATTTTACCGCTAAAATTTTATTAGGGCACCACTAGAAACTCACCACAGCCAAAAGGAAATAATGGCGCTCTGTGCAAGCAACCTTCTAATGTCCCGATCTCCTTACCACAAGACAGAGCCAAATCTTGACTGTTTATCACCAAGCTTAGCAAGGTAAACAAATTTGAGTTCACAAGTTTGACATAGACAAAGCCTTCTTCCCTCGTTATATTGGCTTTCGGTATCATGCCACACTATATTGCCTTCTCAATACCAAGTGCAAAGATAAAGACCAGTTCAAAGTTAATTCCACTTTCTCAATCAAGAATATTTATCTCCCCAAAAATGTATTTTCACTCTAACCCAAGACCAACCGAAGACCTATTCCATGAAGCTAAATGACAATCTTCTCCTTCTTGAGAGTAAAAGGGCCACGTTTTGTGTCTCGAACCTTAGCCGGCAATTCTTATCGCGATGAAGAAGAGCCTATCAAGCAGCAAGGCAGAACCATCACCAGTATATGAACTCACAATATCAGGCATATGTAACAAACCATCTTCCGCAAAACTAATAGTCTAATAGTGGAGAAACGAAACAAAAGAAATGAAACGAGTCACCACCAAAGAACAATGTAAGCTTAATGATGGGTGATGCTCAACTAATCGTCTCAACGGAGCGGGATTCCCGAGCACGTCGCGGCCCAGCGGAACAAGTCACCACCAGTAATAAAGGAGGAAAACCGCCTGTTGAGTTCAAGAATTGGTCTATTGTAGATCCACCTATCAGCTAAATGAAAATATATATATAGAAACATCAAGCCTAGTGAAGACAGTTTCACCAAAGTTGCGAAACTCCATTATATTTTGTTCCATTCTTCCGAATCCCATGGATCACCGAATGCTATCGCTCAACAAGCGACTATAGAAGAAATGTGATTGGCGGGGATCTGCGTAGGCTGCGACAGGCGGGCCCCCTTGGAGGAACCATAGCCGCGGATGGGGCACCATGAAGAGATGTTATTCGCGCAACAACTCGGAAAACTTAAAGAGGGCCATGAGCAAACGAATTCCTCCATAGTACCCTTCACTTTGCAGCGATCCAACTGCGTTCGCACCTTTTGACACAATAAAAAAAAAAACTGCGTTCGCACCCATTTCGAATCAATCAATCTCGGATAGCGAGAACATACAAATAACTCGCAGGATTTCTCAAAATGCTTTATTCTGAAACTGGACACACAATGTTGCTTTCACCATAATCATTAACTCATGAGAACACAAGTTCCAACCACGTTTCCAAAAACAATGCACGAGCAAGAGAATCTAAACACCGAGATCGCGAAAAAGTAAAATGCGGCTAGATTCATGACGCGATCCCCGTAAAATAGGACATAACTTCTCAAGCATCAATAGACGCCATTCCGGAAGAATCAAATGAAAACCCGGATCGCACACACATCGAGACGAACCTTACAAGATGATCGAGAGAATTAAAGTGGACGAGATCGTGGACGTGGGTGATACGTGATGACGAGCTCGTCGGAGGGACGCAATCGAACGGAGGCCCGGAAGTTGCCGAGGCCGAGAGAGATGGTGCGGCCATAGTAGACATCGCTAGGGTTCTCCAAGAGACCGACGCGAGCGAAGACCTTGTGCTCGTTCGTGCGTGAGAGAAGAGAGAGAGGAGGCGATGAACCGTAGCCGCCGATGGGGCTCCCGGAGGCGGAGGGGGCTCGAGAACCAAGATCTCCGACCGGCGGGGCATACGCACCGCAGGCAAATCTCGGCAATATGTGTCCGGCGGGGACTCGCGCGGAGTGGAAGGCGGTGGCGAAGGCGGGGGCGGAGGCGGAGGCGATGGAGAAAGAAAGAGAGGATGTGTCTCCGTTATTCTTCTCACTCGAGAGAAGGTCAAAGGCCCTTCAAAGTTAAAAAGAGGAGAGAGAATTTTAAGTGGGATTTGAAATGTGCGCATTTATTGTGCTCAAGATTTTTCCAGTCGCCACTAGCTAGAGGAGAGAGAAACAAATAGCTTTCTTCCTTTCGGATGGTCCATGTCATGAGACACGTGTCATCCTTTAAATGGAGCCAACTAAGCTCACGCGTGCCATGAATGACAATGACATGGCGGTCGCTAACCACCTGAATAATTTCTCGTCGTTATGTCCGTTGGCATATGTGGTCTGTACGGACCATATCCTGGATTCAATGGGGGTGGCACACCGACATCCATCGGATTCAACGGGTTCATCACCCCAACCAGAGACCACACTTGTATTATGGATGGGTCTCATACAGTCGCAATTCGACGGTGGAGCAACCGGCCTTTGGTTTTCAATGTTTGGCAACGGTTTGTACCTATTTGCTGCTTCGACATTTGTTCCCAATTGCGTCATCATGGACCTGAGCGGTCTGATTGATGGTATTATCGAGGCCAGGGAAGTATTTCAATTTTGATTCGAAGTGAGTTCAGTCACCACATTAGCGATCATTGGTTTGATCACTTCTGCGCGATGTGATTAACCATGTGATTGGTTAAGTTATTCTGATGCTCTTCGAACATCCTTCTCACGGTAACCGCCGTGATTGGATATGGGGCCAACTCTCTCCTCTGATCATCGGTAAGAGCACGTGTAGTATCCACTTGGTTCCCACCCGGATTGTCATCTCCCGCTGCGTTTGCGTTCAATGATTTTGACCAAGTAAGCCTCTCGTTGCCTCGGTGCAGAGATTGATTTTCCTCACTTGCGGCATTGCGAGGCTCCTAATTCCTATTTCTTGCTATTGGCACTTCCTCATATCAAGAAAAGCAATATTCTCACTAGGCTTGCCAAAAAAGATGTTTCAAATGAAAATGGTCAATGAAAGATCTTTCATCGAAGCGCTGAATCTTTGGTTTTATAAAAGTGTTTTTGGGTTATGCGATGAATCGACAGGAAAACGAATTGGCGATGTGATAAGTTAACTTTAACTAAAAACTACAGACAATAATCGATAAAGGAAATTGGATAAGTTGTATCGATTGTGCATCCCGTCTATAGAATTCTTTTGGTTATTTATAGCCATATATATATAGAGGATAACCCTCAAAAGCGGTTACTACCTCTAACCATAACTATTCTCCAAGTTTTCGGGATAAGTTCAACGTCCTAAGAGCCAACAAGTTTGATAAGTTCAATTCCTAAGAGCGTTGATCCAAGGCTTTACTGGTGGTGTTGGGCCGTCCGAACTTTTTTACTGGATAGGATAATGTCGGATAAGATAAAGATAGGATAGGGTTTTAAATATCCCATTCAATGTTTGTTGACATCCGAATATAATGTGGATTCAAATAAATAATATTCAAATAAATATGATTTGTAAGATTAAAATTAGAAATAAATCACGAAAACAATACAAGCCTCTCTTCTATGTGATTTTGAGGACGCCGACGAGTACGCCATCCCCTTCTACGACCTCCCTTTCGCCGCCCTTGATCAATTTGACTGATTCTGCCCCGCTCGACGGTCAACTTCGTCCCTAGGAGACGCCCTCGAGGTTGGGTTCTCCATCAGTTTCCCGGGGATCGAACCAACGATTTCAACGATGCCATGCCTCTACGACCGCGACCCGTTCGACGGAATGACAAAGAGACCGCAGCTCAGGGTTTCACTTGTTGGTGCTTTTATGTGGGGTATGGGGAGAAAGAGAGAGATGGGGGAAGATTTCAGAGATCGAGGAGGAAGAGTGAAGGAACGGTAAGGAGGAGAAGATTGGCAAGGATCTTCTCTGGGAAGGAAGAAGCAGGCCATCAAGCTCTGGCGCTGCTTTTCCGGCTGCCAAAGGCAGGAAACAGGCCGTCGCCAGTGGGAGGAGCGGTGGCCTGAGTATGCTTAGGCCATCTGTTATAGGTTCTACCTTGTGAACGCGTTGCGTTGGCTTCTTTGGGTTGTATTTCGCACGCGTGATTTACAGTTTTTTAGTTTTTTGAAATTTCACATATTCTGTTCGAAGCTATCCCACCTCTTAGATGAGATTTTTTTATCCGGATTATATCCAAGCTATATTAAATCATATGCAGAGTTCACGTCACTTCAAATACTAAATAGGATAAAAGTTATCTTATTCAAAATTTTATCTGATCTACCGAACGCAGCCCGTGTGTTCTTCAGTAACTTCTAGCTGTCATGCTTTGAAAGTTTTAACTGTTTTCTGACTTAAGAGGCTTGCCGAATATCCTTCATCTGCCACGGCCGTGACAATAATCCTTCAATTTACATTGGGTTCGTGGGCCAATCTACTGTGGGCTCTACAAATCCAATGGGGCCCAAGGTGGCCAGCTTTTGGGTGTTAATAAGCATGTGCATATCAAGAACATGGTTATTACTTAAAGAAGAAAGAGCATGTGCATTGGATCCCAATCGAGCCAGGAATGCACATGCCCAAAACAGTGCTGCCACTTAGAAAAGATAGTGTAGGTTGCCGCTACGTCAAAAATTTATATCTCTTCGACCCAAAAAAAAAAAAAAAAACTATATCTCACCCTCCAAAATTGAAGCTATATGTAACACCGGAAAAATAGGGGCTAACAGCCCATGATGCCTCTCCACTTCTTTAGTGTGTAATCACCCCTCCACTTCTTTGTATGTGTGTAGAGAGAGAGAAAAGGAGAACAGTTGTAAGTCATGGTTCTCTGAGTTCTTCCTCTGTACTTTCTTTGCGTTTCGCGTCAATGATGTTTTGGGGCTATGGGATCTCTTGTAAGGGGAATCTTGGGTGTGCAATCTTTCTGGGTTTTTTAGAGTTGTACTGTAAATAGATTCATTGTTGAGAGTGCGACTCACTATTCGGTGTTTGTTGAGTTGAGGGGTGTGCGTTGTAATTTTCCTGGTTATCAAAGAGAGTTCCGTGTAATTGCCTCGTGGACGTAGACAAGCCAACCTGTCGAACCACTTAAATCTGTGTCTCTTCATCTTTACTTTGCTGCATTTATTTCGTTTATCATTTTATCCAACGCAAGCATTGTAACGTGTGAAAAATTATCGCAACAAGTGGTATCAAAGCCGACGGTTCGAGAAGCCCGCACCGCACATGATCAACGTCAACGTATGTGTTTTAGCTTTGTGCGATAGCCGGATTGACTTCTATAAAGTTCGAGATGCCAAAATTCAATGGATCCAACTATCCATTGTGGAAGCCAAAAATGCAAGCTGTGTTGGTGAAAGAAGGTTGTGTAGTTGCTCTTGCTAGTAAAGATAAAAACGGACAAAGATGAAAGATGAGGATCTTGTACAGAAAGATCAAACGGTAATGGCGGACCTACTTCCGGCGTTAGATGATTCTGTCCTCTTCAATGTCTCCGATCAAACAAAATTTTTCTTCGTCGACAATTATACCGTCTAAAGATGAAGGAAGGCTCCTCTTTTCAAGAGCACTTGAACAAGTTCAACACCTTGTTGAGCAAATTAACTTCCATCGGCGCCAAAATCGAGGATGATGAGAAGGTAACACTTCTTCCGTGTTCCATGCCCGATACATGGGATTCCTTGGTCATGAATCTCGGTATTGGAGCGGATCTTGACATGGATTCGATTATAGCTACATTGCTAACGGAAGAGTCTCACAAAAAAAAGAGCACTTCCGGTAATGCTATGATGGCCAGGGGAAGATCCATGAACAAAGGTTCCAATGGGAGAAAGCAGTCAAGATCCAAGTCAAAGAGGCGAATCTTGGGCCCTTGTTGGAAATGTGAACAAAAGGGTCACATGCGTAAAGATTGTAAATCAATCCAAGGAGAATCGGCAAAATTTCTAATAGCATTGTTGTACTTCTGGTCAGCTTTTCCCTATATACATGTGAAAATACGTAACCACTAAGAATTATTTCTCTAATCTGGCTGCAAAGATTCCTCGAATGAGTGAATAATTGAAACAGATCTCTATTTTTGTGCTCTATATGATGAAATTGGTGTTTAGGTGGCTCGAGAGGAGATCATCACAGCTCAATTGCACTCGGATATTCAGACTTGTGCAAAGAACCATTAAGTGGGAATTGACGAGTGGTGTAACGACTGAATGAAATCAGCATGTCAATCTCTTGGTGGGTATTATCATCCTGCTTCCCTGTTAATATGTGGATTTCCATGGACTATAAAATTACTGTCCCAGAGGAGTGAGTTGATTCAATCACGAGTGCGTATGTTTTATGGCCTCTCCGAGAGGAAGTCCAGATCCCGATAGGGGAACATGAAATTTGAAGGAGTCTTAACTTGTCTCATGAGACACGACCATTGTTTCTTCTTAAAATTCACGTTGGTTATTGTTAGGTAATTTTGGATCAGTGTTGACAGTTGAGTTGAGTACCTTGGTGAAGTGCCATGTGTCCTTTTTAGAAAGAAAGTATTGGCTGCAAGATGAGATTCTTCATTCTATACATCAAGGCGAGATAGTGTTAGCGTTATACCAGCATATGAAACCGACATAATCCATTGCTCGATGAATTATAACTGGCATATACGCCTGAAAATAACTTTTACCTCTTCTACAAGTTCTTTTCCTGGAAGTTTCCTTGCCTTTTCTTTTAGGTAGCTTAGCCTTCAAGCGAGCTTTTTAGTCCACTCGAGCCAAGTGCAGAACTAGAGTTAGACTCAGAGAGCGGAAGACTGGAAGAGAGTAGTTGAGCAATTTGTTAGCAAGATGTCTCGGGAAGAGTTTGAATAGGTTTTCATGACCCTGGAGATTTCACTTCTACTCCCTTTGATGATATGAAAGGTCATGATATAGTTTGTTGTCTGTATTCATTCTCCAGTCCTTTCTCGTTTCAGATGCCTACTTTACTTTTGTGGCTAAATGGCTACTGGGTAGATCATAGAGATGTTAAGTAGCGTCAAGATGGGGTACTGAACGTAGCATATCTTTCCCCATATATCTGGCTTTTCCTCTTCCCAAACGCCACTTTTCTAATTTGTCCCATTGAGTGGAATGATTGTTGACTTCAGATAGCCTGTCATCCTTGGCATTTTTGCAAGTGATGATGTTATATGAAGTTTAATATATGCTTTAGAGTAAGTTTTGGTTTCCTCCAAAGCGATACGTCAGTGAGACATACAAAATCCACTAACAAATGGTTACTATTGGTGGGATGTTTAAGCGGCTTTACACCTAGTCTACTTCAGAAGCACAGACCGAAGTACGT
The DNA here is from genome assembly GCA_021437795.1 of Rhodamnia rubescens. Taxonomy (NCBI): domain Eukaryota; kingdom Viridiplantae; phylum Streptophyta; class Magnoliopsida; order Myrtales; family Myrtaceae; genus Rhodamnia; species Rhodamnia rubescens. The sequence continues at coordinate 2,503,367 of JAILYA010000004.1, read as the reverse complement.
CCGTTTGCGGATGTGCTTGCTAAAGTAAAGGATCTTGAGATATCTTGTTGAGTCGGGTGTTCATTTTGCTCTAGCTTCTTTAGTTAAATTCCCTGTTGGTTTTACCTTTCAGCTATTGCCATCATTGTATGGAACGTGTATTTGGTTATAGTGGCAAGGATGCTCGAGCTACTATCACTGGAAAAACAAATAGATGTGATAATTAACAGAATTCGCTTGTGTTGGAGCGCGCCGATCTTTTGTTGAGCATTTGCTAAAATCAGAAGGTTACCATTACTTTTAAGGAACATAAGAGGAGTTTCAGATCTATATTACAAGGAATCCTTAAATGGGATTACTACCTCATTGGAGCTCAATGAGGTTATTTATCAAGCTTTAAAACAGGATACCATCTAGGGGTGAAGGTCTCCAGGATGCATGAAACGACAGTCATTTCTGTGGGCTGAGAACTATGTTCACATCTCAGACTAGACCATAGACAGGTTACGGCTTCCTTATACTTAGCTGGAGAAGTATAAATTAATGGAATTCTGATCAACCGACAAACAAGGGCCCTCTATCGACTCCTGTATTTACCAGGAAGAGTACTGATTGCCCATGGGGAGAGTCATCTCATTCTCTTCTTCATCCATTTTCCATATTGAGTCAGAGTAGAATTCCCATACTGGCGAAGTCATTTGAGGACAGGTGAAACTGTGATTCTCATCAGCAAAGCAGTTGCAAAACTGTGTTATAGCATCATTCTCCTCTGAAACAGCAATATCTTTCCATATATCATCCATGGAGTCCCCCTTTTCACGGTCTTCTCTTTCTTCACCCTTCTTTCTTGTTGGAGAGGGTGCAATAGGACCACCTGTGTCATAGTAGCTTACTTCTCCAGTCTCTTGGAAGGGTAACGAATCCGCAGGAGGATTGTTTGTTGTGGATGAGTAGCAATTGGAAGATGGCGATGATGGGGAAACGGGATGCTTCCTCTCCTGGGCTTTTTTCCTCGTGTAAGTTCTCCAGTAGTTCTTGATTTCGTTATCTGTGCGTCCGGGCAATTTGCGGGCAATTCTGGACCATCTGCATCACATGAGTGTTTGTACTTTAGAAAAAGGAAGTAGATAAGCAACATTTCGAATTCGTTCGTGCATTAAAAACTGTAGAGCGGTATGATATGCTGGCTGATAAATTGAAGCTGAGAAAAGACAACCGAGCCTTTGGACCTGTTTCCCCATTTGGCATGAAGTTCAACCACGAGCTTCTCTTCTTGAGGTGTCATCTTCCCTCGCTTGAGACCTGGGTGGAGGTAATTAACCCAACGTAACCTGCAACTCTTCCCTGTTCTGTTCAAACCTACATCAAAAGCATGCAATCAGTGGGAGCCCCTCCCAAGAACCTCCATCTCCAAGATAAGCCTACCTATTATCTTCTCCCGCCACCTTCAAACCTGAAACCTTGGCTATAAAATCCCAACGTCGATCTCCAAACAGGCCCACAAAGCAGACCAGCTTGAAGTCTTCCTGCTCTGTCCATGGACCCTTCCGGATTTCTTCTGGCGCCATCTTCTCTTGTGTGTCGTCTTGTTTCTCTTACGTCTGATGAGGGAACCCGCTCCAGGTATTCCTCTGTATGCAGATATCTAGGTGCCCTCTTGTTATATATATGTGTGTATATATATATATATATAAGCAAGTTCCAGTGTCGAGCCTCTATGTGATAGTGCTTCTTCACATTGTAATATTTACATCTTTACCATGCACTTGGCTCGAGCATTCTGTTTTCTGATAGGCACCTAATGCATGTGACATCAGCCATTGGCCTTATATAACCAGGGCTAATGATTGATACGTAGATGTAGCTTTCATAGTGGAATCCTCAGGTTCAGCGAGGGTGAATTTTTGCTCTTCTAGCTGACAGTACAGATTAGCTACTTCTTGAGTCTGACTAAAGTTGTCTGGGCCACAGACGCCTTTATGATTAACGTTCAACGACGATTTAAAGCCGTGCAAGCTACAATTAGTTTATTCGATGGGCGGGTAATCTAATTGCAGTGTAGATACTTGAAGATTCGCTGAAAAGGTGGGTTTGATTGCATTCCACTAGCGGACTCTTTCGCATTGTACTACTATCGGTAGTGGTACTAAGTTGAAATGTCCTTTTAGTATGTAATGTAAAGTTCGTGCAAGAATGCCTCCATGATCTGCACCTCCACTTAGAAAAAAATTGAAAGGGCAAATGGTGATCGACTTCCATTTACGTTAACTCGACAACAGAAAAACGTAATTATGTGCTTATTGTGGATGGCTGGCTTCTTGTCCATTTGTCAAGCTCTCCTTCTCTTTCCTCTTATCTCGTTTGCTGCATTACATTTGGATTTCAAGACCAATCTAATTTATCGAACAGGAACATGTGAGACATATACTTGAGCTATTGCCAGCATCTGTTTGAGGCCAGAGGTACTCATGGACTCTTTCGTCACTTAAATAAGACATTGAATTAAATGAGTATTTCTAGTTTATACTGTCTGAAGGTTTAGAAAGTTTATGATTCAAGCTTTAGCTGCGCTTCAAAGTCACTTTGGACTTGGTAGACTGTTGTAGATGTTTAGAGCAGAACTCACAAAACAACGTTTCTAATCTACTTTGACTTAAAGTTAAATTTTTTTTTTTTGTTGTTTGGGCGTTTGGGTGGTGTTGGGGTAGCTTTCGCACACCTCAACTGGTCCAGTTTCTCTGGTGATCTTATGGGATGCTTCTCCACATAGGCCCGGTGCATTATTAAGATTATACTCTTAAAGTGCTCCCAACAAAACTTGAAGCTAAAAAATCACAGGGAAGCAAGCAAACTTCCTTTCTATCTAAGTCAATACCTTGTTGGTAGCGGAAGTATTTCTCAACTCCGTGATGAGATAGATATGCTTATAAAGCCTGAAAAACTGGCTTTCGTTGCACTTCTGCCTTTCGTGATTAAAGCACTCTGGAGTCTAGACTTGTGCAGTAATGAATTAGCTCTGGAGGAGTAGAAAGAACTACTCGTTTTGATTTTTAAGTTAAATTAAACTTGCTTTGTTCAAACTTACGAGTTTTTTTTTTTTTTTGGTGTTTTATTCTTTCAGCAGCCTCGATAGTTGTCTCCATTGACACTTTGGGAATTGTCCTTGGAATGACTTGACAGCAAGTACAGGGTTCTAGATTCATTTTGGAACGTTGCAGAACTGTGCTGTCGTCTCGCAACATTGTGGCCATGCAATTGTAGGGCCCCATGTCCATCCGGGGTTTTCCTCCTCCTTTGTTGCCGGTTTTCATTTCTTGATCAACGATGTGCATCGAAAGCAGGAGATAGGAAGAGCTTTGTATATTATATGCCAATGGGAAAATGTAAAAGTGGAATAAAGCCACCATAGGAGAGGCCTCGCTTATGCTAACGACAACATGTGTGGTGGTAATGCTAGCACTGTATCCAGCATTGGACGATGAGGGACGGAAAAGAAAAGGTTCTGTGGAGGAAAAGACAGGAGGATGTTGGCTCCTCGCTTCGGGGCTCTTGTTTTGATGGAGTGGAGGCTTTGGAAGAATTGCCAAAAGAGGAACCAGCATGACGTGGATTCCACTAGCTTATTGGCCACTCCACTTAATATTATCCTGCCTTAATTTATGTGAGCCTCCCTCTCTCTCTCTCTCTCTCTCTCTCTCTTTTGTGTGTGGCTCTATTGATTGTGCGAAGTCAAAATTGCACGAACGGGCTAATTTGTAGAGTAGACCAGATGCAAGTGACGAGTATACTCACGAAAAATTGTCCCCCAGGGTCGAGAACCAATACCAATCGTGGATATATGTGTGTCTGTGTCAGTAAAAAACTGTGCCATAGAACATTCACAAGCGCCTAGGACCTCACTACTGCAGAGTCCGTGATCACGTGACGTTGCGGATCAAGCAGATAAGTATACATCACATTCGACAACGACGGAGAATCCATGCGTATGCAATGCCTTTATGCTTGTGCCCTGCGCATTGACGCTAGTAATTGAAGGTTTTTATCGAAACCGAATCGACGATCACACGTGAGAATCAGAAAAATTGAAATGACGCACGAGATTACCCAGGTTCACCCCAAGATTAGGGTTACGTCTTGTAAAGAGATTTCACTATATTTTTTTTGCGATGTACCAATTCTTACTAAATACAATGATAAAATCGAGCAAAATATATATGTCCCAAAAATGGGTTAAAAACCTAAAACCTCGTAATTCCAACCATATGGGCCAGCTTAAATGAAAGCCCAAACCCGTAGAGGTTTCCGGCGCGCCCCCTACCCTCGCCCTCGCTCACCGGCGAGCGGAACCCCCGTCGGGAGGCGCGCGCCCGAATCCCCTCCCATTGACCGGGCAATGGACACTCGTGTTGGGAGCGCGCCCTCGAACCCCCGCATCCTGCGCGTAGGGATCACATGTCGTTGGTTAACACTTCGGTTTCCCTAGGTTCACGTGGGCATACTCGATGTGAGAAATAAGGATCCCCGAAGTATTCGCCAACTCCAACAAGTAATAAGCTTGTTACGGTCCTTAAAGTCCTGAAGTATCCATACATTTACTTTCATCAAATAAAGTAAGTCCGAAGAAAAGGAAGAGCGGCCCAAAATTTTTTACAGGTGTACTTGTGAGACGGTCAGGGAGGCATGCTTTTAGGATTGGATAAAATATTTTAATCCTACGGGCTTGGAATGATTCGTACGGTTCGTCGGCCTGTGGGTGAAGTGGGGTATCAAAACATTGATTTTGCTTGATGGTGGAAATCTTTTCTATACGATAAACTACTATAAGATTTGTTTTTTCTTTGTTGGTCGAATGAGCATTTAACTACTGTTAGATTGAGGAGGGTCTTCTTGCCCGCTTTGTCGGCTTTACCTTTCTTTCTCGGGCTGAAGGCAGAGCTAGTTTCACTTACTTACCATTTGAAAACTGTTGCTCTCGTCGTCGTCTTCTCCTCCTTCTTCGTCTCCCGTTTTTAATGGAGGAAGCATGGATGATACTTTTGAATTTTCCATTCCGAGTTGGTGGCTCAACGAAACACAGAGGGCAATCTGGCAAACTGCTAGAGGGCTGCTTGGCGATCGCCCAATGGTCTTTTACACCCGTCTTATCATGTCTTATCTCATGCTCCCACTAAGCTCCTTTACTTTACAATATAGTCGTGGTGGTGTGTTTGCCCCTTGTCCTAAAGTTGGAGTTAGTGGCTATGCGGAATGGACTTGGCAATGTCACGATCATCATCTTATGCAATTCCTCTGATAAGTGCTTGGAGAAGAAGAAAAAAAAAGAAGGAATAGTGGTTTGGATGTGATGCTGTGAGGACTTCCTTTTCTGGGGGGTGGTGCTAGATTCAGCGGGAGGAATCCTCAGTGCTTTGCTAACGTGAGGTTTGTCGAGGGCCAAGACGGAACTGGTGCTGGCCATCCGACAATGCCAAGCAATGGCCGTCGAAAAGGACGAATCGAATGGAGGAGCGGATCGATAGCCTGTTGCATGGTCCACGCTGTGGTGCGTTTGTGGTCTTATCGTCGGGGAGGTCGTTGGGATGTAACGTACGTTAGCTTATGCAATCTGGCGATACACACGCCTTCTGGTTTCTGTTCGGACAAGAGGGGAGTAGAGAAAGAATCACTTGAGGTTTGGGGGGTGAGTTTTTACATGAATTCTCGAACTTTTAAAATGGTATGGAAACGTCTTTGTGATCTACTTGGGGTTTACTAATTTGTCTCTTAATTTTGTTAGGGCCCTTGAATTTGCGTGCTGGGCGCATTGGAATTCAGGAGTACTTTTTTTTTTTTTTTTGTGAAGAAAAGTGCGTCGAAAGTTCTAAAACTTATCACGAAAATGTAAATGAATCCTAAAGTATTCAATAAGTACAATTAAGTTCTAAAACTTACCACGAAAGTCACATTCGAATCCTAAAACTTTCAAAAAGTACAAATCAAATCCTATGATTTGTCATATCAGTCCAATCAAGTCCTTTCGTTGGTCGCACTTTTTGAAATTTCTAAAACATGATTGCACTTTCGTGATAAGTTTTAGGACTCTATTATACTTTTTGAAAATTTTAAGACTCCGAATGTACTTTGGTGATAAGTTTTAGGACTTTATTGAACTTTCCGAAAGTTCGGGACTCATTTGCACGCTCATGACAAGTTTCGGGACTCTCGGTGCGTTTATCCTTTTTCACCGTTGGAATTCGGGAGCACTCGACCGGTCGCTCACGGCGAAAGGGGTTCAAGTGAAGAAATCAACGCGAAAGCAGTGACTCCCCATTTGAAGTTATGTGACGAGTCAGGGAATTGCTAAAAGATTCAATGCCAAATTGCCTGGGAGGCAGGTTGGTTGTAGGATAGAACTCAATTCAGTAAGAGGGAAGCTGAAGGATTTATAACTCCAGGAACTGCAGGTCCTCCGCTTGAATTTCATGATATGCTCGCAAATCGCTTTGCGTTAAAGCCAAACCGCCTACGGGCCGCATGGCTGAGGTTAACCATAGTCGAAATTTGAGCTTGAAGATTTCTTTTCTAATGTTCGAAAATCAAGAATCCAAAATTGAATTTCGTTTCTATAATCAGGATCACTGATACATGTATGTCTGCCCTTTTTTTTTCTCCCAGGGTTTAGGTTTAGCTTACAAACTTGAATCAGTTCAGTTTTAAAGGTGGGGTTTGCGCTTTCTAATTCGATTGAAAGGTAACTGTTAATGTTTAGGAGTCAGAATATTTGCGGGACATGCCTATCAACGATAAGATCCGTGAAAGGAATACCTGACGAGAAGTTGCAAATTTTTTTTTTTTTTGTCAAACCCTTAGTGGATCGACATTATCTCGAGGCCTACGTAAGCTTATCCATGCACTAAGATGGTGCGCGAGAGTGGGGGTTGCCTTATCTCCCGTCCGTCAATTCACGCCAATCTTCCGTAATGCTTGCCGCTTTGCCCCATTTGTTTAGTCCCCTCTCCTCTTGATGCCCAACTCGCAGTTAATCCCTAATTGGTTCCCTCTCTTTCGCCGCCGTCAAAAGATTGAAGCCTATGCGTGGATATCTTGGGCTCGTAGGATGAACGCCATCCCCCGATTGAATTTTGCTGAGGATCTTTGTCCGGGGAGATTACCCATTCAGTCCCGAATCTACCGTGCGGAAATCAATTTGATAGTAAACTTCAAAAATTTCATCAGTTTGCTCCTAAATCTTCGTGCAAAATTTTAGGGTAGTCTTTTCGATTAACTTGTTGCCGCCGGCGATCGATCGCATAAGATGGCCGACAATGAAAAGATTGCCGCATCGATAATTTTCAGCGAAAATTGATCAAAAAGCTTACGTTCGCGCAAAGGTTCGAGATAACGTGACAAGTCCGGAGAGTTTCGAACTAAATTCGCATCCGCAACGCACAATGAGTTTTGGACTGATTCGGTAATTTTCCATGGGCTTGTGCATCGAGACACTTTTGAGCATATTTAACAGGGATTCAAAAAGAGTGGTACACTGAAAAACTGCAGACTTTCTTCATATGCGTCGAGGGGTCAAGCAGGGATTGCCAAACACTATTTGTTTATTTACAAAGCACCGATCTTTTTCTTGATCTTATCTGGCGTTAATAAAAGATCTTTTTGGCGAGAGGGGTTCCGAGGGTCAGGCAGGACAAGAACAGTGAAGATCGATTCGATTGAGTGGCGACTGTCTTGTCGTGTTCCTAGCAAAGAAGGGTGAAAAAGCAGGATTAGAAAGTAGGGTGAAAAAGCAGAATCGACGGTCTAAATTTGTCGAGACTGATGCTTTTTTTCTTTTTGGCTAAGTCAAGTTTGGTTCCTTCTGCGCCAGCAGATAAGATGAGGAAGATTTTGATGTGCCCAAGTTGACTTGGACCCGTTGAGAGAGAGAGAGAGAACCTTGCTTGGGATGCAGGATGCGATGGCGCAAAGTGGAAAACAAAAGAGGTTCACTGATTCGGTACGCTTGTAAAAAAAGGTTCATTCCCCATGAATAGGTTCGAGTTCATCGTGTAATTGGCCAGGGCAGGCGGCCTTGTTCCGAAGCAATTTGCAAGCATTTTGGCTCAATTGGTTTAGACGTCTTGATAATTTTCAGCTCAAATGCCGGAGAATCAGATTTCACCGATTGCGTGCAAACTGTCTTAGGTTAAGACCAATCTCTGCAGGTCCAAAGCTCGAGTTTTATTGGTTCGTGAATTTTGCAGGATCTTTCACGACCTTCAAGTAGTCGGATCTCTTTAAAAGGACATGCTAGTAAATTTAAAGAAGTTGTTTGGGACTGGACGAGGACAATGACAGTTAACCGTGTTCCTAGCAAACAAGGGTTAAAAAAAAAAAACAGATGAGAAAGTCGGGGTGAAAAGCAGAATCAATGGTCTAATTTGTCATTATCCTTTCGGCCAAGTCCAAGTTTGTTTCTTTTGCGCAACTAATTGACTTGACCCGTTAGGCGAGAGCCTAACTTGGGAAAATGGCGCATGGGCCGAGAGGTGTGCGCGGCGAAGGATCGCTTCACTGATTCATAAGCGGTCGAGAATGTTCAATTCAATCGGTGGGAAGAAACTTCGAGCTGAAACTTTGCTTATCCAGATCAGGGCATTCTCATTTGCAAGCGTGTGCAAACCCGTCTCTGTAACTTTGTTTTCTGTAACTTGGAAAATGGGCATGGAGATTGTGGCATGTGAAGACTCGTGGAACATATTGTAAGCTCTAGGAATCGGTTAAGTCCGGATCTTTGGCCTGCACAAATAGTTTTGGTTCGGAGCAGTTTGGACGGAGTTTGAGAGATTCGAACCTGCTACCTCCATTTCTCGAGCTGAAAATCGTTGGACACCCAACCAACTGCACCCTCCAATGTGATTCGAGTTTTTAGTACTAGAAAACTTAGACAAGTAAGAGAGTCGTGCGTGAGATACTCACTTTATACTTACTAGGATTGAACTAAACCGCCTGTTCATAGGTCAAAGAATAACCTCTCGATGTTCAAAATTTGAGGTCTCCAAGATGGAGGAGAAAGAGGAGCCCCCACCATTTACTCCTATTCAGAATATAATTTGGCATTCAAATATTTTATCCAGGCTATCGACAACCTCTTGCTAGGCCTTACATCCACGAGGTCATTCATTGAAGTTTCATTAATTGCGTGCAAACTGCTTCTTGTCAAATCTATATGCACGGGCCGTAGTCCCGACAATTTTTTTTTTTTCCATACTCAAAATCGACGATTAACTTAATCTTAGGGCATCTCAGGTTTTATTAAACCAACTTTTTTCATAACGCAAACATAGATATTAGGAAAACACAATTTACTTCTCAAGTAAATTTAGGCGCAAGAAAATTCTAATGATGATATGCGGCACTGTTTCACTAGCCGTAGTCCCGAGCCTAATCGGTTCATAGGGATTTGCAAAAAATACTTCACGAGCCTCTGGATAGTTGGGTCTTCATGCCAATGTCTCCATGTGGTGGAAAGAAACGATGTTTTGAGTTTATAATTGTCCGCTCAGCACTATGAAGCCCATGGACCAACTCAATTACTCGTTCTTGAAGGCGACTATTTGGGCCCATCTTCATACATGCCGAATGTATTTATTCAGCTAAATAGAGCTGATCGTTTAAAAATTAAGCTACTTCAAAACTTTCAAAGCTAGCCAAAAAAAAAAAGAAACGCAAAACTGGAAAATTTCAAATTCTTACTCAGTGAGTCTCGACATATATAACATATTTGTGTACTTAAGATGGGATTTTTTGTCATAAATTTAGTAAATAGAGCTCATCCTAAACTTATACTCACCTAAACTCGCTCGGTCCGATGGCAAAACAACAATGGTAAGGGTCAAGATCTTACATCAAAGCTCAGTCCACCCTAAGTTTGGATAATAAAGTTAGGCTCGATTAGGGATCTAGCTTCGGTTGGTCCGATAACTGTTGGAAGAGCGTAGATCCTTACATCGAAGCTCAGTCCACTCAAGGTTTGGATAATAAAGTTAGGCTTGTCTAGGAATTTGGCTTGAGTTGGTCGGATAACTGTTGGAAGAGCGCACCATTATCAAGAGAAAACACAAGTTCAAATCATCAACATATCTAATTGGACTCATCTTTACTTAAAAGCTTAAAGCTAATGAGTTATAGGCTAATTAGGATATTAACTACTATACATTATATCAACTTTCCGATGTAGGATTTCTTTAACACAATTCATTCACACGTGCATCTTAACAATAACCGCCTCTATTTCTAACCATAGTCATATTAGAATGAGTAAGATCTTATTATTTTTCTATAAAATTGTCGAGATTTTGGCCAGGTGGTCTTTTCTCTTTGAAAGGAGATTCATTGACTGCCAACAGGACCATCTTCTTTTCTTTTGCCCCACTTGAATAGCTTTGTAGAGTGAATTGACGTAGTTGACGTAGTTGTAACAATCGATCCGGTCGAGCCAGACTTAGCCCATACAACCAAGTCTTCCACGAATCAAGTGCTAGACTTCCCAGCGATGCATCCCGATGCCTCGTCCAATGTTGGTTTGGATAGGAATTGACGGGGATTTGCCCGATTAGCCATCTCGAGCCAGGCCATGCGACAAGGGACTCGTCCCTGTGGTAATCCCTTATCCCTAAAGCACGGATTATCTATCCGCAAACTCATTTAGAGGGAGCGAATGGGTCGAGATCTGCACGAGTTGGTGAGTGCGGCACCTAACCATGCGACTCAAGAGAGAGAGAGAATAACTTCTTTTCATCTAGCCTAAAGACAGCACGAGCCCACCATCAAAGCGGCCGGTGAACAATAAAACTTCAATACAAACTTCCAATACGTTAACTCCGTCCACCAAGCATCACGTAAAATCCTTGATCGACCCGACCCGATCCACGTGAACCGAGTCCATCGATGGATGGCAAATTGGGCCTAATAATGGCCTTGACGGATCGGCCTCGGCCCAAGCCCGAACCCGTTCCCAAATGGACCTAAAGCTGGAGTTTTTCATGAAAGAGAAGGGCTTGAGAGTGTACGGGCCTGTTCTAGTCGTTTTCCCAAGGGTTCGCTTCCTCAGAAAGAAAGTAAAGGTCAAAAACTTTTGTTGACCACTTTAAGGCTTTAACATAATTGGACAACTGTCACGACCAGATTCATGAATATTAAGAACATGCATTATAGTAAGCAACTTCCATGCGATGTATGGTAGAAGATTGACGAGATTGTCCGAAAATTAGCCGGGAAAGAACGATCGAACCGAGGGAACTGCATAAAGAAGATGTCTTTTTATGCAGGCCCCATGCGATTCGGTTTCCAAGTTATGAAAATAAGAAAAGATGATGATTTTTATGGTAAGATATAATCAAGAACCCAAAAAAATTAAAAAGATCTAACCAAATATACCCCATAATCCAACCTGAAAAGGGGCATTGGAATTGACACATATGTTTATAACAAAACATTAATCCAAGTGATATAATTAATGCTTGAGAAAACGCTTTCAAGCTGCACACGCAATCTCGATTATAAATAACCTATTTTCCAGACACGTAGCCATCGATATTAAGAATCGGGACTCAAGGTGTTCTCTTACCATTATATTTCTTTCTGGGTATAGCTTCTTTTGCTCTTCCAAGATCAAAGGGCCTTAGAATCTCCTCATCTTCTCAAGGTAAATCCCACTTATTTCATCACATTTTTTTCAGGAAAATCGCCCGCCTTGACCATTTGATCGAAAAACATTTCACTCGTCTCTACTTTTGAAAACACCGATTTCGCAGAAGAATTTTATCTTTGAAAACCAATTTGTACATTCACATTTTTTTTTTTTTGTCTCTATTTAGGAAAACGTCATTTTCTTATCGAATTGTTAATTCTCATATCTTAAACTCTCAAACTATCCAAAACACTCAAAATCAACTTAACACCAAACCTCTCAAACCCTAAAGAGGGGTAATTCGGTCTTTTCAGTCAGGAGTTCTTTCAAGGTGTATGTAAATGGTATTTGCAAAACATGATTTTACTTACAAAGTGCATAGGAGCGATTTATAAACAAACCAAATGAGAAAAATTTTACAATTTCCAATGCATCGAATGCTCTCGTGACATGCACAATTAATTTTTTAAAATTTGATAATTTTCCATTAACTATGCTTAAGAGGTGCCCTAAAACACTCGCGCTAACACGATCATTCGAAAAAAATAGAGATACGTAAGGAAATATGCTTTTGGTAAATTTTTCAATTAATTAACTCAAGGAAGCTTGGAATTCGCTACTCTGAATTTTGTCCTATTTCACTTTTTTTACCCTTTTTTTTTTTTTGCAGTAGAGAAAAGTTTTTTTTTTTTTTTTTTGAGATCGGACAGTAGAGAAAAGTTTATAGTAACGAAAAGCCGTTCTTTTTTTAAAGTCCATGTTAAAGATTGTTTTTTTTATAAAAAAAAATTTAGAACTCTTGCCACATTGTCTTAAACAAATGCGAACCAACCTCTGTGTGTTTTTGCTTAGATTGCTCACAGTTTCCCCGATATATAAGAAAGCTCTCCTCTCCCTCTGTCTCTCTCTATCTCATTTTTATTTTTCCCTTTCTGTTTTTTTTGTTTTCTTGTTACCTCCCTCCCTCTATTCTTGCATGCTTCAAACACAAAGCACGAAGCACTCGCACCTCATTGATTACCATAGAAAGGTTCTTCCTTGCATGATGTGCCTCGCTGTTAGTGCCCTCGTCGTCTCATGAAGTCTGTGCATTGAAGGTAATAGAATCTGAGTCCCGCTTGTTTTCGTGAATGATGGGTATTTGCTGTGCTTCGACACAGTCGGTCTTGTTTCGTCAATGATTATGATTTTGTTGAGAAGTTGTTAGATTTTGAGTTTTGGGTTTTGAATTGGATGCTTGACAGACGATGGGTCCTGGGAGAAACCTGAGGAAGAAGAGAAAGAGAGAGAATATGAAGAAGAAGAAGAAGAGTGAAGCAGCTTCTGGGTCTTCTCAGTCTGGAGATTGGTTTGATGAGTTCTGCAAAAGAGGCAATGGTATTCTCTATCTACTGTTATTGCTCTATCACATCTATCTTTTGGGTATTTCATTTTGTTCTGATTTCATTCATTAGTGTTGCTAGGATGATACCTTTTGCCGTTTTAGTTTTCTTTGTTACGTTAAGCTGTAGATGATGATATCTTCATTCTGCTCTCACTGGGATTTTGCAATGGGGATTGACATGCTCCTTTTATGAGGAAATCAAATTAACGAATTGACTGTCCTTGTATTCCACTCGGTCAATGCTACACTTCTTGATCTTGTTAAAAAAAAAAGAAAAAAAAAAACCCTTTTTTCTTCAGCAGGCATGTCTGCCTAAGTATTCTGTCCTTGGGTCTCTTTGAACATTCAGTGTGACTGAAAGCTAGATGCTTGATCTTTCAAATGCGAGGAAAGACCACTGATCAGGCTCTGCATTGAATTGGATTGCAATCTGAGGCGTCCTTTTCCGCAATGCCATTGATTAAGCCTGAATTACCTTCTTTAAACAAAGGAGAAATCTGAAAAGATGTTGATATAAGTCATATACATACGTACAGATGACACTCTGCAAATGAGAGGGAAACTAGTGGTTGTATATAGAAATGTGAGAGTTCTGAGTTCATAATCCAGTAGTGGCTCAGTTAAGCACAATGAAGTCCTATTACTATCTTAGTATCCCTTTCAGGTGAACTCTGGGGAAGTACGAGTTAAAGTGAATAAGAGTATGATGCAGAGAGAAATTCTGCATTTCATTTGTAAAATCATTGGATTTGTTGTGTTCTTGTGTCAACTGCAAGTCAAATAGTCGCCCAAGAAGAAAATCTCAGCTGTTACTTCATATCTCTTGCTTAGAACTCCTTTTTCTTTTCCCATTATGAACAAAGTAACTCTGTGCACTTCACAGAGTTGATCAATTGCTCCACAAGGGTCTTTAATGATACGTCCGATAGAGAATAATCCAGTAGGAAATTTTCTGTTTTGGTCCATAGTTTTTTGAACACTTGTTTGCTGTCGAATAGAAAAACAGAAAAAGAAACAGTGCACACTGTCCTATGGTTCTCGCGAATTAATGACTGTTGCATTCTCTGGGACATGCTGCTTCTTACTCTTTGTTAGGTATCTGCTTTTAAACCCCTATGCTTCATGCACAAATATATCAATTAAATTAGAACGCAGGGCCCTTCATCATCATGAGTATTGCTCTTAAAACTGTCTTTTTTAACTTCCCATGTGAGTTTCTGAATATAACTGGCCACTGGGCAGTTCAAGCAGAAATGTCATCCACCTGTTTGTCTTTGATAACCGAGACTCGAGGAAGCTATTTTTGCCGTTGATCTAGAAAAAGAGCTGGTCAAACTCTTCAAGTTTGGTTCAAATATGCGTCGAGACATCCTGGAGATATACTTGCTTGAAGCTGTCAGAATGAATCGTGGATTTGGGTTTGGATGCCTAGTTCGGCTCCACTTTCTGATTTTCTATATATTAAGAACGGTGTTGCCTTCATCCTTGCATATGATATAGATACTTTTGGAACTTTTGGCTAACCAAGATACTACTATAACTTTTGAACTTGCTAACCAAGATACACTAACTTTCTAATTCGATGCATCCTCCCATTGGGCTTGGTTCAGCAGTCAATTATTGGCTTGTCAACTCAATATGTTATCTTAGCTAGAGTGTTGGTCTATGCACTTGATATTTCCTGAGATTGCTCCCCGTTCACTTTTAAAATCGTTAGTGATTAGGAAGTAACTCAGCAGGATGTTGTTCTTTACTTGTTTGAATCACCTTATTCCTACAACAGTTAGGCTTAGAGTTGTCCTATTTTCTGTTGTATAATATGCCTAAAGGTTTCTCGGCAGAAAAAGAAGAAAACAGAAGCTTGAAGGTTCCCGAACATTTTGTATTCTTTGAAAATTGATTGGGGAAAGGTTAAGAATAACCTAAGGTTATATATGAACTCCAATGATGAAAAAAGAAATGATGCCAATTGTTCTTACAAGAAGTTGGCAGCAGCTCATGTCTTATATTGGGATAAAGCATTCGAAAAAGACATGATGATTAATTCAGTCAAGCACATTAACATGTAGCTCTGGAAGTCTAAATACTAGCATGGACAGAAAAATTAAGTCCTGACAATTAAAAATTCGTCAAAATCTCCATATCATGGAATAGCCCCTACTCTATCGATAACTTAAGCATTCGGGGATGATAAAACAAGGGTTGTCATTGTTTTAATGAGATATGTGTAAAGTATACAGAGTGGCATCATCAGCTTGAGGTGGTAATTTATAAATCAGTTTCCATCAGAATGTTCATACTGTTTTTTGTCAGATCAAATCAATTAGATCTTCCGGGATGATACATACGTGTCAAAACCACCCTCTTGAGTTCAATGAGATTGATAGTCAATGAAAGTATTTCGTAGTTTCTGTCAGCATTTCTTGTAGCATACAGAAGTATACTGCTTGATCTTTGAATTTGGTGCACATATGTCTGGATTTGGTTTCATCTTCCTGGCAGGAAATAAGGACATCCTATTCCTTTTTTTCAGATAATCTTTTCCACATTGTATATGAAAAGAAACTTTCCTCTCGCTTCATGATCTTTAATCCATTTATCCTTGTATTTTGATGATGTTTGCTGCTGCTGCAGTGAAACTGCTATTAGCAGAATAAAAGCCTGATGCGCTTTTGACAGTTTGAACTTCATCCTTTTTCACCCAATTCTTTGCAGGTCAGTTTCCTTCAAAGAATGGACTGGATGAGTTCCAATCCATCTTCGGAATTTCCAAGAGAACCTTCGATTACGTGTGTTCACTTGTAAAGGAAGATATTATGGCCAAACCAGCGAACTTAGTGTTCAGAAATGGCAGCCCTTTATCTTTACATGACCACGTAGCTGTAGCTTTGAGAAGGCTGAGCTCTGGAGATTCGCTCATAGCTGTAGGAGATTCATTAGGCCTGAGCCACTCAACTGTGTCCCAAGCTACTTGGCGTTTTATTGAAGCCATGGAAGAGAGGGCAAGTCATCATCTACTTTGGCCCTCCACTACAATGGAAATGGCAAACACAAAATCCAAGTTTGAGAAGATGTGTGGCTTGCCTAATTGCTGCGGTGCCATTGCTTTTACTCACATCTGGATGAACTTGTCCACTTCGGACCCCAATAGTACCTTGTGGCTCGATCACGAGAAGCGTTACAGTATGGTCTTGCAAGCAATAGCGGACCCGGATATGAGATTTCAAGACATAGTCACTGGATGGCCAGGGGGCAAAATGAACAGATGGTCGGTCTTCCAGAATTCAGGCTTCTATCAACTGTGCAACCAGGGAGAGAGATTGAATGGGAACGCATTAGAGCTTTTGGACGGATCAAAGGTTAGGGAATATGTTGTCGGGGATTCAGGCTATCAGTTGCTTCCTTATCTCATCACGCCATATGGAGGGAAAGAATTTTCCGGACCGAGATCCGAGTTCAACAGACGGCTCATGGCAGCTGCAGGGGTGGCAGAGAGGGCACTCACAAGGTTGAAGGACTCGTGGCGGATCATCCGTGGAGTCATGTGGAGACCCGACAGACAGAGGTTGCCGAGGATTATTCTGGTTTGTTGCCTTCTTCACAATATCGTCATTGACATGGAAGATGAAGTCCAGGACAAGACAACAGTATCTCGCCCTCATGAGTCGGGATGTCCCCAGCAAACATGTGGAGTAGGCGACATGAAAGGTGCGTCTCTGAGAGATAGACTGTGTCTTCACCTGTCTGGAGGCCCTCCACCATAAATCTCTTCACTCAATCCATGAGGCCGAGTCCCCCTAGTCCCAAATTGTTCATTCCCGGTTATGATATTGTAAGTTCGGGGATAGAGGCAGGATCGCTTTTAAACTGAGATTATAGAGATAAAATCAGATTTGTGCTTGATTGTTCGCTGTTTTCATCTCTCGGAATGATTGTGTTTTTGTCCGTCCAATAACTCATACTGAAGTAGCCCAGTCGAACTACCGTACATTGCGCAAGAGAGGTGACGAGCTCACTGAGCACAAAGGGAGCATCCAGTGTCAAAAGGAGTCCTTCAAAGGAAAACAGAGGGAAGAATGTTGCTGCATATTTATTAGAGCGCTCCAAGGTTAGTGAGTTAACGTGCGTCGAGAGTGCCGGTTGGTACTCCGGCAACAAATGTCATCCTGAGAGCTAGCTCTTGCTTGTCGATTCTTTCTTCGATGTTGTTCGCTCTCTCAATTAAGACTGCGATTATTCACTGCTCGCGAAGTAAAATGGCTACCCATACTTTGACAGTACATGTGAATGTGAAGAAAACGATGGAATTTGGAATTTGCCTCAGTGAACTTCCATAGCAGGACTTTTTAAGTTTTAACCATATCAAGATGATCTGCAATGCAGGGAAATAACTTTCAACCACCTGCAACATAACTTCCAAAGACATTGTCTAGCATCTTCATTCTCAGACCAACCAACCTTATTACAAGGGTTCAACTACATACGAGTTTTCTGCGTTTGCTCGCACTATCAAATGGGCAACGTTTCAGTTCTTTGCTTTCTTTTCTCTTGACCTCTTTCAAGTATAATAAGCATCTGGCCTGTTGTTTCTGCTGCTAATGTCCCCAGTCCCGACCAGCCACCGGACCGACCAAGCTGTCCAAAGACTCGGGCCTCGGTTTGTCGGTGAAGACATTTAACAAGTACCTCATTCGCTAGGATCGCGTAAAGAAGCGTCAGAAACAAGTACATCGCATCTGAATAACCTCATCACTGGTTGTCACATTACTATCCGATTCCAAAACTCTCTTCTTGAGTCGTCGAATGACTGCTTGCACACCAACGCAACAGCAACTACCCGTTTGAAGCCTGTCTTGAACACTTAGCCGGAGAATTAATCTCGACAATAGGCAGAACTCGAGGCATTGCGAAGCCCGGCGACATTATATGCCGATCCCCAGGAAGGCCGAAGGAAGCACGAGGCCTGTTGCATCATCATTGTAAGACCTTGCAAATTCGATATCAGTACAGTGTAGTACCTGACTTAGATTATGATGTTAGGGGATGCGACTCATGTCACGAAAACTATATCAAATGGACTTCATCTCGAAGTTATTTGCAACTAAGAATCGAACTGACAAAAGCGCAATATGTTCAGGATTTTTTGGACAATATTTCCAGATATTATGATAATATAGCATGGTAAAAAATCTAATTTTTATTCGGTGTTTGAATCTCTTCGCTTCTTAAGTAGATCACCATCGATGTTAACGTTCTTAAGCCGTGGAAATTATTACAGTAATTTGGAAAAAGTAAAATAATATTCAAATATTTTTATGGGAATTTTGAAGGTGTTGGAGGAAGGGAAAGGTGTAAGAAAAAGCACAATGTAAAACCAAAAATGGAAACTATATATAGATAAAATGGTATTTGAAGCGGACGGCGTGATTTCATTTCCACAGCTTGATACAACACGTGTACAGTGGAGATGCGGTCCGCCTGCCACCGTGGCCATGCGGGCGCACCCTACTTACGATGTCCGTCGGCCTGAGCTATAATCTTGTGCGACTCACCCACTCCAACATCAACTGCCTCTCTCTCTCTCTCTCTCTTCTCTCTCGGACGCGGCGCCATTTTCTCCTCTGAACAGGCGCTGGCTATACCCTCACCGGCGATGAGCGAGCCGATTCTGCGACCGGCGATCGCGTGTTCGATCGTTTCATTTCGCCGGCGATCGCCGGTGAGCTACGACTCTCGTCGATTTTCGTTTTCTGTGGTTCCACGTGTCTGTGGGCTTAGGGCATTGTTGGATTGGCTTTCGATTTTCCAGAAACCTTGTGGAATGACTTTGAGAATGGATTGCGTCATCTTGAAGTGTTATTGGCCGCGAATGAGGTGCTTGCGTCGGATTTTTTTCGCTGTTTTGGCGGAGTTTAGCTTGTTCAGAAGTGGGTTTATTGCTTGTTTGTAGGTCAATGCGTGTAGGTTGTTGTTTGTGGTTATTGTGCGCTGAACGAGCTTCCTTTTTGGTTTGTTGCAGAGGTTTTGATGTGTATTCCCGGCGTAGCTGGTTCACACGCATACTCGTGGATAGAAGGAAGGAAGGAAGGTTTCGCAGCAGTGGGTACGAAAGCTCGCATGATGCTGTTTCCTCATTAGACTCGGAGAACCAAAATGGTAATATCTGCTAGGTTCTCATTTTTTTTCTGGAGCTCTTGTCTACTTGTGGATTTAGGTTCATATAAGCATTGGGGGAGGGGTTGTATGCTGTTTAGCGTTGGATATTAACCGGTAAAATAGTTAGGTGCTAATGTGTCTTTAAAATCAAGGAAGCTCTCAAGGATGGTGTACAAATTGAACTATGGCCATTTAGCTAGAAACATGGGAGCTTCTTACACTTAGCAATACTGGTAACGATTGGGATATGGATATTAAAAAGAAGCAAAGCATTTGTCATTTAAATTAAAGAGGGAGCTAGCTCATGATTTTATCTCCTGTTAGAGGCTATAGGAGTCGGTTGGTATAACACATTAGAAATTGTGCTAACTTTAGCTTTTGGATTCATGCCGTGTGCCCCTGCCTATGTGTGCTCTCAGTCATGGAAACTGAAGGTTGCCGTTCTCTTTTGTCTCTCACTATCCATTGTTGCAAGAGAATGTGAAGGTGTATTAAAACTTCAACATTAAACCATCATTGGTTATTTTGTTGTTTGGCTGGTCATTTCAGGATAAAAGCTTTTGGGTGGCCAAAGGTGCTGAAAGAGATCCGACATTTGATAATCCCTCCAGGATTGAAACAAAACGGACTCATCGATGGTTAGCAGATTCTGGTGAGGCGGAGTTTTTCTCTAGCAAGAAGCATGCAGTACAATCTCCAAGTGCCCAGTCAATTTCCAGAATTTCACATTCTAACATTCCTGCATGGGAGAGTCTAGCCAGTTTTCAGCCGACATCCAACCAATTTGTCAACAGGTTGTTTGGATCTGAAACTATAAGGCCTGTTGACTTCGCTGAAAGGAGTATTTCTCTTGTTGAAACAGGTGGTGCAAATTTGAGTAAAACGGATTCGGAGGAGCAGTTCGAGGATGACATATCTGTAGGTTTGTCCATATCTCAATCCACCGAGGACTCAGAGATGTGTCTCAGCTACATCGGAATTAGAAAAGTTAAGGTCAATCAGGTTAAGGATTCTGAAACTGGAATCCACGGCCTGAAGAATAATAGCTTTGACAGGGAAAGTCATATTGATATGCATAGTGGTCTGGCTTATGACAGGCAAAACGAGATGGCCATTATACCATTGGGACAGGCCTACAATAAGGACATCAAGAATGTCAATTTAATGAGGCACACATATGAGGAATGTGCTCAAATCAGATCAAGGGACTCTACATACCACAAGGATCCTGCTGTTTTATCCATAACTGATGCATATAAGGAGGAAAGCAGCATTATCTCCTTTGATGGTTTTAACTGTCAACGGGACATCATTCCTGTAGGAAGATCAGTTGGTGGCTTAGATGAGTCAGACAGTCGGTCTTTACTTCAAATATCAAAAGCAGATGGTAGGAAGCAGGTGGCTGCTTCAAATGTTAATGTCACAAGGGTGGTCAAGTCTAGAAGTGATTTTGTTTCCAAGAATAAGCCAGAGTCAAAACCATCTAGAAAAGAAGCCCCCAATAGCTTCCCTTCGAATGTCAGAAGCCTGATATCTACTGGCATGCTTGACGGTGTTCCAGTAAAATACGTTTCTGTGTCACGTGAGGTAACCTGCCTTAGATTGTTTTCCTTCATTCCTTTCTGTTCATTGCTACTGAGTGACTTATAGTTATAATACTCCAATAAGGAGCTTCGGGGAATCATAAAGGGTTCTGGCTATCTTTGTGGCTGCCAATCATGCAATTATTCGAAGGTAAGACATTTACTGCTGCATAAGGACATCAGGGAGTCATACTCTGTAGAGGGCTTATGCTTTGTCAATTGCTGTAAGGTGCTTAATGCTTATGAAATTGAGCGACATGCCGGTTGCAAGACAAAGCATCCAAACAATCATATATACTTTGAGAATGGGAAGACCATCTATCAAATAGTTCAAGAACTACGGAGCACTCCTGAGAGCATGCTGTTTGATACAATTCAGACTGTGTTTGGTGCACCAATTAATCAGAAATCTTTTCGCATTTGGAAAGGTAAAATAGATATCTTTGTCAGTATTATATGCAGTTTATTGGAGAAAGATCATCTCTCTCTCTCTCTCTCTCTCTCTCTCTCTCCACCCACCTTCACACACATTGATAATGTGGATGTGCAAATAGGTCCATTCATCTCAAACTTGGACTAGCGGTGTACAATTGTACACCTGCTAGATACTTCTAATCATTAATTATTCAAGAAGTCAAGAGTTTTACTCATGTGGAGAGCATCTAGGTCAAGAAATAATAAAAGTTCACCTCCTGACAGATGTTCAGGAATCGATCTTTTCTAATGACCAAAAGGTCTTTTGACCTTATATATGAAGATTTGCATGTTATTTTCAAGTCAGAAATAATGGGACAACTCCTTTTCCTTACGTCTCCTGTTTTATAGTAATGTGAATGAGTGGTAACACTTTGTATTTTGCCTAGCAGAATGATAATAATTGTGTGACTGGTCAGGTTTAAAGTTGAGAAAATCATTGCTGCTGTTCAGGTCATATAGATATGTCGTAGGAATTCTGGAATAGGTACTGTGGATAAGCTGGTGAATTTATAGATTAACATTTAACCTTTCACCAGGATAAGTATGAGTATCCCTCCTTGCTTGTATAATATTCTCCTAATCTTTCCTAACAATTTAAGGATGGAGGCACTCTATTCAATAACTACAAGTTTGCTTTTCCTTAACTTTTTTGGAAATACAGTTACCATGGAAACTTCTCATTAAGACAACACAAGTTTTTATGGCATGTTTAAGAATTTTTGTTGTTTCCGCGAATTGTACCTTCTTTGCTAGTCCAATAAGTTCACTTTCCTGTTTTCCAGAATCTTACCAAGCAGCAATTCGTGAGCTTCAACGAATTTATGGGAAGGAGGAGTTGAAACTGTGAAAGGACTTTTCTATGTGAGTCTCGAGGAAGTCAACTTGTAATATAGTGCAATCTGGATGCGGCCCTTGTGCAGAAAGCATGTCAATCTTCAGTGTTCTGTGCCTTTTGATTATTTGCCTCCATTAGTTTCCCCTTTCCTTTTCAATTTGTAGATTCTGCGAACATTAGCTTCTTCTGTGGACAAGTAGCTGCAATAGAAAAAGAGGCGGTGCATCCCTGTTTTAGCTGGATCACATGATAACCTCCTAGTGGACTTCTTTTTGGTTGTGAAACGATATCAAGCTACTTGCAAGTGAAGGTATGTAAATTGCTCTAACAACGAAAAACTTTGGACAAGTCTTTGTTGTGTAACCTTTCATTTCTGCTAATTAATGATGACATCTCAGCTTGTGTGGCAACTGGCAAGTTGTGTTACGTTCACTTCTTGATGGGTCTGCCCTATTTGAGTGACAGTCGTCAGCTGGGGCTTATCGCACTAGCAGCGATCTATTGTGTAATTTTGAGTGTCAAGCATTTGAAGGTCCATAAGGCATCTTTTGGGATGGCACAAGATAATGGTTGATTGATCAGCACAGAATCTAGGGACTGCTAGGATTGGTACTTGGTACGGCACAGGCTTAAGCTGAAAGCAGCTAGAGAGGTTCTCATTAGATCTACGATTTACTAACTGCAATTTGATTTGTACCTTGTTCTTTGCTTGAACCCCTCTTTGTGTAATTGTCAAATCAACGGTTGGTTTGGTTCGGGCTTCCACCGATACCCAAACCGACCTGAATACGAGCAAGATATATGTTTTAGTGACGCGACCCGAACCTGAACCAGGAAGAAACCGAACAGAGTTGACAGTTCGGGTCAGGTCGGGTAGTCGGTTTTGTGAGCGTGTGTTTTTCCTCTCCCCTTTCTTCTTCGCATCCCTTGTTCTTGTTCTTCACATGTCTATGTACAACAAAGTGCTCTGAACACATCAGGATGGATCATCGCGAGATCACAACACAAGCTCACATTATGAACGAGCCAATAGTAACCAGCGACAAGGTCTCTAGATTTGGAGACGATGAGGTTCCATGACAGTCAATCTCATTGAGAGTCGAACGGCCATGGAGGAGAGAGAGAGCTCAAGACAACCATGGACGCAGAGATTTTCCCTAAAGAGGAGGATCCTTGAGCATCTTCTGTAGGGGATACATGAACTTTGAGATTTTGGGTATGAAGCCTTTTAGGTAATTCATAGTAGGCAGACATTGTTGCATTTGTCTATGAGAAAGATTCTCGTCTGAAAACTTCAGCAATTCTTCTGCAATGTGATCACATTTGATAGTGCCAAGTAGCAACAACAGGATGTGCTATTACAAGGATAGTTGCAACCACAGGCGATCGTGGACATAACGAGATCTTGATTGCTTGAAGAGTTGAACGAACATGGACAATGGCTCCGGCAGAGGTCAATTGTGATTTGTTCGCATAGATGTGGGGCCGCCGAACATTGGAAGTCAAGGTTCAATTGGCGCATCCACAGATGCAGAGGCCATGGCTGACAAGTCGAATCTTCCAAGAATCCAACAAGCAATAACACCTGCTCTCTCTCTCTCTCTCTCTCTCTCTCTCTCTCTCTACGATTTTCTTAGCTTTATAAAATCCATGAACCCACAAAATCTCCCACTTGGTTTTCTTCGTTTAGCGTTAAATTCATTTCGTGTCACCCATACCATTACGATACCCTTTTTTTTTTACTTATTACCCGCACCAAATAAGACCCAATCTGAAAAGACCCGAAATTTTCGGTTCAGGTAACTTTTGACACCCCTTTTAAGTGGTGGTCACTTTTTGTCTATCGCACGATTTCGAAGTCATCACCGATGACAGTGTCCGACAGAGAATCCACTCTAAAACACACTTACACTGGCTTTATTCGGGCAACGGCGAGCCATTGCCTCGTTGTTAGATATTCCAGTGCCCTCCGAAGCGACAGAAATTGACTACAATCAGATTTCATCTGTCGATTATACATCAGCGTTTGTTCAACACGGGACGGTTATGACAAAACCTTGAGAAACACTCGTATTTTGTATCAGCATCACTCTCACATTTCATTCTCGTCACGCACAAAAAGCCCTTTTTTCATTCCACGACAGGACCCAAGCAGAGGGAGCAAGAGAAGAGAGAACCGTCGGCTATATAGAATAAACACATTCGTCTGCCGCCACAAAGTATAAATGTTTAGTATTCGAGAGCCTACTTTCCACACACTATAAGTCCATCCGGAAAGAATCACAATTAAGAAATTACAAACACCGTGATCTTGTCATCACAATTAGTCTTTCCCCTTGCCCTTTTCTCCCTTTTCAAGCCAGCGTCAAAGCCATCACAAGCTCCCACTTCTTGCATCTTATGAGCCACAGCAAGTGGATCTCGGTGCGGCCTGACCAGCTCCAGATGCTTGGTCCAGTTGGTTAATCTTAATTGTTGAAGGATGCTGTAATTACAGAACCAAAGGAAGGAAATTAGAAAACGACACCAGATTTAGTTCAGAAGAAGTTCCCTGAGTAGAGGAGAGAATGAAGATACCTCAGCCTTAGAATCTGTGTCTGAGAGCCTCTGCTTTATATCCCTTGCTATCGAAAAGAACACTTGTTCGACATTAAGATTTGTTTTAGCACTCTGCAGGAAAATACGTTTCAGCGTACAACTAGAACTTCCAATTAGACAAAGCCATCGGCAAGCTTTCTACTTACAGTTTCGAAGAACTTAATTCCATACTCATCAGCAAGTGCTTGGCCCTTGGCGGTAGGCACAGCCTAAACATGAACAGAAATATCACAAGCACAATGAGCAAGGCAAGTGAGCGGATTTAAAAGATTTATATCCTTCTTTCCCTATTTTTTTCCTTTTGTCTGAAGAAATATCAGAAAGCTTATTATTAGCCGAGCATGGATAATAGATTCATCAGAAAAGCATCACCAGAGTGAAGGCAATTGTGTTTTCTAGTGACCTTGAGGCAAAAGCACTCTTATCTCTGTGGTAGGATGCATAATATAACCCAAGAGAATGTGAGATATAATAAGTGTAAGATGCAACATACCCTTTTGCTTTCGTCCATGTCAGCTTTGTTCCCAACCAGTATCTTATTAACATTGTCAGACGCATGCTGTTCAATATTACGAATCCAGTTCCTTATGTCTGAAAAATGATATAATGCCATGTCTATTATGAGATGCAAATCCCGAAAAATTCAAACACCACAGAACATTTAAAAGCAACATGCACCAGCTTAATACACATCGGATCAAAGCAGTAAACACAGAACGAAAGATGCAAACAGACTTTAACACCTACATGCAAAGTTTGTTACAAGAAGGTAGGGAAAGAAAGTTACTGTTGAAAGATGATTCGTCAGTCACATCATAAACCAGCAAAATACCCATGGCTCCTCGATAGTAAGCTGGAAGGTAGTGGAAACAAATGTAGCATATATGAGTGCAAATTTTGAATATGATTTGTCTAGTATGATAGAAACGAGAAACTTAAAATGTGAAGCAGCAATCCAAAGCGAGGCTCAATATGAGTAATAAATTAAATGACTGCAAAATTAGTACACACAAGGTTCTAGCACCACCATGCCCACAACTTAATGCCAGTGATACAGCTTTTATCAAATCAAATTATAAAAAATTGAACCTCATCGCTACCTGATTAGGAACATTCTGCAAGGAGCAACCACAGGACTGTAGTGCCATGTGCCCAATCCCCTAATACCCAACATCAAATATAGAGACTAGGGCACATTTAACACTAAGCAAGTAAGCTCTAATTACATCTCAAAGGCCAGTACAAAGGCAACTGCCGGTGAAACTGAAAATTTTAACCACTACATCCATGAGCCGTGTCTTGGTCGTTGTATTGAATAGCAAGAGCTCAGCCAGAAAACCCTGGCCCCTATACTCAAAGAGAGCCGCAGAAGCTCAAACAAAGCAATATATCAACCTGAGGGCAATCCACTGCTTAATCACATTACAGACAAGCTGGCAGTCAACAAGGTCTATTTCTCTTTGGTTATATTTTAATTGCACTTAAGCTGGCATTTTGCCTTCTGTGTCTTGACAGTAACAGGATATCTCCCAGAGATGTACTAACTTTCCACAAAATTAGGTTTAAAATGTCCACAATTCAATGGGACATTCTTTCTAATAAAATCCACAGTACAATAAGGCCAACTTTGCATTGAAGTGTCTATTTTTTCTTCGCATAATATATCTGGAAGTTAAAGCCAAGCAATCTATTGTCTACTATTTTTCAGGAGAATTAACATGGCAGTCGGCATCACAAACTGCATAATTGCCAGGTTCCAGTAATCCACACAAATAGTGTTTTGGCTTTGGGCCAGCTTTTAGAGCTATCTTAATCTTCTGTAGTGGAGTCAACTTTCCAATATTTGCAAAACCTTACCAGTGGTGATTGTACGAAACCGCTCCTGACCAGCAGTATCCCATATTTGAAGCTTGATTCTTTTTCCATCAAGCTCTATAGTTCTTATCTTAAAATCTATGCTGCATTAGTTACAAATGGCATGCGAAGATCAGTGAAAAAACCTGTGGGAAAAAGAAACTCAGTTCAAAGAATACACACCCAATTGTGGTGATAAAACTCGTTGTGAACGAACCATCTGAGAATCGCAAAAGGAGACAACTCTTTCCCACACCTGTCCAAGGTACATAGTACTATGTGAGGATGCCATGCATTTGGAGCAAAAAATTTATAATCAGGATCCTACGTTAGCAAGATGATTAAAGATCTCAAAGATGAGGTTGTACTTGCACAATTGTAACCACAGAGCCATAGAAGCACTAAGGATAAAGCTAGCAACAGCAAGCTCCAAATTCATAGTCAAACAGCATTGAAGATTCAACTATCAAAATGGAGGTCAATCTTGATAGAATCAAGACTCATTCCAATTGACAACTCACTATTGCAATGACAACACGCCATATTCAACATACCAGCCGTAAATTTCATAGCAAGTTCAGCCCAACTGCCAAAATTCTCTCCCAACCCCTAAACCCCATTCCCATCTCCCGAACACCATGAAGACCAGCTCCCACTGCATGAGGTGATGGAAGTCCCTCTTAAATGGCATATAGCGAATAATATCGCCTTCCCACTGAGTCACAACCACAATTTTCTGGGAGGGGCAATGTATGGAATCCAACAACACAACCAGTAATACAAGCACAATGGTAGAAGACAAATGCGTGGACTCCCCTACTGTACAGCTAGAAGCAAGATGCATCCCACCGAACAATGCAAATTAATGACGATTATCCTCGTGTAAACTAGGGTCAAATTTATCTACTGTCGTTCAGAAAACAAGACTTCATCAGCAATTTCATTAATGTCGGCATTTCCTTATGTTGAATCCCCAGTAGCAACAGATCCATACCAAAGCGCAGAGTTCCACGACCTATTTCTAAATCATCTCACCAAAAAAAAAAAAAAACGACGGACCGAGCTAAGACCTGTCTTCACGCGATCAAGCCGTGCAAACATTTCCACATCTAAGATCAAAATCAGGTGGCGCAGACAGAGATCTAAGACTCGTATGTTCCATTTCTTTTGCCCTAGAGAGAGAGAGAGAGAGAGAGAGAGAGAATTACCGCTATCGCCAATCAACAGAAGCTTAATGAGGTAATCGTAATCGGCTCGTGCCCTCGCTGGTGGAGCTGCCATTCCAATTCCAGGTACCTGCGCCCAAAAATCCGGCCACGCACCTTAAGACAAAGCCTCGGCAAATCGATCGATGGACGAACCAGCACAGACAAAATCGATCGCAGAAGAGAGAGAGAGCGAGAGAGACCGGATCAGAGGCGAAGAGAATCTAGAGAGAGAGGGGGAGAGCGAAGGTCTCCAAGTGTCAGAAATGGAGGTCCATGCAGATTTAGAGAGAGTGAGAGAGAAGAGAAGAGAGAGACAGGACCAAAATAGGGGAAACAACCTTGATCGGCTCACCACCCGCAAGGCGCAAGCGAAGCTGCTCCGACAATGGTGGGTTGGCTAAAATGCGCACTCCGTGCGTTTTGCGCGTTCGCATCATTATTCTTTTTCATTATTCTGTAATTTTTTTATTCATTTTTTTGCCCCCTCCTAATTTATAATCGATTTTCCCTTTTCTAACTATAAAACAGAAAAAACAAAACTCGCGGTGTGCGCAAGTCGCCCCCTTGCGCACTCTAGCAATTCAGGGCCACCCACCAATCCGGTTCTTCTGAGGCTTCCCTCCACCCAATTATCAACTAAACTGACGCCACGTGCCACCAAAACAGACGTTCATTAAGAGTACACGAATTAAAATAGTGGGACGATTGATTCGACCATCGCCGCGCAAATTCACCTCTCAACTTTTTGAAAAATCTTGATTTAATATCGCCCGTTTGTAATCCGCAGGCCATGTCAGGTGACCCTTTCCGACATGCAAATTCTCCGCCGCTTATCTCGATCGACCAGACAAAACTCATAAAATTTTCGATCAGTAGCAAAAACAGTAAAAAGATTTTCATGTCGCGGTTTTTTTTTTCACATCTTAAACATGTCCAATTCCGAAAAACATGCTCAAACTCGTCGCAATAGATTTCAATTGTCGGGCATGAATCCTGAAAACAGCACGTATTTTAGATATTAAAAAAAAAATGTTAAAATCCCGTGTGCCATTGTTCGAGTTTGGTTCAATAAGTTTATAAGAATGACTCTGTACTAATGTTGCTACAGTTGGAACCTTCGTCATTTCTTGATATTCCTGCAAATCTCTCTTTGTGATTTCATAAACCCGAAAAAAGAAGGCGATAATAACAAAGGGAGAATTTTCATAGTGGATGGAATTATGTCCGAGAGTGACAGCTGGAAGTTGTTGATAGGGGAGAGCAACAGAAAGGGTCAAATCATTGCCCATCCCCTCCCATAATTTTCTCTCTAATTTTTCATAAACTACAGTTTCTCTCTTCTCCTTCAAATAAAATTGATTAGTCTTCATCTACTAAAACTTCTTGTAGGCTTGGACATTGCATCTGGTTTCTTTCGATCGATTCTCTTCTCATTTTGCTTGTCCTCAATCAACGCAATAGTTGACTCCCTCGTGTGCAGGTAAGAAGTAGGGCATAGAATAATGGATCGAAAGATCTAGGAGCCAGTGGCTCCGGTCCGATTCCCGATTCCATAAAATTGAAATTGATTATGATCAATCCGGTTCCGAGAGGAGGCCTGGACTGCCAAGACCTGTCCGAATAATATTTCTTTTTATAAAAAAATTCTAAATGTAAATCTAAATATAAACCCAAAATGCTTAGGATTTTCAGTATGATTTTCAAGTTTCGTGATAACGCGATGCAACGAAGAAGAGATGGCTTGGTGAAAATATCTAGAAGAATTTTCTTAGATCCAAAATTAGGTAATGAACCCACAGTGCATGTAGTGCCAAAGAGGTTGCAGCCACTTTTACAGAGAGAGAGAGAGAGAGAGAGAGCCCACCTTATTCCAATCAATCCTAGTCACTAAGTTCACAAGAAAGGTAATTGGAAGATAAAAGATGGGTCGGCAATCAGGTTGGCAATGCTTCAAGCATATATGCTTCAGAAGATCCCTCTCTCTTTTCCCTTTTAAAACTCGGCAACTTCCATTGTCGTCACTCCCCCCCCCTCTCTCTCTCTGTCTGTAAGCCCTGGGAATTCCCTTTCCCGGCGGCTCCCGTTCCCATCCAAAGCCCTCCTCTCACCCCTGCCTCCCCGGCGATGGGTGCCGAGATCCGCGGTGGCGGCGGCAGATCTTCGTGAAAGAATACTACCTCTGCAGCAGGCGTTCGTGATTTTGGGCAACTAAGGGCCCTTTGACATGTTGTTAGTGTATCCAGCAGCGATTATTATCGGGTTTGGTTCGGCCAGTGTTCTATCTCGACTCCAATTTCTGGGTGGGTTTTTTGGGTTTTCTTGTCGATTTCAATCGATAGAAGCAGTTGCTAATCCGCCCGCGGCAGAGGAGGGCGAGGCATATAAAGATCGGTCACGTTCGAATTCGTTCTTCCTCGGACCCGGATGTAATGTTATCACAGGTCCAATGTAAACATCATTAGCTGCCTCTTGAATCATGTTCAAATTTGCTCATGATTCTGAAGATATGAACCTCTTTGATAAAGTTTTTTTTTTACTTTGCTTTGGGAGAAGTATAAAGCACGATGACATCCTTTGGCACTTCTGACGTGGTAAAGGATTTTGTGTGCTGTAATGGGACTTAAACTAGTCTAACGTTTATCGTAGCGGCAGGATTCGATTTCCGCAGGCCGACAACGAAAGAGCAATACTATAGAACTGTGTGTAAACGGGGAGAATTACCAAATTAGTCATAAATTAAATCTATTATAATTGTGTCAATTCGATCTTGATTTTTTTATACTTATGCGAATTTAATCCACTTAACCGACTAATGTTGATGTGGCACCGTCGATATTAATTGGATTTTTTTGGTAACATTTTAAGATGTTATTTAAAGTTTTATCATTTTCTTTCTTCTTCTTTTTTCCCTTTTCTTTTGGGTTGCGGCCCCTTGCCCAGAACCGGCAAGGCCCCAAGCATCGAGGAAAAAGGCCTATAGAAAAAAATCACAAAAAAATCAAAAAATTATTATTAAAAAAAAACGTACAGATCAATGTCAATCGATTATATAGATTGAATTAACATGAATACAAAATATTTAAGATTGAATTGAAAACAAAATTAAGACTAAATTGATATAATTACAATAAATTTAGATTTTTTTTTTTGTTTTTGGTAATTCCCTACGCGTAAATGTATGGTGGGTTGACGTTAGAAGGAAATGCCAAGAAAATATTTTACCCAAGCCCATCTAAAAGTGGTCTGTGGCCCAATCTGGCCCTCGATGGCCTTGGTAGGCCCGTGACGGTCGGGCTCGTGATCGTACGTGTCCAAAACGCATGTTGGTGGGGGGAAAAGGCAAAAGGGGGAGATAAAAAAAAAAAAGAGCCAATGGATCAGTTGGCACGCGCAGGAGCCGCAAGTGAAAGGAAAACGATTCTCCTCTCATACTGATGTTATCGATAGATTGGATAGGAATTAAACGACGCGATCTATATTCACGATCGGTTTGTTTTCGAATAACGAATGATTTAAAAGATATTATCTTAAAAATAATAAAAATGATGATTTGTATCGCTCAAGATATTAACAAAGGTGAACATGATTATAGGATGGAACTCGGACCCGAACTACCTGAAATAGATTCGATTTCATTGGTTTCAAGTTCCACAAATTAGAAAAACCTATTTTGACCGGGTAAGTAGAATTTGGAACCCGTAACGAGTTTTTGTGTTTTTTTCTTGTTATATGTCTCCGCGCGATCTCACGCTATTTCACGTCATTTGATTATGAGCGTGTAATTTGAAGTCACTAATTTGAGCTTCCATTTCGATTAATGAAACTTTTACTTTATTAATGTTGCATGTTAATGAGTCGTGGTCGTGAAAGCAAGAGCAAATGGTGGTAATTAAACGCGATGATTTATCGTAATCGTTCAATTAAAAATGACAAGTGAAACTTGAAAATCAACTTTGGAAGGACATGTTCCAGATTTCGGGACATGCACGGTAGATTTCGGGTTATAAAAATGAGGAATCTATTTCGATGGGTACATTCCATATTCCAAATGGAACTTATACTGAATCCGAACCCGTTCACCCTTACGAAATAATTGATCGATAAAAAAATATTTTTATTCTCGAAATAAACAGAGCTTAAGAGCCGATTATAGTTCCGATCGTCAACGGATGCCCCATTGTATGAGCCAAAAGCACGACCCTAGTGGGCAGAAATTGCTGACATTAGTCAAACTATTTTCTTAATTTCTTTTTATATTCACTGTTCCTATCGTCATGATGACATCCTTTTCTTTATGCTGTATTTTCCTTCATCTATGGTTGAGAAAACTCCCTCCAGCGATGCAGAGGAGTTACAAGTTATGAACAATACTCACCAGCAAATTTAACCAAATATAAATGTGCGTGAGATTCATCTTTGTATCCCCTCCATTAAATAAAAAAAATCCTCTAAATGATGATAGAGAAAAACATTTTTTTATTAAGCATTTTTAAAAGTTGGTGCTTTCGTCCAATTAAGGCTTCTTATATTTCGTAAATAATGAATAATTTGAAAAATATTTTTCGAAAAGTAATCGTTTATATCACTTAAAAAATTTAATGAATGAGAATTATTTTTACTGTTCGTAAAATATTTTAAACATAAATTGTTATCGATGATGAAAATATTTTTTGAAAAATAATTATTTCAAACGACATAAACGATAATAGAAACAAGAGCCAAAATTAGGGGTTAGGCTCTCTCTCCCTTCACCGGACATGTGAAATCTTATAAGATTTATTGAAATTCAATATATTTTTTAAAATTTTTAAGGGACAAATTAAAAAAATTTCAAATATCTTGCTTTGACGCTGAAGTTTGGTCCGCCTCGTCCTATGACAAGTCAACCATCCTCGTCCCACGTATATATGTAAATTCAATCCTAGCCCTCAATACAAAAGTCCCTCAGTCTCAATCCGACGTTCTTAAAACCGCCAAGTCAGAGATCCGCGAGCTCCCCTTACATCCAATCACATCCAATCTCTCGCTCCTATATAATCTCTCGACAAAGCCCATCCTCTCCTCATCTCAAGGTTACCCACACCCACACGCTTCGATCGACTTCGCTACCATCTCCTCGAATTTCTCTTCCAGAATTCAATACCTGCTAGTTCCCGATGGCCCCGAAGGCGGAGAAGAAGCCCGCAGAGAAGAAGCCGGCGGAGGAGAAGAAGTCGGCGGCTGCCGAGAAGGCACCTGCGGAGAAGAAGCCCAAGGCCGGGAAGAAGCTCCCCAAGGAAGGCGGCGCCGACAGGAAGAAGAGGGTGAAGAAGAGCGTGGAGACGTACAAGATCTACATATTCAAGGTGCTGAAGCAGGTCCACCCGGACATCGGCATCTCCAGCAAGGCCATGGGCATCATGAACAGCTTCATCAACGACATCTTCGAGAAGCTCGCCCAGGAGGCCTCGAGGCTCGCGAGGTACAACAAGAAGCCCACGATCACCTCCCGGGAGATCCAGACCGCCGTCCGGCTCGTGCTACCCGGTGAGCTCGCCAAGCACGCCGTCTCCGAGGGGACGAAGGCGGTGACCAAGTTCACGAGCTCGTGAGCGAGGAGCGAGAGTTAGTTCCGTGGCGATGGATCGTGCCGTGGATTGTGACGGCGTTTGGTAGATAGGCTTAATTTTTAGCTGATTAGGGTTCCAAATTTAGTCTGTTTTCTTTTTCTTTTTGGCATTTTTCGTTCTTATAAAGTGTCGTGTGAAGTTTGGATCCTGTTGGAAATGACAAATGAACTATTGGTCGATGATAGATCTCTTACAATACCCTGCTTTACTTTTTACTCCATGACTCAACTTTCCTTGCATCCTCAATGAAAGTTGCAATTTCTCATCTTTTTACTGAAGGTGTTCATGAGAATGGGCATGGATTTCAGAGTCCTTTAAGGTATTTTGCTGAATCATTATTCAACTGATGGGTTTCTCTTGGGAATTCGATTGGATGATTCTTCCATTTGCTAGGCCTAAGTTCGGTGAAAGACACGTAGTTTAAGGTGGAGACTGTGATGTAGTGGACGTGCTGTTGCTGCAAAGTTGAGAGCAGAATATGCTTTTCCCTTTGAACGGAAGGGGTGTCTCTTATTTTGTCCTTGATGCCTTGTGTTGCACCATTTGAAGAGACTAATGACTATGAGAGGTGCTTTTATGATGGGGGAATTTTATGGAATGCTTGCAGGGATAAGCAGCTATGAAGAAAGGACATTTTGCTAAAACCCTTGCCAAGCCAAAGGGGTTTCATGGAAGGTGATTTGTTTTGCTATTGCTTACTTGTTAAGGGAAGTCCAATTGTGGGATAGATTATAGAATTAACCCTTCTGTCGCCGTAAAAAACATGTGTGCGGAGTATGATCTAAATTTTGGGCTTAGAACCTAAATTTGCGAAATACTTGAAGAAAGTAAGTATGAATTCTTCTCTTCTGAAGACATAAGAAACCTCAAAAGTGAAGTTATGACTCGAAGTATGGACTCAGTCAAGCTCCATTTTCTTTGGCCAGATCTTGTCATTTTCGAACAAGTGAGCATCATCCCCCAGTTTAGATGCTGAGTTCATCATAACAGTTGGATATATCGGATCCCTATTCTTTTAAGTGATCTGAACCCGCTTGCTTCCGAAGATCATCATCATCACACATGGCCGAACGACTCTGCTGTGAGCTATTTCTGAGTAGTAAAACTCCCTCACTCTCTCTTTGTCTCCAAAGTCATTTATCACCCTTTAGTCTCGTGCATATGTAACTCTGCTTTACTTCTTTCTTTCCAGTATTTTTCCTCTTAAATTATTTAGGATCGTGGTGCTACACCTCGGAGGAAGGACTGAGAATTTTTCACCATTCCGCTTGGTACGTCTGGCTTGATCCTTATCAGAGAGCACAAGGTTTATCGATGTTGGTATCTGGTCTTTGTAGTCAGACCGATCAAGTACTCAAGTACCGGGAGGCCGAAAGGTTTTGGTTTTGCTGCCTATGAGGACAGAGCACTGAAGGCCTCAAGCAGAAGGGTATTCTTCTTCTCTTCTTACTTTTAGGTGCCATTGGATGCGATTGTTTTTTCATGAAGATCTTGCTTCTTATCGATGGAATTTGGGGTCACCAATATTTTGCTAGTCTGTGTGGGAGTGATTTATCTGACACAAAAATGAAATCTGCAGAGATTTTTCTGGGTATAATCAATATGTGGAGTTTCCAGGTCTCTAGAATAATCGATTCATGTTGAAACCATCTTAGTAAGCCTTTCTTAGGCGGCTGTTGGAGCACTAGAATGGGATGTATCTGGATGTGATAGAACATGATTTTGAGTCTTGGCCAACAGCTTGCATCTGCAAATGGTTTCTAGAGGGGTGATTGCACTATTTTCTCGGTGCTTGGTTTGTTGGGAAGCGGTATTGGCCTCGTTATCCATTTTTCTGTATCGTCCCTTTAGATAAATTTAGCGGGCGGCTATGTATTCAAATTTGTGTTCTAGCAAGGTGGAGTTTATTATCCGTATGCTGCGTTACATCAAGTAAAGAAATAAATAAATCGAAATTATGGTCCATAAGCTGCACTACATTAGGTAAAGAAAGAAAGAAATCGAAACTCTGGTTAGGTCTTACTTGGTTGTGTAATTACTGTCAAGTTTGACGGACTGAGTAGAACTTGCCTCCTTCCTCGAAGATGCATTTTTCTGTCATATTGAATATGCAATATAAGCAGTGGGGAGGCTGTCGGAGTTGCTTATGATGCCCTAATCTCGTTTCCATGATTGAACAATTGTCCTCGTAGTCACGACAGCTTATGGTGATAGTGCTCAATTTATTTAGGTTGTGATTTGGGGTGGTTCTGTTGTAATTTATGTGAGGTTGCTTTGCTCTACCATTCGCACGACCGAATATATCAATAAACTTCTGTTGCTCAGTTCTTCTTTTCTACTTTTACTCCGATCTCTCTCACCCTATGAGCTTAGAGACATGTTCCTTGAGAGTTTATTCTTGAAAAGAAGCTGAAACATTCACATGCTCTTTCCTGTTTGGCAATCAAGAGTCCGATAATAGCTTCTCTCCTTTTTGGGGTAGGCAGTTGTGAGAACTTTAAGCTTGTATGCAGATTGTTGATGGAAGGCTGATCCTAGTAGAAGTGGCACAAGCTTGAATACCTAAAAGGACTGCAGACTCATTGGCACTAATTTTGCCTGAAGAGTATTCTTCCCGAGGCGCCAAAAGCAAAAGCATTGATTCATTTTTCAGAGTATGATGATGATAGATATGCATCGTGCCGTAATTTGTTTTGGTGGTTAGGTTTGAAAGTTTATGAATTTCAAGTCAAATTTCGATGAGGAATTTTCACAAACATCTAGCGGGCAATCATGACAAATTCAAAATTTATTTCATATTCCAGCTCCAGCCGTCTTCTCTGAGCTGCAGAATCAAATTAACCCAAAACGGAGATTGAAGCAATTTAATCTTCTCTGAATTTGCTAATCTTGTTCCTCTTATCTAATCTTTCATACGTGTTTTTATCTCAGATTGAAACAGACCCTCGCCACACTGTAAGTACGAACTTGCAAAAGGAGCAGTCGCTAGGGAGAGAGCGAGCAAAGGAGTGCCGTTGAGTGACGGAGCAAACGCGAGGGAGCAGTTGGCCAAAGGAAACTGGCAGGGAGACCAGAGTTTTGTCTTTTAAAAGGCGTAAATTTAGGTTTCTAATAAGCTTCGGATGTTAAAAAAGAAAACTAATAAAATTTTATCAATAAAAGGTCCCAGCATTTCAAAAATATTGTACTAGTTTTGAGCTTTCAGCCTTTTGATAAGTTGAAAGTTCAATACTGGGTATTACTAGCATTGAGCTTTCAGTCTTTTTACCTCAAAGACTCTTGAGAATGGTTGCCAATCTTTTTAGCTCAAAAACCCTTGAGACTGGTTGCTAAACGTCTCAAATTTTTTTTCCGTAGGGCTTTTAAAATGCTAAATCAAACGCACACGTGCTCTTTACTGGACCCTGAGCACTATGCCTTGAGTTTGCATGTAGAGCATTTGGGACGTGAAACGCGAAGCATTTGGAGTGGGTGTTTGGCGAGGGGCAAGGCTTCGAAAAGATTATGGAAGCTAAGGCTGCCAAGGGAGCTAGGAGAGAGTAACCAATGCACCAGCCACAAAAAAGAACAAGAACGACGCGTGTTAAATCATTTTGATTTGGGACCCCGTGCCCTTTTCTTGTTGCTTTGACTCGTCAATTCGTCATTAGGGCGATGGATCATCTCAACTTTTCTTCTTATTTCGAGGGAGAAATTGCGGCACGTACGCCAGTGGAGTCTACTATATGGGTGTACGTACGAGACCCATCTAGTTTAAACGCTTTGGATAAGACCTCAAACGCATCCGATGCGTCGGATCGATGTGACCAAATTTTCCTTCACCCAACGCTACTGCCCCGCTAGGAAGTAGGAACTGCAGTCATTGATTCATCGATGCATCCGGCGTGGGTGGGATCAATTGGAACAAAAGTCAAAACATGATTCAAGCAAGAAAACCCTCTAATTGCCCGTAATTAGCTGAGACCCACCAAGTGTTGAGCTTCTTGACAAAATGAGGCGACGGGAACAGACATATCCACACAAAAATGTTGCATCTGGATTTTCGTTCAGGCCATTTTTGGACTCATTTGGGGGATGGGGAGATAGTTGATGAAGAGCTGAGCACGCTTTTTCCTTTTTTTCAAGAAAGGTATATCATATCACAGAAAAATAGTCGTAGTTCAGAGTTGAATAATTTAAAATACGCCAATGAAGAGGGCAAGCACATCAGCAGATAAGCACTTCTGGCTAAAAAAGGAAAGCACATACGCACTTCAGCTTCTATAGACCGACTGATTACAGAATTGTGATGGAATGATACCGATACACCTGATCCAGTAGCCCTTCATGCGGAGGAAACAGGGAAATTGAGGAGGCCGAGACATGGATAGCCATGTAGCAAAGGTAAGCATGATCGACGGTATAGAATCCATCTGGTAGACATATGGCAAAAGAATTGGGCTCTTTGCAAATGAGTACTTGCTTTTCAATTCTCAATGGACATATGCTAATCATGCAAATATCCATGCTGTATCGAAAATACTGGTGCAGCTACAAGTTGTCCACTCACTCTTAGTCACGGTCAGTGTGCACCATCTCCCAAGTTACTAAATATGCCGGGGGATCCTTCGTGTGTAGACAAATGGACTTACAGGAATCATGTGTATATACAGGTTAATGGAGGGTCCTCTGTTTGCAGGCACCTGAAATCAAGGGCTCGCTTTGACACAATCTACATGAAGAGAAACGGATATCACTGCTGTCTTCATACTACATGAAGCTAATAACATAAATGGACTTGCACAGAAATGGAGGAATCGGTTCTTGTCAGATAAACTCAGTTCTGCTTGTGCATATACCTTTAGTTCTGATGAAAAGAATACTTTGACTATGCATGAGTGCATTCACAACTGAAATACTGACACAGTTATTCTGGATGAGGAGAGAACGCTTACAAATTTGTCAGTAGCAAAAGAATCATTCTCAGCATGCTGTTCTGTTTCCCTGCACATACTGTAGCAGACAGATGGTACTTCAGCAACCAAGCCAAAATTTCAGACTGCAACCCAGCAACTCTTGTGAAAGTAGGTTATCATTTGATTTCAAAATAGATGTGATTAAGTGATAATCTGTATAATGTAGCTTTTTCTTCAACAAAAAAAACCAATGAAAAAATACCTCACTTTTCAAAAATTTAAATAATTTTTAAAATGAACAAAATATTTTTCTTTTAAAAAAACGTGGACGAAAACAACCATATATAAATTCTTCGCCCAATAAGGTCGCCTCATAACTGTTAAAAATAAACTCAAAAAAAAAAAAATAAACATATGCTCTTAATTTAGCCCAGCTTATGCAGAATCCCCCAGACTTCATCTGGACAATCGTGATTTACCCACATTGACATTGCAAGCACGTACAACAGGTCCACAACCGTGAATGCCCATTGACTGCATTCACTAGTACTCCCTCAGTTTGCATGAACTGAAGTAGAGTCCACTGATTTCATATGCAGTCCAAGAGGAAAACAGTCCACTAAATTCAAGATATTGGCAAATTAACTTTATAAACATGGCATGGAATAGATACAGACATACTATGGAGTCACTTATAGCCTCTTGTAGCATCAAGGGCAACACACCACGGAAAATCGCCCACAGGTACTAGTGAGCCGGAAGCCACGCATCGCCCCCAAGCCACATAAATGACACCAGATCTCACAACAGTTTCATCTCTTAGTAGTCTTATGTAAAAAATACAACC
Organism: Rhodamnia rubescens; assembly: GCA_021437795.1. NCBI lineage: Eukaryota > Viridiplantae > Streptophyta > Magnoliopsida > Myrtales > Myrtaceae > Rhodamnia > Rhodamnia rubescens. Next base: position 2,464,280 of record JAILYA010000004.1, on the reverse strand, counting down.
AACCATCCACAAGACACCCGAATACCCACACAGGGCGATGAAAGAGGATCCCTGTAAACAAGACAACCACACAACCCAAAAAAAAAATAAAAGAAAAGGCATTACCCCATAATACACAGGAGGTTAAAAAACAAAACAAAAAAGTATTCTTTATATAAACAATAAACGGACAAAAAATATCAAAAACATCAAAACACTATCAGAGCGAAAATAAGTCAAAAATAAAATATTTTCAACGTTCTAAGAAAATGGCTCTATAAATGGGTATCTTATAAAAAACACAATAAGACCTATAACTACACCAGATGGATCACAAAGATCAGGCACAATCACAAATACCGTACAGCCAATGTGATGTATTTTCATTTTCAAAAAAAAATCGGGCAAACAAAAACCATAGATGTGATTCAATTTGCTCATATATCAATGATATAAAACCTTCATAGTGATGCAGTTTTCGAAAATAATTGAAAGAGTACCCCAAATTCCACATCAATAAGGGATGAACGAAGTCCAAAAGCTGAAGCTTTGCCTATTCCAAGCACAGTTTAGGGCTGTCATCAGATGGAGGATGCCTCCAAGGAGCACCAAAACGGAGTCTATCTTTTGGAATCCGTCCGCATCGTACATCAGCAGCAAACTTTTGAAGTATCTTTACAGCCTTATCCATTGCAGGATTCACCGTGGTAACCTAACAAGAAATATAGGATAAAGTGCCAGGACATGCAGTATACCAGGAAATAGGCAGCTTGAGCTGGTAAAGGGCAATACCACTAATATACCTAATGACACCTCTAGTTTACATAACTTCTGATACACTCAAAAAATAAAGAATACAAAGCAGAACTGTTCGATACAATTTGCCTTCACTGTTGGTAAAATGCATAGACCCCAGAATGCACATGATACCCACCCCAGATCACATAGGTGAAGATGCTCAATTAGCTCTTTGGAAGGGAAAGAAGGTACTTGTGCTGAACAAAATTGAGAGACCATTTAATGCGGCACCAGAGTCCGTTGAGAATGAGGAAGCTTGAGATGTTTTGTGAGTATCGACTACTAGATAGTCCCAAGTGAAGAACTAAGATATATTGCAACAACAAAAACAAAAACTCAAACCTATATCCCATTGCTAGCTGCAAACCTGAAATGTAACTATTTATCTCAAAAACCATAGCATGGATGGTAGGCAACAAGTGGCCTTTCCAGAGGAATCAGTTGATCATGTATCAATAACCAAAATATACAACCCCCACCATGGAGCTGACTTTTCAGATTGATTTTGTTTTTGCCAATGGTGAACCAATTAATTGGAGACTGATACTCAGGCGAGCAAAAGACAAATAATAGTGTTTGTGCACATATAAATACTTATGTATACATGCAACACACATGCTTTCTCCCGTACAACCAATGTGGATGCAGCAACTTAACAGAAGCACTAAGCCTATGTAGTCAGCTGGCCAATTTTACCATCTGCATCATTTGCAACACTATTGCTCCTTGCAAGCAAATATAAGTGTGTGAAAGGACAACAAAGGCTCCACTGGGACAAGAAAATTTTGGAAAAATCTGTAAGAGGCCTGACATTCAACAACCAATTGACCCACAGCTACTATGTCTTTAGTAAGAATAATCAGAGAACTTTGATTTTCTGCAGTGATTCAATGGTGCTAAGTAGCTACCAAATTTTCACCAGGGGAAAATGCACATATTTGATGAAAAGAGAAGCAAACACGCAGCTAATTCAGAATTTACCTGCAAGTAAGCTATATATGTATCCACAAAGTCTTCAAATGTGCTATTCTTGACAGTCGTAACCCTGTGTTATTGTAATAGGTAGAAACCAATATGCGATAGCAATACAGAAGGATATGGCAATGTTCAATCATCAAAAGCGCAAACTACATTTCATGTTATGCTTCTTCCACCGTATCTCTTCTATACAGAAACATGAGCTGCTGCTAGATAGCTTTATTTAAGGTGTTACAAATTTACATATCATGCAATGATTCTAATTTATGTAGTTATACAGCTCTTTTGCCGGATCATGATCATTCAGTGAGGTGGCCAGTTTAGAATATGATGACTGGTGATTTCTGACCTCTGATCTATGCACACTGACAGAGAAGTCATTTAATGGAAGGTAAAAGAACTTGTTGAGCAGGATAACCAGCAAATGCATCTAGAAGCACCTGGTAATTAATTCCAAGTTGACAACTTGATTATCAACAATTTAAGAGACTGTACAGTCTCAAAACTCCTTTCTCAATATTATTTTACACGTTCCCCATTCTCCAAGGTTTTAACGTCTCTGTTTATCATAAGGGAAAACCAGATGCATTCCCAGATTCAACCAGTGCATTCTTCCATCAAGAACACAATCAAGGGTTGCCAAGTACAATTAGCTGCGACTACTTCTGAATATATATTCAGCATGAAATAGATTTTCAAATGTCAATGGAACTGGAAGTGGATGAATAACTGGGACATCCCTCCTAGAAATTGATAATCGTACAATTCCTCGCATTCCTGACAGGTGAACTGATTCATGATTTTTTTGATTTAGCAAAGACAGAGAACCAGGAAGTAAAGGTTCATTGAAGATAAATGGGGTGGAAGCAAAAAGTTGGTACAACAGCAAATATCAATGTTTCAGCCCATGGAAGAGTCGGATATGACAACCTTCATGGAAGCAGGTAGATCTAAGTCTAACCCCTAAAATTCACTGCTGGATGCAGTAATGTCGACAGCTTCTAGAACCACTGATAAGAACAACTGCCCTAAATGACAAGGAATTTTAAACTGTGCATTCTTCACATGGAGAACCAAGAAAAGTAGCACAAAGGGCACACTGCTTAAGTATAAGCAAAAAGAAAAAAGAGGCAGACATGACAAAGAACAAACTCCGACAACTAAGAGAAATTGCAGGGATTCTTGAACTAGATCTGCTTATAGCATAAAATAACGGATACAGCTATTAGAAAGACCGTCTCACATACTGTTCTAAGGTAACAAAAGCAGGAGCATCAAATATTTATGATTGTGCTCTTCTAGGATAAAAAATACCTATTATAGAAATTGCTTCGTTTGAGCGTGTAGAGCTTGAAGAGATGGCGAGGATTTGACCCGAGCACCTCAGAAATCACCAACCACTACATTTATCACAAAAAAGCTGTTAAAATGGTACACCATGTCATAAGAAATTATGATGATGATGATATCCAACTTGTGCATGTTAGAACAAAATGTAGTGACGTGAATTAATTAGTGCCCGACTACTGTTCAAATCAGCCAATTTCATTTTGATCTCTAGAGAGTCATCATCCATCACCGTAAAAGTTAGCTATGAACTACACTTACCTATATAGTAATAGATCTTCTTACCTCTGAATTGCTGAAGAAATTTGCCACCATATGCATTTTAGCTTCTTGGGGAGTCCAGCCAAAGGTCTATAAACCATAGAAACAAAACAAAGTTGAATCACTCACAATTAAGAGATTTCGATGGACCAACTGCCCTATATGGAAAAGTGCAAGCTCTTGAACGACTTTGTGGAGTGTTATCAACTAGCAGTAAGTCTAATTCTTAGTAGGATTTCTGGATAAGCGATTAATATTTATAACACTTCCAGAGAATTAGATTGAGTAACCTAAGCTCTAAGTGGAATATCTCCACCGTTGAAAAGATCTTACAAACTACTTTTCAATTTTTTTCTAAGGACACGTGACAGAAAACTTTTGCCAAATGTGGGTTGTGAAGTGAACTTTCATAGAGCACTGCTAATATTTCATGTTTCAGCTAGCACATCTTTCATTTGAAGTTGAAATCATTGTGTTAGTCACATTACCAGAGATTGCGAAAAGAAGCCCTTGATAAAACCTCATATCAAGTCATTCACTTCTAGTCACACAGAGAGACAGAGAGACAGAGAGGAGGCAGAGTATTTTTTAACATCGAGTACCTCACGGGAGATGAATATGGCTGGAAACCCAAAATCCATGAAAGCTCTGTAGGAGTAGTAGCTGAGGTATCACATTACGAGTCAGAATAAAGATAGATACACAAATTGCAAAGCCAATTAAACTTAAAAAATTTCGACCAAAAAAAAAATTAAACTTAAATTATACTCAAAAGGAATATAATCAAAAGGATCTTGTGACAAGGATGATCAGCACCCGTCTTAATCAATGTAGAGTTCAATGAATTAACATGCTCCGTGTCATGCGCTTTAGAGTAGCAGAACAGAACACAGAGCTTCCAAAAGCCAAAATGCAAGTGTAGGATCCACTGACAGGTACAGGAGTCTGAATAATGTAGAATCGGATTGCCAAACTTATCCGTTTCTTTTTGAATGACCGTGTTGCATATCAGGAAGTACATTGAGAAAATCCTAAGCACTAGCTGGCATGACTATTCAAGGCCGAATCTGTCAGGGTAGCAATATTAAGCCGCTAATTGCCATGTATCCATGTGTCCTATGCACGTCGTAACTTCTAGGGATGCCTGTTGTGAAGAACTTCTAATTGTTTTGCCAGCAATCACAGTATTGGTACTCAACCATGTAAATGAGGATGCTTGACCAGGTGAAAAATCAAATTGAATGTTTTAACATCAAGTGATAGGAAACTTATTGTGAACTTCATTTTGACTTGCAATGTACACAAAACACATAAATTTAAATATATCTAAGTCAAATATCATATCATTATCAATATAGGCAGACAAAAATTATGAACAACAGTCACCAAGGAACCAACTACCTAACAGAAGTGACGAGTATAACTGGCAGGCATCTCTCATTTGCACCCAAGGCAATTACTCTCCATATCAGACTGTCATGGTACATTGATGCAGCAACTAATGAATCATCAGTCAAGATAGCATGTCTTAGCACATCTATGTTGTTTATCACCAATTCGGTTTGCCAAATTTGATGCAAACAGAGCACAGCACCAATCAAAAGTTAAATAGCATGCATGGTCAAACTATGTAGACTGTGTTGATGTTATCTTACCATAACTCCACATAAACAACTGCCATAGATGATGTGAAGGAAAGAAATAAATAAAATAAAATAAAAACTCCATTTCTGCGCGCATACCTGAAAATGATCTAGTTCAGCACCTTGTGACAATAGTTCCAACAGCAAACACGGCCAAACAGTACAGGAATGCGCAAGAGACCCTGAAAACCCTCCAGTCCGATTCAGATGTGCAACTGCATTACTCCTCCACCCATGCTGAAGCTTAATCACCTCCTTGGCTAGCTTCAATGCAACAATGGCCTCTCGCAGATAAGAAGCCTCCTCGACCGACAAACTCCTTCCCTTCTCCTTCAATCCCAAAATACCATCAATCTCTTCTGCATTGCATTGACTATATAGAGCTAAAACCGCCTGACTCCACAGTGCTGAACCAGCAACCTTATCTGAAACCATGGTCTTCAACACATGGTTGCTCTCAAGAATACGTCGAAGCGCTGTGTTTAGGCCCTGCCATTTTTTCATAGCCGTGAATATCTGCTGAGAAGTTATGGTACCAAGCTTGACACCCTTTTCCGCCATGGATTCGAGACATTGTTCGAGCTGATTCTGGACAGTCGCTTAAATTGGGCGAATCACAATTCACCAAGAATACCATGGGAATGAGCTATTGTGCTGCGGATGGTGATCCTTGATCAATTGAGCCAAGTCCACATATCCAGTGACATGAACACATTTATTCCACTCACCGAGGAGTCCTGACAAAAAGAGAGAAACCATGAAGCATTAACCAAACACATATCAATCCCAGCTTTCAACATCATATTCCAATCACAGAATAAACTGAAGAATGAGATAACAACCAATTGCAAATATTGCACTTCCCATCTTGAACATCAACAACACCTTTATCCCAGCAACCAGTTGAAGAAAGTCGAGCGTCCAACGAAAGTCGGGGAGAGAGAGAGAGAGAGCGGAGGCGGATAACAAATTACTTTCAAGGATGAGGGAGGTTTTGCCGACGCCTCTAGGGCCGTGGAGGATGAGAGGCTGAGGGACACGGTGGTGCTGAGAATGGTTGTTGAGGACCGTCCTCCATGCTTTGTGCACCATTTCCCTTTCTTCTTCTTCATCTTCTTCTTCTTGAAATCGTTTTTTCTTCTTGTTGGTCGGCTTGCGAACTGAAGAGAGAAAGGACAAGCGAATGAAAGCTCGTGTTTACTGCCGTCTAAAGCACGAACGAGTTGGAACGAGGGATGAGAACGTACAGAAGATGAAATCCAAAGGACACAAAATTACAGGAGGAAGAGTCGTCCGAACAGAGTCCGAGAAAGTTGATAGAGGCTTTATGAACATTCTGATTTACCCAACCAACTTGAACTAAATATGCTGAAAGTTGAAAAAATTTCAAGTCAAGTTTCTGTGAGGAATTTTCACAGACATCTAGCAGGCAATCATGACAAATTCGAAATCTGTTTCCAGCTCCAGCCATCTTCTCTGAACTGCGGAATCAAATTAACCCCAAAACAGAGTCGAAGAAATTTAAATCTTCTCTGAATTTGCTAATATTGTTCCTCTTATCTAATCTCGTTTCGTATTTGCTCTTATCTCGGACTGAAACAGACCTTGCCACGCTAAAAGTGCGAACCTCCAAAGGAGCAGTCACGAGGGAGCGCGGTCGAGCGAGGGGAAAGTGAGCGAAGGAGCGCCGTCGAGTGGCGGAGCAAACGCGAGGGAACAGTCGCCAAAGGAGAGTGGCAGGGGTGACCATGGTTTTGTTCCTTAGAAGGGGTAAATTGGGATTTCTAATAAGCTTTTGAGGGCAAAAGAGGAAAATCATTCAGAAAATTACTGATATAGCATTAAGTTTTCAACCTTGTCTAGGGCAGAAATGATTGTCAAACGCCTCAAATTTTTCCCAAGTGGCTTTGAGCAGCCAAAGGATTTCAAAATACTGAACCAAAGGCAATCAAAATTCGTATCAAAACTTACTCTTTCTCCATTAAAAATAAAAGAGTATTTTCATTCCAATATACGTGGTAACATAAGATTCGAGAAAAGAATCAACTGGTGCTAGTAGGAATAAAGATTGAACTATCTATTACATTGGGGTCCTTTTCACAAGTTGCGATTCAATTGCCCACTTAATTTCGAATGTTCTCAATTGCGAAACAATCAATATTGTACAAATACATTTCTCGACGGAGGAAAATATGCTTACGAGGGCTTTGCAAATAGACCATCCTTGCCGCAATATCCCCGCAAATAGCCGCTAAATTTGCACTTCAAAGGTGTCTAAGCTTTTATAGCATGCTGTAGTAGATGAAGGAGCATGAACTCAAAATAGTCCTATTGCTAAATTTACTATTGAATGAACATTTCTATGCTTTAGGTTCTACTACTTGGACGAACGGTTCTTTAATTCAGGATCCTCTTTCGGACCAGGTCTTGCTTGTGGCCGCATCTTCTTGCTCGATCACATTCATGAAAGAAGACTCCTTATGCTTCAAACTCGATTGACTGACTTATGGACATCGAGCGAGAAGTTCCGAGAGAGAATGTATATTCATCGTTTAAGTGATAGATGATATAAATGAAAGAGGGTTACTTATTTAGGCAAGAGTCTTTTTAGTTACATCCGTTAGATCTTATCTCTCATTTAACGGCGGAGATCTATTTTCACGAGCTAATCTCATCTATCTATCCAACCGTGCAAATTCACTCTCACCTATCAATCACAGTAAAAGTCCGAGGATACACATCTTGTTAGATATTAATCCAACAATATTTAATCTATTTTTGTCAAAGATGTCAAATGTTCTTTTATAAGAATTGGGCGTGGGGAAGAACTCGACTGGGACAAATTAACATCAGCATAACGCGAGAGATTATAATTTGCACATTGAAATTAATGGTCGTATTCCATATGCTATTAGAATTTTCCACATCACTTGGTTTGCTAATTTTGCAAACTAATAAGCCGTACATTACTTTTACAAGATATGAAAACCCACGAAAATTTAATTTTTTTTACAAAATATGATTTAAATCCTCTAAGTATATTTTCTTGGCGATATTTATATTTTTTAAAAATGTTTAGAGTCTTTAATTTACGGAACCTTTTACTTCGTCCTTTTTGCAAAACTTGCCACTCTCGTGGTTAAACTAATGTGAAATACCTAGGTTGCGTTTAGTCGTCGGGATCTATAGTCATGATAGGATATGAAATTCAGAGATTTTGCTTTATCATATCCACTGTTCGGTGAATCGCGATAATAAAGCCGGACATATTCATATCCTATTATGTTTATTATTTAGTATTTACATATATAGATGTAAATGAATATGAAAATGCACAAATGAAAACTATAAGAACCTCTCATAATTCACTTTGCCAACTTTAGTAAGAGAGAAAATATGATCATTCGCAATTGGAACTATGAAAATTTTTGTCTCTCTCGCTACTTTCGTTAAATTTTAACATGAATCACAAAGCTACTGAGAAAAATGAGTTTTTGACTCTCTTTCTATTTCAATAGACTTTTGATATGAACCAAAAACCTACGAAAGAGAAGAAATTTTAACTCTCTCGGCATTTTTTAGAATTTTGACGTGAACTAAAAAACTATAAATAAGTTGTGAAACTTCAATATCAACCAAAGACACGTAGGAGAATGAGATTTCTAGTTGTTTTTTAGAAATTTCATTGCCCCAAGTTCTTCAAGAATTCGAAAGATCATTTCAAGTTCGAATTTGTTCATTTAAAATTTGGGTTCTTCTACTTCATATTTATTTACTTATTTCTTTTATTTTTATATCCCTTTTCATTATTTTTATTCGGTTTCATCGTTTCTTAATAAATTTTTTTCTTAAATAGCAAACTATACTACCAAAAAATCCTTCTTTGAACTCACCCAATAAAAAATGCTTCAATTCATAATGACTTGGATATGAAGTGTGTGTAAGTATGTGCACAGAATATATATTGTAAAGTAGAAAGAAACTAAAAATTTATAAGTATATATAGGAATAAAAAAATATTTTTTAAATTTTTAATTTTATTAATAATTCGTTTTAAATTATTATTTTAAAATTTTATTTTTAAGAAGTTTGTTATTCGAGAAGAAATAGCTTTTATACTATAAATATAAGAAATCATATCCACTTTTATCCCACCTCCCTCCCTGGGATAATTTTATCCATATTATATCCCACTTTTTCCAAGTCCTGGCGGTAGCCAAACACAATATAGGATAACTTTTATCCTATCCTACTTTTTATTCGACCACCAAATGCATCCCTAATGTTCTTAAAATGCATTCATATTGATATTTGAAATTATATATGCCTTTTATTATCTATTGGAATTGAAAATGAGTTTCTAAAATTTTTGAAATAGAAAAATACATTTAGGACTTGCATGATAACAATTCTAATTTTCCGATTCTATTTTTCATAACGAAAAAAGATGATAAACATGTTTAGTAACGTAAGTGATTTTGATTATGATTTTGCTCCCAAGAACAGTTTTGGAGCAAAAATAAGAATAAAAAAAGTTAATTTTGAAAGAAGAATCACTTTTCAAAAACACAAAATAGTATGAAATCCCACATCTCTCACTTTTCTCTTTTTTTTTTTTTATCACCTGTCCTTCGACCTAAAATAGAACGAAGTCTCGGTTCACCGCCTCGTCCGTTGCTCCCGTAATTGATCGCTCCACCATTGCTTGTCCTTGTTGCACGACTCCGGTAAGTTTCGCATGAGTCGATTTCGTCCCTCGTCTCCTTGCTTGAGCTCGAGTAAGGTAAGGGCCGCCCTAATCGGGCGAGGGTAGCCCTCATGCTCGTGTTTGTCTACCCTCGTGCTTGGGTTGTTTTCCTTCTCATTTACGTGCTTTCCAAAACACGCGGTGAAAACATTTTGGTTTTGATTCTTGAATCACGTGACTAGCTTATGGCTAATAGATGCCCATTATGTTCGCGAGTTTCACTTGTTGTCGGATTCTATTATAGAATTCATATGTTTGTGTCGACCCCTTGAGTGGGCATATCATTACTTGATTCGTGTTCTATGGGAGGTACCGATTAAGTCGGTTTGAATATTGCGACTCCACGGCTCTCACAAATTGATGACTAATTCGAAATGTAGGAAGAAATTTCACAAATTAACTACATAAGTATTTGACTTAAATGACATAAATTGAGAAGAGAAATTATTATTGGGAACAAGTTTTTTGTGTAGTTATCAAATACGTTCTAATTATCTAAAACTAATCCAATGAACACAATAAAGAAAAGTTATTATAATTATAATTACTTTTTTGGATCGAAATAGTTGTCAATGCAGGTTCTTAGAATGCGTATGGCAACACTTTTCTTTAGAAATAAAATTTTGACTAGAAGTTAATTTTTTTATTTCTTCAAGTGGCTTTAAAATTATTTTGGATCCAAAAAATGCTCTAGAGGAACCAAAATGAAGTTGTTTAATGAAACAGGTTTTTATTTCGAAAGTTACATTTACTGAACGAATTTCGTTTTATAATTATTTAATATGGGCATATATATAACTTTTATAATTTTTTGAAATTTAATACGAGTTTCTGAAATTTCGGAAGGAAAGTGGGGCCCCACAAACTTTTGCGCGGACGATGGCCTAAGAATTTTTGGTTCCCGCCTCGAAAACGACACATCCACAATCCAAGCCTCACTTACATCTAAATCAAATCTGAACCGTCCACAAAACGTCCAGTCCGCCTCAATCTGACGCTTCAAACATCGCCAAGTCACCTATCCGCAAGCTTCCCTCGAATCCAATCAGGTCTCATCTCTTCCTGCTATATAATCTCTTCGTAACCTTCGCCCTACCTTCATCTCAAGGTTACCGCACAAACTCTGATCGATTCCATCTGTCTGAAAAAAACCAATTCTTTTCGTCCCGATTTATTTCCCTGCTAATTCCTGATGGCCCCGAAGGCGGAGAAGAAGCCCGCGGAGAAGAAGCCGGCGGAGGAGAAGAAGTCGGCGGTAGCCGAGAAGGCTCCGGCGGAGAAGAAGCCCAAGGCCGGGAAGAAGCTCCCGAAGGAGGGCGGAGCCGGCGCGGCGGACAAGAAGAAGAAGAGGGTGAAGAAGAGCGTGGAGACGTACAAGATCTACATATTCAAGGTGCTGAAGCAGGTCCACCCCGACATCGGGATCTCCAGCAAGGCCATGGGCATCATGAACAGCTTCATCAACGACATCTTCGAGAAGCTCGCCCAGGAGGCCTCGAGGCTCGCGAGGTACAACAAGAAGCCCACGATCACCTCCCGGGAGATCCAGACCGCCGTCCGGCTCGTGCTACCCGGCGAGCTCGCCAAGCACGCCGTCTCCGAGGGGACGAAGGCGGTGACCAAGTTCACGAGCTCGTGAGCGAGGAGTACGTTCCGTGTCGATGGATCTGCGGATTGGGTTGGTGTTTGGTAGATAGGCTTAATTTTTAGGTTGCTAGGGTTTGGATTCTTCTCGAATGTATTTGCGTGTTTATGAAGCACTATGTGAAGTTCAGTTCCTGTTTTAGACCCTGCTTTGAACGGCGAATGAATGACCGATGATAGATCCATTACGACCTCTCTCACCTTATCAATTGCTCTCGACTCTCTGACTTTCGCTGCTGCTTCATGTCAACTCTTTGAAGTTCGACTATGTGGAATTGAAGCTGCAATTTCTTACCTTTTAGTGGAAGGTTGTGAAAACTTTGTATGAATTTCAGTCCTTTTTAAGATGGTGGCTGAGGGATTGGAAGGATTGGCGCCTTCATTGGAGTATTTTGTGAAACAGCTCTTTCAGGCTTTTTCTTGACACCATTGAAGCTCGTCCTAATCCTTCAACTGCAGTATTAAGGTAAGCAATTTGTCTCAATTCTTGAAACACAGCTCCAGTACTCGAGAGAGCTTGTTTATAACTAATCAGTTCTTGCGTATCAAGCAATGAGGAATATCATGTTCGGTAGGCGTCTGAGTCATTTTAAGACTTTGGAGAGTTGCATATGGTGGTTAGATCAGGTATAGAATTTGGGGAGTGGCTTATTCATGCGACTGATGGGGCTTCTCTTGGGAGTTTCTTTAGACGATTTCTTCCATTTACCAAGGCTGTGCTTGATGGAAAGACATGCCTTTTAATGTTGAGACTGATGTGTAGTGGCTCTGCTGTTACTGTGAAGTTGAGGGCGGCAACTAGCGTAAGCTGAAAAGTTGCTCCAGTCCTTTTTAGAGAATTGGAGGAAAAGAGTTAATTTGTTATGATGTATGCGATGCCCATTGGCTGCACTTTCCCAAGATACTAATGTTTGATGTATACGTGAGAAGCAGCAGCTATGGAGGAAGGGTATCTTGCCATTGTTTCTAAGTTCGTAGCCTTCACAGTTGCTTCTTCCATGTTACCTATCTTAGAAAAGGCTTGTTCAGGAAGATCATCTAATTCTCTGGACAGGATTAATTTAAACCCTCTAATTCTTTCTTGAGGGGGTAAATCTGAGTTTGGGATGGATTCAAGTGATCTAAATTCGGTATTAAACCCTCGAAAGGAAAAAATAGGAAAAAAGCAATCGTGAACTACCGTTACATTGGCGACGTACCTACCAATCTAAACGGGGTGGTTTTGCTCTTGGACGCAATTAAGTCGAGAGCCGACGGGACAATTTGCGATTGTGAATTCCATATATATGTGTGTGGGGTAAGTGGAGAGCCTAAAACTGGGCATCGAACATTTATCATGTGCTTGAAGAAAGATAAATATGACTTCTTGCCAATTTTCAGAAGTAGATGGATACAGTGTGTCCTCGTCGTCTCAAAACAAGGGAGCACATTCCCTAATTAAGGAGCTTAGGTGTAGCGCAATTGGAAAATCCTGAGGTCTATTCTTTCCATTTATCAAAGCTAAGTCAAACTACAGCTTGAGGACATCCTCATAATTCTCCAACGTAATTCTCCAATATCTATGGTGAGGTGCTTGTTATGTCGGCCTGTTGTCAACACTCCCAAAGCTCGGGCTCTTCTTGCCACCCCTCCCTCCGCTCGAGAGGAACATCATTAACCGTCATCGCACATGGCGAAGCGACTCTGCTCCGAGCTATTCGTCAGCAGTTAAGCTCTTCATTCATCCCGACTCAGTCAACAATTTACTTCCGTTCTGTTCTGACTCTCTCTGATTCGTTTCTCTCTCCCCCCTTTCCAAAAAAAATATTAGGATTGTCATTCTACACCACGGAGGAAGGGCTCAGAAGATTGTTCTCTCCATTCGGTTCGATTAAGGAAGGTGAGTCCGGCTCGGTCCTTATCAGAGAGCACGACTTTGTTTAACCTTTACCCTTCGAGGTTTGGCCGACACATTGGCTCGTGTTTGCAGTCAGGTTGATTAAAGACCCAAGTACTCGAAGGCCCAAAGGTTTCGGCTTTGTTGCTTACGAGTCGGAGGTCGAAGCTGATAGGGCATTGAAGGCCTTGAACGGAAGGGTATTGCTTCCTCGTCTTCTCCCCCTTTCCTATGCCACTGGATATGATTAAATTTACGACCACCATGTGCTTGATGGTTTGCCTAGGAGTGATTTATCTCACAAAACACTGAAGTTGGTGGAATTCTCCGGGTACAATGAACTTATGGAGTTTCCTTGTCTCTGGAAACCTCGGACGCGTTGGGACATATTAGGAAGTCTTTCTTAGGTCGGTTATGGATGAACAGTCGGAGCTTGAGCCTGGAATGAATTTGATCATGGCCAGATTGATATGTCAACTCGATAGCTTCGTGCCTGCAAATGGTTCTTTGATATGAGGGGTGGTCGCATTGTCATCTATGTGATCATTTTTTGTTGGGAAGCTAAAATGCCCTTGTTCTAATGTTATCAGTTTGGATTAGTTCAGGTTGTCATGCGTTTCAAATGTGTTCTCTAGAAAGACGGGTTTGTCATGAGTGTTTAACTACTTTGGAGCCAGAACTCCTTTTCTATGGGGTTTCTGATGGATAAGCGCTGCGGTTCTATGAAAATCTTCTTCCCCAATATGGCAATGCTAGGCAAAATGAAATAGGAACTCCGGTCAAAGTCTTACTTCTTATTTCAAGTCGTACAGTAACCAAATTGTTTCAAGTTTGAAGGACTAGGAATATATTGCCTCCTTGATTGAGTAGGCATTGTTCTGTCATATTGAATTGCGCCTCGTACGCAATGTGAAGTGTGTCATAACTGCTCGTTATGCCCTCCTCTCGTCTCCAATATCCAGCAAGTGTTCTCGTAGTCATGACTACTTATAATGAAATATCGCAGAGTTCTTGAATGGATGTAGTGATTTAGGATGGCTCTATTATATTATGGGTGAAGTTGCTGTCGTCTATCTTTGCGGGATTAACCTCTCGTTTAGTTCTGCTTCTACTTTGATTTCTTTACTCATTGTCCGTACTTTGAGAAGTATGTTCCTTGCGAGTGTTTTTTATCTCCTTCTGTTGGGCAATCAAGAATTCGATGATACTCTCTCTTCTCCTCATTGGGCAGGACTGAGTATGCACTTGTGAGAGCTCAAGCTTAATGATTTTTGCTGATATTTTATGCAGATTGTTAATGGAAGGCTGATCTTCGTGGAATTTGCACAAGCTAGAGGGCCTGAAAAGGCTTCCGACTCTCGAGAAGATGCGTCAGGCTAATATTGGTAGAAGAGTATTCCTTCTGAGGCACCAAAAGGAAAGTGGAATCGCGGGTCCTTTTCGCATAAATCTCCAGCAAAATTTCCTGAAGTGCTAATAAGAGGAAAAAGATTAGGATCTGATGCTGATGGTTATATGTAAAAAGGTTGGGATATGATGCTGATGGTTACATCCACCTTCAATATGGGATTTATTCAGTGCAGCCAGGTTCTCATGGTTTTCGAGACAACTTGATTGCAATGCGCATTATTTCTCTGAGAATACTTTTCCTTTCCTCCTTTCAGTAGAATGAAACTTCCCAATTACTCAAGAAACAGGAATGTGCCAAAGCAATGTCGACACACCAACAAAAACAATCAATGAATTTTCCCACGATCCCTGTTAGTTCAGAAGATGACCAACTTGATATCCTCGTCTAAGTGACCAGGATATTGCCAGCTGAGGTTGCCATCTCGGTTTTGGTTTAAGGTTCAGAATTTGAGCCTTGCCAGCTGACCAGGATATTTGCTTTGCGCATTGGCAGAGCGTGTTCCATGCTTGACGCAGCAACGTGTGCAGTTCGCACCCCTATTTCTTGAGAGTTTTTAGGTGCAATGCATAGGGTGCACCCGATACATCCCCCGTCCTTGGATTTAGTGGGCATAGGTCCTACAGGATCTGAAGACATGGGTACATTGAGTGTGCTTCCCTCGACGCGACTAATGTTTTCTCCCATTTTTGTGCAATGTAGCTTCGTCCGTGCTATTGGAAATTCTAAAACTTAAAAGAGTATCTATCCAGGCCATTTGAGTTGATAACTGAGGATTGCCCGACCTAATTGGCGTTCAGTTTCCAGAGAAACTCCTTATTGCCTCGATCGGATCCAGCACTCTCGGCCCGCAGCATCGTCACAAAGAGTGTCTAAACAAGTGCACTCCGTCTTATCTTCCACTGCAAAACAGAGATGCAACACACCTGTGCTGGGCTTTTTTAATCCCAGGGGCAGAGTTGCACGCCCACTCCCCCATAAGTCTTGATGGAGGACTAGAAAACACCAGTTTTAACTGGGTACAGAATACGAATAGTTTCAATAAGTTGAACCAAAAATCTGTGGGAAGAGGATACTTTTGGTGCCAAAATTTGTGTACGGAGATCATTTTGATGTCAAAAATTTCGTTCAAATCACTAAAGTATCAAGTTTTTGAAAAAAACGATTGTTTGCCCCACCACCGTCGGCAAGAGCTTTAGCCCTTAGCATGTGAGCTTTAATTGTGACAGCCTCGCCGCCTGGTCCTCTTGCCTCCTCAATTTTTTTTTTTTAAATTTTAAGCTTTTTAAAGCTTATCGCCGGAAATTATCACTGGAGGCACCAAAGTGATCCGTTTGTCACCGAATTAGACTTAAGTGATTCGATTGAAACTTTTGGCGTCAAAGTGATCTTCGTACACAACTCTTGACACCAAAAGCGTCATTTTCCCGAACATCTCCAATCTCGTCAAACCATTAAAAGCCACCTCTGCACAGTTCCTTGTTTCCAGGTTATCTTTACACAGGCTAACATAGGCTAACATTAACGCGTTTTACTTCAATAAGGAAGTTAACTTTTGACTTTTATATCAGGGTAACCCGTATTTTCTCGGTGAAAAGAATGTCACTAACTGCAAAAATGAACCAACATGATACAGAGTATGATCCAATTGACCCTTCCCGGAGCTCATAACAAGTGAAAAGACACGGAATGAATGGTTTGAAATCGATTGTTTTGTTCTATAGTTTCGTTCTTACGGGGTGATGCATAGCGTCGGGGGGATGGCGGAACTCGAAACTGTGCTTAGTTCAGTTGTGCCTGTGGAAGAAATCCTCATATTAACAGAGAAAAGACTTGGATTTGTCTTGTTCTCTTCTCTAATAATGGAAGAAAGAAACTTACTGGAGCATCCCCTAGTGTCGAGCATTCTGCTGAATGTTAACACGCCTTGATGAACATTTTCTTTATGGTAAAAATATCCTGCAGCTTCAGGTAAAGTGAGTTAGGTTCACATTCCTGGCTTTGCACTGTCAGATATCGCCCATAATGGTGAAGTGGAATCCCTTCTATTGAGGAATGATTACTTGAAGAGCTCGGACCCGGAGTTCTTGTCGGGCTTAGGTAGAGCATCGAACTAACATATCTAGATGTTGCAGCAACAATGCCATTGAAACAGCCAGCCGGCGATGAAATAAGCGGGGTATCAGAACCGAAAGGCTAGAACTCTGCTAAATTCTCAATCCAAGTCGAAGGCAACAGCAATGAGCATGGAACATGAGCAATCACTGAAGCATATTGAAGTCAGGGAAACTTTTATCTTACTCAATAGCTTGTGATAACGATCCATTCAGCTTCTGGACAGACCACATATGATATCGAAAAAACAGCGAGACACGCCGCCGGAAAACCAGGATAGAGTCAATTGTATAGGCTGAAAAGCAAAGCAAAAGAAAAAACTGTAGCATCTAACAAAATTGAAACAAACATAGAGTAGTTTGAAAACTCTGAGGCTCTTTGTTTCTCTCTCCTGTTTCCTCCGTGCTTGCTCGTTATTTCGCCGAATTCCGGCTTTGGCGCCCGCTGTAGCGAACATAGGCCACAGCGGCAGCCACAACAATAGCTCCAGCGGACCCTGCTGCCATGACCGGCTATTGCGGTTTTCGACCCTTTGTCTTCGATCTCTCGCCTCCCATTGATGGTCTCAGCTGTCTTGTCTTACAATCCAGTAATCACCTTGTGTTCCTGTTCTAACTTCCCCTGCAATTCAACCAGTTTCGACTCCATCTCCTTTGCTTTCTCCTCAGATATCCTCAATGCGTACTCCGCAGCACTCTTCTCATTCTTTGAACTTTGCAGCTTGGACACGACCTTTGCAATCCTCGCCTCCAAATCCCCAATCTTCTCCTTCAACCCACTAATCTCCCTCTCCTTCGCCTCAACCCTCTCTCTCAATTTCTTCTTGGCCTTCCCTTTCTAACCATCAACATCGTCTCCCTCACTTCGAATTCTCCGATCTTCCGCTCCAATTCCCTCACTTCAACATCGCTCTCTGCCCTGCCATTTTTTAAAACCCCCCACCTCTCTCTTCAAGCCCTGGATTATCCGGCCTTTCTCTTCCGCCGCGCTCCTCAATCGCGCCACCTCCTCGTTGGCCTCTGCCCGGCCATTTTTCAAACCCACCTCTTTCCAAGCCCTGGATTATCTGGCCTTTCTCTTCCGCCGCGCTCCTCAATCGCGCCACCTCCTCGCCCCCCGCCCTCACCGCTCCTCAGCTTTTCGATCTCCGCCATCAGCTCCCCAAACCTCTCCTTGGTCTCATCATTCTCCTCAGCTTTTCGATCTCCGCCATCAGAGCTCCCCAACCCTCTCCTTGGTCTCATCATTCTCGCGCAACAAATTGGACTTCTCAAGCTCCAACAACTTCAGTTTCAGGGTCAGGTCATTCACCTCGGAATCGACCCCACGCTGATCCGCCGGGTTGGGATTCACCACCTCCGGACCGCTCGCGCTATTGACAATCGCCTCATCCGCCATAGAATCCGCAGCCAAATTAAATCAGAGGACCCAGAAAACAGGCGCCCAATCTGACAGAAGGAGAAGCCTTGACAACTGGGGCTTAACGCAGTGATCGCCTAGTGACGAAGAACAAACGAAAGATGGGAACTTTCTCACCGGAGACACTTCGGGCTAAAATAGCTAATTTGAACTATGCAAAGCCTCATCCTTAGAATCTTATTAAAGAGGCATCCCACTTGTTATTCTCTTCACGCAGTTGATGTGGGACTCCTTCCTTCAACTTATAATTCTTCCAAATCTCATTCCTTGATTCTTAAAAACCTACTTTAACTTACTCTCTCTCTCTGTAAATCAGACTCGGTCATCACTTTGCTTAATTTTCTTCAACTTAGCCAAGAGAAGTGCTTCAAAGGTCAATTGCAATAACATGTTGCGAGGGCCTAATGGCAGATTATTATGGGAGATTTGCGACCCAATAATTAAATGGCTTTGGCTAATTAGACAGAACGGCTATGTGGGTATTTGCAATGAGAGAATTGAGTTCTTAAAAAAGTGAAGATTAATGAAAACTCTTTCTACCATTTCTCGACGACGACAAGGAGGCTTCTCAGTAGCAAAACTAACAACTAACGTTGGTTAGTGCTCCCGCCAAAGCTAGACTGCAGAATTATGACTTCAGAAGAAGAATTTTCAGTATGGAGGATTCTGCTCCCGCAAAGTTACAAGCAATGGTTTATAAGATTCCAACATCATGCCATCTTTATGAATATTTCAATGGGCAAGTTTTCTTTCTTCAATCATATCATAGCAAATGAAGTGGTAGAGACTACCCTCAATATTATGGATCTAGAAACGACTTGATGTTCCCTCTAAAAAAAAAAATGACACTTAAATTTTGAACTTTTTTTAGGATCTTTTAGATTATTTGTCTTCACATCGAAAAGAAAATCAACTGAAACTCAACTCTTATTTTGTCCACAATAAGACCACAACGATAAAAAAAATCTCCCCCCCGTTTCGCTGTTAATTCAAGAATTCAATTTGGACCTTATTGCTATGCATTTTAACATTAATTCATCCCCTTAAGTTTCAACACAAGTCATTTCCAAAGCCCTTTTATCTAATTAATTTGGTTGAAACAACTTAAAAAAAATTTATCATTATATATAAATTGATGAGCAATTGGACTAGAACGTATCGTGGGGACATAATTTTAAACTAAAGGGAATAAAGGGAAGTTGTGTCTTAATTTACAACGCTGTTGGGGCCTATCGCGAGCTTAATTCAGTCCATTCAAGTTCATTAATTAGAAAAAGGGCCTTTAATTAAATGTTTGATTATCCATAAAAAGCCTGATTAAGCCCCCATTGGACAAGGAAATTTTTTGGCCAACTCATTCTCCCGGGCTTGGCCGAATTCGTTGATGATCATTAGAATAATTGATGCAATTTAATCCTTCGAGACCTAATTCAAGTCATATCTTTGTCCTAGGGACTATTTTGCGAAAATTAGAAAACCCAAGGCCCCGACTTGTTAATCTTTTGTCTATATAAGCATCACTAAGTCTAGGGTTTAGGGGTCGGCTAATCTTGCTCAGAAAATTTCAGAGCATAATTGGAGAATAATCAAACGAGTTCCAGAGTTTCCCCCTCCAGGTCGAGACTCTCCTCTTCCTTCCGTGCACTCCTGCTGCCCGAACACCGTCCCCGCCGCTGCTGCCATGGTGAGGTCGTCATCTCCATCCATAGACAGCCGCGACTCCTGCTACCCAGACGCCGTACACCGCCGCGCCGTTGTCGCCAAGAGCAATTCTACCATTCATCTTACTAAGCAAGCAGTTCTTTGTTGGGGAAATCCTTGTTTGGACGACGTCTTGATCTTGTTTATCACTTCGATGCAAAGCCACACAACTCATGCTTATCTTCTTATTTGCCGACATTTAAGAGAGGTCTTCAAAGAGAAGATTTTCAATGTTCTTCCTTGAAACTCGACTGATAAGTAGAAAGGTAGTTCAGTTATTGGTAAAAGTTAGGAGGGGCTCTCATGCAAAACACAGAGATCCTCACAACCCTCCGAAATAACAAGATGACATTGCTCTTGTTCACAGACATTGTTCCAAAAGTATAATGTCTCGTGTCGGCGTGCCATTTTCCTTCTTGTTTGCTACCTCGAACGGTGAACAAGCACAGTAGCTGCATTCTTCAAATTTAGAGACTTAGAAAAGATAATTCGTTGAGCCTGCGATGAACGCTTCCTGAATGTAGTGCTTGAATTGATACTCAAGAGTCGAGATTGCTGTGCTTCTCCCCCATAAGAAGCTCCCGCATTCATATGTCCTTGCATCTACGAAGCACTCCCTTGAAGTCGAAATGATATATTGAACCAGGATGGGGACTGCATTAGCCAGCATCATAACACGAGTGAGAGTTCTCCGTGGTCAAGCTTTATGAAATTTCTAGAGCCAGCCGCCTGCAATGGAGCAGCTGGCATATGCACAAGGTGCTTACAAAGAAAGAACGACACAGTCAGAATCAGAATCTGCATCTTTCCAACTTTATTACAATGTCTTCTAGTCGCAGTATGAGTGAGGAATATATGAAACTGGAAAACACCAACGCCTCTAGCTTTGCTCTATCACTTGATCGAATCAGCCATCAAAAGCATGAGATAACTTAATAAATCTTCAAAGCCTTCTCCTTAAGCACCACAATCGATGATGGCCTTAAAGGCCTCACCACGTAATGCGTGTGACCTCCAGAGTAAAAGAACGTAAGACTGCTCTCATTGCATAAACCTAGCAGTTTTATCATAAAGATAGGTAGATTAATCGTGGTGCACAGCAAATGAAAATCGATTCCTTGTGTTGTAGCACAGGAGGGACAGCTCCTCAAGCAATAGTGCATAGTCTTTTCACGGAATCAACATGCAATCCCAGCATCCCTATACTTTGAATTGACACAAATATTATTAATCTAGAATGAGAATGAAAGTAGACATTCAAAGAATGTAAGTGACCTGCGATAGACGTGAGGAAGCAGCCATTTACTAATTTGAAGTATCCTGCCCTGATTCACTGTTCATATGTTTATTTGGAAAAAGGGAAGGGGGAAGAGAGAGAGAGACCGTTATCACTCTTTTATCAAAAGAAAAATTTTATAATGGTAACTTGTGCTCACACATGAGAAAATAGAAGAGGCCACCTACAATTACCATTATTACTAGCTTGATCAAAAGAAAAATTTTATACTGGCAAATTGTGTTCACACATGAGAAAATAGAAGTGGCCACCTACAATTCCTGTACCGCCATCCAATTTGCTTTGACAGGTCTTATGGAATGTTAAGTGCAGCACAAACAAAACATCATCAGCCAAATAGCAGTCCATGGAAGTAAAAGAAACTTACCTATATCAATACCAAGATCATAATAGTCTGCCATTTCTCTTCCGTGCATAGTGTACACGGATGTCCCTACCGTCTAATGACTACCACAAGAGAATCTAATCAGTACCAGTTGAAAATGGACTAAATACACTGACAAATGTAGGGAAATAAGTAAGTCCGAAATAACTTACCTTACCATCCATTTCATTCAGAGCAGTGCCGGCTGCAGCTTCAGATTCGAACTGCACAAACCCATACCCTTTCGATTTTCCACTCACGTGATCACATATCACCTTAACTGTCGACACCATCAATTTGGTTACCTCAACAAAGTTCAAGCCACCATGAGAAGAGAACACATGGCGTTCACACCTATCTCCTGACATACCTTCTATTATATCACCAAATTGGTTAAAAGCATCCTTTAGAACAGGTTCATTAGTATCATAAGAAAGTCCTGCAGCTCGAACAGCACTGATTATAAGAGAATCAAGAGCAACAAAGCTCGAAGACTGTCCGTAAAATAGTTTGCAACGCACACACTCGATTCATCTACTAGTAAAGGATTCCAACAACTTGGATGAGCCTTGGCATACACATGTCACACAGATCGTCCAGACATAACCAGCACTTGGAAGAAAAATAAAGCATTCGCCTATTCCTGAACAAAAGAAGGAACATGTTCCAAAGCAATCATTTCGAAAAGCCATACAGTTTAAAGAAGAGGCATGCGACATATCTTCAGATGTTGGGGTTCTGCGGCTTTATGCGAGTCCAACACTTGTTTAACTTACACATTCGGAAACATATCAAGTTCGGGGTGACATTCATGAACGTTGGAAGATACCCCAACATTCAAGCAGAAGTTCAGCCTACCTCATGGCTATTAATTTGCTTAGATGTTCACGCATCGACAGAACACATTCCACAACAAACCCAGTAACCCACAATCGGTTTGAACTTCGAAGGTAGCATTCTCTCTATCATCTGCAGTAAGCTCGAGCAAAAACACGGTCGAATTCGGCACAGCATAGCTCTCAGATGGAACACCAACTTCCAATCACAATTAAGAAGAAGGAATAAAGGGTGCCTAAAGATCAGGACGGAATCGATTCGAAACAGATGTGGAAGAGAAAATTGAAAGAAAACCCGGACAGGGATCAAGAAAAGACGAGGGTGAAACCTCCAACGAACAGTTTGGTGCAAGAACCGCGAGACAATATCCCTCCGGCGAGAGGAGAGGCGCGTGAGCGACGAGCAATGCGAGCAGCCAAACCCTGCATCGTCCCCTCAGAGCCTATCAAAGCGACTCCTTGAGATTTTGCAGTTCTGCTTAGAAAAGTTTGTCCTTTTCATCGTTGAAGAAATTACCACTGTCGCTTGTTTTGCTCATTTTCCGCCGTTAAATTATATGTGAAAAATCAAACCAATTCTCTAAAGCAATCTTTTTAGCAGTAAACTCATTTTCTAATCTTTGTTTGCCTTTCGTGAAATAAACGGAACCTTAACAAATAAAAAATCAAACTATAATCTTTTCAAAGATTATGTCAATTCTTGAACAGTTCGTTAAATCTTTGCCTACTTCTCTCTAATGAGTATAATTTTATCCGATTGATTTTTTTAAATCAATTTCTTTCCGCAAGTTAAAACAAAAAATAACCACACACAAAAAAAAGAGAGACAAAAGATTGAATTGTAAAATCTCATTTTGGTGATGTTTACAATGTTAAGAATAGAAGATTTGAATATGCCACAAAGAATTGATTGTAGGGCTGGCTTTGCCCTCCCCTGATCCGTGCCACTTTCATGCCCCAAGATGGGTTTCATGGGAACCTCCTCCTGTAGATTTTTGTGAAAATCAATGTGGATGGGGAGCTCGCTAGGAATTCCAGGAAAATGGCTTTCGAAGTTTTTCATGTCGTACCATGCGAGACCTAACATGATCTAAGAGACGATATGTGCCGATGCATGCCGAAATTTCTCACACGACATAATCGCGACACATGACCCGTTGCTTTTCAATTCCAACCGTGATTCCAAAGGGAAATCTATGCAATTTTCCAATATACTGTCCTGCATTGAATGAAGTTCATTCTCAATCGTTGGGATTAAAGCAGCACAATCCCCACAAATTTCTGGAATTGCAATGAAGGTGCTCTCTTGACCATGATGAACATAACCACAATAAGGTCATGGTGCTTCGCACGAATTCTTCGCCACAATCAGTGCTTTTAACTTTTACAAGGTCATAGCACCCTCACGACCGCAAGCAACATCTCGCAGTCGCTTTCAAGGAAATGCTTTACCAAACTTCAGGATGTTGCAGCTTTAGAATGAGTCAGTATAGTCGCAAGCCGAATCTGAAACAGATTCGTACGTATTCAGATTTAAGGCCACACCTAGAGAGCGATCGTCGAGCGCAGTGGGCATTACGCCCTCTATTTTTTGCAGATTCCACCACAATATCAGCTTCCCTCCACAATCTGCTGAAGAGTATCAATAGAGATGATCGAAGCGTAGGTATGCTTCAAACTCCTTAGAAGCAGATAAGCTTTTGTTCCAAGATAAGCATGGAGTAAAAGATGCTGCATGGCGATCCATCTTGCTAGAGCCCTCTTCATAAATTAAATTGCAGCTTCCAAGGGGAAAAATCACTGATATATTGACAGGATCACCACTTGTATAGCGACGATTGTGTGATGTGCACCTATCCCACAGAAAGAACTATTAGTCCAGATCATGACAAGTCCAACCGGTCATTCTAGGCGTATGCCAAAAATGCTTCTGAAGGTCATTCATTCACAGACCTAAGACATTTAAAGTAATGTTTTGATATTCGAGAATTCCAGCGACCTGCAATCTTCAGATCTAGAAAGCGCCGTGTTTGCATGTTTTTTGTGAGATGGATCACTCCAAGAGGAACTATCCAACAGTTGGTGCCGACAAACAAAAGTGAAAAATAAGAGATCTCTCAATTGAAAACAGACAATAACATCCAATAGCATTGAAAGGAAGAAGAGAAGAATTCCCTACTATTCACGGCCTTTGAGATCATGTGAGCTGAACTTCGACTTGTAAGCAACAAATGCAAAAAAGGACCAAGCTACGAATGATAACTAGTCAAACTTACTTCAAAAATAGCTGAATTATTCCAAGGGACAGGTAACAATTCTGTTCCCCGAAACAGAGAAGTACATATTTTTTGCTTCTTGTTTCTGTTCCAAATCTGTTCCAAATCTATTCCCTAGCCACTGATCTGTTCTCGGACACAGAAATATTAAATGACGTTACCAAACAGATTTTTGTCTTTTTTTGCTCCCGGGAACAAAAGAGTAGGAATGAGTGAAACAGGAGCATTACCAAACAAGCCCTAAATTAATAGGATCTGGACATACCTTCAGTTCTTGACCCATGCCTTAGGTTCCACGCTTGGAAATCCACATACCAATTCCACGATGATCATGCCAATGACATTTCAACCAATCTCGCATCATTATGATCAAATGACTTGGAAATTAGAAAAGCTTGCTTTTCTATATGCCCAGTCCCTCAAATTTTATGGCTGTTATGCCCAACTCTTCTTTTGTGTTTAGTCGCATTCCCCTGACAAATAAATAGACAGAAGTGAGGAATATAATGGCCAAAATGATTGATAAGAGATAGACATGTGTTTTGAAACTCTGAATGCTACTTATAAGGAAACAAATCCCAGAAGAAACTCAACATGCATGCAATCTGTAAGTCTTGAGACCTTCACTGACCCAAACTAGCCGGGGAAAAAAGGAGAGGAAATACAAAACCTCACCTGCACATTTGGACAGAGAGATGAAAGGATTTCACTGTAGCAGTGAACGCCATTGTGTTGTGCCATTTGATCAGTCCTGAGATTACAAGCGACTCCATGTACAATCACAACTAAGCCATAAGAAAAACATGCAGGTGATTGAGCACTCACATATGTCCGGAGAATCACAAAATTCTGTTATGTGCATAATGACTGTTTTGTGGTTAACAACTGAACATGGCCATATGAATTAATAAATTCAGACGAGGAAAATTGGCACACTTTTTATGTGGGAGCGTCTACCTTCATATAAAATAATTCTAATAACCATAGCCATAGAATGAATGTCATCCTCGAATCACAGAATTCACCTTTTTCTTGCCTGTTAGAATACAAGATAGTTAATCCTAAAGGAAGGAAGTGAAAGTAGAAACCTAGTTACTTCATCAGACTTAATTGATATACTAAAACCAAGAAAGAGCAGCGCTGACCTGGACCCACATGGTTCTCATCCAACCGCATGAAAGTGCCTCGCATGTTAACTTCACAGTGAAAGCTCACAAAGGGTCCCATCTTGGGTCCATCGAACATTAAATAGTTCAAGCTACTTCCTCTTAGGATAAAATCTTAAAAGAAGCTCCATGGCTGAGATTACTATATGTAACCTGATTTGGTGTCACACCCCTTCTCATCATATCATCACGCAATTCAAAAGCTTTCTCAAGGCTTCCAGTCACACAACAACCATAAATTAAGAAATTATATGCTAGTATATCTGGCTTCAGACCATCATTCAGCATATTTTCCCATAATTTGATTGCTTCCTGTAAATGACCCCCCTACAATAGTTGTAAATCAAGGTTGAATAAGATATACAATCTGGAAAGATGCCATTCGCAGTCATCTCAACTAGAAGTTCAGAAGCCTCTCGAATTTTAGCCAATCTGCAGAAACCACGGATCAGCATATTGTAAGTGGTGGAGTTTGCTAAAAACCCTTTAAGCATTGCTTCATGCAGCTTGACAGCATTTTCCATATCACCGATTACTGTCAAGTGGTCAAGAAAGCAACCGTATGTCACATGGTTCGGGAGGGAATTAGAAACTAGCATTTCCTTTAGTAGAAGCTCAGCTTTATCTATGAATCCCGCCTTACATAAGCAATCTATTAGGACAGTGTACGTCACCACATTCGGGCTACACCCTTCACCAATCATCACATCCCACAAACCAATCGCCTCCTTCAACTTCCCTGCTTTGCCATAACCATCAATCAGGCTGGTATATATTATGCTATCAGGCCTTAAACCAAGATCGTGCATCTCTTTAAGTACACAAAGTAAGCTCCTTATGTCATGCTTTTTGACAATTCCGTATATAAGTACAGCATAACACACAAGATCCACATTTATACCTCTTTTGACCATCTCAGAAACAGTTGTCATTGCTTCATCTAATCTTCCTTCCTTGCAAAATCCTTGCAAAAGTGTACCATAGCACATCTCATTTAACTTAATATGCTGGTGGCATAGGTTATCCAAAAAATCTTTGGCCTCAGTTACTCTACCAATCACACAAAGTCCACCAATTAAGGACCTATATGTGTATGTGTCAGGCACAAGACCCCTTTTTGGCATTTCATTAAACAATTCAAAGGCTCTAACTACATTGCCTACCTTGCAGTGCCCATCGATCATAACATTGTACGTTACCTCAGTTGGGAGAACATTCTTTCCCACCATTTCATCAAATAATTTACAAGCTTCATCGACCATATTTACACGACATAGACCACAAATGAGTGCAGTAAAGGTGTATATATTAGGTGCTACACCCTTCCCGGTCATTTCATGGTAGAGCCGGAATGCCTCGTGGATTTGTCCTTCCTTGCAGTATGCATCAACTAATAACGAGTAAGTTATTACAGTTGGTGTCAATCTCTTCTCAGTCATCTCATGAAAGATAAACTTGGCAGCAGACAAATTTCCTAGCTTGCAGTGTCCACCTATTAAAGAATTATAGGTATAAACAGTAGCTCTTATTCCTGCCTTTCCCATATCATCGAGAAAATGAAGAGCAGTTTCCAATTCTCCTTTCTTGCAGAAGAAATCGATAAAGATGGTGTATGTGACATCATTCGGAGATGGACCATCCTTCCTCATCTTATCAAGAAGCGACTTAGCTTGATCCAACTGGCCGATTTTGCACAAAGAACTCGTTAAACCATTACAAACAAACAAGTTAGGCAACACTCCAAGCTTCCCCACTCTATCAACCAAATAATAAGCACCCATGATCTTATCCTTCCTCCTCAGCCCCTCAGTAAGGCCAGAAAGAGCCGCTTCAGTTGGACAAAGTCCCAACTCAAGCATTTCGTTCACATACTCCAATGCAACCTCATACTCTTGTGCTTTGCAAAGCCCAAGCACTAATGTACAGTATGTAACCACGTCCGCTTGCAGTCCACCTCTTCTGAGAGAATTCTTGATCACGACTGCATCCCCAATCCTCTGATTCTTGCAAAGCCCATTAATCAACACGTTGTAAGGTACTACATTCAACTGACAGCCAGAGTTCTCCATCAAACAGATTACTTCTTTGGCTCTGACAAAATCCTTTGTCTCGCATAGGCTCCTGATTATCATCGTATACATGTAAACATCCGGCGAGACGCCTAAGCTCAGAATAAAATCGAGCAATTCCACGACCAACGGAAACTGCCTAACTTTCACAAGCCCGCTTAAAAGGGCACTCAAAGTCCTCGTTTCTGGCAGCAATTTGTGCTCCGCCGTGAGCTCGAAAACCGTACAGGCATCGAAGACCCTTCCTTTCTGCACGTAGCTCTGAATCAACAGATCAAAACCCAGGCTAGAAGCGAACCCGCATTCCTCGTAACACTTCAAGAGCTCCCCGAAAACGTCCCTCGGGCTCAGCTCGCGAAGCAACAGCGTCTGCAACAGCGACGAAGCGGGCCAAAAGAGGTTGCTCTGGACGAGGGCGTGAACCAAGATGCAGAACGACGCGGTGGAATGGACGAAGCCCCTGTGGAGGCCCAGGAAATTGAAGAATCGGAGAGCCAACCTACAGTCGTCCAAGGTTCCGATCAGTACCTTCTCGACGTGACGAGGCGTCAACGCGCTCGCTACAAACGGGTTGTCGAACGCGTCCCTCCAGCTCTTCTTTCCCCGGACGATGCTCAAGAGGGTGGCCACAAACCGCGAGTCCTCCTCCTCCTCGTCGCCGGGTCCTGGGAAGGCTTTGTCGCAGAAGGGTCTCGATAAGGGCCGGAAGCCAAGGCTGAAGAGGGCTTTTTGCGAGCGAGCGATCTTCATTTCGGCGCATTGATGGAACGAAGAGCGTGAGCCATCAACGGTAAATGCACGACTGAGCTCTCGGGATCTGCTCGTGTTTGCGCAGGTGGAGGAGAAGAAGATCCACCATCGACTCACCGAAGGCGAAGCTGAAGCGAAACGAATCCCGTGGGCTATGGAACTGAACCCCATTTCTTGGTTTCTTGAGCGTGGTTCGCCGTGGCCCAAACAGGAGGAGGAAAGGCCCCCAAAAAACTATATGATATCTCTATTGTTATTTTTTTAATACATTATATTTATTTCTCAAACATAAAATCAAACTTTCGACCCAAAAAAAAAACATAAAATCAAACTGAACTTTTTTGTGATTTTTTGTACAGAACAAACTTGTTCTTGTTGTTTCGATCTTGAAATTTGCCATTGAGTATGGTATTTAAATGAAGACATGTAGGGCGAATCGAAATCTTAGGTTTATGAATCGAGAGTGGAAATAGATAGCAAGATTTAGAAAAAAAAAGTATTTAAAGTTGGTATCTTGTGTCGCGCATCACGTATACATTGAGTTAGGACTAACACAAAATATGAAAGTTTGAGTCAGATTCATGACCAATGACAAAGATATCATAATGATGGTACCATTTTTATGCATAAAACGTTATCATTACCCCTTGCTTTATTAATTCGAAATATAACTAAGTACAATTCACAGATATTTAGATAGTAAGCATTATAAAAAAAAATGATGAATCCTTTTGATAAGCTATACATAAAATCCTAGATTCACTTGACTATTAATTCACCTACTATTAATGTGACGTTCCAAGATATTAGCCGTACTTGCTATTAACGTGCTCTACTTTAATATGATATATGTTGATATATATAACAGCGCATGCGAAAGACTATACACAACAAATTGGCCATACAGGCATACAAGTGCATAAAAACAAATTGCCGGACACGCCTACGGGTGCGGCTTCGTAGGTTTCACTAACCTTGATAATAATACACGTAAACCACACATCCAACAAATACCACATATTTTATATATATTATTAGCCAGTTTATGTGCAACATCAATTTTAGACAAACATGTACGGAGGATTATGAAAAGAGACATCCACTCCCCGAGTACTAACACCACTATCATCTCCAGCATTGTCATACATACACCACAGCCCAAATTCACAAAAGTAGCGGCTGTGCTATCGTACGTCCATCTCAAAAATTTACATGTACAAACAACTTATCATACTCTGTGTGACGGCCATACTGCCCAATTTAGTTTATATATTTTTTCTTTTGATTAAATAGCACAAGCGAAAGAAAAGTTCATATTTAAACATAAGGTCTTCATTAATTAAAGACAACCGACACGTAATATGTTCACGCTAGGTCGTTACAACCAACACATTACAACAGAGACAACTAAACATAACCACGAACAGACATACATAAAATACTCTAGACCTCCACCACCTCTTCTAGATCACCTCTAACCCGTTGCCACCATCTCCACCATTGCCGCCTTTGTGATCATCATCATCGAGAATCAAGGGCCCCAAAGACTCAGTCACCTTGCCTAACATACTATGCAAGGAACCTAAAAGCAACAACGGGCAAATGACCTGTATACACAAATATGACAATGGCATGTCTCACGAAGACCGTCGGAGAATCAAGGAATATGACGTCGTTAGCCCATGACCTAATTTGATATGGTACCCCATAGAAGTGTCGTGGAGATATATCTATATCTATCGATCGAAAAATGTTAACAATAAGGGTGAGCTATCACCCAAAGAAGAAAAAATATCTAAATATTACGAGGCACGATTTAAATATGGCACGATACCAATTTATCTAAAGACATGCATCTTTAGTGTAACGACCCCAAGACCGATATCCCGGTTGCTATTTATTTTTTCTTTCATTTTTTCAATTTTCAAAATTCTTTATTGTATTTCAAATATTAATTTCAAAAACTATATCTATTCATTCTACATTTTTCTTTTCGAATACTATTAGTAAATATTAACTAAGATCCTCTTACAGCTAGAAATTTCCTTAAGGGCCCTCAATTAACCAACTTAAGAGCTACTCAACTTTAAGACACTTTTATTCTTCCAACGTCCTTTCTTCTTGCAAACCTTTGTTATTACTCGTAGGGAACTACTTAATCTATTTAATTAGCGAGACATAGCAGCTTCGAAAACTATTACAAAATACTTAATTTTATGTAAGTGAGTGATCGTCCCCAAACCTTCATTACATGCTCCAAGCTTTTCTAATCTATCTTACATCCCAAAATGCAAGAAAACCTACGCACCACACCATATTTTCAACTTATAATCCACTCCCTCCCAACCTATCATACAAGCAAAATTTGTTAGAGGTTATCCTACCATCCTTCTTAGTTGCTAATCCGTCAGGATCATGTACTAGTACGGGATGGAATCGCCCTAGTTTTCAAGCAGCTCAGCCTAAGGCGCCGCAGCACCATTGCTTGGGTATCCAAGCGGGCCATGGAAGTTGCACAATAGGCCTCTCATCATCCCATCCTCTAGTTGCTCGTGCCAGGAGATAAACACAACATGGATTTGATCGGCCGGACGAACTTCGATCCATACGGTTGAGGTAATGCAAACATAAACAGTTTCGATATCGACACAAACTAGAGTGTGTCGAAGTTGGGTCACGTGTGTCGGGAATACAAACAAGTGGCTTGCATGATAGACACATTTTCTTTTCACCCGAAAAAATATAGGAATGAGCGAACGATTCGAGAAATGAAATTTCTAAGCATAAGACAAGAATATTAGAATAATACCCAGCTTAGCGGTGAAAAATTTATTTTGACACAAAGCTATCTTGTGATCCATTTCATATATGTCATGCATCGTCCATCGTAAAACTTCTAAAAAAACATACATATAAAAACGATGCATTAGCTTTTCTTTTTACTTTTGGGCATCCTCTCCCGAACCTCCGGTCGGAACTTCCGTTATCGTGCAACGTCGCCCCCTGCATAAGTACAATGGCACGTCGAATTCATGTCATCATTTTTATGTAATGACGTCTACGCCATCGCCTCAAGTAAAATTCTTAGCAAATGACGGCGGATCTATCGGTTGTCGCAAACAACGGTCATTAGAGCTTTACAAAAATATACGTCGTTACATTCGGCCCCCTACACCATTACTTTTCTTGCTAACGGTGGCACATCGATGCCTTTTAATACCATCCACAACCTTGCAATCACACGATCCATTTATTATCTTTTGCATTTATCAAATGTGCACAAATAAATCGATAAAACCAAGATCGGACGAGGATTAAATCAAGTCGTTTCAAGTCGGCAAGTCAACGCGACAAAACTCGGAGCCAAACTATGCAAACGGCCCGGTCGAACTAGACCAAATCGGGCTACTCACGCTCCACCCGACTCGAATCGGTTCTAGTCGGTGTGGAACAACCTCAAACCAACCCAATTCGGGCTCGGCTGAGTTGAACCAGTCTTTGGTTAGGTCGAGATCCGTCGGTTCCAAACCCGATTGGTATTGGCCTGGGCATGTTCTCGGGTCCAAGTTGGAGCAAAGGACAAGTAGCCTTGAAGTGATCGTAGAGTTATCAAGAACCATGCACTTCTTTTTATAATAGAATTTTCTTAGTCAAAACTTTCTCTCCACTTATTTTTGGAGTAAAAGATTCTTATTAGGTCTCTCTCTCCCTTGCTCTCACGTGAGTTTCAAGAAGGATCCTCCCTTCTTGAAAATTTTAAAGTCCTATAACAAGTCAACTCAACATTTATTATGCATCTTATAGATTTTAGCTTTGGTCAACCTCCTTTTTGTACCAAATTCATTGTTAGCTACACGCTTTTGCTTGATTTAGGTTCAGCCACATCTCTCTATTATAGAACTCTCTTATTTTAGTTAAATGTAATATAGTCTTAACTAATTTAATCATTCGTTTCTTATTTATATTTATGCATATATTTATATATAATCTTATCTTATTTCACTATACTTAAAAGAATTTCACAACAGACGATCGTTGATGAACAACGGAAAAAATAGCGGGTCCATTGACTACGACCAAATGGTTGACGCCTCAAGCGACGATGGTGGTGGGCGCGGCATTCCACCGGGCGACATGCCGGTGAAAGAGGAAAACTTGAGGTCTTCATTGACGTTCATTTCAAGAGCTCTTGTGCCATGATGCTCTTTTGTCTTCTCTTATCATGGCTACTTTTTCAATTTTTCGACAACATTTTGATGATTAATCCTTTCAAAAGATCAAGACTTTGTTTATTGCTTTTAATTTGTCTTCCTCTGCTTTAATAATCTTAATTGATAAGTTTATCATTCGCTTGAGATTTAACTTCATAATATTTTCTTTAGTTCATGTTTCTAAGATGAGTTACTTAATCACAAATTTATAAATTCGTTTACAATACAACTTATGCTAATTATCCTATTAGATTAATTAGAGACGAAAACAAGACGAACCGAAACGGCCATTCCTCGTGAGAACCAGCGATCGACGTAGCCGTTCGCATGGAGGTCGCCAATCCACGCCGTCCTCGATGGTATGGCCGGTAGTGCTTCGACGACTCGACGGCATGCCCACAAACGTTGTCGTTCATCGGGCTTAAGCATTTATCTTGCTATAGTTCATTGTTTTCATTTGATCTATATTCGTTTGTTTTGCAATTATTATTATCCCACATCTTTCTTTTGCAATTCTAAAGAAAATATCTAAATTGACATTTTGTCTAAATGAGTTTTGTTATATAGATTCTTTTAAGAACATTTTAACTTTATTAGTTTTTCTAATGAAACTTCGTTTATAATTTAATTGAAATTCTCTATTTCTTCTCTAAATTTTCCTTATTAAAACTTGCTCATCTAGTTTTAGACAATATGAACATATTTAAAGTGTTTTGACTTTACTAATAAAAGTGACATTGATTTTTATCATAGCATTTAATGCTTAAAAATGACACTTCTATTTATCATTTTTCTTCTTGACCTTTGAGTGCCTTAGAAATACTATTTACTACACATTGACTTATTGAATTTAGCCTTGCTTTATATCTATTAGAAAAAGCTAAATTATTGATTTTGTTATTATCTTATTAACCCAATTCAAAAGGAAATTCTTGGTATCCTATTTTCTTAATGAAAATTTCAAATAAAAAATTAAAAGACTTTCTCAAAAAAATTTCAAATTAACTATCTAAAAGTTACGGAATAACCTATCTAAAATTACTTAAAGAATTTATACGTAAAATTTATTTTGCTCTCTAACTATTTTAAATATAGGGAAAATTCAGGATGTCATATTTTGTGGGGCTTACAAAAAAAAGAAAGCATAATTGGTAATTAATAAAATATAATTTCAATTTTGACAAAAACTCTTTATTTATTAACATTAAAACAACGACTTACGGTATTTTATCTCTAGTTGTTTTCGGACCTTTTTTATTCCCATACCACCACGCTAAGGCGTTGGCGGTGTTAAATATCACCCATTTCTTTTTATTTATTAACTAGACTCTCAACATTAATTCAATCAAATAGCCGGTTGTGGCGGGAATGAAGTACACACATATGAATATGCCATGCATGCACGAGTATGCAATTATGCATTTATCTCATCTTTAATTCATATTTCTGCTCCACAATTTAGCAGAATTTCTTGCCAAGACCCACGGATTCCTCCCCAACATCCACGCATAGCACTACCAAGCTTTTCGTGCGGGGACATCTCCAATTTTGGAGGCTTCCCGATCACACAGCGAGGACTTCAAACTCCTGGGGCTCTATCGGTACATTGTTCGACAGGAGTTTCTTTGCAACTTTTCATTCCATGGTCTATACACACGTGTTTAAATGACGTGACACATGATTACGACACATGCAACTCTCTCAATTTACCATTATCCGGTATTCACAATGACATTTTCTTGTATCACAATTCAATTCATCCCATCACTAAAATCGGGACAGATTTAAGACCGATTAATCACCGTGATTAATATATTAATTAAATTCAAAAAATTATCAAATTTCATAGAATAGTAGTTTATTCGGTGAGGATCAATTTCCGTTGAAACTCTTGAGCATCCAACCCATAGATCGAAGGGTTTTACCTAATTTTTGTGACCAATTTCAAAAATCACCAAATTTTAGTATGTTGCGGTAAAGATCCAAATCCACAACTTTTGTGACCAAAGCCTCGGTTATGCTTTCTATAGTTTTCACAAAAAATCGTAGAATTGACACCAAATTTCAGACCTTGAAACAGAACACGCTCGAGTTCAAGGAGTGGTCTTAATTCCATCTTTAAGTGTTTCAAAAATTCTCAAGTTAATATATATTTTAGCTTAAGATGTTAGCTCCAACTTTCATGTTTTACGCCGGAATCGTACATGTCCATAGAAAGAGATATAAAAATTGTTAGTATCAAAGGTAAGATCGGGCTCGAGAATAAGGCATGCAGACCTATGGGAGTAGAAAATAGTAAGGTTGATCAAACATGCTCCAACAATTCTCACCTTAATATACGTGGTAGTTTAGGATGTTAGAGGATTTTACGTTTTGACTCGAGTCATTTAAAGTTCGTAAAAAACAGAATAAAAAGGAAAAATCTTAAAGGTTAGGATGGTCCCAATTCAAGCATAGAATAATATCACGAGACAAGTAAGGACTTTTGACCTATCGGATGAACTTAAAAAATTCTCAAATTAATATATATTATAGTTTAAAATGTTAGCTTTGTTTTTTATGGTTTGGTCATAAGCATTTGGAGTCCACAAAAATTGATACGAAAATAGTGAAAATAGTGATTCGGGGTAGTCTCAAAACATGATAGCTTACAAGATTTTCTCTTTTAGTTAATTTCCTCCCATATATGCACAAAATCTACCACACACACATATTAACATCTTATACCTCACATAAATCAGGCCTAGCAATATTTAATCATAAAATGTAACAAGTAGATGTTGAACTTGCCTTGATCTTCAAGAACAACTTCAAGAACAACCATTTATCATTGCAACTTCTTGAAGTATCTAAATGAAGTGAGAATTTGAGTTCAAGGGAGTGAGAAAGGGTAGATTTTTGGCCAAGAGGGTAGATGGGAGAGAAAAACGAATCATGGTTGAATGCAAGTAATTTTTTTGTCATAAAATCCCATTGATTGAAATAAGTGCATGAATAGTATTATAAGGTAAATAGTGTTCATGAATAGTAAAAAATTGGGCACAATTTTCCTAGGATGGTCGGTTGTGATTTGAGTGAGTGAAATATCCATTTTGCCTCCATAAGCTTAGTTATGTACATTATATACATTAACTTTAGTTTAGACCGTATTTTTCTCTATAATTTAATTGGCAATTCAATTAGAATCATATTAGTAACTTCATTATCAAATAATTAGTCACATGACATACTCGAATTATTAGAATACTCAATTGATTTTAATATCATATATCATGCTCTTGATAATTTTCTTAGAGGTTAATATATATCATAATCCTTTTAATTGATTTGTTAGTATAATTAACTTAGTAAAAATATAAAAATCCAATTGATATCATAGCTTGTGCTCAAATGGCGGGGTAACATTTTTAGGATGTCCCTTTGTAAAATAATTGCCCATAATTTCTCGTCCGATAAATTAAGCTCGTATTGTCGATTATTGAAAATTACATGACATTAGTTAATTCTAATTCAAGTAATTTAATTCTAATAGGTTTATCGCCTTAATTAATTAGGCGAGAAAATCGGGATGCCACAACTCTCCCCTCCCTAAATTTCGAGGATGAATTTTAGAGTGTTATCTATTCCTCCAAATAGATGTAGGTATCGAAGCTTCATGTCGTCTTCGTTTTTCCACGTTGCCTCTTCAATATCGTGATAACGTCATAAAACTTTGATGAAAGGGAACACTTTGTTCCTCAAATTCTATTCCCTTTTGTCAAGGATTTGTACCCACTCCTCCACGTATTTAATCATTTCATCCACCTCAATCAATTCAAAGTCTAACATATGTTTCGAGTCGGGTTCGTACTTTCTCAAAGCATAGGTACATGGAAATTACGAATTGGGAATCGAT